>OZ021731.1:84792197-85992197 GCA_963978545.1 Linyphia triangularis | reverse complement strand
AATTGGAATTAGAGATTCTCCTATACATAAGCTTCAATATCACAAACGTTAAAATTTTTCGAAAATTTTACTTTTTGAACAATAATTCATTGATTTCTCCGCCATGTGTTTTCAATGGGGGAATTTTACTTTTGAGAAAATTGCACTTTTTGGACCAATTTTAGACCCACTTCTTATTTAGTGAGTGTTATAAAATTGGAATTAGAGATTCTCCTATATATAAGCTTCAATATCACAAACGGGAAAAAATTTTGGAAAATTTTACTTTTTGATCAATAATTCATTGAATAGTCCGCCATGTGTTTTCAATGAGGAATTGTATTTTCGTGAAAATTGCTTTTTGGACACACTTTTTTTACCAACTTTAGACCCACTTCTTATTTAGTGAGTGTTATAAAATTGGAATTGGAGATTATCCTATATATGATCTTCAATATAACAAAAGAGAAAATTTTTTGAAAATTTTACTTTTTGAACAATAATTCATTGAATAGTTCGAAATGTGTTTTCAATGGGGGAATTTTATTTTTGAGAAAATTGCAATTTTTGGACCAATTTTAGGCCCACTTCTTATTTAGTGAGTGTTATAAAATTGGAATTAGTGATTCTCCTATATATAAGCTTCCATATCACCAACGGTAAAAAATTTTGAAAATTTTACTTTTTGAACAAGAATTCATTGAATAGTCCGCCATGTGTTTTCAATGGGGGAATTTTATTTTTGAGAAAATTGCACTTTTTGGACCAACTTTAGACCCACTTCTTATTTAGTGAGTGTTATAAAATTGGAATTAGAGATTCTCCTATATATAAGCTTCAATATCACAAACTTGAAAAAATTTTGAAAATTTTACTTTTTGAACAATAATTCATTGAATAGTCCGCCAAGTGTATTCAATGAGGGAATTGTAGTTTCGAGAAAAGTGCTTTTTGGACCAACTTTAGACACACTTCTTATTTAGTGAATGTTATAAAATTCAAATTGGAGATTCTCCTATATATGAGCTTCAATATAAAAAAAGGAAAAATTTTGGAAAATTTTACTTTTTGATCAATAATTCATTGAATAGTCCGCCATTTGTTTTCAAAGGGGGAATTTTATTTGTGAGAAAATTCCTTTTTGGGCCATATTTAGACCCACTTCTTATTTAGTGAGTGTTATAAAATTCGAATTGGAGATTTTCCTACGTATGAGCTTCAATATAAAAAATGGGAAAAATTTTGAAAATTTTACTTTTTGAACATTAATTCATTGAATAGTCCGCCATGTGTTTTCAATGAGGGAATTGTATTTTCGTGAAAATTGCTTTTTGGACACACTTTTTTTACCAATTTTAGACACACTTCTTATTTAGTGAGTGTTATAAAATTGGAATTGGAGATTATCCTATATATGAGCTTCAATATAACAAAAGATACAATTTTTTGAAAATTTTACTTTTTGAACAATAATTCATTGAATAGTCCGCCATGTGTTTTTAATGCTTGAATTTTACTTTTGAGAAAATTGCACTTTTTGGACAAACTTTAGGCCCACTTCTTATTTAGTGAGTGATATAAAATTGGAATTAGAGATTCTCCTATATATAATCTTCAATATCACAAACTTGAAATTTTTTGAAAATTTTACTTTTTGTACAATAATTCATTGAATATTTCGCCATGTGTTTTCAATTGGGGAATTTTACTTTTGAGAAAATTGCACTTTTTGGACCAACTTTAGACCCACTTCTTATTTAGTGAGTGTTATAAAATTGGAATTAGAGATTCTCCTATATATGAGCTTCAATATAACAAAAGAGAAAATTTTTTGAAAATTTTACTTTTTGAACAATAATTCATTGAATATTCCGCCATGTGTTTTCAATGGGGGAATTTTACTTTTGAGAAAATTGCACTTATTGGACCAACTTTAGACCCACTTCTTATTTAGTGAGTGTTATAAAATTGGAATTAGAGATTCTCCTATATATAATCTTCAATATCACAAACTAGAAATTTTTTTGAATATTTTACTTTTTGAACAATAATTCATTGAATAGTCCGCCATGTGTTTTCAATGGGGGAATTTTATTTTTGAGAAAATTAAACTTTTTGGACCAAGTTTAGGCCCACTTCTTATTTAGTGAGTGTTATAAAATTGGAATTAGAGATTCTCCTATATATGAGCTTCCATATAAAAAAATGGGAAAATTTTTTGAAAATTTTACTTTTTGAACAATAATTCATTGAATAGTCCGCCATGTGTTTTCAATGAGGGAATTGTATTTTCGTGAAAATTGCTTTTTGGTTCAACTTTTTGGACCAACTTTAGACACACTTCATTAGTAAATGTTATAAAATTGGAATTGGAGATTCTCCTATATATGAGCTTCAATATTAGAAAAGAGAAACATCTTTGAAAATTTTACTTTTTGAACAATAATTCATTGAATAGTCCGCCATGTGTTTTCAATGGGGGAACTTTATTTTTGAGAAAATTGCACTTTTTGGACCAACTTTAGGCCCACTTCTTATATTGTGAATGTTATAAAATTGGAATTAGAGATTCTCCTATATATAAGCTTCAATATCACCAACGGTAAAAAATTTTGAAAATTTTACATTTAGAACAATAATTCATTGAATAGTCCGCCATGTGTTTTCAATGAGGTAATTGTATTTTCATGAAAATTGCTTTTTGGACCAACTGTTTGGACCAACTTTAGACACACTTCATTAGTAAATGTTATAAAATTGGAATTGGAGATTCTCCTATATATGAGCTTCAATATAAAAAAAAGATAAAATTTTTTGAAAATTTTACTTTTTGAACAATAATTCATTGAATAGTCCGCCATGTGTTTTCAATGCTTGAATTTTACTTTTGAGAAAATTGCACTTTTTGGACAAACTTTAGGCCCACTTCTTATTTAGTGAGTGTTATAAAATTGGAATTAGAGATTCTCCTATATATGAGCTTCCATATAAAAAATGGGAAAAATTTTTGAAAATTTTACTTTTTGTACAATAATTCATTGAATAGTCCGCCATGTGTTTTCAATTGGGGAATTTTACTTTTGAGAAAATTGCACTTTTTGGACCAACTTTAGACCCACTTCTTATTTAGTGAGTGTTATAAAATTGGAATTAGAGATTCTCCCATATATAAGCTTCAATATCACCAACGGTAAAAAATTTTGAAAATTTTACTTTTTGAACAATAATTCATTGAATAGTCCGCCGAGTGTTTTCAATGAGGTAATTGTATTTTCGTGAAAATTGCTTTTTGGACCAACTTTTTGGACCAACTGTAGACACACTTCTTATTTAGTGAATGTTATAAAATTGGAATTGGAGATTCTCCTATATATGAGCTTCAATATAACGAAAGAGACAATTTTTTGAAAATTTTACTTTTTGAAGAATAATTCATTGAATAGTCCGCCATGTGTTTTCAATGCTTGAATTTTACTTTTGAGAAAATTGCACTTTTTGGACCAACTTTAGGCCCACTTCTTATTTAGTGAGTGTTATAAAATTGGAATTGGAGATTCTCCTATATATGAGCTTCAATATAAAAAAAAGGAAAAATTTTGGAAAATTTTACTTTTTGATCAATAATTCATTGAATAGTCCGCCATGTGTTTTCAATGGGGGAATTTTATTTTTGAGAAAATTGCACTTTTTTGACCAATTTTAGACCCACTTCTTATAAAATTGGAATTAGAGATTCTCCTATATATAAGCTTCAATATCACCATTGGTAAAATTTTTTGAAAATTTTACTTTTTGAACAATAATTCATTGAATAGTCCGCCATGTGTTTTCAATGCTTGAATTTTACTTTTGAGAAAATTGCACTTTTTGGACAAAATTTAGACCCACTTCTTATTTAGTGAGTGTTATAAAATTGGAATTAGAGATTCTCCTATATATGAGCTTCAATATAACAAAAGAGAAAATTTTTTGAAAATTTTACTTTTTGAACAATAATTCATTGAATATTCCGCCATGTGTTTTCAATGGGGGAATTTTACTTTTGAGAAAATTGCACTTATTGGACCAACTTTAGACCCACTTCTTATTTAGTGAGTGTTATAAAATTGGAATTAGAGATTCTCCTATATATAATCTTCAATATCACAAACTTGAAATTTTTTTGAATATTTTACTTTTTGAACAATAATTCATTGAATAGTCCGCCATGTGTTTTCAATGGGGGAATTTTATTTTTGAGAAAATTAAACTTTTTGGACCAAGTTTAGGCCCACTTCTTATTTAGTGAGTGTTATAAAATTGGAATTAGAGATTCTCCTATATATGAGCTTCCATATAAAAAAATGGGAAAATTTTTTGAAAATTTTACTTTTTGAACAATAATTCATTGAATAGTCCGCCATGTGTTTTCAATGAGGGAATTGTATTTTCGTGAAAATTGCTTTTTGGTTCAACTTTTTGGACCAACTTTAGACACACTTCATTAGTAAATGTTATAAAATTGGAATTGGAGATTCTCCTATATATGAGCTTCAATATTAGAAAAGAGAAACATCTTTGAAAATTTTACTTTTTGAACAATAATTCATTGAATATTTCGCCATGTGTTTTCAAAAGGGGAATTTTACTTTTGAGAAAATTGCACTTTTTGGACCAACTTTTTGGACCAACTTTAGACCAACTTCTTATTTAGTGAGTGTTATAAAATTCGAATTGGAGATTTTCCTATGTATGAGCTTCAATATTAGAAAAGAGAAAAATTTTTGAAAATTTTACTTTTTGAACAATAATTCATTGAATAGTCCGCCATGTGTTTTCAATGGGGGAACTTTATTTTTGAGAAAATTGCACTTTTTGGACCAACTTTAGGCCCACTTCTTATATTGTGAATGTTATAAAATTGGAATTAGAGATTCTCCTATATATAAGCTTCAATATCACCAACGGTAAAAAATTTTGAAAATTTTACATTTAGAACAATAATTCATTGAATAGTCCGCCATGTGTTTTCAATGAGGTAATTGTATTTTCATGAAAATATCTTTTTGGACCAACTGTTTGGACCAACTTTAGACACACTTCATTAGTAAATGTTATAAAATTGGAATTGGAGATTCTCCTATATATGAGCTTCAATATAAAAAAAGATAAAATTTTTTGAAAATTTTACTTTTTGAACAATAATTCATTGAATAGTCCGCCATGTGTTTTCAATGCTTGAATTTTACTTTTGAGAAAATTGCACTTTTTGGACAAACTTTAGGCCCACTTCTTATTTAGTGAGTGTTATAAAATTGGAATTAGAGATTCTCCTATATATGAGCTTCCATATAAAAAATGGGAAAAATTTTTGAAAATTTTACTTTTTGTACAATAATTCATTGAATAGTCCGCCATGTGTTTTCAATTGGGGAATTTTACTTTTGAGAAAATTGCACTTTTTGGACCAACTTTAGACCCACTTCTTATTTAGTGAGTGTTATAAAATTGGAATTAGAGATTCTCCCATATATAAGCTTCAATATCACCAACGGTAAAAAATTTTGAAAATTTTACTTTTTGAACAATAATTCATTGAATAGTCCGCCGAGTGTTTTCAATGAGGTAATTGTATTTTCGTGAAAATTGCTTTTTGGACCAACTTTTTGGACCAACTGTAGACACACTTCTTATTTAGTGAATGTTATAAAATTGGAATTGGAGATTCTCCTATATATGAGCTTCAATATAACGAAAGAGACAATTTTTTGAAAATTTTACTTTTTGAAGAATAATTCATTGAATAGTCCGCCATGTGTTTTCAATGCTTGAATTTTACTTTTGAGAAAATTGCACTTTTTGGACCAACTTTAGGCCCACTTCTTATTTAGTGAGTGTTATAAAATTGGAATTGGAGATTCTCCTATATATGAGCTTCAATATAAAAAAAAGGAAAAATTTTACTTTTTGATCAATAATTCATTGAATAGTCCGCCATGTGTTTTCAATGGGGGAATTTTATTTTCGTGAAAATTGCTTTTTGGACCAACTTTTTGGACCAAGTTTAGTCCCACTTCTTATTTAGTGAATGTTATAAAATTCAAATTGGAGATTCTCCTATATATAATCTTCAATATCACAAACTTGAAAAATTTTTGAAAATTTCACTTTTTGAACAATAATTCATTGAACAGTCCGCCATGTGTTTTCAATGGGGGAATTTTATTTTTGAGAAAATTGCACTTTTTGGACCAAGTTTAGGCCCACTTCTTATTTAGTGAATGTTATAAAATTCAAATTGGAGATTCTCCTATGTATGAGCTTCAATATAAAAAATGGGAAAAATTTTACTTTTTGAACATTAATTCATTGAATAGTCCGCCATGTGTTTTCAATGAGGTAATTGTATTTTCGTGAAAATTGCTTTTTGGACCAACTTTTTGGACCAAGTTTAGTCCCACTTCTTATTTAGTGAATGTTATAAAATTCAAATTGGAGATTCTCCTATATATAATCTTCAATATCACAAACTTGAAAATTTTTTGAAAATTTCACTTTTTGAACAATAATTCATTGAACAGTCCGCCATGTGTTTTCAATGGGGGAATTTTATTTTTGAGAAAATTGCACTTTTTGGACCAAGTTTAGGCCCACTTCTTATTTAGTGAATGTTATAAAATTCAAATTGGAGATTCTCCTATGTATGAGCTTCAATATAAAAAATGGGAAAAATTTTACTTTTTGAACATTAATTCATTGAATAGTCCGCCATGTGTTTTCAATGAGGGAATTGTATTTTCGTGAAAATTGCTTTTTCGACACACTTTTTTTACCAACTTTAGACACACTTCTTATTTAGTGAGTGTTATAAAATTGGAATTGGAGATTCTCCTATATATGAGCTTCAATATAACAGAAGAGAAAATTTTTTGAAAATTTTACTTTTTGAACAATAATTCATTGAATAGTTCGCCATGTGTTTTCAATCTGGGAATTTTATTTTTGAGAAAATTGCAATTTTTGGACCAAGTTTAGGCCCACTTCTTATTTAGTGAATGTTATAAATTCAAATTGGTGATTCTCCTATAAATGAGCTTCAATATCACCAACGGTAAAAAATTTTGAAAATTTTACTTTTTGAACAATAATTCATTGAATAGTCCGCCATGTGTTTTCAATGGGGTAATTTTACTTTTGAGAAAATTGCACTTTTTGGACCAACTTTAGAGCCACTTCTTATTTAGTGAGTGTTATAAAATTGGAATTAGTGATTCTCCTATATATAAGCTTCAATATCACCAACGGTAAAAAATTTTGAAAATTTTACTTTTTGAACAATAATTCATTGAATAGTCCGCCATGTGTTTTCAATGAGGTAATTGTATTTTCGTGAAAATTGCTTTTTGGGCAAACTTTTTGGACCAACTGTAGACACACTTCTTATTTAGTGAATGTTATAAAATTGGAATTGGAGATTCTCCTATATATGAGCTTCAATATAACAAAAGAGACAATTTTTTGAAAATTTTACTCTTTGAAAAATAATTCATTGAAGCGTCCGCCATGTGTTTTCAATGGGGGAATTTTACTTTTGAGAAAATTGCACATTTTGGACCAACTTTAGAGCAACTTCTTATTTAGTGAGTGTTATAAAATGGAATTAGAGATTCTCCCATATATAAGCTTCAATTTCACAAACTGGACAAATTTTTGAAAATTTTACTTTTTGAACAATAATTCATTGAATAGTCCGCCATGTGTTTTCAATGAGGGAATTGTATTTTCGTGAAAATTGCTTTTTGGTTCAACTTTTTGGACCAACTTTAGACAGACTTCTTATTTAGTGAATGTTATAAAATTGGAATTGGAGATTCTCCTATATATGAGCTTCAATATAACAAAAGAGAAAATTTTTTGAAAATTTTACTTTTTGAACAATAATTCATTGAATAGTTCGCCATGTGTTTTCAATCTGGGAATTTTATTTTTGAGAAAATTGCAATTTTTGGACCAAGTTTAGGCCCACTTCTTATTTAGTGAATGTTATAAATTCAAATTGGTGATTCTCCTATAAATGAGCTTCAATATCACCAACGGTAAAAAATTTTGAAAATTTTACTTTTTGAACAATAATTCATTGAATAGTCCGCCATGTGTTTTCAATGAGGTAATTGTATTTTCGTGAAAATTGCTTTTTGGACAAACTTTTTGGACCAACTGTAGACACACTTCTTATTTAGTGAGTGTTATAAAATTCGAATTGGAATTTTTCCTATTAATGAGCTTCAATCTAAAAAACGGGAAAAAATTTTGAAAATTTTATTTTTGAACAAGAATTCGTTGAATTGTCCGCCATGTGTTTTCAATCTGGGAATTTTACTTTTGAGAAAATTGCACTTTTTGGACCAAGTTTAGTCCCACTTCTTATTTAGTGAATGTTATAAAATTCAAATTGGAGATTCTCCTATATATAATCTTCAATATCACAAACTTGAAAATTTTTTGAAAATTTCACTTTTTGAACAATAATTCATTGAACAGTCCGCCATGTGTTTTCAATGGGGGAATTTTATTTTTGAGAAAATTGCACTTTTTGTACCAACTTTAGACACACTTCTTATTTAGTGAGTGTTATAAAATTCAAATTGGAGATTCTCCTATAAATGAGCTTCAATATCACCAACGGTAAAAAATTTTGAAAATTTTACTTTTTGAACAATAATTCATTGAATAGTCCGCCATGTGTTTTCAATGAGGGAATTGTATTTTCGTGAAAATTGCTTTTTGGTTCAACTTTTTGGACCAACTTTAGTAGACTTCTTATTTAGTGAATGTTATAAAATTGGAATTGGAGATTCTCCTATATATGAGCTTCAATATAGCGAAAGAAACAATTTTTTGAAAATTTTACTTTTTGAACAATAATTCATTGAATAGTCCGCCATGTGTTTTCAATGCTTGAATTTTACTTTTGAGAAAATTGCACTTTTTGGACCAACTTTAGACCCACTTCTTATTTAGTGAGTGTTATAAAATTGGAATTAGAGATTCTCCTATACATAAGCTTCAATATCACCAACGGTAAAAATTTTTGAAAATTTTACTTTTTGAACAATAATTCATTGAATAGTCCGCCATGTGTTTTCATTGCTTGAATTTTACTTTTGAGAAAATTGCACTTTTTGGACAAACTTTAGGCCCACTTCTTATTTAGTGAGTGTTATAAAATTGGAATTAGATATTCTCCTATATATGAGCTTCCATATAAAAAATGGGAAAATTTTTTGAAAATTTTACTTTTTGTACAATAATTCATTGAATATTCCGCCATGTGTTTTCAATGGGGGAATTTTACTTTGGAGAAAATTGAACTTTTTGGACCAACTTTAGACCTAATTCTTATTTAGTGAGTGTTATAAAATTGGAATTATAGATTCTCCTATATATAAGCTTCAATATCACCAACGGTAAAAAATTTTGAAAATTTTACTTTTTGAACAATAATTCATTGAATGGTCCGCCATGTGTTTTCAATGAGGTAATTGTATTTTCGTGAAAATTGCTTTTTGGACAAACTTTTTGGACCAACTTTAGACACACTTCTTATTTAGTGAGTGTTATAAAATTCAAATTGGAGATTCTCCTATAAATGAGCTTCAATATCAAAATCGGGAAAAAAATTTGAAAATTTTACTTTTTGAACAAGAATTCATTGAATAGTCCGCCATGTGTTTTCAATGGGGGAATTTTATTTTTGAGAAAATTGCACTTTTTGGACCAACTTTAGACCCACTTCTTATTTAGTGAGTGTTATAAAATTGGAATTAGAGATTCTCCTATATATAAGCTTCAATATCACAAACTTGAAAAAATTTTGAAAATTTTACTTTTTGAACAATAATTCATTGAATAGTCCGCCAAGTGTATTCAATGAGGGAATTGTAGTTTCGAGAAAAGTGCTTTTTGGACCAACTTTAGACACACTTCTTATTTAGTGAGTGTTATAAAATTCGAATTGGAATTTTTCCTATTAATGATATTCAATCTAAAAAACGGGAAAAAATTTTGAAAATTTTACTTTTTGAACAAAAATTCATTAAATATTTCGCCATGTGTTTTCAATGGGAAAATTTTACTTTAGAGAAAATTGCACTTTTTGGCCAATTTTAGGCCCATTTCTTATTTAGTGAGTGTTATAAAATTGGAATTAGAGATTCTCCTATACATAAGCTTCAATATCACAAACGTTAAAATTTTTCGAAAATTTTACTTTTTGAACAATAATTCATTGATTTCTCCGCCATGTGTTTTCAATGGGGGAATTTTACTTTTGAGAAAATTGCACTTTTTGGACCAATTTTAGACCCACTTCTTATTTAGTGAGTGTTATAAAATTGGAATTAGAGATTCTCCTATATATAAGCTTCAATATCACAAACGGGAAAAAATTTTGGAAAATTTTACTTTTTGATCAATAATTCATTGAATAGTCCGCCATGTGTTTTCAATGAGGAATTGTATTTTCGTGAAAATTGCTTTTTGGACACACTTTTTTTACCAACTTTAGACCCACTTCTTATTTAGTGAGTGTTATAAAATTGGAATTGGAGATTATCCTATATATGATCTTCAATATAACAAAAGAGAAAATTTTTTGAAAATTTTACTTTTTGAACAATAATTCATTGAATAGTTCGAAATGTGTTTTCAATGGGGGAATTTTATTTTTGAGAAAATTGCAATTTTTGGACCAATTTTAGGCCCACTTCTTATTTAGTGAGTGTTATAAAATTGGAATTAGTGATTCTCCTATATATAAGCTTCCATATCACCAACGGTAAAAAATTTTGAAAATTTTACTTTTTGAACAAGAATTCATTGAATAGTCCGCCATGTGTTTTCAATGGGGGAATTTTATTTTTGAGAAAATTGCACTTTTTGGACCAACTTTAGACCCACTTCTTATTTAGTGAGTGTTATAAAATTGGAATTAGAGATTCTCCTATATATAAGCTTCAATATCACAAACTTGAAAAAATTTTGAAAATTTTACTTTTTGAACAATAATTCATTGAATAGTCCGCCAAGTGTATTCAATGAGGGAATTGTAGTTTCGAGAAAAGTGCTTTTTGGACCAACTTTAGACACACTTCTTATTTAGTGAATGTTATAAAATTCAAATTGGAGATTCTCCTATATATGAGCTTCAATATAAAAAAAGGAAAAATTTTGGAAAATTTTACTTTTTGATCAATAATTCATTGAATAGTCCGCCATTTGTTTTCAAAGGGGGAATTTTATTTGTGAGAAAATTCCTTTTTGGGCCATATTTAGACCCACTTCTTATTTAGTGAGTGTTATAAAATTCGAATTGGAGATTTTCCTACGTATGAGCTTCAATATAAAAAATGGGAAAAATTTTGAAAATTTTACTTTTTGAACATTAATTCATTGAATAGTCCGCCATGTGTTTTCAATGAGGGAATTGTATTTTCGTGAAAATTGCTTTTTGGACACACTTTTTTTACCAATTTTAGACACACTTCTTATTTAGTGAGTGTTATAAAATTGGAATTGGAGATTATCCTATATATGAGCTTCCATATAAAAAATGGGAAAATTTTTTGAAAATTTTACTTTTTGAACAATAATTCATTGAATAGTCCGCCGAGTGTTTTCAATGAGGTAATTGTATTTTCGTGAAAATTGCTTTTTTGACCAACTTTTTGGACCAACTGTAGACACACTTCTTATTTAGTGAATGTTATAAAATTGGAATTGGAGATTCTCCTATATACGAGCTTCAATATAACGAAAGAGACAATTTTTTGAAAATTTTACTTTTTGAACAATAATTCATTGAATAGTCCGCCATGTGTTTTCAATGCTTGAATTTTACTTTTGAGAAAATTGCACTTTTTGGACCAACTTTAGACCCACTTCTTATTTAGTGAGTGTTATAAAATTGGAATTAGAGATTCTCCTATATATGAGCTTCAATATCAAAATCGGGAAAAAAATTTGAAAATTTTACTTTTTGAACAAGAATTCATTGAATAGTCCGCCATGTGTTTTCAATGGGGGAATTTTATTTTTGAGAAAATTGCACTTTTTGGACCAACTTTAGACCCACTTCTTATTTAGTGAGTGTTATAAAATTGGAATTAGAGATTCTCCTATATATAAGCTTCAATATCACAAACTTGAAAAAATTTTGAAAATTTTACTTTTTGAACAATAATTCATTGAATAGTCCGCCAAGTGTATTCAATGAGGGAATTGTAGTTTCGAGAAAAGTGCTTTTTGGACCAACTTTAGACACACTTCTTATTTAGTGAGTGTTATAAAATTCGAATTGGAATTTTTCCTATTAATGATATTCAATCTAAAAAACGGGAAAAAATTTTGAAAATTTTACTTTTTGAACAAAAATTCATTGAATATTTCGCCATGTGTTTTCAATGGGAAAATTTTACTTTAGAGAAAATTGCACTTTTTGGCCAATTTTAGGCCCATTTCTTATTTAGTGAGTGTTATAAAATTGGAATTAGAGATTCTCCTATACATAAGCTTCAATATCACAAACGTTAAAATTTTTCGAAAATTTTACTTTTTGAACAATAATTCATTGATTTCTCCGCCATGTGTTTTCAATGGGGGAATTTTACTTTTGAGAAAATTGCACTTTTTGGACCAATTTTAGACCCACTTCTTATTTAGTGAGTGTTATAAAATTGGAATTAGAGATTCTCCTATATATAAGCTTCAATATCACAAACGGGAAAAAATTTTGGAAAATTTTACTTTTTGATCAATAATTCATTGAATAGTCCGCCATGTGTTTTCAATGAGGAATTGTATTTTCGTGAAAATTGCTTTTTGGACACACTTTTTTTACCAACTTTAGACCCACTTCTTATTTAGTGAGTGTTATAAAATTGGAATTGGAGATTATCCTATATATGATCTTCAATATAACAAAAGAGAAAATTTTTTGAAAATTTTACTTTTTGAACAATAATTCATTGAATAGTTCGAAATGTGTTTTCAATGGGGGAATTTTATTTTTGAGAAAATTGCAATTTTTGGACCAATTTTAGGCCCACTTCTTATTTAGTGAGTGTTATAAAATTGGAATTAGTGATTCTCCTATATATAAGCTTCCATATCACCAACGGTAAAAAATTTTGAAAATTTTACTTTTTGAACAAGAATTCATTGAATAGTCCGCCATGTGTTTTCAATGGGGGAATTTTATTTTTGAGAAAATTGCACTTTTTGGACCAACTTTAGACCCACTTCTTATTTAGTGAGTGTTATAAAATTGGAATTAGAGATTCTCCTATATATAAGCTTCAATATCACAAACTTGAAAAAATTTTGAAAATTTTACTTTTTGAACAATAATTCATTGAATAGTCCGCCAAGTGTATTCAATGAGGGAATTGTAGTTTCGAGAAAAGTGCTTTTTGGACCAACTTTAGACACACTTCTTATTTAGTGAATGTTATAAAATTCAAATTGGAGATTCTCCTATATATGAGCTTCAATATAAAAAAAGGAAAAATTTTGGAAAATTTTACTTTTTGATCAATAATTCATTGAATAGTCCGCCATTTGTTTTCAAAGGGGGAATTTTATTTGTGAGAAAATTCCTTTTTGGGCCATATTTAGACCCACTTCTCATTTAGTGAGTGTTATAAAATTCGAATTGGAGATTTTCCTACGTATGAGCTTCAATATAAAAAATGGGAAAAATTTTGAAAATTTTACTTTTTGAACATTAATTCATTGAATAGTCCGCCATGTGTTTTCAATGAGGGAATTGTATTTTCGTGAAAATTGCTTTTTGGACACACTTTTTTTACCAATTTTAGACACACTTCTTATTTAGTGAGTGTTATAAAATTGGAATTGGAGATTATCCTATATATGAGCTTCCATATAAAAAATGGGAAAATTTTTTGAAAATTTTACTTTTTGAACAATAATTCATTGAATAGTCCGCCGAGTGTTTTCAATGAGGTAATTGTATTTTCGTGAAAATTGCTTTTTTGACCAACTTTTTGGACCAACTGTAGACACACTTCTTATTTAGTGAATGTTATAAAATTGGAATTGGAGATTCTCCTATATACGAGCTTCAATATAACGAAAGAGACAATTTTTTGAAAATTTTACTTTTTGAACAATAATTCATTGAATAGTCCGCCATGTGTTTTCAATGCTTGAATTTTACTTTTGAGAAAATTGCACTTTTTGGACCAACTTTAGACCCACTTCTTATTTAGTGAGTGTTATAAAATTGGAATTAGAGATTCTCCTATATATGAGCTTCCATATAAAAAATGGGAAAAATTTTTGAAAATTTTACTTTTTGAACAATAATTCATTGAATAGTCCGCCATGTGTTTTCAATGAGGGAATTGTATTTTCGAGAAAATTGGTTTTTGGACCATATTTAGACCCACTTCTTATTTAGTGAGTGTTATAAAATTCGAATTGGAGATTTTCCTATGTATGAGCTTCAATAGAAAAAACGGGAAAAAATTTTGAAAATTTTACTTTTTGAACAAGAATTCATTGAATAGTCCGCCATTTGTTTTCAAAGGGGGAATTTTATTTGTGAGAAAATTCCTTTTTGGGCCATATTTAGACCCACTTCTTATTTAGTGAGTGTTATAAAATTCGAATAGGAGATTTTCCTACGTATGAGCTTCAATATAAAAAATGGGAAAAATTTTGAAAATTTTACTTTTTGAACATTAATGCATTAAATAGTCCGCCATGTGTTTTCAATGAGGGAATTGTATTTTCGTGAAAATTGCTCTTTGGACACACTTTTTTTACCAACTTTTGAGACACTTCTTATTTAGTGAGTGTTATAAAATTGGAATTGGAGATTATCCTATATATGATCTTCAATATAACAAAAGAGAAAATTTTTTGAAAATTTTACTTTTTGAACAATAATTCATTGAATAGTTCGCCATGTGTTTTCAATGGGGGAATTTTAATTTTGAGAAAATTGCACTTTTTGGACCAACTTTAGACCCACTTCTAATTTAGTGAGTGTTATAAAATTGGAATTGGAGATTCTCCTGAATATGATCTTTAATATAACAAAAGAGAAAATTTTTTGAAAATTTTACTTTTTGAACAATAATTCATTGAATAGTCCGCCATGTGTTTTCAATGAGGGAATTGTATTTTCGTGAAAATTGCTTTTTGGACACACTTTTTTTACCAACTTTAGACACACTTCTTATTTAGTGAGAGTTATAAAATTGGAATTGGAGATTATCCTATATATGATCTTCAATATAACAAAAGAGAAAATTTTTTGAAAATTTTACTTTTTGAACAATAATTCATTGAATAGTTCGCCATGTGTTTTCAATAGGGGAATTTTATTTTTGAGAAAATTGCAATTTTTGGACCAAGTTTAGGCCCACTTCTTATTTAGTGAGTGTTATAAAATTGGAATTAGTGATTCTCCTATATATAAGCTTCCATATAAAAAATGGGAAAATTTTTTGAAAATTTTACTTTTTGAACAATAATTCATTGAATAGTCCGCCGAGTGTTTTCAATGAGGTAATTGTATTTTCGTGAAAATTGCTTTTTGGACCAACTTTTTGGACCAACTGTAGACACACTTCTTATTTAGTGAATGTTATAAAATTGGAATTGGAGATTCTCCTATATATGAGCTTCAATATAACGAAAGAGACAATTTTTTGAAAATTTTACTTTTTGAACAATAATTCATTGAATAGTTCGCCATGTGTTTTCAATGCTTGAATTTTACTTTTGAGAAAATTGCACCTTTTGGACCAACTTTAGACCCACTTCTTATTTAGTGAGTGTTATAAAATTGGAATTAGAGATTCTCCTATATATGAGCTTCCATATAAAAAATGGGAAAATTTTTTGAAAATTTTACTTTTTGAACAATAATTCATTGAATAATCCGCCATGTGTTTTCAATTGGGGAATTTTACTTATGAGAAAATTGCACTTTTTGGACCAACTTTAGAGCAACTTCTTATTTAGTGAGTGTTATAAAATGGAATTAGAGATTCTCCCATATATAAGCTTCAATTTCACAAACGGGAAAAAATTTGAAAATTTTACTTTTTGAACAATAATTAATTGAATTCGTCATGTGTTTTCAATGAGGGAATTGTATTTTCGTAAAAATTGCTTTTTGGTTCAACTTTTTGGACCAACTTTGGACAGACTTCTTATTTAGTGAATGTTATAAAATTGGAATTGGAGATTCTCCTATATATAAGCTTCAATATCACAAACGGGAAAAAATTTTGAAATTTTTTCTTTTTGAACAATAATTCATTGAATAGTCCGCCATGTGTTTTCAATGAGGGAATTGTATTTTCGTGAAAATTGCTTTTTGGACCAACTTTAGAACAACTTCTTATTTAGTGAGTGTTATAAAATTCGAATTGGAGATTTTCCTATGTATGTGCTTCAATGAAAAAAATGGGAAAATTTTTGAAAATTTTACTTTTTGAGCAATAATTCATTGAATAGTCCGCCATGTGTTTTCAATGGGGGAATTTTATTTTTGAGAAAATTGCACTTTTTGGACCAACTTTAGACCCACTTCTAATTTAGTGAGTGTTATAAAATTGGAATTGGAGATTCTCCTATATATGATCTTTAATATAACAAATAAGAAAATTTTTTGAAAATTTTACTTTTTGAACAATAATTCATTGAATAGTTCGCCATGTGTTTTCAATGGGGGAATTTTATTTTTGAGAAAATTGCAATTTTTGGACCAAGTTTAGGCCCACTTCTTATTTAGTGAGTGTTATAAAATTGGAATTAGTGATTCTCATATATATAAGCTTCAATATCACCAACGGTAAAAAATTTGGAAAATTTTACTTTTTGAACAATAATTCATTGAATAGTCCGCCGAGTGTTTTCAATGAGGTAATTGTATTTTCGTGAAAATTGCTTTTTGGACCAACTTTTTGGACCAACTGTAGACACACTTCTTATTTAGTGAATGTTATAAAATTGGAATTGGAGATTCTCCTATATACGAGCTTCAATATAACGAAAGAGACAATTTTTTGAAAATTTTACTTTTTGAACAATAATTCATTGAATAGTCCGCCATGTGTTTTCAATGCTTGAATTTTACTTTTGAGAAAATTGCACTTTTTGGACCAACTTTAGACCCACTTCTTATTTAGTGAGTGTTATAAAATTGGAAATAGAGATTCTCCTATATATGAGCTTCCATATAAAAAATGGGAAAATTTTTTGAAAATTTTACTTTTTGAACAATAATTCATTGAATAGTCCGCCATGTGTTTTCAATGAGGGAATTGTATTTTCGAGAAAATTGGTTTTTGGACCATATTTAGACCCACTTCTTATTTAGTGAGTGTTATAAAATTCGAATTGGAGATTTTCCTATGTATGAGCTTCAATAGAAAAAACGGGAAAAAATTTTGAAAATTTTAGTTTTTGAACAAGAATTCATTGAATAGTCCGCCATGTGTTTTCAATGAGGGAATTGTATTTTCGTGAAAATTGCTTTTTGGTTCAACTTTTTGGACCAACTTTAGACAGACTTCTTATTTAGTGAATGTTATAAAATTGGAATTGGAGATTCTCCTATATATGAGCTTCAATATCACCAACGGTAAAAATTTTTGAAAATTTTACTTTTTGAACAATAATTCATTGAATAGTCCGCCATGTGTTTTCAATGCTTGAATTTTACTTTTGAGAAAATTGCACTTTTTGGACCAACTTTAGACCCACTTCTTATTTAGTGAGTGTTATAAAATTGGAATTAGAGATTCTCCTATACATAAGCTTCAATATCACAAACTTGAAAAAATTTTGAATATTTTACTTTTTGAACAATAAATCATTGAATAGTCCGCCATGTGTTTTCAATGGGGGAATTTTATTTTTGAGAAAATTGCACTTTTTGGACCAAGTTTAAGCCCAGTTCTTATTTAGTGAATGTTATAAAATTCTAATTGGAGATTCTCCTATATATGAGCTTCAATATAAAAAAAGGAAAAATTTTGGAAAATTTTACTTTTTGATCAATAATTCATTGAATAGTCCGCCATTTGTTTTCAAAGGGGGAATTTTATTTGTGAGAAAATTCCTTTTTGGGCCATATTTAGACCCACTTCTTATTTAGTGAGTGTTATAAAATTCGAATTGGAGATTTTCCTACGTATGAGCTTCAATATAAAAAATGGGAAAAATTTTGAAAATTTTACTTTTTGAACATTAATTCATTGAATAGTCCGCCATGTGTTTTCAATGAGGGAATTGTATTTTCGTGAAAATTGCTTTTTGGACACACTTTTTTTACCAATTTTAGACACACTTCTTATTTAGTGAGTGTTATAAAATTGGAATTGGAGATTATCCTATATATGTGCTTCCATATAAAAAATGGGAAAATTTTTTGAAAATTTTACTTTTTGAACAATAATTCATTGAATAGTCCGCCGAGTGTTTTCAATGAGGTAATTGTATTTTCGTGAAAATTGCTTTTTGGACCAACTTTTTGGACCAACTGTAGACACACTTCTTATTTAGTGAATGTTATAAAATTGGAATTGGAGATTCTCCTATATACGAGCTTCAATATAACGAAAGAGACAATTTTTTGAAAATTTTACTTTTTGAACAATAATTCATTGAATAGTCCGCCATGTGTTTTCAATGCTTGAATTTTACTTTTGAGAAAATTGCACTTTTTGGACCAACTTTAGACCCACTTCTTATTTAGTGAGTGTTATAAAATTGGAATTAGAGATTCTCCTATATATGAGCTTCCATATAAAAAATGGGAAAATTTTTTGAAAATTTTAGTTTTTGAACAAGAATTCATTGAATAGTCCGCCATGTGTTTTCAATGAGGGAATTGTATTTTCGTGAAAATTGCTTTTTGGTTCAACTTTTTGGACCAACTGTAGACACACTTCTTATTTAGTGAGTGTTATAAAATTCGAATTGGAATTTTTCCTATTAATGAGCTTCAATCTAAAAAACGGGAAAAAATTTTGAAAATTTTATTTTTGAACAAGAATTCGTTGAATTGTCCGCCATGTGTTTTCAATCTGGGAATTTTACTTTTGAGAAAATTGCACTTTTTGGACCAAGTTTAGTCCCACTTCTTATTTAGTGAATGTTATAAAATTCAAATTGGAGATTCTCCTATATATAATCTTCAATATCACAAACTTGAAAAATTTTTGAAAATTTCACTTTTTGAACAATAATTCATTGAACAGTCCGCCATGTGTTTTCAATGGGGGAATTTTATTTTTGAGAAAATTGCACTTTTTGGACCAAGTTTAGGCCCACTTCTTATTTAGTGAATGTTATAAAATTCAAATTGGAGATTCTCCTATGTATGAGCTTCAATATAAAAAATGGGAAAAATTTTACTTTTTGAATATTAATTCATTGAATAGTCCGCCATGTGTTTTCAATGAGGGAATTGTATTTTCGTGAAAATTGCTTTTTGGACAAACTTTTTGGACCAACTTTAGACACACTTCTTATTTAGTGAGTGTTATAAAATTCAAATTGGAGATTCTCCTATAAATGAGCTTCAATATCACCAACGGTAAAAAATTTTGAAAATTTTACTTTTTGAACAATAATTCATTGAATAGTCCGCCATGTGTTTTCAATGAGGGAATTGTATTTTCGTGAAAATTGCTTTTTGGTTCAACTTTTTGGACCAACTTTAGTAGACTTCTTATTTAGTGAATGTTATAAAATTGGAATTGGAGATTCTCCTATATATGAGCTTCAATATAGCGAAAGAGACAATTTTTTGAAAATTTTACTTTTTGAACAATAATTCATTGAATAGTCCGCCATGTGTTTTCAATGCTTGAATTTTACTTTTGAGAAAATTGCACTTTTTGGACCAACTTTAGACCCACTTCTTATTTAGTGAGTGTTATAAAATTGGAATTAGAGATTCTCCTATACATAAGCTTCAATATCACCAACGGTAAAAATTTTTGAAAATTTTACTTTTTGAACAATAATTCATTGAATAGTCCGCCATGTGTTTTCATTGCTTGAATTTTACTTTTGAGAAAATTGCACTTTTTGGACAAACTTTAGGCCACTTCTTATTTAGTGAGTGTTATAAAATTGGAATTAGATATTCTCCTATATATGAGCTTCCATATAAAAAATGGGAAAATTTTTTGAAAATTTTACTTTTTGTACAATAATTCATTGAATATTCCGCCATGTGTTTTCAATGGGGGAATTTTACTTTGGAGAAAATTGAACTTTTTGGACCAACTTTAGACCTAATTCTTATTTAGTGAGTGTTATAAAATTGGAATTATAGATTCTCCTATATATAAGCTTCAATATCACCAACGGTAAAAAATTTTGAAAATTTTACTTTTTGAACAATAATTCATTGAATGGTCCGCCATGTGTTTTCAATGAGGTAATTGTATTTTCGTGAAAATTGCTTTTTGGACAAACTTTTTGGACCAACTTTAGACACACTTCTTATTTAGTGAGTGTTATAAAATTCAAATTGGAGATTCTCCTATAAATGAGCTTCAATATCAAAATCGGGAAAAAAATTTGAAAATTTTACTTTTTGAACAAGAATTCATTGAATAGTCCGCCATGTGTTTTCAATGGGGGAATTTTATTTTTGAGAAAATTGCACTTTTTGGACCAACTTTAGACCCACTTCTTATTTAGTGAGTGTTATAAAATTGGAATTAGAGATTCTCCTATATATAAGCTTCAATATCACAAACTTGAAAAAATTTTGAAAATTTTACTTTTTGAACAATAATTCATTGAATAGTCCGCCAAGTGTATTCAATGAGGGAATTGTAGTTTCGAGAAAAGTGCTTTTTGGACCAACTTTAGACACACTTCTTATTTAGTGAGTGTTATAAAATTCGAATTGGAATTTTTCCTATTAATGATATTCAATCTAAAAAACGGGAAAAAATTTTGAAAATTTTACTTTTTGAACAAAAATTCATTGAATATTTCGCCATGTGTTTTCAATGGGAAAATTTTACTTTAGAGAAAATTGCACTTTTTGGCCAATTTTAGGCCCATTTCTTATTTAGTGAGTGTTATAAAATTGGAATTAGAGATTCTCCTATACATAAGCTTCAATATCACAAACGTTAAAATTTTTCGAAAATTTTACTTTTTGAACAATAATTCATTGATTTCTCCGCCATGTGTTTTCAATGGGGGAATTTTACTTTTGAGAAAATTGCACTTTTTGGACCAATTTTAGACCCACTTCTTATTTAGTGAGTGTTATAAAATTGGAATTAGAGATTCTCCTATATATAAGCTTCAATATCACAAACGGGAAAAAATTTTGGAAAATTTTACTTTTTGATCAATAATTCATTGAATAGTCCGCCATGTGTTTTCAATGAGGAATTGTATTTTCGTGAAAATTGCTTTTTGGACACACTTTTTTTACCAACTTTAGACCCACTTCTTATTTAGTGAGTGTTATAAAATTGGAATTGGAGATTATCCTATATATGATCTTCAATATAACAAAAGAGAAAATTTTTTGAAAATTTTACTTTTTGAACAATAATTCATTGAATAGTCCGCCATGTGTTTTCAATGCTTGAATTTTACTTTTGAGAAAATTGCACTTTTTGGACCAACTTTAGACCCACTTCTTATTTAGTGAGTGTTATAAAATTGGAATTAGAGATTCTCCTATATATGAGCTTCCATATAAAAAATGGGAAAATTTTTTGAAAATTTTAGTTTTTGAACAAGAATTCATTGAATAGTCCGCCATGTGTTTTCAATGAGGGAATTGTATTTTCGTGAAAATTGCTTTTTGGTTCAACTTTTTGGACCAACTGTAGACACACTTCTTATTTAGTGAGTGTTATAAAATTCGAATTGGAATTTTTCCTATTAATGAGCTTCAATCTAAAAAACGGGAAAAAATTTTGAAAATTTTATTTTTGAACAAGAATTCGTTGAATTGTCCGCCATGTGTTTTCAATCTGGGAATTTTACTTTTGAGAAAATTGCACTTTTTGGACCAAGTTTAGGCCCACTTCTTATTTAGTGAATGTTATAAAATTCAAATTGGAGATTCTCCTATGTATGAGCTTCAATATAAAAAATGGGAAAAATTTTACTTTTTGAATATTAATTCATTGAATAGTCCGCCATGTGTTTTCAATGAGGGAATTGTATTTTCGTGAAAATTGCTTTTTGGACAAACTTTTTGGACCAACTTTAGACACACTTCTTATTTAGTGAGTGTTATAAAATTCAAATTGGAGATTCTCCTATAAATGAGCTTCAATATCACCAACGGTAAAAAATTTTGAAAATTTTACTTTTTGAACAATAATTCATTGAATAGTCCGCCATGTGTTTTCAATGAGGGAATTGTATTTTCGTGAAAATTGCTTTTTGGTTCAACTTTTTGGACCAACTTTAGTAGACTTCTTATTTAGTGAATGTTATAAAATTGGAATTGGAGATTCTCCTATATATGAGCTTCAATATAGCGAAAGAGACAATTTTTTGAAAATTTTACTTTTTGAACAATAATTCATTGAATAGTCCGCCATGTGTTTTCAATGCTTGAATTTTACTTTTGAGAAAATTGCACTTTTTGGACCAACTTTAGACCCACTTCTTATTTAGTGAGTGTTATAAAATTGGAATTAGAGATTCTCCTATACATAAGCTTCAATATCACCAACGGTAAAAATTTTTGAAAATTTTACTTTTTGAACAATAATTCATTGAATAGTCCGCCATGTGTTTTCATTGCTTGAATTTTACTTTTGAGAAAATTGCACTTTTTGGACAAACTTTAGGCCACTTCTTATTTAGTGAGTGTTATAAAATTGGAATTAGATATTCTCCTATATATGAGCTTCCATATAAAAAATGGGAAAATTTTTTGAAAATTTTACTTTTTGTACAATAATTCATTGAATATTCCGCCATGTGTTTTCAATGGGGGAATTTTACTTTGGAGAAAATTGAACTTTTTGGACCAACTTTAGACCTAATTCTTATTTAGTGAGTGTTATAAAATTGGAATTATAGATTCTCCTATATATAAGCTTCAATATCACCAACGGTAAAAAATTTTGAAAATTTTACTTTTTGAACAATAATTCATTGAATGGTCCGCCATGTGTTTTCAATGAGGTAATTGTATTTTCGTGAAAATTGCTTTTTGGACAAACTTTTTGGACCAACTTTAGACACACTTCTTATTTAGTGAGTGTTATAAAATTCAAATTGGAGATTCTCCTATAAATGAGCTTCAATATCAAAATCGGGAAAAAAATTTGAAAATTTTACTTTTTGAACAAGAATTCATTGAATAGTCCGCCATGTGTTTTCAATGGGGGAATTTTATTTTTGAGAAAATTGCACTTTTTGGACCAACTTTAGACCCACTTCTTATTTAGTGAGTGTTATAAAATTGGAATTAGAGATTCTCCTATATATAAGCTTCAATATCACAAACTTGAAAAAATTTTGAAAATTTTACTTTTTGAACAATAATTCATTGAATAGTCCGCCAAGTGTATTCAATGAGGGAATTGTAGTTTCGAGAAAAGTGCTTTTTGGACCAACTTTAGACACACTTCTTATTTAGTGAGTGTTATAAAATTCGAATTGGAATTTTTCCTATTAATGATATTCAATCTAAAAAACGGGAAAAAATTTTGAAAATTTTACTTTTTGAACAAAAATTCATTGAATATTTCGCCATGTGTTTTCAATGGGAAAATTTTACTTTAGAGAAAATTGCACTTTTTGGCCAATTTTAGGCCCATTTCTTATTTAGTGAGTGTTATAAAATTGGAATTAGAGATTCTCCTATACATAAGCTTCAATATCACAAACGTTAAAATTTTTCGAAAATTTTACTTTTTGAACAATAATTCATTGATTTCTCCGCCATGTGTTTTCAATGGGGGAATTTTACTTTTGAGAAAATTGCACTTTTTGGACCAATTTTAGACCCACTTCTTATTTAGTGAGTGTTATAAAATTGGAATTAGAGATTCTCCTATATATAAGCTTCAATATCACAAACGGGAAAAAATTTTGGAAAATTTTACTTTTTGATCAATAATTCATTGAATAGTCCGCCATGTGTTTTCAATGAGGAATTGTATTTTCGTGAAAATTGCTTTTTGGACACACTTTTTTTACCAACTTTAGACCCACTTCTTATTTAGTGAGTGTTATAAAATTGGAATTGGAGATTATCCTATATATGATCTTCAATATAACAAAAGAGAAAATTTTTTGAAAATTTTACTTTTTGAACAATAATTCATTGAATAGTTCGAAATGTGTTTTCAATGGGGGAATTTTATTTTTGAGAAAATTGCAATTTTTGGACCAATTTTAGGCCCACTTCTTATTTAGTGAGTGTTATAAAATTGGAATTAGTGATTCTCCTATATATAAGCTTCCATATCACCAACGGTAAAAAATTTTGAAAATTTTACTTTTTGAACAAGAATTCATTGAATAGTCCGCCATGTGTTTTCAATGGGGGAATTTTATTTTTGAGAAAATTGCACTTTTTGGACCAACTTTAGACCCACTTCTTATTTAGTGAGTGTTATAAAATTGGAATTAGAGATTCTCCTATATATAAGCTTCAATATCACAAACTTGAAAAAATTTTGAAAATTTTACTTTTTGAACAATAATTCATTGAATAGTCCGCCAAGTGTATTCAATGAGGGAATTGTAGTTTCGAGAAAAGTGCTTTTTGGACCAACTTTAGACACACTTCTTATTTAGTGAATGTTATAAAATTCAAATTGGAGATTCTCCTATATATGAGCTTCAATATAAAAAAAGGAAAAATTTTGGAAAATTTTACTTTTTGATCAATAATTCATTGAATAGTCCGCCATTTGTTTTCAAAGGGGGAATTTTATTTGTGAGAAAATTCCTTTTTGGGCCATATTTAGACCCACTTCTTATTTAGTGAGTGTTATAAAATTCGAATTGGAGATTTTCCTACGTATGAGCTTCAATATAAAAAATGGGAAAAATTTTGAAAATTTTACTTTTTGAACATTAATTCATTGAATAGTCCGCCATGTGTTTTCAATGAGGGAATTGTATTTTCGTGAAAATTGCTTTTTGGACACACTTTTTTTACCAATTTTAGACACACTTCTTATTTAGTGAGTGTTATAAAATTGGAATTGGAGATTATCCTATATATGAGCTTCCATATAAAAAATGGGAAAATTTTTTGAAAATTTTACTTTTTGAACAATAATTCATTGAATAGTCCGCCGAGTGTTTTCAATGAGGTAATTGTATTTTCGTGAAAATTGCTTTTTTGACCAACTTTTTGGACCAACTGTAGACACACTTCTTATTTAGTGAATGTTATAAAATTGGAATTGGAGATTCTCCTATATACGAGCTTCAATATAACGAAAGAGACAATTTTTTGAAAATTTTACTTTTTGAACAATAATTCATTGAATAGTCCGCCATGTGTTTTCAATGCTTGAATTTTACTTTTGAGAAAATTGCACTTTTTGGACCAACTTTAGACCCACTTCTTATTTAGTGAGTGTTATAAAATTGGAATTAGAGATTCTCCTATATATGAGCTTCCATATAAAAAATGGGAAAAATTTTTGAAAATTTTACTTTTTGAACAATAATTCATTGAATAGTCCGCCATGTGTTTTCAATGAGGGAATTGTATTTTCGAGAAAATTGGTTTTTGGACCATATTTAGACCCACTTCTTATTTAGTGAGTGTTATAAAATTCGAATTGGAGATTTTCCTATGTATGAGCTTCAATAGAAAAAACGGGAAAAAATTTTGAAAATTTTACTTTTTGAACAAGAATTCATTGAATAGTCCGCCATTTGTTTTCAAAGGGGGAATTTTATTTGTGAGAAAATTCCTTTTTGGGCCATATTTAGACCCACTTCTTATTTAGTGAGTGTTATAAAATTCGAATAGGAGATTTTCCTACGTATGAGCTTCAATATAAAAAATGGGAAAAATTTTGAAAATTTTACTTTTTGAACATTAATGCATTAAATAGTCCGCCATGTGTTTTCAATGAGGGAATTGTATTTTCGTGAAAATTGCTCTTTGGACACACTTTTTTTACCAACTTTTGAGACACTTCTTATTTAGTGAGTGTTATAAAATTGGAATTGGAGATTATCCTATATATGATCTTCAATATAACAAAAGAGAAAATTTTTTGAAAATTTTACTTTTTGAACAATAATTCATTGAATAGTTCGCCATGTGTTTTCAATGGGGGAATTTTAATTTTGAGAAAATTGCACTTTTTGGACCAACTTTAGACCCACTTCTAATTTAGTGAGTGTTATAAAATTGGAATTGGAGATTCTCCTGAATATGATCTTTAATATAACAAAAGAGAAAATTTTTTGAAAATTTTACTTTTTGAACAATAATTCATTGAATAGTCCGCCATGTGTTTTCAATGAGGGAATTGTATTTTCGTGAAAATTGCTCTTTGGACACACTTTTTTTACCAACTTTTGAGACACTTCTTATTTAGTGAGTGTTATAAAATTGGAATTGGAGATTATCCTATATATGATCTTCAATATAACAAAAGAGAAAATTTTTTGAAAATTTTACTTTTTGAACAATAATTCATTGAATAGTTCGCCATGTGTTTTCAATGGGGGAATTTTAATTTTGAGAAAATTGCACTTTTTGGACCAACTTTAGACCCACTTCTAATTTAGTGAGTGTTATAAAATTGGAATTGGAGATTCTCCTGAATATGATCTTTAATATAACAAAAGAGAAAATTTTTTGAAAATTTTACTTTTTGAACAATAATTCATTGAATAGTCCGCCATGTGTTTTCAATGAGGGAATTGTATTTTCGTGAAAATTGCTTTTTGGACACACTTTTTTTACCAACTTTAGACACACTTCTTATTTAGTGAGTGTTATAAAATTGGAATTGGAGATTATCCTATATATGATCTTCAATATAACAAAAGAGAAAATTTTTTGAAAATTTTACTTTTTGAACAATAATTCATTGAATAGTTCGCCATGTGTTTTCAATAGGGGAATTTTATTTTTGAGAAAATTGCAATTTTTGGACCAAGTTTAGGCCCACTTCTTATTTAGTGAGTGTTATAAAATTGGAATTAGTGATTCTCCTATATATAAGCTTCCATATAAAAAATGGGAAAATTTTTTGAAAATTTTACTTTTTGAACAATAATTCATTGAATAGTCCGCCGAGTGTTTTCAATGAGGTAATTGTATTTTCGTGAAAATTGCTTTTTGGACCAACTTTTTGGACCAACTGTAGACACACTTCTTATTTAGTGAATGTTATAAAATTGGAATTGGAGATTCTCCTATATATGAGCTTCAATATAACGAAAGAGACAATTTTTTGAAAATTTTACTTTTTGAACAATAATTCATTGAATAGTTCGCCATGTGTTTTCAATGCTTGAATTTTACTTTTGAGAAAATTGCACTTTTTGGACCAACTTTAGACCCACTTCTTATTTAGTGAGTGTTATAAAATTGGAATTAGAGATTCTCCTATATATGAGCTTCCATATAAAAAATGGGAAAATTTTTTGAAAATTTTACTTTTTGAACAATAATTCATTGAATAGTCCGCCATGTGTTTTCAATTGGGGAATTTTACTTATGAGAAAATTGCACTTTTTGGACCAACTTTAGAGCAACTTCTTATTTAGTGAGTGTTATAAAATGGAATTAGAGATTCTCCCATATATAAGCTTCAATTTCACAAACGGGAAAAAATTTGAAAATTTTACTTTTTGAACAATAATTCATTGAATTCGTCATGTGTTTTCAATGAGGGAATTGTATTTTCGTAAAAATTGCTTTTTGGTTCAACTTTTTGGACCAACTTTGGACAGACTTCTTATTTAGTGAATGTTATAAAATTGGAATTGGAGATTCTCCTATATATGAGCTTCAATATAACAAAAGAGAAAAAATTTTACTTTTTGAACAATAATTTATTGAATAGTCCGCCATGTGTTTTCAATGCTTGAATTTTACTTTTGAGAAAATTGCACTTTTTGGACAAACTTTAGGCCCATTTCTTATTTAGTGAGTGTTATAAAATTGGAATTAGATATTCTCCTATATATGAGCTTCCATATAAAAAATGGGAAAATTTTTTAAAAATTTTACTTTTTGTACAATAATTCATTGAATATTCCGCCATGTGTTTTCAATGGGGGAATTTTACTTTTGAGAAAATTGAACTTTTTGGACCAACTTTAGACCCACTTCTTATTTAGTGAGTGTTATAAAATTGGAATTAGAGATTCTCCTATATATAAGCTTCAATATCACCAACGGTAAAAAATTTTGAAAATTTTACTTTTTGAACAATAATTCATTGAATAGTCCGCCATGTGTTTTCAATAGGGGAATTTTATTTTTGAGAAAATTGCAATTTTTGGACCAAGTTTAGAGCAACTTCTTATTTAGTGAGTGTTATAAAATGGAATTAGAGATTCTCCCATATATAAGCTTCAATTTCACAAACGGGAAAAAATTTTGAAAATTTTACTTTTTGAACAATAATTCATTGAATAGTCCGCCATGTGTTTTCAATGGGGGAATTTTACTTTTGAGAAAATTGCACTTTTTGGACCAATTTTAGACCCACTTCTTATTTAGTGAGTGTTATAAAATTGGAATTAGAGATTCTCCTATATATAAGCTTCAATATCACAAACGGGAAAAAATTTTGAAATTTTTTCTTTTTGAACAATAATTCATTGAATAGTCCGCCATGTGTTTTCAATGGGGGAATTTTACTTTTTTGAAAATTGCACTTTTTGGACCAATTTTAGACCCACTTCTTATTTAGTGAGTGTTATAAAATTGGAATTAGAGATTCTCCTATATATAAGCTTCAATATCACAAACGGGAAAAAATTTTGAAATTTTTTCTTTTTGAACAATAATTCATTGAATAGTCCGCCATGTGTTTTCAATGAGGGAATTGTATTTTCGTGAAAATTGCTTTTTGGACCAACTTTAGAACAACTTCTTATTTAGTGAGTGTTATAAAATTCGAATTGGAGATTTTCCTATGTATGAGCTTCAATGAAAAAAATGGGAAAATTTTTGAAAATTTTACTTTTTGAGCAATAATTCATTGAATAGTCCGCCATGTGTTTTCAATGGGGGAATTTTATTTTTGAGAAAATTGCACTTTTTGGACCAACTTTAGACCCACTTCTAATTTAGTGAGTGTTATAAAATTGGAATTGGAGATTCTCCTATATATGATCTTTAATATAACAAATAAGAAAATTTTTTGAAAATTTTACTTTTTGAACAATAATTCATTGAATAGTTCGCCATGTGTTTTCAATGGGGGAATTTTATTTTTGAGAAAATTGCAATTTTTGGACCAAGTTTAGGCCCACTTCTTATTTAGTGAGTGTTATAAAATTGGAATTAGTGATTCTCATATATATAAGCTTCAATATCACCAACGGTAAAAAATTTGGAAAATTTTACTTTTTGAACAATAATTCATTGAATAGTCCGCCGAGTGTTTTCAATGAGGTAATTGTATTTTCGTGAAAATTGCTTTTTGGACCAACTTTTTGGACCAACTGTAGACACACTTCTTATTTAGTGAATGTTATAAAATTGGAATTGGAGATTCTCCTATATATGAGCTTCAATATAACGAAAGAGACATTTTTTTGAAAATTTTACTTTTTGAACAATAATTCATTGAATAGTCCGCCATGTGTTTTCAATGCTTGAATTTTACTTTTGAGAAAATTGCACTTTTTGGACCAACTTTAGATCCACTTCTTATTTAGTGAGTGTTATAAAATTGGAATTAGAGATTCTCCTATATATGAGCTTTCATATAAAAATGGGAAAAATTTTTGAAAATTTTACTTTTTGAACAATAATTCATTGAATAGTCCGCCATGTGTTTTCAATGCTTGAATTTTACTTTTGAGAAAATTGCACTTTTTGGACCAACTTTAGATCCACTTCTTATTTAGTGAGTGTTATAAAATTGGAATTAGAGATTCTCCTATATATGAGCTTTCATATAAAAAATGGGAAAAAATTTTGAATATATTACTTTTTGAACAATAAATCATTGAATAGTCCGCCATGTGTTTTCAATGGGGGAATTTTATTTTTGAGAAAATTGCACTTTTTGGACCAAGTTTAGGCCCAGTTCTTATTTAGTGAATGTTATAAAATTCTAATTGGAGATTCTCCTATATATGAGCTTCAATATAAAAAAAGGAAAAATTTTGGAAAATTTTACTTTTTGATCAATAATTCATTGAATAGTCCGCCATTTGTTTTCAAAGGGGGAATTTTATTTGTGAGAAAATTCCTTTTTGGGCCATATTTAGACCCACTTCTTATTTAGTGAGTGTTATAAAATTCGAATTGGAGATTTTCCTACGTATGAGCTTCAATATAAAAAATGGGAAAAATTTTGAAAATTTTACTTTTTGAACATTAATTCATTGAATAGTCCGCCATGTGTTTTCAATGAGGGAATTGTATTTTCGTGAAAATTGCTTTTTGGACACACTTTTTTTTACCAACTTTAGACACACTTCTTATTTAGTGAAAGTTATAAAATTGGAATTGGAGATTCTCCTATATATGTGCTTCAATTTAACGAAAGAGACAATTTTTTGAAAATTTTACTTTTTGAACAATAGTTCATTGAATGGTCCGCCATGTGTTTTCAATGCTTGAATTTTACTTTTGAGAAAATTGCACTCTTTGGACCAACTTTAGACCCACTTCTTATTTAGTGAGTGTTATAAAATTGGAATTAGAGATTCTCCTATATATGAGCTTCCATATAAAAAATGGGAAAATTTTTTGAAAATTTTACATTTTGAACAATAATTCATTGAATAGTCCGCCTTGTGTTTTCAATGAGGGAATTGTATTTTCGTTGCTTTTTGGACCATATTTAGACCCACTTCTTATTTAGTGAGTGTTATAAAATTGGAATTGGAGATCATCCTATATATGATCTTCAATATAACAAAAGAGAAAATTTTTTGAAAATTTTACTTTTTGAACAATAATTCATTGAATAGTCCGCCATGTGTTTTCAATGAGGGAATTGTATTTTCGAGAAAATTGGTTTTTGGACCATATTTAGACCCACTTCTTATTTAGTGAGTGTTATAAAATTCGAATTGGAGATTTTCCTATGTATGAGCTTCAATAGAAAAAACGGGAAAAAATTTTGAAAATTTTAGTTTTTGAACAAGAATTCATTGAATAGTCCGCCATGTGTTTTCAATGAGGGAATTGTATTTTCGTGAAAATTGCTTTTTGGTTCAACTTTTTGGACCAACTTTAGACAGACTTCTTATTTAGTGAATGTTATAAAATTGGAATTGGAGATTCTCCTATATATGAGCTTCAATATCACCAACGGTAAAAATTTTTGAAAATTTTACTTTTTGAACAATAATTCATTGAATAGTCCGCCATGTGTTTTCAATGCTTGAATTTTACTTTTGAGAAAATTGCACTTTTTGGACCAACTTTAGACCCACTTCTTATTTAGTGAGTGTTATAAAATTGGAATTAGAGATTCTCCTATACATAAGCTTCAATATCACAAACTTGAAAAAATTTTGAATATTTTACTTTTTGAACAATAAATCATTGAATAGTCCGCCATGTGTTTTCAATGGGGGAATTTTATTTTTGAGAAAATTGCACTTTTTGGACCAAGTTTAAGCCCAGTTCTTATTTAGTGAATGTTATAAAATTCTAATTGGAGATTCTCCTATATATGAGCTTCAATATAAAAAAAGGAAAAATTTTGGAAAATTTTACTTTTTGATCAATAATTCATTGAATAGTCCGCCATTTGTTTTCAAAGGGGGAATTTTATTTGTGAGAAAATTCCTTTTTGGGCCATATTTAGACCCACTTCTTATTTAGTGACTGTTATAAAATTCGAATTGGAGATTTTCCTACGTATGAGCTTCAATATAAAAAATGGGAAAAATTTTGAAAATTTTACTTTTTGAACATTAATTCATTGAATAGTCCGCCATGTGTTTTCAATGAGGGAATTGTATTTTCGTGAAAATTGCTTTTTGGACACACTTTTTTTACCAATTTTAGACACACTTCTTATTTAGTGAGTGTTATAAAATTGGAATTGGAGATTATCCTATATATGAGCTTCCATATAAAAAATGGGAAAATTTTTTGAAAATTTTACTTTTTGAACAATAATTCATTGAATAGTCCGCCGAGTGTTTTCAATGAGGTAATTGTATTTTCGTGAAAATTGCTTTTTGGACCAACTTTTTGGACCAACTGTAGACACACTTCTTATTTAGTGAATGTTATAAAATTGGAATTGGAGATTCTCCTATATACGAGCTTCAATATAACGAAAGAGACAATTTTTTGAAAATTTTACTTTTTGAACAATAATTCATTGAATAGTCCGCCATGTGTTTTCAATGCTTGAATTTTACTTTTGAGAAAATTGCACTTTTTGGACCAACTTTAGACCCACTTCTTATTTAGTGAGTGTTATAAAATTGGAATTAGAGATTCTCCTATATATGAGCTTCAATATAAAAAATGGGAAAAATTTTGAAAATTTTACTTTTTGAACATTAATTCATTGAATAGTCCGCCATGTGTTTTCAATGAGGGAATTGTATTTTCGTGAAAATTGCTTTTTGGACACACTTTTTTTTACCAACTTTAGACACACTTCTTATTTAGTGAAAGTTATAAAATTGGAATTGGAGATTCTCCTATATATGTGCTTCAATTTAACGAAAGAGACAATTTTTTGAAAATTTTACTTTTTGAACAATAGTTCATTGAATGGTCCGCCATGTGTTTTCAATGCTTGAATTTTACTTTTGAGAAAATTGCACTCTTTGGACCAACTTTAGACCCACTTCTTATTTAGTGAGTGTTATAAAATTGGAATTAGAGATTCTCCTATATATGAGCTTCCATATAAAAAATGGGAAAATTTTTTGAAAATTTTACATTTTGAACAATAATTCATTGAATAGTCCGCCTTGTGTTTTCAATGAGGGAATTGTATTTTCGTTGCTTTTTGGACCATATTTAGACCCACTTCTTATTTAGTGAGTGTTATAAAATTGGAATTGGAGATCATCCTATATATGATCTTCAATATAACAAAAGAGAAAATTTTTTGAAAATTTTACTTTTTGAACAATAATTCATTGAATAGTCCGCCATGTGTTTTCAATGAGGGAATTGTATTTTCGAGAAAATTGGTTTTTGGACCATATTTAGACCCACTTCTTATTTAGTGAGTGTTATAAAATTCGAATTGGAGATTTTCCTATGTATGAGCTTCAATAGAAAAAACGGGAAAAAATTTTGAAAATTTTAGTTTTTGAACAAGAATTCATTGAATAGTCCGCCATGTGTTTTCAATGAGGGAATTGTATTTTCGTGAAAATTGCTTTTTGGTTCAACTTTTTGGACCAACTTTAGACAGACTTCTTATTTAGTGAATGTTATAAAATTGGAATTGGAGATTCTCCTATATATGAGCTTCAATATCACCAACGGTAAAAATTTTTGAAAATTTTACTTTTTGAACAATAATTCATTGAATAGTCCGCCATGTGTTTTCAATGCTTGAATTTTACTTTTGAGAAAATTGCACTTTTTGGACCAACTTTAGACCCACTTCTTATTTAGTGAGTGTTATAAAATTGGAATTAGAGATTCTCCTATACATAAGCTTCAATATCACAAACTTGAAAAAATTTTGAATATTTTACTTTTTGAACAATAAATCATTGAATAGTCCGCCATGTGTTTTCAATGGGGGAATTTTATTTTTGAGAAAATTGCACTTTTTGGACCAAGTTTAAGCCCAGTTCTTATTTAGTGAATGTTATAAAATTCTAATTGGAGATTCTCCTATATATGAGCTTCAATATAAAAAAAGGAAAAATTTTGGAAAATTTTACTTTTTGATCAATAATTCATTGAATAGTCCGCCATTTGTTTTCAAAGGGGGAATTTTATTTGTGAGAAAATTCCTTTTTGGGCCATATTTAGACCCACTTCTTATTTAGTGAGTGTTATAAAATTCGAATTGGAGATTTTCCTACGTATGAGCTTCAATATAAAAAATGGGAAAAATTTTGAAAATTTTACTTTTTGAACATTAATTCATTGAATAGTCCGCCATGTGTTTTCAATGAGGGAATTGTATTTTCGTGAAAATTGCTTTTTGGACACACTTTTTTTACCAATTTTAGACACACTTCTTATTTAGTGAGTGTTATAAAATTGGAATTGGAGATTATCCTATATATGAGCTTCCATATAAAAAATGGGAAAATTTTTTGAAAATTTTACTTTTTGAACAATAATTCATTGAATAGTCCGCCGAGTGTTTTCAATGAGGTAATTGTATTTTCGTGAAAATTGCTTTTTGGACCAACTTTTTGGACCAACTGTAGACACACTTCTTATTTAGTGAATGTTATAAAATTGGAATTGGAGATTCTCCTATATACGAGCTTCAATATAACGAAAGAGACAATTTTTTGAAAATTTTACTTTTTGAACAATAATTCATTGAATAGTCCGCCATGTGTTTTCAATGCTTGAATTTTACTTTTGAGAAAATTGCACTTTTTGGACCAACTTTAGACCCACTTCTTATTTAGTGAGTGTTATAAAATTGGAATTAGAGATTCTCCTATATATGAGCTTCCATATAAAAAATGGGAAAATTTTTTGAAAATTTTAGTTTTTGAACAAGAATTCATTGAATAGTCCGCCATGTGTTTTCAATGAGGGAATTGTATTTTCGTGAAAATTGCTTTTTGGTTCAACTTTTTGGACCAACTTTAGACAGACTTCTTATTTAGTGAATGTTATAAAATTGGAATTGGAGATTCTCCTATATATGAGCTTCAATATCACCAACGGTAAAAATTTTTGAAAATTTTACTTTTTGAACAATAATTCATTGAATAGTCCGCCATGTGTTTTCAATGCTTGAATTTTACTTTTGAGAAAATTGCACTTTTTGGACCAACTTTAGACCCACTTCTTATTTAGTGAGTGTTATAAAATTGGAATTAGAGATTCTCCTATACATAAGCTTCAATATCACAAACTTGAAAAAATTTTGAATATTTTACTTTTTGAACAATAAATCATTGAATAGTCCGCCATGTGTTTTCAATGGGGGAATTTTATTTTTGAGAAAATTGCACTTTTTGGACCAAGTTTAAGCCCAGTTCTTATTTAGTGAATGTTATAAAATTCTAATTGGAGATTCTCCTATATATGAGCTTCAATATAAAAAAAGGAAAATTTTTGGAAAATTTTACTTTTTGATCAATAATTCATTGAATAGTCCGCCATTTGTTTTCAAAGGGGGAATTTTATTTGTGAGAAAATTCCTTTTTGGGCCATATTTAGACCCACTTCTTATTTAGTGAGTGTTATAAAATTCGAATTGGAGATTTTCCTACGTATGAGCTTCAATATAAAAAATGGGAAAAATTTTGAAAATTTTACTTTTTGAACATTAATTCATTGAATAGTCCGCCATGTGTTTTCAATGAGGGAATTGTATTTTCGTGAAAATTGCTTTTTGGACACACTTTTTTTACCAATTTTAGACACACTTCTTATTTAGTGAGTGTTATAAAATTGGAATTGGAGATTATCCTATATATGAGCTTCCATATAAAAAATGGGAAAATTTTTTGAAAATTTTACTTTTTGAACAATAATTCATTGAATAGTCCGCCGAGTGTTTTCAATGAGGTAATTGTATTTTCGTGAAAATTGCTTTTTGGACCAACTTTTTGGACCAACTGTAGACACACTTCTTATTTAGTGAATGTTATAAAATTGGAATTGGAGATTCTCCTATATACGAGCTTCAATATAACGAAAGAGACAATTTTTTGAAAATTTTACTTTTTGAACAATAATTCATTGAATAGTCCGCCATGTGTTTTCAATGCTTGAATTTTACTTTTGAGAAAATTGCACTTTTTGGACCAACTTTAGACCCACTTCTTATTTAGTGAGTGTTATAAAATTGGAATTAGAGATTCTCCTATATATGAGCTTCCATATAAAAAATGGGAAAATTTTTTGAAAATTTTAGTTTTTGAACAAGAATTCATTGAATAGTCCGCCATGTGTTTTCAATGAGGGAATTGTATTTTCGTGAAAATTGCTTTTTGGTTCAACTTTTTGGACCAACTTTAGACAGACTTCTTATTTAGTGAATGTTATAAAATTGGAATTGGAGATTCTCCTATATATGAGCTTCAATATCACCAACGGTAAAAATTTTTGAAAATTTTACTTTTTGAACAATAATTCATTGAATAGTCCGCCATGTGTTTTCAATGCTTGAATTTTACTTTTGAGAAAATTGCACTTTTTGGACCAACTTTAGACCCACTTCTTATTTAGTGAGTGTTATAAAATTGGAATTAGAGATTCTCCTATATATGAGCTTCCATATAAAAAATGGGAAAATTTTTTGAAAATTTTACTTTTTGAACAATAATTCATTGAATAGTCCGCCATGTGTTTTCAATGAGGGAATTGTATTTTCGAGAAAATTGGTTTTTGGACCATATTTAGACCCACTTCTTATTTAGTGAGTGTTATAAAATTCGAATTGGAGATTTTCCTATGTATGAGCTTCAATAGAAAAAACGGGAAAAAATTTTGAAAATTTTACTTTTTGAACAAGAATTCATTGAATAGTCCGCCATTTGTTTTCAAAGGGGGAATTTTATTTGTGAGAAAATTCCTTTTTGGGCCATATTTAGACCCACTTCTTATTTAGTGAGTGTTATAAAATTCGAATAGGAGATTTTCCTACGTATGAGCTTCAATATAAAAAATGGGAAAAATTTTGAAAATTTTACTTTTTGAACATTAATGCATTAAATAGTCCGCCATGTGTTTTCAATGAGGGAATTGTATTTTCGTGAAAATTGCTCTTTGGACACACTTTTTTTAGCAACTTTTGAGACACTTCTTATTTAGTGAGTGTTATAAAATTGGAATTGGAGATTATCCTATATATGATCTTCAATATAACAAAAGAGAAAATTTTTTGAGAATTTTACTTTTTGAACAATAATTCATTGAATAGTTCGCCATGTGTTTTTAATGGGGGAATTTTATTTTTGAGAAAATTGCACTTTTTGGACCAACTTTAGACCCACTTCTAATTTAGTGAGTGTTATAAAATTGGAATTGGAGATTCTCCTGAATATGATCTTTAATATAACAAAAGAGAAAAATTTTTGAAAATTTTACTTTTTGAACAATAATTCATTGAATAGTCCGCCATGTGTTTTCAATGAGGGAATTGTATTTTCGTGAAAATTGCTTTTTGGACACACTTTTTTTACCAACTTTAGACACACTTCTTATTTAGTGAGTGTTATAAAATTGGAATTGAAGATTATCCTATATATGATCTTCAATATAACAAAAGAGAAAAATTTTTGAAAATTTTACTTTTTGAACAATAATTCATTGAATAGTTCGCCATGTGTTTTCAATAGGGAAATTTTATTTTTGAGAAAATTGCAATTTTTGGACCAAGTTTAGGCCCACTTCTTATTTAGTGAGTGTTATAAAATTGGAATTAGTGATTATCCTATATATAAGCTTCCATATAAAAAATGGGAAAATTTTTTGAAAATTTTACTTTTTGAACAATAATTCATTGAATAGTCCGCCGAGTGTTTTCAATGAGGTAATTGTATTTTCGTGAAAATTGCTTTTTGGACCAACTTTTTGGACCAACTGTAGACACACTTCTTATTTAGTGAATGTTATAAAATTGGAATTGGAGATTCTCCTATATATGAGCTTCAATATAACGAAAGAGACAATTTTTTGAAAATTTTACTTTTTGAACAATAATTCATTGAATAGTTCGCCATGTGTTTTCAATGCTTGAATTTTACTTTTGAGAAAATTGCACTTTTTGGACCAACTTTAGACCCACTTCTTATTTAGTGAGTGTTATAAAATTGGAATTAGAGATTCTCCTATATATGAGCTTCCATATAAAAAAGGGGAAAATTTTTTGAAAATTTTACTTTTTGAACAATAATTCATTGAATAGTCCGCCATGTGTTTTCAATTGGGGAATTTTACTTATGAGAAAATTGCACTTTTTGGACCAACTTTAGAGCAACTTCTTATTTAGTGAGTGTTATAAAATGGAATTAGAGATTCTCCCATATATAAGCTTCAATTTCACAAACGGGAAAAAATTTGAAAATTTTACTTTTTGAACAATAATTCATTGAATTCGTCATGTGTTTTCAATGAGGGAATTGTATTTTCGTAAAAATTGCTTTTTGGTTCAACTTTTTGGACCAACTTTGGACAGACTTCTTATTTAGTGAATGTTGTAAAATTGGAATTGGAGATTCTCCTATATATGAGCTTCAATATAACAAAAGAGAAAAAATTTTACTTTTTGAACAATAATTTATTGAATAGTCCGCCATGTGTTTTCAATGCTTGAATTTTACTTTTGAGAAAATTGCACTTTTTGGACAAACTTTAGGCCCACTTCTTATTTAGTGAGTGTTATAAAATTGGAATTAGATATTCTCCTATATATGAGCTTCCATATAAAAAATGGGAAAATTTTTTAAAAATTTTACTTTTTGTACAATAATTCATTGAATATTCCGCCATGTGTTTTCAATGGGGGAATTTTACTTTTGAGAAAATTGAACTTTTTGGACCAACTTTAGACCCACTTCTTATTTAGTGAGTGTTATAAAATTGGAATTAGAGATTCTCCTATATATAAGCTTCAATATCACCAACGGTAAAAAAATTTGAAAATTTTACTTTTTGAACAATAATTCATTGAATAGTCCGCCATGTGTTTTCAATAGGGGAATTTTATTTTTGAGAAAATTGCAATTTTTTGACCAAGTTTAGAGCAACTTCTTATTTAGTGAGTGTTATAAAATGGAATTAGAGATTCTCCCATATATAAGCTTCAATTTCACAAACGGGAAAAAATTTTGAAATTTTTTCTTTTTGAACAATAATTCATTGAATAGTCCGCCATGTGTTTTCAATGAGGGAATTGTATTTTCGTGAAAATTGCTTTTTGGACCAACTTTAGAACAACTTCTTATTTAGTGAGTGTTATAAAATTCGAATTGGAGATTTTCCTATGTATGAGCTTCAATGAAAAAAATGGGAAAATTTTTGAAAATTTTACTTTTTGAGCAATAATTCATTGAATAGTCCGCCATGTGTTTTCAATGGGGGAATTTTATTTTTGAGAAAATTGCACTTTTTGGACCAACTTTAGACCCACTTCTAATTTAGTGAGTGTTATTAAATTGGAATTGGAGATTCTCCTATATATGATCTTTAATATAACAAATAAGAAAAAATTTTGAAAATTTTACTTTTTGAACAATAATTCATTGAATAGTTCGCCATGTGTTTTCAATGGGGGAATTTTATTTTTGAGAAAATTGCACTTTTTGGACCAATTTTAGACCCACTTCTTATTTAGTGAGTGTTATAAAATTGGAATTAGAGATTCTCCTATATATAAGCTTCAATATCACAAACGGGAAAAAATTTTGAAATTTTTTCTTTTTGAACAATAATTCATTGAATAGTCCGCCATGTGTTTTCAATGAGGGAATTGTATTTTCGTGAAAATTGCTTTTTGGACCAACTTTAGAACAACTTCTTATTTAGTGAGTGTTATAAAATTCGAATTGGAGATTTTCCTATGTATGAGCTTCAATGAAAAAAATGGGAAAATTTTTGAAAATTTTACTTTTTGAGCAATAATTCATTGAATAGTCCGCCATGTGTTTTCAATGGGGGAATTTTATTTTTGAGAAAATTGCACTTTTTGGACCAACTTTAGACCCACTTCTAATTTAGTGAGTGTTATAAAATTGGAATTGGAGATTCTCCTATATATGATCTTTAATATAACAAATAAGAAAAAATTTTGAAAATTTTACTTTTTGAACAATAATTCATTGAATAGTTCGCCATGTGTTTTCAATGGGGGAATTTTATTTTTGAGAAAATTGCAATTTTTGGACCAAGTTTAGGCCCACTTCTTATTTAGTGAGTGTTATAAAATTGGAATTAGTGATTCTCATATATATAAGCTTCAATATCACCAACGGTAAAAAATTTGGAAAATTTTACTTTTTGAACAATAATTCATTGAATAGTCCGCCGAGTGTTTTCAATGAGGTAATTGTATTTTCGTGAAAATTGCTTTTTGGACAAACTTTTTGGACCAACTGTAGACACACTTCTTATTTAGTGAATGTTATAAAATTGGAATTGGAGATTCTCCTATATACGAGCTTCAATATAACGAAAGAGACAATTTTTTGAAAATTTTACTTTTTGAACAATAATTCATTGAATAGTCCGCCATGTGTTTTCAATGCTTGAATTTTACTTTTGAGAAAATTGCACTTTTTGGACCAACTTTAGACCCACTTCTTATTTAGTGAGTGTTATAAAATTGGAATTAGAGATTCTCCTATATATGAGCTTCCATATAAAAAATGGGAAAATTTTTTGAAAATTTTACTTTTTGAACAATAATTCATTGAATAGTCCGCCATGTGTTTTCAATGAGGGAATTGTATTTTCGAGAAAATTGGTTTTTGGACCATATTTAGACCCACTTCTTATTTAGTGAGTGTTATAAAATTCGAATTGGAGATTTTCCTATGTATGAGCTTCAATAGAAAAAACGGGAAAATTTTTTGAAAATTTTACTTTTTGAACAAGAATTCATTGAATAGTCCGCCATGTGTTTTCAATGCTTGAATTTTACTTTTGAGAAAATTGCACTTTTTGGACCAACTTTAGACCCACTTCTTATTTAGTGAGTGTTATAAAATTGGAATTAGAGATTCTCCTATACATAAGCTTCAATATCACAAACTTGAAAAAATTTTGAATATTTTACTTTTTGAACAATAAATCATTGAATAGTCCGCCATGTGTTTTCAATGGGGGAATTTTATTTTTGAGAAAATTGCACTTTTTGGACCAAGTTTAAGCCCAGTTCTTATTTAGTGAATGTTATAAAATTCTAATTGGAGATTCTCCTATATATGAGCTTCAATATAAAAAAAGGAAAAATTTTGGAAAATTTTACTTTTTGATCAATAATTCATTGAATAGTCCGCCATTTGTTTTCAAAGGGGGAATTTTATTTGTGAGAAAATTCCTTTTTGGGCCATATTTAGACCCACTTCTTATTTAGTGAGTGTTATAAAATTCGAATTGGAGATTTTCCTACGTATGAGCTTCAATATAAAAAATGGGAAAAATTTTGAAAATTTTACTTTTTGAACATTAATTCATTGAATAGTCCGCCATGTGTTTTCAATGAGGGAATTGTATTTTCGTGAAAATTGCTTTTTGGACACACTTTAGACACACTTCTTATTTAGTGAATGTTATAAAATTGGAAATGGAGATTCTCCTATATATGTGCTTCAATATAACAAAAGAGACAATTTTTTGAAAATTTTACTTTTTGAACAATAATTCATTGAATAGTTCACCATGTGTTTTCAATGGGGGAATTTTATTTTTGAGAAAATTGCACTTTTTGGACCAACTTTAGACCCACTTCTAATTTAGTGAGTGTTATAAAATTCGAATTGGAGATTTTCCTACGTATGAGCTTCAATATAAAAAATGGGAAAATTTTTGAAAATTTTACTTTTTGAACAATAATTCATTGAATAGTCCGCCAAGTGTATTCAATGAGGGAATTGTAGTTTCGAGAAAAGTGCTTTTTGGACCAACTTTAGACACACTTCTTATTTAGTGAGTGTTATAAAATTCGAATTGGAATTTTTCCTATTAATGAGATTCAATCTAAAAAACGGGAAAAAATTTTGAAAATTTTACTTTTTGAACAAAAATTCATTGAATAGTCCGCCATTTGTTTTCAAAGGGGGAATTTTATTTGTGAGAAAATTCCTTTTTGGGCCATATTTAGACCCACTTCTTATTTATTGAGTGTTATAAAATTCGAAAAGGAGATTTTCCTACGCATGAGCTTCAATATAAAAAATTGGAAAAATTTTGAGAATTTTACTTTTTGAACAATAATGCATTAAATAGTCCGCCATGTGTTTTCAATGAGGGAATTGTATTTTCGTGAAAATTGCTCTTTGGACACACTTTTTTTACCAACTTTAGAGACACTTCTTATTTAGTGAGTGTTATAAAATTGGAATTGGAGATTATCCTATATATGATCTTCAATATAACAAAAGAGAAAATTTTTTGAAAATTTTACTTTTTGAACAATAATTCATTGAATAGTTCACCATGTGTTTTCAATGGGGGAATTTTATTTTTGAGAAAATTGCACTTTTTGGACCAACTTTAGACCCACTTCTAATTTAGTGAGTGTTATAAAATTGGAATTAGAGATTCTCCTATATATGAGCTTCCATATAAAAAATGGGAAAATTTTTTGAAAATTTTACTTTTTGAACAATAATTCATTGAATAGTCCGCCATGTGTTTTCAATTGGGGAATTTTACTTATGAGAAAATTGCACTTTTTGGACCAACTTTAGAGCAACTTCTTATTTAGTGAGTGTTATAAAATGGAATTAGAGATTCTCCCATATATAAGCTTCAATTTCACAAACGGGAAAAAATTTGAAAATTTTACTTTTTGAACAATAATTCATTGAATTCGTCATGTGTTTTCAATGAGGGAATTGTATTTTCGTAAAAATTGCTTTTTGGTTCAACTTTTTGGACCAACTTTGGACAGACTTCTTATTTAGTGAATGTTATAAAATTGGAATTGGAGATTCTCCTATATATGAGCTTCAATATAACAAAAGAGACAATTTTTTGAAAATTTTACTTTTTGAACAATAATTCATTGAATAGTCCGCCATGTGTTTTCAATGGGGGAATTTTATTTTTGAGAAAATTGCACTTTTTGGACCAAGTTTAGGATCACTTCTTATTTAGTGAATGTTATAAAATTGAAATTGGAGATTCTCCTATATATGAGCTTCAATATAAAAAAAGGAAAAATTTTGGAAAATTTTACTTTTTGATCAATAATTCATTGAATAGTCCGCCTTGTGTTTTCAATGAGGGAATTGTATTTTCGAGAAAATTGCTTTTTGGACCATATTTAGACCCACTTCTTATTTAGTGAGTGTTATAAAATTGGAATTAGATATTCTAATATATATGAGCTTCCATATAAAAAATGGGAAAATTTTTTGAAAATTTTACTTCTGGTACAATAATTCATTGAATATTCCGCCATGTGTTTTCAATGGGGGAATTTTACTTTTGAGAAAATTGAACTTTTTGGACCAACTTTAGACCCACTTCTTATTTAGTGAGTGTTATAAAATTGGAATTAGAGATTCTCCTATATATAAGCTTCAATATCACCAACGGTAAAAAATTTTGAAAATTTTACTTTTTGAACAATAATTCATTGAATAGTCCGCCATGTGTTTTCAATAGGGGAATTTTATTTTTGAGAAAATTGCAATTTTTGGACCAAGTTTAGAGCAACTTCTTATTTAGTGAGTGTTATAAAATGGAATTAGAGATTCTCCTATATATAAGCTTCAATTTCACAAACGGGAAAAAATTTTGAAAATTTTACTTTTTGAACAATAATTCATTGAATAGTCCGCCATGTGTTTTCAATGGGGGAATTTTACTTTTGAGAAAATTGCACTTTTTGGACCAATTTTAGACCCACTTCTTATTTAGTGAGTGTTATAAAATTGGAATTAGAGATTCTCCTATATATAAGCTTCAATATCACAAACGGGAAAAAATTTTGAAATTTTTTCTTTTTGAACAATAATTCATTGAATAGTCCGCCATGTGTTTTCAATGGGGGAATTTTACTTTTGAGAAAATTGCACTTTTTGGACCAATTTTAGACCCACTTCTTATTTAGTGAGTGTTATAAAATTCGAATAGGAGATTTTCCTACGTATGAGCTTCAATATAAAAAATTGGAAAAATTTTGAAAATTTTACTTTTTGAACATTAATGCATTAAATAGTCCGCCATGTGTTTTCAATGAGGGAATTGTATTTTCGTGAAAATTTCTCTTTGGACACACTATTTTTACCAACTTTAGAGACACTTCTTTTTTAGTGAGTGTTATAAAATTGGAATTGGAGATTATCCTATATATGATCTTCAATATAACAAAAGAGAAATTTTTTTGAAAATTTTACTTTTTGAACAATAATTCATTGAATAGTTCGCCATGTGTTTTCAATGGGGGAATTTTATTTTTGAGAAAATTGCACTTTTTGGACCAACTTTAGACCCACTTCTAATTTAGTGAGTGTTATAAAATTGGAATTGGAGATTCTCCTATATATATATGATCTTTAATATAACAAAAGAGAAAATTTTTTGAAAATTTTACTTTTTGAACAATAATTCATTGAATAGTTCGCCATGTGTTTTCAATGGGGGAATTTTATTTTTGAGAAAATTGCAATTTTTGGACCAAGTTTAGGCCCACTTCTTATTTAGTGAGTGTTATAAAATTGGAATTAGTGATTCTCATATATATAAGCTTCAATATCACCAACGGTAAAAAATTTGGAAAATTTTACTTTTTGAACAATAATTCATTGAATAGTCCGCCGAGTGTTTTCAATGAGGTAATTGTATTTTCGTGAAAATTGCTTTTTGGACCAACTTTAGACACACTTCTTATTTAGTGAATGTTATAAAATTAGAAATGGAGATTCTCCTATATATGAGCTTCAATATAACAAAAAAGGCAATTTTTTGAAAATTTTACTTTTTGAACAATAATTCATTGAATAGTCCGCCATGTGTTTTCAATGGGGGAATTTTATTTTTGAGAAAATTGCACTTTTTGGACCAAGTTTAGGATCACTTCTTATTTAGTGAATGTTATAAAATTCAAATTGGAGATTCTAATATATATGAGCTTCAATATAAAAAAAGGAAAAATTTTGGAAAATTTTACTTTTTGATCAATAATTCATTGAATAGTCCGCCATTTGTTTTCAAAGGGGGAATTTTATTTGTGAGAAAATTCCTTTTTTGGCCATATTTAGACCCACTTCTTATTTAGTGAGTGTTATAAAATTCGAATTGGAGATTTTCCTACGTATGAGCTTCAATATAAAAAATGGGAAAAATTTTGAAAATTTTACTTTTTGAACAATAATTCATTGAATAGTCCGCCGAGTGTTTTCAATGAGGTAATTGTATTTTCGTGAAAATTGCTTTTTGGACCAACTTTTTGGACCAACTGTAGACACACTTTTTATTTAGTGAATGTTATAAAATTGGAATTGGAGATTCTCCTATATACGAGCTTCAATATAACGAAAGAGACAATTTTTTGAAAATTTTACTTTTTGAACAATAATTCATTGAATAGTCCGCCATGTGTTTTCAATGCTTGAATTTTACTTTTGAGAAAATTGCACTTTTTGGACCAACTTTAGACCCACTTCTTATTTAGTGAGTGTTATAAAATTGGAATTAGAGATTCTCCTATATATGAGCTTCCATATAAAAAATGGGAAAATTTTTTGAAAATTTTACTTTTTGAACAATAATTCATTGAATAGTCCGCCATGTGTTTTCAATGAGGGAATTGTATTTTCGAGAAAATTGCTTTTTGGACCATATTTAGACCCACTTCTTATTTAGTGAGTGTTATAAAATTCGAATTGGAGATTTTCCTATGTATGAGCTTCAATAGAAAAAACGGGAAAAAATTTTGAAAATTTTACTTTTTGAACATTAATTCATTGAATAGTCCGCCATGTGTTTTCAATGAGGGAATTGTATTTTCGTGAAAATTGCTTTTTGGACACACTTTTTTTACCAATTTTAGACACACTTCTTATTTAGTGAGTGTTATAAAATTGGAATTGGAGATTTTCCTGCGTATGAGCTTCAATATAAAAAATGGGAAAAATTTTGAAAATTTTACTTTTTGAACATTAATTCATTGAATAGTCCGCCATGTGTTTTCAATGAGGGAATTGTATTTTCGTGAAAATTGCTTTTTGGACACACTTTTTTTACCAATTTTAGACACACTTCTTATTTAGTGAATGTTATAAAATTGGAATTGGAGATTCTCCTATATATGAGCTTCAATATAACGAAAGAGACAATTTTTTGAAAATTTTACTTTTTGAACAATAATTCATTGAATAGTCCGCCATGTGTTTTCAATGCTTGAATTTTACTTTTGAGAAAATTGCACTTTTTGGACCAACTTTAGACCCACTTCTTATTTAGTGAGTGTTATAAAATTGGAATTAGAGATTCTCCTATACATAAGCTTCAATATCACAAACTTGAAATTTTTTTGAATATTTTACTTTTTGAACAATAATTCATTGAATAGTCCGCCATGTGTTTTCAATGCTTGAATTTTACTTTTGAGAAAATTGCACTTTTTGGACCAACTTTAGACCCACTTCTTATTTAGTGAGTGTTATAAAATTGGAATTAGAGATTCTCCTATACATAAGCTTCAATATCACAAACTTGAAATTTTTTTGAATATTTTACTTTTTGAACAATAAATCATTGAATAGTCCGCCATGTGTTTTCAAAGGGGGAATTTTATTTGTGAGAAAATTCCTTTTTGGGCCATATTTAGACCCACTTCTTATTTAGTGAGTGTTATAAAATTCGAATTGGAGATTTTCCTACGTATGAGCTTCAATATAACGAAAGAGACAATTTTTTGAAAATTTTACTTTTTGAACAATAATTCATTGAATAGTCCGCCATGTGTTTTCAATGCTTGAATTTTACTTTTGAGAAAATTGCACTTTTTGGACCAACTTTAGACCCACTTCTTATTTAGTGAGTGTTATAAAATTGGAATTAGAGATTCTCCTATATATGAGCTTCCATATAAAAAATGGGAAAATTTTTTGAAAATTTTACATTTTGAACAATAATTCATTGAATAGTCCGCCTTGTGTTTTCAATGAGGGAATTGTATTTTCGAGAAAATTGCTTTTTGGACCATATTTAGACCCACTTCTTATTTAGTGAGTGTTATAAAATTCGAATTGGAGATTTTCCTATGTATGAGCTTCAATAGAAAAAACGGGAAAAAATTTTGAAAATTTTACTGTTTGAACAAGAATTCATTGAATAGTCCGCCATGTGTTTTCAATGGAGGAATTTTATTTTTGAGAAAATTGCACTTTTTGGACCAACTTTAGACCCACTTCTAATTTAGTGAGTGTTATAAAATTGGAATTGGAGATTCTCCTATATATGAGCTTCAATATAAAAAAAGGAAAAATTTTGGAAAATTTTACTTTTTGATCAATAATTCATTGAATAGTCCGCCATGTGTTTTCAATGAGGGAATTGTATTTTCGTGAAAATTGCTTTTTGGACACACTTTTTTTACCAACTTTAGACACACTTCTTATTTAGTGAGTGTTATAAAATTGGAATTGGAGATTATCCTATATATGATCTTCAATATAACAAAACAGAAAATTTTTTGAAAATTTTACTTTTTGAACAATAATTCATTGAATAGTTCGCCATGTGTTTTCAATAGGGGAATTTTATTTTTGAGAAAATTGCAATTTTTGGACCAAGTTTAGGCCCACTTCTTATTTAGTGAGTGTTATAAAATTGGAATTAGTGATTCTCCTATATATAAGCTTCAATATCACCAAAGGTAAAAAATTTTGAAAATTTTTCTTTTTGAACAATAATTCATTGAATAGTCCGCCGAGTGTTTTCAATGAGGTAATTGTATTTTCGTGAAAATTGCTTTTTGGACCAACTTTTTGGACCAACTGTAGACACACTTCTTATATGAGCTTCAATATAACGAAAGAGACAATTTTTTGAAAATTTTACTTTTTGAACAATAATTCATTGAATAGTCCGCCATGTGTTTTCAATGCTTGAATTTTACTTTTGAGAAAATTGCACTTTTTGGACCAACTTTAGACCCACTTCTTATTTAGTGAGTGTTATAAAATTGGAATTAGAGATTCTCCTATATATGAGCTTCCATATAAAAAATGGGAAATTTTTTTGAAAATTTTACTTTTTGAACAATAGTTCATTGAATAGTCCGCCATGTGTTTTCAATTGGGGAATTTTACTTATGAGAAAATTGCACTTTTTGGACCAACTTTAGAGCAACTTCTTATTTAGTGAGTGTTATAAAATGGAATTAGAGATTCTCCCATATATAAGCTTCAATTTCACAAACGGGAAAAAATTTGAAAATTTTACTTTTTGAACAATAATTCATTGAATTCGCCATGTGTTTTCAATGAGGGAATTGTATTTTCGTGAAAATTGCTTTTTGGTTAAACTTTTTGGACCAACTTTAGACAGACTTATTATTTAGTGAATGTTATAAAATTGGAATTGGAGATTCTCCTATATATGAGCTTCAATATAACAAAAGAGAAAAAATTTTGAAAATTTTACTTTTTGAACAATAATTTATTGAGTAGTCCGCCATGTGTTTTCAATGGGGGAATTTTACTTTTGAGAAAATTGAACTTTTTGGACCAACTTTAGACCCACTTCTTATTTAGTGAGTGTTATAAAATTGGAATTAGAGATTCTCCTATATATAAGCTTCAATATCACCAACGGTAAAAAATTTTGAAAATTTTACTTTTTGAACAATAATTCATTGAATAGTCCGCTATGTGTTTTCAATGAGGTAATTGTATTTTTGAGAAAATTGCACTTTTTGGACCAAGTTTAGGCCCACTTCTTATTTAGTGAATGTTATAAAATTCAAATTGGAGATTCTCCTATATATGAGCTTCCATATAAAAAATGGGAAAATTTTTTGAAAATTTTACATTTTGAACAATAATTCATTGAATAGTCCGCCTTGTGTTTTCAATGAGGGAATTGTATTTTCGAGAAAATTGCTTTTTGGACCATATTTAGACCCACTTCTTATTTAGTGAGTGTTATAAAATTCGAATTGGAGATTTTCCTATGTATGAGCTTCAATAGAAAAAACGGGAAAAAATTTTGAAAATTTTACTGTTTGAACAAGAATTCATTGAATAGTCCGCCATGTGTTTTCAATGGAGGAATTTTATTTTTGAGAAAATTGCACTTTTTGGACCAAGTTTAGGATCACTTCTTATTTAGTGAATGTTATAAAATTCAAATTGGAGATTCTCCTATATATGAGCTTCAATATAAAAAAAGGAAAAATTTTGGAAAATTTTACTTTTTGATCAATAATTCATTGAATAGTCCGCCATTTGTTTTCAAAGGGGGAATTTTATTTGTAAAAAAATTCCTTTTTTGGCCATATTTAGACCCACTTCTTATTTAGTGAGTGTTATAAAATTCGAATTGGAGATTTTCCTACGTATGAGCTTCAATATAAAAAATGGGAAAAATTTTGAAAATTTTACTTTTTGAACAATAATTCATTGAATAGTCCGCCGAGTGTTTTCAATGAGGTAATTGTATTTTCGTGAAAATTGCTTTTTGGACCAACTTTTTGGACCAACTGTAGACACACTTTTTATTTAGTGAATGTTATAAAATTGGAATTGGAGATTCTCCTATATACGAGCTTCAATATAACGAAAGAGACAATTTTTTGAAAATTTTACTTTTTGAACAATAATTCATTGAATAGTCCGCCATGTGTTTTCAATGCTTGAATTTTACTTTTGAGAAAATTGCACTTTTTGGACCAACTTTAGACCCACTTCTTCTTTAGTGAGTGTTATAAAATTGGAATTAGAGATTCTCCTATATATGAGCTTCCATATAAAAAATGGGAAAATTTTTTGAAAATTTTACTTTTTGAACAATAATTCATTGAATAGTCCGCCATGTGTTTTCAATGAGGGAATTGTATTTTCGAGAAAATTGCTTTTTGGACCATATTTAGACCCACTTCTTATTTAGTGAGTGTTATAAAATTCGAATTGGAGATTTTCCTATGTATGAGCTTCAATAGAAAAAACGGGAAAAAATTTTGAAAATTTTACTTTTTGAACATTAATTCATTGAATAGTCCGCCATGTGTTTTCAATGAGGGAATTGTATTTTCGTGAAAATTGCTTTTTGGACACACTTTTTTTACCAATTTTAGACACACTTCTTATTTAGTGAGTGTTATAAAATTGGAATTGGAGATTTTCCTGCGTATGAGCTTCAATATAAAAAATGGGAAAAATTTTGAAAATTTTACTTTTTGAACATTAATTCATTGAATAGTCCGATATGTGTTTTTAATGAGGGAATTGTATTTTCGTGAAAATTGCTTTTTGGACACACTTTTTTTACCAATTTTAGACACACTTCTTATTTAGTGAGTGTTATAAAATTGGAATTGGAGATTATCCTATGTATGAGCTTCCATATAAAAAATGGGAAAATTTTTTGAAAATTTTACTTTTTGAACAATAATTCATTGAATAGTCCGCCGAGTGTTTTCAATGATGTAATTGTATTTTCGTGAAACTTGCTTTTTGGACCAACTTTTTGGACCAACTGTAGACACACTTCTTATTTAGTGAATGTTATAAAATTGGAATTGGAGATTCTCCTATATACGAGCTTATATATAACGAAAGAGACAATTTTTTGAAAATTTTACTTTTTGAACAATAATTCATTGAATAGTCCGCCATGTGTTTTCAATGCTTGAATTTTACTTTTGAGAAAATTGCACTTTTTGGACCAACTTTAGACCCACTTCTTATTTAGTGAGTGTTATAAAATTGGAATTAGAGATTCTCCTATATATGAGCTTCCATATAAAAAAATGGGAAAATTTTTTGAAAATTTTACTTTTTGAACAATAATTCATTGAATAGTCCGCCATGTGTTTTCAATGAGGGAATTGTATTTGTGAGAAAATTCCTTTTTGGGCCATATTTAGACCCACTTCTTATTTAGTGAGTGTTATAAAATTGGAATTGGAGATTTTCCTATATATGATCTTCAATATAACAAAAGAGAAAAATTTTTGAAAATTTTACTTTTTGAACAATAATTCATTGAATAGTCCGCCGAGTGTTTTCAATGAGGTAATTGTATTTTCGTGAAAATTGCTTTTTGGACCAACTTTTTGGACCAACTGTAGACACACTTCTTATTTAGTGAATGTTATAAAATTGGAATTGGAGATTCTCCTATATATGAGCTTCAATATAACGAAAGAGACAATTTTTTGAAAATTTTACTTTTTGAACAATAATTCATTGAATAGTCCGCCATGTGTTTTCAATGAGGGAATTGTATTTTCGTGAAAATTGCTTTTTGGTTCAACTTTTTGGACCAACTTTAGACACACTTCTTATTTAGTGAATGTTATAAAATTGGAATTGGAGATTCTCCTATATATGAGCTTCAATATCACCAACGGTAAAAAATTTTGAAAATTTTACTTTTTGAACAATAATTCATTGAATAGTCCGCCATGTGTTTTCAATGCTTGAATTTTACTTTTGAGAAAATTGCACTTTTTGGACCAACTTTAGACCCACTTCTTATTTAGTGAGTGTTATAAAATTGGAATTAGAGATTCTCCTATACATAAGCTTCAATATCACAAACTTGAAATTTTTTTGAATATTTTACTTTTTGAACAATAATTCATTGAATAGTCCGCCATGTGTTTTCAATGCTTGAATTTTACTTTTGAGAAAATTGCACTTTTTGGACCAACTTTAGACCCACTTCTTATTTAGTGAGTGTTATAAAATTGGAATTAGAGATTCTCCTATACATAAGCTTCAATATCACAAACTTGAAATTTTTTTGAATATTTTACTTTTTGAACAATAAATCATTGAATAGTCCGCCATGTGTTTTCAAAGGGGGAATTTTATTTGTGAGAAAATTCCTTTTTGGGCCATATTTAGACCCACTTCTTATTTAGTGAGTGTTATAAAATTCGAATTGGAGATTTTCCTACGTATGAGCTTCAATATAACGAAAGAGACAATTTTTTTGAAAATTTTACTTTTTGAACAATAATTCATTGAATAGTCCGCCATGTGTTTTCAATGCTTGAATTTTACTTTTGAGAAAATTGCACTTTTTGGACCAACTTTAGACCCACTTCTTATTTAGTGAGTGTTATAAAATTGGAATTAGAGATTCTCCTATATATGAGCTTCCATATAAAAAATGGGAAAATTTTTTGAAAATTTTACATTTTGAACAATAATTCATTGAATAGTCCGCCTTGTGTTTTCAATGAGGGAATTTTACTTTTGAGAAAATTGAACTTTTTGGACCAACTTTAGACCCACTTCTTATTTAGTGAGTGTTATAAAATTGGAATTAGAGATTCTCCTATATATAAGCTTCAATATCACCAACGGTAAAAAATTTTGAAAATTTTACTTTTTGAACAATAATTCATTGAATAGTCCGCTATGTGTTTTCAATGAGGTAATTGTATTTTTGAGAAAATTGCACTTTTTGGACCAAGTTTAGGCCCACTTCTTATTTAGTGAATGTTATAAAATTCAAATTGGAGATTCTCCTATATATGACCTTCCATATAAAAAAATGGGAAAATTTTTGGAAAATTTTACTTTTTGATCAATAATTCATTGAATAGTCCGCCATGTGTTTTCAATGAGGGAATTGTATTTTCGAGAAAATTGCTTTTTGGACCATATTTAGACCCACTTCTTATTTAGTGAGTGTTATAAAATTCGAATTGGAGATTTTCCTATGTATGAGCTTCAATAGAAAAAACGGGAAAAAATTTTGAAAATTTTACTTTTTGAACAAGAATTCATTGAATAGTCCGCCATTTGTTTTCAAAGGGAGAATTGTATTTTCGTGAAAATTGCTCTTTGGACACACTTTTTTTACCAACTTTAGACACACTTTTTATTTAGTGAGTGTTATAAAATTGGAATTGGACATTATCCTATATATGATCTTCAATATAACAAAAGAGAAAAAATTTTGAAAATTTTACTTTTTGAACAATAATTCATTGAATAGTCCGCCATGTGTTTTCAATGAGGGAATTGTATTTTCGAGAAAATTGCTTTTTGGACCATATTTAGACCCACTTCTTATTTAGTGAGTGTTATAAAATTCGAATTGGAGATTTTCCTACGTATGAGCTTCAATATAAAAAATGGGAAAAATTTTGAAAATTTTACTTTTTGAACATTAATGCATTAAATAGTCCCGCCATGTGTTTTCAATGAGGGAATTGTATTTTCGTGAAAATTGCTTTTTGGACACACTTTTTTTACCAACTTTAGACACACTTCTTATTTAGTGAGTGTTATAAAATTGGAATTGGAGATTATCCTATATATGATCTTCAATATAACAAAAGAGAAAAATTTTTGAAAATTTTACTTTTTGAACAATAATTCATTGAATAGTTCGCCATGTGTTTTCAATGGGGGAATTTTATTTTTGAGAAAATTGCACTTTTTGGACTAACTTTAGACCCACTTCTTATTTAGTGAGTGTTATAAAATTGGAATTAGAGATTCTCCTATATATCAGCTTCCATATAAAAAATGGGAAAATTTTTTGAAAATTTTATTTTTGAACAATAATTCATTGAATAGTCCGCCATGTGTTTTCAATGAGGGAATTGTATTTTCGAGAAAATTGCTTTTTGGACCATATTTAGACCCACTTCTTATTTAATGAGTGTTATAAAATTCGAATTGGAGATTTTCCTATGTATGAGCTTCAATATGAAAAATGGGAAAAATTTTGAAAATTTTACTTTTTGAACATTAATGCATTAAATAGTCCGCCATGTATTTTCAATGAGGGAATTGTATTTTCGTGAAAATTGCTTTTTGGACACACTTTTTTTACCAACTTTAGACACACTTCTTATTTAGTGAGTGTTATAAAATTGGAATTGGAGATCATCCTATATATGATCTTCAATATAACAAAAGAGAAAATTTTTTGAAAATTTTACTTTTTGAACAATAATTCATTGAATAGTTCGCCATGTGTTTTCAATGGGGGAATTTTATTTTTGAGAAAATTGCAATTTTTGGACCAAGTTTAGGCCCACTTCTTATTTAGTGAGTGTTATAAAATTGGAATTAGTGATTCTCATATATATAAGCTTCAATATCATCAACGGTAAAAAATTTGGAAAATTTTACTTTTTGAACAATAATTCATTGAATAGTCCGCCGAGTGTTTTCAATGAGGTAATTGTATTTTCGTGAAAACTGCTTTTTGGACCAACTTTTTGGACCAACTGTAGACACACTTCTTATTTAGTGAATGTTATAAAATTGGAATTGGAGATTCTCCTATATATGAGCTTCAATATAACGAAAGAGACAATTTTTTGAAAATTTTACTTTTTGAACAATAATTCATTGAATAGTCCGCCATGTGTTTTCAATGCTTGAATTTTACTTTTGAGAAAATTGCACTTTTTGGACCAACTTTAGACCCACTTCTTATTTAGTGAGTGTTATAAAATTGGAATTAGAGATTCTCCTATATATGAGCTTACATATAAAAAATGGGAAAAATTTTTGAAAATTTTACTTTTTGAACTATAATTCATTGAATAGTCCGCCATGTGTTTTCAATTGGGGAATTTTACTTATGAGAAAATTGCACTTTTTGGACCAACTTTAGACCCACTTCTTATTTAGTGAGTGTTATAAAATGGAATTAGAGATTCTCCCATATATCAGCATCAATTTCACATACGGGAAAAAATTTTGAAAATTTTACTTTTTGAACAATAATTCATTGAATAGTCCGCCATGTGTTTTCAATGAGGGAATTGTATTTTCGTGAAAATTGCTTTTTGGTTCAACTTTTTGGACCAATTTTAGACAGACTTCTTATTTAGTGAATGTTATAAAATTGGAATTGGAGATTCTCCTATATATGAGCTTCAATATAAAAAAAGGAAAAATTTTGGAAAATTTTACTTTTTGATCAATAATTCATTGAATAGTCCGCCATTTGTTTTCAAAATGGGAATTTTATTTGTGAGAAAATTCCTTTTTGGGCCATATTTAGACCCACTTCTTATTTAGTGAGTGTTATAAAATTCGAATTGGAGATTTTCCTACGTATGAGCTTCAATATAACAAAAGAGAAAATTTTTTGAAAATTTTACTTTTTGAACAATAATTCATTGAATAGTTCACCATGTGTTTTCAATGGGGGAATTTTATTTTTGAGAAAATTGCACTTTTTGGACCAACTTTAGACCCACTTCTAATTTAGTGAGTGTTATAAAATTGGAATTGGAGATTCTCCTATATATGATCTTTAATATAACAAAAGAGAAAAATTTTTGAAAATTTTACTTTTTGAACAATAATTCATTGAATAGTTCGCCATGTGTTTTCAATAGGGGAATTTTATTTTTGAGAAAATTGCAATTTTTGGACCAAGTTTAGGCCCACTTCTTATTTAGTGAGTGTTATAAAATTGGAATCAGTGATTCTCATATATATAAGCTTCAATATCACCAACGGTAAAAAATTCGGAAAATTTTACTTTTTGAACAATAATTCATTGAATAGTCCGCCGAGTGTTTTCAATGAGGTAATTGTATTTTCGTGAAAATTGCTTTTTGGACACACTTTTTTTACCAACTTTAGACACACTTCTTATTTAGTGAGTGTTATAAAATTGGAATTGGAGATTATCCTATATATGATCTTCAATATAACAAAACAGAAAATTTTTTGAAAATTTTACTTTTTGAACAATAATTCATTGAATAGTTCGCCATGTGTTTTCAATAGGGGAATTTTATTTTTGAGAAAATTGCAATTTTTGGACCAAGTTTAGGCCCACTTCTTATTTAGTGAGTGTTATAAAATTGGAATTAGTGATTCTCCTATATATAAGCTTCAATATCACCAAAGGTAAAAAATTTTGAAAATTTTTCTTTTTGAACAATAATTCATTGAATAGTCCGCCGAGTGTTTTCAATGAGGTAATTGTATTTTCGTGAAAATTGCTTTTTGGACCAACTTTTTGGACCAACTGTAGACACACTTCTTATATGAGCTTCAATATAACGAAAGAGACAATTTTTTGAAAAATTTACTTTTTGAACAATAATTCATTGAATAGTCCGCCATGTGTTTTCAATGCTTGAATTTTACTTTTGAGAAAATTGCACTTTTTGGACCAACTTTAGACCCACTTCTTATTTAGTGAGTGTTATAAAATTGGAATTAGAGATTCTCCTATATATGAGCTTCCATATAAAAAATGGGAAATTTTTTTGAAAATTTTACTTTTTGAACAATAGTTCATTGAATAGTCCGCCATGTGTTTTCAATTGGGGAATTTTACTTATGAGAAAATTGCACTTTTTGGACCAACTTTAGAGCAACTTCTTATTTAGTGAGTGTTATAAAATGGAATTAGAGATTCTCCCATATATAAGCTTCAATTTCACAAACGGGAAAAAATTTGAAAATTTTACTTTTTGAACAATAATTCATTGAATTCGCCATGTGTTTTCAATGAGGGAATTGTATTTTCGTGAAAATTGCTTTTTGGTTAAACTTTTTGGACCAACTTTAGACAGACTTATTATTTAGTGAATGTTATAAAATTGGAATTGGAGATTCTCCTATATATGAGCTTCAATATAACAAAAGAGAAAAAATTTTGAAAATTTTACTTTTTGAACAATAATTTATTGAGTAGTCCGCCATGTGTTTTCAATGGGGGAATTTTACTTTTGAGAAAATTGAACTTTTTGGACCAACTTTAGACCCACTTCTTATTTAGTGAGTGTTATAAAATTGGAATTAGAGATTCTCCTATATATAAGCTTCAATATCACCAACGGTAAAAAATTTTGAAAATTTTACTTTTTGAACAATAATTCATTGAATAGTCCGCTATGTGTTTTCAATGAGGTAATTGTATTTTTGAGAAAATTGCACTTTTTGGACCAAGTTTAGGCCCACTTCTTATTTAGTGAATGTTATAAAATTCAAATTGGAGATTCTCCTATATATGAGCTTCCATATAAAAAATGGGAAAATTTTTTGAAAATTTTACATTTTGAACAATAATTCATTGAATAGTCCGCCTTGTGTTTTCAATGAGGGAATTGTATTTTCGAGAAAATTGCTTTTTGGACCATATTTAGACCCACTTCTTATTTAGTGAGTGTTATAAAATTCGAATTGGAGATTTTCCTATGTATGAGCTTCAATAGAAAAAACGGGAAAAAATTTTGAAAATTTTACTGTTTGAACAAGAATTCATTGAATAGTCCGCCATGTGTTTTCAATGGAGGAATTTTATTTTTGAGAAAATTGCACTTTTTGGACCAAGTTTAGGATCACTTCTTATTTAGTGAATGTTATAAAATTCAAATTGGAGATTCTCCTATATATGAGCTTCAATATAAAAAAAGGAAAAATTTTGGAAAATTTTACTTTTTGATCAATAATTCATTGAATAGTCCGCCATTTGTTTTCAAAGGGGGAATTTTATTTGTGAGAAAATTCCTTTTTTGGCCATATTTAGACCCACTTCTTATTTAGTGAGTGTTATAAAATTCGAATTGGAGATTTTCCTACGTATGAGCTTCAATATAAAAAATGGGAAAAATTTTGAAAATTTTACTTTTTGAACAATAATTCATTGAATAGTCCGCCGAGTGTTTTCAATGAGGTAATTGTATTTTCGTGAAAATTGCTTTTTGGACCAACTTTTTGGACCAACTGTAGACACACTTTTTATTTAGTGAATGTTATAAAATTGGAATTGGAGATTCTCCTATATACGAGCTTCAATATAACGAAAGAGACAATTTTTTGAAAATTTTACTTTTTGAACAATAATTCATTGAATAGTCCGCCATGTGTTTTCAATGCTTGAATTTTACTTTTGAGAAAATTGCACTTTTTGGACCAACTTTAGACCCACTTCTTCTTTAGTGAGTGTTATAAAATTGGAATTAGAGATTCTCCTATATATGAGCTTCCATATAAAAAATGGGAAAATTTTTTGAAAATTTTACTTTTTGAACAATAATTCATTGAATAGTCCGCCATGTGTTTTCAATGAGGGAATTGTATTTTCGAGAAAATTGCTTTTTGGACCATATTTAGACCCACTTCTTATTTAGTGAGTGTTATAAAATTCGAATTGGAGATTTTCCTATGTATGAGCTTCAATATAAAAAACGGGAAAAAATTTTGAAAATTTTACTTTTTGAACATTAATTCATTGAATAGTCCGCCATGTGTTTTCAATGAGGGAATTGTATTTTCGTGAAAATTGCTTTTTGGACACACTTTTTTTACCAATTTTAGACACACTTCTTATTTAGTGAGTGTTATAAAATTGGAATTGGAGATTTTCCTGCGTATGAGCTTCAATATAAAAAATGGGAAAAATTTTGAAAATTTTATTTTTTGAACATTAATTCATTGAATAGTCCGATATGTGTTTTCAATGAGGGAATTGTATTTTCGTGAAAATTGCTTTTTGGACACACTTTTTTTACCAATTTTAGACACACTTCTTATTTAGTGAGTGTTATAAAATTGGAATTGGAGATTATCCTATGTATGAGCTTCCATATAAAAAATGGGAAAATTTTTTGAAAATTTTACTTTTTGAACAATAATTCATTGAATAGTCCGCCGAGTGTTTTCAATGATGTAATTGTATTTTCGTGAAACTTGCTTTTTGGACCAACTTTTTGGACCAACTGTAGACACACTTCTTATTTAGTGAATGTTATAAAATTGGAATTGGAGATTCTCCTATATACGAGCTTATATATAACGAAAGAGACAATTTTTTGAAAATTTTACTTTTTGAACAATAATTCATTGAATAGTCCGCCATGTGTTTTCAATGCTTGAATTTTACTTTTGAGAAAATTGCACTTTTTGGACCAACTTTAGACCCACTTCTTATTTAGTGAGTGTTATAAAATTGGAATTAGAGATTCTCCTATATATGAGCTTCCATATAAAAAAATGGGAAAATTTTTTGAAAATTTTACTTTTTGAACAATAATTCATTGAATAGTCCGCCATGTGTTTTCAATGAGGGAATTGTATTTGTGAGAAAATTCCTTTTTGGGCCATATTTAGACCCACTTCTTATTTAGTGAGTGTTATAAAATTGGAATTGGAGATTTTCCTATATATGATCTTCAATATAACAAAAGAGAAAAATTTTTGAAAATTTTACTTTTTGAACAATAATTCATTGAATAGTACGCCGAGTGTTTTCAATGAGGTAATTGTATTTTCGTGAAAATTGCTTTTTGGACCAACTTTTTGGACCAACTGTAGACACACTTCTTATTTAGTGAATGTTATAAAATTGGAATTGGAGATTCTCCTATATATGAGCTTCAATATAACGAAAGAGACAATTTTTTGAAAATTTTACTTTTTGAACAATAATTCATTGAATAGTCCGCCATGTGTTTTCAATGAGGGAATTGTATTTTCGTGAAAATTGCTTTTTGGTTCAACTTTTTGGACCAACTTTAGACAGACTTCTTATTTAGTGAATGTTATAAAATTGGAATTGGAGATTCTCCTATATATGAGCTTCAATATCACCAACGGTAAAAAATTTTGAAAATTTTACTTTTTGAACAATAATTCATTGAATAGTCCGCCATTTGTTTTCAATGCTTGAATTTTACTTTTGAGAAAATTGCACTTTTTGGACCAACTTTAGACCCACTTCTTATTTAGTGAGTGTTATAAAATTGGAATTAGAGATTCTCCTATGTATGATCTTCAATATAAAAAAAGAGAAAATTTTTTGAAAATTTTACTTTTTGAACAATAATTCATTGAATAGTCCGCCATGTGTTTTCAATGCTTGAATTTTACTTTTGAGAAAATTGCACTTTTTGGACCAACTTTAGACCCACTTCTTATTTAGTGAGTGTTATAAAATTGGAATTAGAGATTCTCCTATACATAAGCTTCAATATCACAAACTTGAAATTTTTTTGAATATTTTACTTTTTGAACAATAAATCATTGAATAGTCCGCCATGTGTTTTCAAAGGGGGAATTTTATTTGTGAGAAAATTCCTTTTTGGGCCATATTTAGACCCACTTCTTATTTAGTGAGTGTTATAAAATTCGAATTGGAGATTTTCCTATATATGAGCTTCCATATAAAAAATGGGAAAATTTTTTGAAAATTTTACATTTTGAACAATAATTCATTGAATAGTCCGCCTTGTGTTTTCAATGAGGGAATTTTACTTTTGAGAAAATTGAACTTTTTGGACCAACTTTAGACCCACTTCTTATTTAGTGAGTGTTATAAAATTGGAATTAGAGATTCTCCTATATATAAGCTTCAATATCACCAACGGTAAAAAATTTTGAAAATTTTACTTTTTGAACAATAATTCATTGAATAGTCCGCTATGTGTTTTCAATGAGGTAATTGTATTTTTGAGAAAATTGCACTTTTTGGACCAAGTTTAGGCCCACTTCTTATTTAGTGAATGTTATAAAATTCAAATTGGAGATTCTCCTATATATGACCTTCCATATAAAAAAATGGGAAAATTTTTGGAAAATTTTACTTTTTGATCAATAATTCATTGAATAGTCCGCCATGTGTTTTCAATGAGGGAATTGTATTTTCGAGAAAATTGCTTTTTGGACCATATTTAGACCCACTTCTTATTTAGTGAGTGTTATAAAATTCGAATTGGAGATTTTCCTATGTATGAGCTTCAATAGAAAAAACGGGAAAAAATTTTGAAAATTTTACTTTTTGAACAAGAATTCATTGAATAGTCCGCCATTTGTTTTCAAAGGGAGAATTGTATTTTCGTGAAAATTGCTCTTTGGACACACTTTTTTTACCAACTTTAGACACACTTTTTATTTAGTGAGTGTTATAAAATTGGAATTGGACATTATCCTATATATGATCTTCAATATAACAAAAGAGAAAAATTTTTGAAAATTTTACTTTTTGAACAATAATTCATTGAATAGTCCGCCATGTGTTTTCAATGAGGGAATTGTATTTTCGAGAAAATTGCTTTTTGGACCATATTTAGACCCACTTCTTATTTAGTGAGTGTTATAAAATTCGAATTGGAGATTTTCCTACGTATGAGCTTCAATATAAAAAATGGGAAAAATTTTGAAAATTTTACTTTTTGAACATTAATGCATTAAATAGTCCGCCATGTGTTTTCAATGAGGGAATTGTATTTTCGTGAAAATTGCTTTTTGGACACACTTTTTTTACCAACTTTAGACACACTTCTTATTTAGTGAGTGTTATAAAATTGGAATTGGAGATTATCCTATATATGATCTTCAATATAACAAAAGAGAAAAATTTTTGAAAATTTTACTTTTTGAACAATAATTCATTGAATAGTTCGCCATGTGTTTTCAATGGGGGAATTTTATTTTTGAGAAAATTGCACTTTTTGGACTAACTTTAGACCCACTTCTTATTTAGTGAGTGTTATAAAATTGGAATTAGAGATTCTCCTATATATCAGCTTCCATATAAAAAATGGGAAAATTTTTTGAAAATTTTATTTTTGAACAATAATTCATTGAATAGTCCGCCATGTGTTTTCAATGAGGGAATTGTATTTTCGAGAAAATTGCTTTTTGGACACACTTTTTTTACCAACTTTAGACACACTTCTTATTTAGTGAGTGTTATAAAATTGGAATTGGAGATCATCCTATATATGATCTTCAATATAACAAAAGAGAAAATTTTTTGAAAATTTTACTTTTTGAACAATAATTCATTGAATAGTTCGCCATGTGTTTTCAATGGGGGAATTTTATTTTTGAGAAAATTGCAATTTTTGGACCAAGTTTAGGCCCACTTCTTATTTAGTGAGTGTTATAAAATTGGAATTAGTGATTCTCATATATATAAGCTTCAATATCATCAACGGTAAAAAATTTGGAAAATTTTACTTTTTGAACAATAATTCATTGAATAGTCCGGCGAGTGTTTTCAATGAGGTAATTGTATTTTCGTGAAAACTGCTTTTTGGACCAACTTTTTGGACCAACTGTAGACACACTTCTTATTTAGTGAATGTTATAAAATTGGAATTGGAGATTCTCCTATATATGAGCTTCAATATAACGAAAGAGACAATTTTTTGAAAATTTTACTTTTTGAACAATAATTCATTGAATAGTCCGCCATGTGTTTTCAATGCTTGAATTTTACTTTTGAGAAAATTGCACTTTTTGGACCAACTTTAGACCCACTTCTTATTTAGTGAGTGTTATAAAATTGGAATTAGAGATTCTCCTATATATGAGCTTACATATAAAAAATGGGAAAAATTTTTGAAAATTTTACTTTTTGAACAATAATTCATTGAATAGTCCGCCATGTGTTTTCAATTGGGGAATTTTACTTATGAGAAAATTGCACTTTTTGGACCAACTTTAGACCCACTTCTTATTTAGTGAGTGTTATAAAATGGAATTAGAGATTCTCCCATATATCAGCATCAATTTCACATACGGGAAAAAATTTTGAAAATTTTACTTTTTGAACAATAATTCATTGAATAGTCCGCCATGTGTTTTCAATGAGGGAATTGTATTTTCGTGAAAATTGCTTTTTGGTTCAACTTTTTGGACCAATTTTAGACAGACTTCTTATTTAGTGAATGTTATAAAATTGGAATTGGAGATTCTCCTATATATGAGCTTCAATATAAAAAAAGGAAAAATTTTGGAAAATTTTACTTTTTGATCAATAATTCATTGAATAGTCCGCCATTTGTTTTCAAAATGGGAATTTTATTTGTGAGAAAATTCCTTTTTGGGCCATATTTAGACCCACTTCTTATTTAGTGAGTGTTATAAAATTCGAATTGGAGATTTTCCTACGTATGAGCTTCAATATAACAAAAGAGAAAATTTTTTGAAAATTTTACTTTTTGAACAATAATTCATTGAATAGTTCACCATGTGTTTTCAATGGGGGAATTTTATTTTTGAGAAAATTGCACTTTTTGGACCAACTTTAGACCCACTTCTAATTTAGTGAGTGTTATAAAATTGGAATTGGAGATTCTCCTATATATGATCTTTAATATAACAAAAGAGAAAAATTTTTGAAAATTTTACTTTTTGAACAATAATTCATTGAATAGTTCGCCATGTGTTTTCAATGAGGTAATTGTATTTTCGTGAAAATTGCTTTTTGGACCAACTTTAGACACACTTCTTATTTAGTGAATGTTATAAAATTGGAAATGGAGATTCTCCTATATATGAGCTTCAATATAACAAAAGAGACAATTTTTTGAAAATTTTACTTTTTGAACAATAATTCATTGAATAGTCCGCCATGTGTTTTCAATGGGGGAATTTTATTTTTGAGAAAATTGCACTTTTTGGACCAAGTTTAGGATCACTTCTTATTTAGTGAATGTTATAAAATTCAAATTGGAGATTCTCCTATATATGAGCTTCAATATAAAAAAAGGAAAAATTTTGGAAAATTTTACTTTTTGATCAATAATTCATTGAATAGTCTGCCTTGTGTTTTCAATGAGGGAATTGTATTTTCGAGAAAATTGCTTTTTGGACCATATTTAGACCCACTTCTTATTTAGTGAGTGTTATAAACTTGGAATTGGAGATTATCCTATATATGATCTTCAATATAACAAAAGAGAAAAAATTTTGAAAATTTTACTTTTTGAACAATAATTCATTGAATAGTTCGCCATGTGTTTTCAATAGGGGAATTTTATTTTTGAGAAAATTGCAATTTTTGGACCAAGTTTAGGCCCACTTCTTATTTAGTGAGTGTTATAAAATTGGAATTAGTGATTCTCCTATATATAAGCTTCCATATAAAAAATGGGAAAATTTTTTGAAAATTTTACTTTTTGAACAATAATTCATTGAATAGTCCGCCGAGTGTTTTCAATGAGGTAATTGTATTTTCGTGAAAATTGCTTTTTGGACCAACTTTTTGGACCAACTGTAGACACACTTATTATTTAGTGAATGTTATAAAATTGGAATTGGAGATTCTCCTAATGAGATTCTCCTAAATGATTCTCCTCCTATGAGCTTCAATATAACAAAAGAGAAAAAATTTACTTTTTGAACAATAATTTATTGAATAGTCCGCCATGTGTTTTCAATGGTTGAATTTTACTTTTGAGAAAATTGCACTTTTTGGACAAACTTTAGGCCCACTTCTTATTTAGTGAGTGTTATAAAATTGGAATTAGATATTCTAATATATATGAGCTTCCATATAAAAAATGGGAAAATTTTTTGAAAATTTTACTTCTGGTACAATAATTCATTGTATATTCCGCCATGTGTTTTCAATGGGGGAATTTTACTTTTGAGAAAATTGAACTTTTTGGACCAACTTTAGACCCACTTCTTATTTAGTGAGTGTTATAAAATTGGAATTAGAGATTCTCCTATATATAAGCTTCAATATCACAAACGGGAAAAAATTTTGAAATTTTTTCTTTTTGAACAATAATTCATTGAATAGTCCGCCATGTGTTTTCAATGGGGGAATTTTACTTTTGAGAAAATTGCACTTTTTGGACCAATTTTAGACCCACTTCTTATTTAGTGAGTGTTATAAAATTGGAATTAGAGATTCTCCTATATATAAGCTTCAATATCACCAACGGTAAAAAATTTTGAAAATTTTACTTTTAGAACAATAATTCATTGAATAGTCCGCCATGTGTTTTCAATGAGGTAATTGTATTTTCGTGAAAATTTCTTTTTGGACCAACTTTTTGGACCAACTTTAGACACACTTCTTATTTAGTGAATGTTATAAAATTGGAAATGGAGATTCTCCTATATATGAGCTTCAATATAATAAAAGAGACAATTTTTTGAAAATTTTATTTTTTGAACATTAATTCATTGAATAGTCCGCCATGTGTTTTCAATGCTTGAATTTTACTTTTGAGAAAATTGCACTTTTTGGACCAACTTTAGACCCACTTCTAATTTAGTGAGTGTTATAAAATTGGAATTGGAGATTCTCCTATATATGAGCTTCAATATAAAAAAAGGAAAAATTTTGGAAAATTTTACTTTTTGATCAATAATTCATTGAATAGTCCGCCATGTGTTTTCAATGAGGAATTGTATTTTCGTGAAAATTGCTTTTTGGACACACTTTTTTTACCAACTTTAGACACACTTCTTATTTAGTGAGTGTTATAAAATTGGAATTGGAGATTATCCTATATATGATGTTCAATATAACAAAAGATAAAATTTTTTGAAAATTTTACTTTTTGAACAATAATTCATTGAATAGTTCGCCATGTGTTTTCAATGGGGGAATTTTATTTTTGAGAAAATTGCAATTTTTGGACCAATTTTAGGCCCACTTCTTAATTAGTGAGTGTTATAAAATTGGAATTAGTGATTCTCCTATATATAATCTTTAATATCACCAACGGTAAAAAATTTTGTAAATTTTACTTTTTGAACAATAATTCATTGAATAGTCCGCCGAGTGTTTTCAATGAGGTAATTGTATTTTCGTGAAAATTGCTTTTTGGACCAACTTTTTGGACCAACTGTAGACACACTTCTTATTTAGTGAATGTTATAAAATTGGAATTGGAGATTCTCCTATATATGAGCTTCAATATAGCGAAAGAGACAATTTTTTGAAAATTTTACTTTTTGAACAATAATTCATTGAATAGTCCGCCAAGTGTATTCAATGAGGGAATTGTAGTTTCGAGAAAAGTGCTTTTTGGACCAACTTTAGACACACTTCTTATTTAGTGAATGTTATAAAATTCAAATTGGAGATTCTCCTATATATGAGCTTCAATATAAAAAAAGGAAAAATTTTGGAAAATTTTACTTTTTGATCAATAATTCATTGAATAGTCCGCCATTTGTTTTCAAAGGGGGAATTTTATTTGTGAGAAAATTCCTTTTTGGGCCATATTTAGACCCACTTCTTATTTAGTGAGTGTTATAAAATTCGAATTGGAGATTTTCCTACGTATGAGCTTCAATATAAAAAATGGGAAAAATTTTGAAAATTTTACTTTTTGAACATTAATTCATTGAATAGTCCGCCATGTGTTTTCAATGAGGGAATTGTATTTTCGTGAAAATTGCTTTTTGGACACACTTTTTTTACCAATTTTAGACACACTTCTTATTTAGTGAGTGTTATAAAATTGGAATTGGAGATTATCCTATATATGAGCTTCCATATAAAAAATGGGAAAATTTTTTGAAAATTTTACTTTTTGAACAATAATTCATTGAATAGTCCGCCGAGTGTTTTCAATGAGGTAATTGTATTTTCGTGAAAATTGCTTTTTGGACCAACTTTTTGGACCAACTGTAGACACACTTCTTATTTAGTGAATGTTATAAAATTGGAATTGGAGATTCTCCTATATACGAGCTTCAATATAACGAAAGAGACAATTTTTTGAAAATTTTACTTTTTGAACAATAATTCATTGAATAGTCCGCCATGTGTTTTCAATGCTTGAATTTTACTTTTGAGAAAATTGCACTTTTTGGACCAACTTTAGACCCACTTCTTATTTAGTGAGTGTTATAAAATTGGAATTAGAGATTCTCCTATATATGAGCTTCCATATAAAAAATGGGAAAATTTTTTGAAAATTTTACTTTTTGAACAATAATTCATTGAATAGTCCGCCATGTGTTTTCAATGAGGGAATTGTATTTTCGAGAAAATTGGTTTTTGGACCATATTTAGACCCACTTCTTATTTAGTGAGTGTTATAAAATTCGAATTGGAGATTTTCCTATGTATGAGCTTCAATAGAAAAAACGGGAAAAAATTTTGAAAATTTTACTTTTTGAACAAGAATTCATTGAATAGTCCGCCATTTGTTTTCAAAGGGGGAATTTTATTTGTGAGAAAATTCCTTTTTGGGCCATATTTAGACCCACTTCTTATTTAGTGAGTGTTATAAAATTCGAATAGGAGATTTTCCTACGTATGAGCTTCAATATAAAAAATGGGAAAAATTTTGAAAATTTTACTTTTTGAACATTAATGCATTAAATAGTCCGCCATGTGTTTTCAATGAGGGAATTGTATTTTCGTGAAAATTGCTCTTTGGACACACTTTCTTTAGCAACTTTTGAGACACTTCTTATTTAGTGAGTGTTATAAAATTGGAATTGGAGATTATCCTATATATGATCTTCAATATAACAAAAGAAAAAAATTTTTGAAAATTTTACTTTTTGAACAATAATTCATTGAATAGTTCGCCATGTGTTTTCAATGGGGGAATTTTATTTTTGAGAAAATTGCACTTTTTGGACCAACTTTAGACCCACTTCTAATTTAGTGAGTGTTATAAAATTGGAATTGGAGATTCTCCTGAATATGATCTTTAATATAACAAAAGAGAAAAATTTTTGAAAATTTTACTTTTTGAACAATAATTCATTGAATAGTCCGCCATGTGTTTTCAATGAGGGAATTGTATTTTCGTGAAAATTGCTTTTTGGACACACTTTTTTTACCAACTTTAGACACACTTCTTATTTAGTGAGTGTTATAAAATTGGAATTGAAGATTATCCTATATATGATCTTCAATATAACAAAAGAGAAAAATTTTTGAAAATTTTACTTTTTGAACAATAATTCATTGAATAGTTCGCCATGTGTTTTCAATAGGGGAATTTTATTTTTGAGAAAATTGCAATTTTTGGACCAAGTTTAGGCCCACTTCTTATTTAGTGAGTGTTATAAAATTGGAATTAGTGATTCTCCTATATATAAGCTTCCATATAAAAAATGGGAAAATTTTTTGAAAATTTTACTTTTTGAACAATAATTCATTGAATAGTCCGCCGAGTGTTTTCAATGAGGTAATTGTATTTTCGTGAAAATTGCTTTTTGGACCAACTGTAGACACACTTCTTATTTAGTGAATGTTATAAAATTGGAATTGGAGATTCTCCTATATACGAGCTTCAATATAACGAAAGAGACAATTTTTTGAAAATTTTACTTTTTGAACAATAATTCATTGAATAGTCCGCCATGTGTTTTCAATGCTTGAATTTTACTTTTGAGAAAATTGCACTTTTTGGACCAACTTTAGACCCACTTCTTATTTAGTGAGTGTTATAAAATTGGAATTAGAGATTCTCCTATACATAAGCTTCAATATCACAAACTTGAAAAAATTTTGAATATTTTACTTTTTGAACAATAAATCATTGAATAGTCCGCCATGTGTTTTCAATGGGGGAATTTTATTTTTGAGAAAATTGCACTTTTTGGACCAAGTTTAAGCCCAGTTCTTATTTAGTGAATGTTATAAAATTCTAATTGGAGATTCTCCTATATATGAGCTTCAATATAAAAAAAGGAAAAATTTTGGAAAATTTTACTTTTTGATCAATAATTCATTGAATAGTCCGCCATTTGTTTTCAAAGGGGGAATTTTATTTGTGAGAAAATTCCTTTTTTTGCCATATTTAGACCCACTTCTTATTTAGTGAGTGTTATAAAATTCGAATTGGAGATTTTCCTACGTATGAGCTTCAATATAAAAAATGGGAAAAATTTTGAAAATTTTACTTTTTGAACATTAATTCATTGAATAGTCCGCCATGTGTTTTCAATGAGGGAATTGTATTTTCGTGAAAATTGCTTTTTGGACACACTTTAGACACACTTCTTATTTAGTGAATGTTATAAAATTGGAAATGGAGATTCTCCTATATATGAGCTTCAATATAACAAAAGAGACAATTTTTTGAAAATTTTACTTTTTGAACAATAATTCATTGAATAGTTCACCATGTGTTTTCAATGGGGTAATTTTATTTTTGAGAAAATTGCACTTTTTGGACCAACTTTAGACCCACTTCTAATTTAGTGAATGTTATAAAATTCGAATTGGAGATTTTCCTACGTATGAGCTTCAATATAAAAAATGGGAAAAATTTTGAAAATTTTACTTTTTGAACAATAATTCATTGAATAGTCCGCCAAGTGTATTCAATGAGGTAATTGTAGTTTCGAGAAAAGTGCTTTTTGGACCAACTTTAGACACACTTCTTATTTAGTGAGTGTTATAAAATTCGAATTGGAATTTTTCCTATTAATGAGATTCAATCTAAAAAACGGGAAAAAATTTTGAAAATTTTACTTTTTGAACAAAAATTCATTGAATAGTCCGCCATTTGTTTTCAAAGGGGGAATTTTATTTGTGAGAAAATTCCTTTTTGGGCCATATTTAGACCCACTTCTTATTTATTGAGTGTTATAAAATTCGAATAGGAGATTTTCCTACGTATGAGCTTCAATATAAAAAATTGGAAAAATTTTGAAAATTTTACTTTTTGAACAATAATGCATTAAATAGTCCGCCATGTGTTTTCAATGAGGGAATTGTATTTTCGTGAAAATTGCTCTTTGGACACACTTTTTTTACCAACTTTAGAGACACTTCTTATTTAGTGAGTGTTATAAAATTGGAATTGGAGATTATCCTATATATGATCTTCAATATAACAAAAGAGAAAATTTTTTGAAAATTTTACTTTTTGAACAATAATTCATTGAATAGTTCACCATGTGTTTTCAATGGGGGAATTTTATTTTTGAGAAAATTGCACTTTTTGGACCAACTTTAGACCCACTTCTAATTTAGTGAGTGTTATAAAATTGGAATTGGAGATTCTCCTATATATGATCTTTAATATAACAAAAGAGAAAATTTTTTGAAAATTTTACTTTTTGAACAATAATTCATTGAATAGTTCGCCATGTGTTTTCAATGGGGGAATTTTATTTTTGAGAAAATTGCAATTTTTGGACCAAGTTTAGGCCCACTTCTTATTTAGTGAGTGTTATAAAATTGGAATCAGTGATTCTCATATATATAAGCTTCAATATCACCAACGGTAAAAAATTTGGAAAATTTTACTTTTTGAACAATAATTCATTGAATAGTCCGCCGAGTGTTTTCAATGAGGTAATTGTATTTTCGTGAAAATTGCTTTTTGGACCAACTTTAGACACACTTCTTATTTAGTGAATGTTATAAAATTGGAAATGGAGATTCTCCTATATATGAGCTTCAATATAACAAAAGAGACAATTTTTTGAAAATTTTACTTTTTGAACAATAATTCATTGAATAGTCCGCCATGTGTTTTCAATGGGGGAATTTTATTTTTGAGAAAATTGCACTTTTTGGACCAAGTTTAGGATCACTTCTTATTTAGTGAATGTTATAAAATTGAAATTGGAGATTCTCCTATATATGAGCTTCAATATAAAAAAAGGAAAAATTTTGGAAAATTTTACTTTTTGATCAATAATTCATTGAATAGTCCGCCTTGTGTTTTCAATGAGGGAATTGTATTTTCGAGAAAATTGCTTTTTGGACCAACTTTAGACCCACTTCTTATTTAGTGAGTGTTATAAAATTGGAATTAGAGATTCTCCTATATATAAGCTTCAATATCACCAACGGTAAAAAATTTTGAAAATTTTACTTTTTGAACAATAATTCATTGAATAGTCCGCCATGTGTTTTCAATAGGGGAATTTTATTTTTGAGAAAATTGCAATTTTTGGACCAAGTTTAGAGCAACTTCTTATTTAGTGAGTGTTATAAAATGGAATTAGAGATTCTCCTATATATAAGCTTCAATTTCACAAACGGGAAAAAATTTTGAAAATTTTACTTTTTGAACAATAATTCATTGAATAGTCCGCCATGTGTTTTCAATGGGGGAATTTTACTTTTGAGAAAATTGCACTTTTTGGACCAATTTTAGACCCACTTCTTATTTAGTGAGTGTTATAAAATTGGAATTAGAGATTCTCCTATATATAAGCTTCAATATCACAAACGGGAAAAAATTTTGAAATTTTTTCTTTTTGAACAATAATTCATTGAATAGTCCGCCATGTGTTTTCAATGGGGGAATTTTACTTTTGAGAAAATTGCACTTTTTGGACCAATTTTAGACCCACTTCTTATTTAGTGAGTGTTATAAAATTCGAATAGGAGATTTTCCTACCTATGAGCTTCAATATAAAAAATTGGAAAAATTTTGAAAATTTTACTTTTTGAACATTAATGCATTAAATAGTCCGCCATGTGTTTTCAATGAGGGAATTGTATTTTCGTGAAAATTGCTCTTTGGACACACTATTTTTACCAACTTTAGAGACACTTCTTTTTTAGTGAGTGTTATAAAATTGGAATTGGAGATTATCCTATATATGATCTTCAATATAACAAAAGAGAAATTTTTTTGAAAATTTTACTTTTTGAACAATAATTCATTGAATAGTTCGCCATGTGTTTTCAATGGGGGAATTTTATTTTTGAGAAAATTGCACTTTTTGGACCAACTTTAGACCCACTTCTAATTTAGTGAGTGTTATAAAATTGGAATTGGAGATTCTCCTATATATATATGATCTTTAATATAACAAAAGAGAAAATTTTTTGAAAATTTTACTTTTTGAACAATAATTCATTGAATAGTTCGCCATGTGTTTTCAATGGGGGAATTTTATTTTTGAGAAAATTGCAATTTTTGGACCAAGTTTAGGCCCACTTCTTATTTAGTGAGTGTTATAAAATTGGAATTAGTAATTCTCATATATATAAGCTTCAATATCACCAACGGTAAAAAATTTGGAAAATTTTACTTTTTGAACAATAATTCATTGAATAGTCCGCCGAGTGTTTTCAATGAGGTAATTGTATTTTCGTGAAAATTGCTTTTTGGACCAACTTTAGACACACTTCTTATTTAGTGAATGTTATAAAATTAGAAATGGAGATTCTCCTATATATGAGCTTCAATATAACAAAAGAGACAATTTTTTGAAAATTTTACTTTTTGAACAATAATTCATTGAATAGTCCGCCATGTGTTTTCAATGGGGGAATTTTATTTTTGAGAAAATTGCACTTTTTGGACCAAGTTTAGGATCACTTCTTATTTAGTGAATGTTATAAAATTCAAATTGGAGATTCTCCTATATATGAGCTTCAATATAAAAAAAGGAAAAATTTTGGAAAATTTTACTTTTTGATCAATAATTCATTGAATAGTCCGCCATTTGTTTTCAAAGGGGGAATTTTATTTGTGAGAAAATTCCTTTTTTGGCCATATTTAGACCCACTTCTTATTTAGTGAGTGTTATAAAATTCGAATTGGAGATTTTCCTACGTATGAGCTTCAATATAAAAAATGGGAAAAATTTTGAAAATTTTACTTTTTGAACAATAATTCATTGAATAGTCCGCCGAGTGTTTTCAATGAGGTAATTGTATTTTCGTGAAAATTGCTTTTTGGACCAACTTTTTGGACCAACTGTAGACACACTTCTTATTTAGTGAATGTTATAAAATTGGAATTGGAGATTCTCCTATATACGAGCTTCAATATAACGAAAGAGACAATTTTTTGAAAATTTTACTTTTTGAACAATAATTCATTGAATAGTCCGCCATGTGTTTTCAATGCTTGAATTTTACTTTTGAGAAAATTGCACTTTTTGGACCAACTTTAGACCCACTTCTTATTTAGTGAGTGTTATAAAATTGGAATTAGAGATTCTCCTATATATGAGCTTCCATATAAAAAATGGGAAAATTTTTTGAAAATTTTACTTTTTGAACAATAATTCATTGAATAGTCCGCCATGTGTTTTCAATGAGGGAATTGTATTTTCGAGAAAATTGGTTTTTGGACCATATTTAGACCCACTTCTTATTTAGTGAGTGTTATAAAATTCGAATTGGAGATTTTCCTATGTATGAGCTTCAATAGAAAAAACGGGAAAAAATTTTGAAAATTTTAGTTTTTGAACAAGAATTCATTGAATAGTCCGCCATGTGTTTTCAATGAGGGAATTGTATTTTCGTGAAAATTGCTTTTTGGACACACTTTTTTTACCAATTTTAGACACACTTCTTATTTAGTGAGTGTTATAAAATTGGAATTGGAGATTTTCCTGCGTATGAGCTTCAATATAAAAAATGGGAAAAATTTTGAAAATTTTACTTTTTGAACATTAATTCATTGAATAGTCCGCCATGTGTTTTCAATGAGGGAATTGTATTTTTGTGAAAATTGCTTTTTGGACACACTTTTTTTACCAATTTTAGACACACTTCTTATTTAGTGAGTGTTATAAAATTGGAATTGGAGATTATCCTATGTATGAGCTTCCATATAAAAAATGGGAAAATTTTTTGAAAATTTTACTTTTTGAACAATAATTCATTGAATAGTCCGCCGAGTGTTTTCAATGATGTAATTGTATTTTCGTGAAACTTGCTTTTTGGACCAACTTTTTGGACCAACTGTAGACACACTTCTTATTTAGTGAATGTTATAAAATTGGAATTGGAGATTCTCCTATATACGAGCTTATATATAACGAAAGAGACAATTTTTTGAAAATTTTACTTTTTGAACAATAATTCATTGAATAGTCCGCCATGTGTTTTCAATGCTTGAATTTTACTTTTGAGAAAATTGCACTTTTTGGACCAACTTTAGACCCACTTCTTATTTAGTGAGTGTTATAAAATTGGAATTAGAGATTCTCCTATATATGAGCTTCCATATAAAAAAATGGGAAAATTTTTTGAAAATTTTACTTTTTGAACAATAATTCATTGAATAGTCCGCCATGTGTTTTCAATGAGGGAATTGTATTTGTGAGAAAATTCCTTTTTGGGCCATATTTAGACCCACTTCTTATTTAGTGAGTGTTATAAAATTGGAATTGGAGATTTTCCTATATATGATCTTCAATATAACAAAAGAGAAAAATTTTTGAAAATTTTACTTTTTGAACAATAATTCATTGAATAGTTCGCCATGTGTTTTCAATGGGGGAATTTTATTTTTGAGAAAATTGCACTTTTTGGACCAACTTTAGACCCACTTCTAATTTAGTGAGTGTTATAAAATTGGAATTAGTGATTCTCATATATATAAGATTCAATATCACCAACGGTAAAAAATTTGGAAAATTTTATTTTTTGAACAATAATTCATTGAATACTCCGCCGAGTGTTTTCAATGAGGTAATTGTATTTTCGTGAAAATTGCTTTTTGGACCAACTTTTTGGACCAACTGTAGACACACTTCTTATTTAGTGAATGTTATAAAATTGGAATTGGAGATTCTCCTATATATGAGCTTCAATATAACGAAAGAGACAATTTTTTGAAAATTTTACTTTTTGAACAATAATTCATTGAATAGTCCGCCATGTGTTTTCAATGAGGGAATTGTATTTTCGTGAAAATTGCTTTTTGGTTCAACTTTTTGGACCAACTTTAGACAGACTTCTTATTTAGTGAATGTTATAAAATTGGAATTGGAGATTCTCCTATATATGAGCTTCAATATCACCAAAGGTAAAAATTTTTGAAAATTTTACTTTTTGAACAATAATTCATTGAATAGTCCGCCATGTGTTTTCAATGCTTGAATTTTACTTTTGAGAAAATTGCACTTTTTGGACCAACTTTAGACCCACTTCTTATTTAGTGAGTGTTATAAAATTGGAATTAGAGATTCTCCTATACATAAGCTTCAATATCACAAACTTGAAATTTTTTTGAATATTTTACTTTTTGAACAATAATTCATTGAATAGTCCGATATGTGTTTTCAATGCTTGAATTTTACTTTTGAGAAAATTGCACTTTTTGGACCAACTTTAGACCCACTTCTTATTTAGTGAGTGTTATAAAATTGGAATTAGAGATTCTCCTATATATGAGCTTCCATATAAAAAATGGGAAAATTTTTTGAAAATTTTACATTTTGAACAATAATTCATTGAATAGTCCGCCTTGTGTTTTCAATGAGGGAATTGTATTTTCGAGAAAATTGCTTTTTGGACCATATTTAGACCCACTTCTTATTTAGTGAGTGTTATAAAATTCGAATTGGAGATTTTCCTATGTATGAGCTTCAATAGAAAAAACGGGAAAAAATTTTGAAAATTTTACTGTTTGAACAAGAATTCATTGAATAGTCCGCCATGTGTTTTCAATGAAGGAATTTTATTTTTGAGAAAATTGCACTTTTTGGACCAACTTTAGACCCACTTCTAATTTAGTGAGTGTTATAAAATTGGAATTGGAGAATCTCCTATATATGAGCTTCAATATAAAAAAAGGAAAAATTTTGGAAAATTTTACTTTTTGATCAATAATTCATTGAATAGTCCGCCATGTGTTTTCAATAGGGTAATTTTATTTTTGAGAAAATTGCAATTTTTGGACCAAGTTTAGGCCCACTTCTTATTTAGTGAGTGTTATAAAATTGGAATTAGTGATTCTCCTATATATAAGCTTCAATATCACCAACGGTAAAAAATTTTGAAAATTTTTCTTTTTGAACAATAATTCATTGAATACTCCGCCGAGTGTTTTCAATGAGGTAATTGTATTTTCGTGAAAATTGCTTTTTGGACCAACTTTTTGGACCAACTGTAGACACACTTCTTATATGAGCTTCAATATAACGAAAGAGACAATTTTTTGAAAATTTTACTTTTTGAACAATAATTCATTGAATAGTCCGCCATGTGTTTTCAATGCTTGAATTTTACTTTTGAGAAAATTGCACTTTTTGGACCAACTTTAGACCCACTTCTTATTTAGTGAGTGTTATAAAATTGGAATTAGAGATTCTCCTATATATGAGCTTCCATATAAAAAATGGGAAAATTTTTTGAAAATTTTACTTTTTGAACAATAGTTCATTGAATAGTCCGCCATGTGTTTTCAATTGGGGAATTTTACTTATGAGAAAATTGCACTTTTTGGACCAACTTTAGAGCAACTTCTTATTTAGTGAGTGTTATAAAATGGAATTAGAGATTCTCCCATATATAAGCTTCAATTTCACAAACGGGAAAAAATTTGAAAATTTTACTTTTTGAACAATAATTCATTGAATTCGCCATGTGTTTTCAATGAGGGAATTGTATTTTCGTGAAAATTGCTTTTTGGTTAAACTTTTTGGACCAACTTTAGACAGACTTATTATTTAGTGAATGTTATAAAATTGGAATTGGAGATTCTCCTATATATGAGCTTCAATATAACAAAAGAGAAAAATTTTTGAAAATTTTACTTTTTGAACAATAATTTATTGAGTAGTCCGCCATGTGTTTTCAATGGGGGAATTTTACTTTTGAGAAAATTGAACTTTTTGGACCAACTTTAGACCCACTTCTTATTTAGTGAGTGTTATAAAATTGGAATTAGAGATTCTCCTATATATAAGCTTCAATATCACCAACGGTAAAAAATTTTGAAAATTTTACTTTTTGAACAATAATTCATTGAATAGTCCGCTATGTGTTTTCAATGAGGTAATTGTATTTTTGAGAAAATTGCACTTTTTGGACCAAGTTTAGGCCCACTTCTTATTTAGTGAATGTTATAAAATTCAAATTGGAGATTCTCCTATATATGAGCTTCCATATAAAAAATGGGAAAATTTTTGGAAAATTTTACTTTTTGATCAATAATTCATTGAATAGTCCGCCATGTGTTTTCAATGAGGGAATTGTATTTTCGAGAAAATTGCTTTTTGGACCATATTTAGACCCACTTCTTATTTAGTGAGTGTTATAAAATTCGAATTGGAGATTTTCCTATGTATGAGCTTCAATAGAAAAAACGGGAAAAAATTTTGAAAATTTTACTTTTTGAACAAGAATTCATTGAATAGTCCGCCATTTGTTTTCAAAGGGAGAATTGTATTTTCGTGAAAATTGCTCTTTGGACACACTTTTTTTACCAACTTTAGACACACTTTTTATTTAGTGAGTGTTATAAAATTGGAATTGGACATTATCCTATATATGATCTTCAATATAACAAAAGAGAAAAATTTTTGAAAATTTTACTTTTTGAACAATAATTCATTGAATAGTTCGCCATGTGTTTTCAATGGGGGAATTTTATTTTTGAGAAAATTGCACTTTTTGGACCAACTTTAGACCCACTTCTAATTTAGTGAGTGTTATAAAATTGGAATTGGAGATTCTCCTATATATGAGCTTCAATATAAAAAAAGGAAAAATTTTGGAAAATTTTACTTTTTGATCAATAATTCATTGAATAGTCCGCCATTTGTTTTCAAAGGGGGAATTTTATTTGTGAGAAAATTCCTTTTTGGGCCATATTTAGACCCACTTCTTATTTAGTGAGTGTTATAAAATTCGAATTGGAGATTTTCCTACGTATGAGCTTCAATAGAAAAAACGGGAAAAAATTTTGAAAATTTTACTGTTTGAACAAGAATTCATTGAATAGTCCGCCATGTGTTTTCAATGAGGGAATTGTATTTTCGTGAAAATTGCTTTTTGGACACACTTTTTTTACCAACTTTAGACACACTTCTTATTTAGTGAGTGTTATAAAATTGGAATTGGAGATTATCCTATATATGATCTTCAATATAACAAAACAGAAAATTTTTTGAAAATTTTACTTTTTGAACAATAATTCATTGAATAGTTCGCCATGTGTTTTCAATAGGGGAATTTTATTTTTGAGAAAATTGCAATTTTTGGACCAAGTTTAGGCCCACTTCTTATTTAGTGAGTGTTATAAAATTGGAATTAGTGATTCTCCTATATATAAGCTTCAATATCACCAACGGTAAAAAATTTTGAAAATTTTTCTTTTTGAACAATAATTCATTGAATAGTCCGCCGAGTGTTTTCAATGAGGTAATTGTATTTTCGTGAAAATTGCTTTTTGGACCAACTGTAGACACACTTCTTATATGAGCTTCAATATAACGAAAGAGACAATTTTTTGAAAATTTTACTTTTTGAACAATAATTCATTGAATAGTCCGCCATGTGTTTTCAATGCTTGAATTTTACTTTTGAGAAAATTGCACTTTTTGGACCAACTTTAGACCCACTTCTTATTTAGTGAGTGTTATAAAATTGGAATTAGAGATTCTCCTATATATGAGCTTCCATATAAAAAATGGGAAAATTTTTTGAAAATTTTACTTTTTGAACAATAGTTCATTGAATAGTCCGCCATGTGTTTTCAATTGGGGAATTTTACTTATGAGAAAATTGCACTTTTTGGACCAACTTTAGAGCAACTTCTTATTTAGTGAGTGTTATAAAATGGAATTAGAGATTCTCCCATATATAAGCTTCAATTTCACAAACGGGAAAAAATTTGAAAATTTTACTTTTTGAACAATAATTCATTGAATTCGCCATGTGTTTTCAATGAGGGAATTGTATTTTCGTGAAAATTGCTTTTTGGTTAAACTTTTTGGACCAACTTTAGACAGACTTATTATTTAGTGAATGTTATAAAATTGGAATTGGAGATTCTCCTATATATGAGCTTCAATATAACAAAAGAGAAAAAATTTTGAAAATTTTACTTTTTGAACAATAATTTATTGAGTAGTCCGCCATGTGTTTTCAATGGGGGAATTTTACTTTTGAGAAAATTGAACTTTTTGGACCAACTTTAGACCCACATCTTATTTAGTGAGTGTTATAAAATTGGAATTAGAGATTCTCCTATATATAAGCTTCAATATCACCAACGGTAAAAAATTTTGAAAATTTTACTTTTTGAACAATAATTCATTGAATAGTCCGCTATGTGTTTTCAATGAGGTAATTGTATTTTTGAGAAAATTGCACTTTTTGGACCAAGTTTAGGCCCACTTCTTATTTAGTGAATGTTATAAAATTCAAATTGGAGATTCTCCTATATATGAGCTTCCATATAAAAAATGGGAAAATTTTTGGAAAATTTTATTTTTTGATCAATAATTCATTGAATAGTCCGCCATGTGTTTTCAATGAGGGAATTGTATTTTCGAGAAAATTGCTTTTTGGACCATATTTAGACCCTCTTCTTATTTAGTGAGTGTTATAAAATTCGAATTGGAGATTTTCCTATGTATGAGCTTCAATAGAAAAAACGGGAAAAAATTTTGAAAATTTTACTTTTTGAACAAGAATTCATTGAATAGTCCGCCATTTGTTTTCAAAGGGAGAATTGTATTTTCGTGAAAATTGCTCTTTGGACACACTTTTTTTACCAACTTTAGACACACTTTTTATTTAGTGAGTGTTATAAAATTGGAATTGGACATTATCCTATATATGATCTTCAATATAATAAAAGAGAAAAATTTTTGAAAATTTTACTTTTTGAACAATAATTCATTGAATAGTCCGCCATGTGTTTTCAATGAGGGAATTGTATTTTCGAGAAAATTGCTTTTTGGACCATATTTAGACCCACTTCTTATTTAGTGAGTGTTATAAAATTCGAATTGGAGATTTTCCTACGTATGAGCTTCAATATAAAAAATGGGAAAAATTTTGAAAATTTTACTTTTTGAACATTAATGCATTAAATAGTCCGCCATGTGTTTTCAATGAGGGAATTGTATTTTCGTGAAAATTGCTTTTTGGACACACTTTTTTTACCAACTTTAGACACACTTCTTATTTAGTGAGTGTTATAAAATTGGAATTGGAGATTATCCTATATATGATCTTCAATATAACAAAAGAGAAAAATTTTTGAAAATTTTACTTTTTGAACAATAATTCATTGAATAGTTCGCCATGTGTTTTCAATGGGGGAATTTTATTTTTGAGAAAATTGCACTTTTTGGACTAACTTTAGACCCACTTCTTATTTAGTGAGTGTTATAAAATTGGAATTAGAGATTCTCCTATATATGAGCTTCCATATAAAAAATGGGAAAATTTTTTGAAAATTTTACTTTTTGAACAATAATTCATTGAATAGTCCGCCATGTGTTTTCAATGAGGGAATTGTATTTTCGAGAAAATTGCTTTTTGGACCATATTTAGATCCACTTCTTATTTAATGAGTGTTATAAAATTCGAATTGGAGATTTTCCTATGTATGAGCTTCAATATGAAAAATGGGAAAAATTTTGAAAATTTTACTTTTTGAACATTAATGCATTAAATAGTCCGCCATGTATTTTCAATGAGGGAATTGTATTTTCGTGAAAATTGCTTTTTGGACACACTTTTTTTACCAACTTTAGACACACTTCTTATTTAGTGAGTGTTATAAAATTGGAATTGGAGATCATCCTATATATGATCTTCAATATAACAAAAGAGAAAAATTTTTGAAAATTTTACTTTTTGAACAATAATTCATTGAATAGTTCGCCATGTGTTTTCAATGGGGGAATTTTATTTTTGAGAAAATTGCAATTTTTGGACCAAGTTTAGGCCCACTTCTTATTTAGTGAGTGTTATAAAATTGGAATTAGTGATTCTCATATATATAAGCTTCAATATCATCAACGGTAAAAAATTTGGAAAATTTTACTTTTTGAACAATAATTCATTGAATAGTCCGCCGAGTGTTTTCAATGCTTGAATTTTACTTTTGAGAAAATTGCACTTTTTGGACCAACTTTAGACCCACTTCTTATTTAGTGAGTGTTATAAAATTGGAATTAGAGATTCTCCTATATATGAGCTTACATATAAAAAATGGGAAAATTTTTTGAAAATTTTACTTTTTGAACAATAATTCATTGAATAGTCCGCCATGTGTTTTCAATGAGGGAATTGTATTTTCGTGAAAATTGCTTTTTGGACCAACTTTTTGGACCAACTGTAGACACACTTCTTATTTAGTGAATGTTATAAAATTGGAATTGGAGATTCTCCCATATATCAGCATCAATTTCACATACGGGAAAAAATTTTGAAAATTTTACTTTTTGAACAATAATTCATTGAATAGTCCGCCATGTGTTTTCAATGAGGGAATTGTATTTTCGTGAAAATTGCTTTTTGGTTCAACTTTTTGGACCAATTTTAGACAGACTTCTTATTTAGTGAATGTTATAAAATTGGAATTGGAGATTCTCCTATATATGAGCTTCAATATAAAAAAAGGAAAAATTTTGGAAAATTTTACTTTTTGATCAATAATTCATTGAATAGTCCGCCATTTGTTTTCAAAGGGGGAATTTTATTTGTGAGAAAATTCCTTTTTGGGCCATATTTAGACCCACTTCTTATTTAGTGAGTGTTATAAAATTCGAATTGGAGATTTTCCTACGTATGAGCTTCAATATAAAAAATGGGAAAAATTTTGAAAATTTTACTTTTTGAACATTAATTCATTGAATAGTCCGCCATGTGTTTTCAATGAGGGAATTGTATTTTCGTGAAAATTGCTTTTTGGACCAACTTTTTGGACCAATTGTAGACACACTTCTTATTTAGTGAATGTTATAAAATTGGAATTGGAGATTCTCCTATATATGAGCTTCAATATAACGAAAGAGACAATTTTTTGAAAATTTTACTTTTTGAATAATAATTCATTGAATAGTCCGCCATGTGTTTTCAATGCTTGAATTTTACTTTTGAGAAAATTGCACTTTTTGGACCAACTTTAGACCCACTTCTTATTTAGTGAGTGTTATAAAATTGGAATTAGAGATTCTCCTATATATGAGCTTCCATATAAAAAATGGGAAAATTTTTTGAAAATTTTACTTTTTGAACAATAATTCATTGAATAGTCCGCCATGTGTTTTCAATGAGGGAATTGTATTTGTGAGAAAATTCCTTTTTGGGCCATATTTAGACCCACTTCTTATTTAGTGAGTGTTATAAAATTGGAATTGGAGATTTTCCTATATATGATCTTCAATATAACAAAAGAGAAAAATTTTTGAAAATTTTACTTTTTGAACAATAATTCATTGAATAGTTCGCCATGTGTTTTCAATGGGGGAATTTTATTTTTGAGAAAATTGCACTTTTTGGACCAACTTTAGACCCACTTCTAATTTAGTGAGTGTTATAAAATTGGAATTAGTGATTCTCATATATATAAGATTCAATATCACCAACGGTAAAAAATTTGGAAAATTTTATTTTTTGAACAATAATTCATTGAATACTCCGCCGAGTGTTTTCAATGAGGTAATTGTATTTTCGTGAAAATTGCTTTTTGGACCAACTTTTTGGACCAACTGTAGACACACTTCTTATTTAGTGAATGTTATAAAATTGGAATTGGAGATTCTCCTATATATGAGCTTCAATATAACGAAAGAGACAATTTTTTGAAAATTTTACTTTTTGAACAATAATTCATTGAATAGTCCGCCATGTGTTTTCAATGAGGGAATTGTATTTTCGTGAAAATTGCTTTTTGGTTCAACTTTTTGGACCAACTTTAGACAGACTTCTTATTTAGTGAATGTTATAAAATTGGAATTGGAGATTCTCCTATATATGAGCTTCAATATCACCAAAGGTAAAAATTTTTGAAAATTTTACTTTTTGAACAATAATTCATTGAATAGTCCGCCATGTGTTTTCAATGCTTGAATTTTACTTTTGAGAAAATTGCACTTTTTGGACCAACTTTAGACCCACTTCTTATTTAGTGAGTGTTATAAAATTGGAATTAGAGATTCTCCTATACATAAGCTTCAATATCACAAACTTGAAATTTTTTTGAATATTTTACTTTTTGAACAATAATTCATTGAATAGTCCGCCATGTGTTTTCAATGCTTGAATTTTACTTTTGAGAAAATTGCACTTTTTGGACCAACTTTAGACCCACTTCTTATTTAGTGAGTGTTATAAAATTGGAATTAGAGATTCTCCTATATATGAGCTTCCATATAAAAAATGGGAAAATTTTTTGAAAATTTTACATTTTGAACAATAATTCATTGAATAGTCCGCCTTGTGTTTTCAATGAGGGAATTGTATTTTCGAGAAAATTGCTTTTTGGACCATATTTAGACCCACTTCTTATTTAGTGAGTGTTATAAAATTCGAATTGGAGATTTTCCTATGTATGAGCTTCAATAGAAAAAACGGGAAAAAATTTTGAAAATTTTACTGTTTGAACAAGAATTCATTGAATAGTCCGCCATGTGTTTTCAATGAAGGAATTTTATTTTTGAGAAAATTGCACTTTTTGGACCAACTTTAGACCCACTTCTAATTTAGTGAGTGTTATAAAATTGGAATTGGAGAATCTCCTATATATGAGCTTCAATATAAAAAAAGGAAAAATTTTGGAAAATTTTACTTTTTGATCAATAATTCATTGAATAGTCCGCCATGTGTTTTCAATAGGGGAATTTTATTTTTGAGAAAATTGCAATTTTTGGACCAAGTTTAGGCCCACTTCTTATTTAGTGAGTGTTATAAAATTGGAATTAGTGATTCTCCTATATATAAGCTTCAATATCACCAACGGTAAAAAATTTTGAAAATTTTTCTTTTTGAACAATAATTCATTGAATACTCCGCCGAGTGTTTTCAATGAGGTAATTGTATTTTCGTGAAAATTGCTTTTTGGACCAACTTTTTGGACCAACTGTAGACACACTTCTTATATGAGCTTCAATATAACGAAAGAGACAATTTTTTGAAAATTTTACTTTTTGAACAATAATTCATTGAATAGTCCGCCATGTGTTTTCAATGCTTGAATTTTACTTTTGAGAAAATTGCACTTTTTGGACCAACTTTAGACCCACTTCTTATTTAGTGAGTGTTATAAAATTGGAATTAGAGATTCTCCTATATATGAGCTTCCATATAAAAAATGGGAAAATTTTTTGAAAATTTTACTTTTTGAACAATAGTTCATTGAATAGTCCGCCATGTGTTTTCAATTGGGGAATTTTACTTATGAGAAAATTGCACTTTTTGGACCAACTTTAGAGCAACTTCTTATTTAGTGAGTGTTATAAAATGGAATTAGAGATTCTCCCATATATAAGCTTCAATTTCACAAACGGGAAAAAATTTGAAAATTTTACTTTTTGAACAATAATTCATTGAATTCGCCATGTGTTTTCAATGAGGGAATTGTATTTTCGTGAAAATTGCTTTTTGGTTAAACTTTTTGGACCAACTTTAGACAGACTTATTATTTAGTGAATGTTATAAAATTGGAATTGGAGATTCTCCTATATATGAGCTTCAATATAACAAAAGAGAAAAATTTTTTAAAATTTTACTTTTTGAACAATAATTTATTGAGTAGTCCGCCATGTGTTTTCAATGGGGGAATTTTACTTTTGAGAAAATTGAACTTTTTGGACCAACTTTAGACCCACTTCTTATTTAGTGAGTGTTATAAAATTGGAATTAGAGATTCTCCTATATATAAGCTTCAATATCACCAACGGTAAAAAATTTTGAAAATTTTACTTTTTGAACAATAATTCATTGAATAGTCCGCTATGTGTTTTCAATGAGGTAATTGTATTTTTGAGAAAATTGCACTTTTTGGACCAAGTTTAGGCCCACTTCTTATTTAGTGAATGTTATAAAATTCAAATTGGAGATTCTCCTATATATGAGCTTCCATATAAAAAATGGGAAAATTTTTGGAAAATTTTACTTTTTGATCAATAATTCATTGAATAGTCCGCCATGTGTTTTCAATGAGGGAATTGTATTTTCGAGAAAATTGCTTTTTGGACCATATTTAGACCCACTTCTTATTTAGTGAGTGTTATAAAATTCGAATTGGAGATTTTCCTATGTATGAGCTTCAATAGAAAAAACGGGAAAAAATTTTGAAAATTTTACTTTTTGAACAAGAATTCATTGAATAGTCCGCCATTTGTTTTCAAAGGGAGAATTGTATTTTCGTGAAAATTGCTCTTTGGACACACTTTTTTTACCAACTTTAGACACACTTTTTATTTAGTGAGTGTTATAAAATTGGAATTGGACATTATCCTATATATGATCTTCAATATAACAAAAGAGAAAAATTTTTGAAAATTTTACTTTTTGAACAATAATTCATTGAATAGTTCGCCATGTGTTTTCAATGGGGGAATTTTATTTTTGAGAAAATTGCACTTTTTGGACCAACTTTAGACCCACTTCTAATTTAGTGAGTGTTATAAAATTGGAATTGGAGATTCTCCTATATATGAGCTTCAATATAAAAAAAGGAAAAATTTTGGAAAATTTTACTTTTTGATCAATAATTCATTGAATAGTCCGCCATTTGTTTTCAAAGGGGGAATTTTATTTGTGAGAAAATTCCTTTTTGGGCCATATTTAGACCCACTTCTTATTTAGTGAGTGTTATAAAATTCGAATTGGAGATTTTCCTACGTATGAGCTTCAATAGAAAAAACGGGAAAAAATTTTGAAAATTTTACTGTTTGAACAAGAATTCATTGAATAGTCCGCCATGTGTTTTCAATGAGGGAATTGTATTTTCGTGAAAATTGCTTTTTGGACACACTTTTTTTACCAACTTTAGACACACTTCTTATTTAGTGAGTGTTATAAAATTGGAATTGGAGATTATCCTATATATGATCTTCAATATAACAAAACAGAAAATTTTTTGAAAATTTTACTTTTTGAACAATAATTCATTGAATAGTTCGCCATGTGTTTTCAATAGGGGAATTTTATTTTTGAGAAAATTGCAATTTTTGGACCAAGTTTAGGCCCACTTCTTATTTAGTGAGTGTTATAAAATTGGAATTAGTGATTCTCCTATATATAAGCTTCAATATCACCAACGGTAAAAAATTTTGAAAATTTTTCTTTTTGAACAATAATTCATTGAATAGTCCGCCGAGTGTTTTCAATGAGGTAATTGTATTTTCGTGAAAATTGCTTTTTGGACCAACTTTTTGGACCAACTGTAGACACACTTCTTATATGAGCTTCAATATAACGAAAGAGACAATTTTTTGAAAATTTTACTTTTTGAACAATAATTCATTGAATAGTCCGCCATGTGTTTTCAATGCTTGAATTTTACTTTTGAGAAAATTGCACTTTTTGGACCAACTTTAGACCCACTTCTTATTTAGTGAGTGTTATAAAATTGGAATTAGAGATTCTCCTATATATGAGCTTCCATATAAAAAATGGGAAAATTTTTTGAAAATTTTACTTTTTGAACAATAGTTCATTGAATAGTCCGCCATGTGTTTTCAATTGGGGAATTTTACTTATGAGAAAATTGCACTTTTTGGACCAACTTTAGAGCAACTTCTTATTTAGTGAGTGTTATAAAATGGAATTAGAGATTCTCCCATATATAAGCTTCAATTTCACAAACGGGAAAAAATTTGAAAATTTTACTTTTTGAACAATAATTCATTGAATTCGCCATGTGTTTTCAATGAGGGAATTGTATTTTCGTGAAAATTGCTTTTTGGTTAAACTTTTTGGACCAACTTTAGACAGACTTATTATTTAGTGAATGTTATAAAATTGGAATTGGAGATTCTCCTATATATGAGCTTCAATATAACAAAAGAGAAAAAATTTTGAAAATTTTACTTTTTGAACAATAATTTATTGAGTAGTCCGCCATGTGTTTTCAATGGGGGAATTTTACTTTTGAGAAAATTGAACTTTTTGGACCAACTTTAGACCCACATCTTATTTAGTGAGTGTTATAAAATTGGAATTAGAGATTCTCCTATATATAAGCTTCAATATCACCAACGGTAAAAAATTTTGAAAATTTTACTTTTTGAACAATAATTCATTGAATAGTCCGCTATGTGTTTTCAATGAGGTAATTGTATTTTTGAGAAAATTGCACTTTTTGGACCAAGTTTAGGCCCACTTCTTATTTAGTGAATGTTATAAAATTCAAATTGGAGATTCTCCTATATATGAGCTTCCATATAAAAAATGGGAAAATTTTTGGAAAATTTTACTTTTTGATCAATAATTCATTGAATAGTCCGCCATGTGTTTTCAATGAGGGAATTGTATTTTCGAGAAAATTGCTTTTTGGACCATATTTAGACCCTCTTCTTATTTAGTGAGTGTTATAAAATTCGAATTGGAGATTTTCCTATGTATGAGCTTCAATAGAAAAAACGGGAAAAAATTTTGAAAATTTTACTTTTTGAACAAGAATTCATTGAATAGTCCGCCATTTGTTTTCAAAGGGAGAATTGTATTTTCGTGAAAATTGCTCTTTGGACACACTTTTTTTACCAACTTTAGACACACTTTTTATTTAGTGAGTGTTATAAAATTGGAATTGGACATTATCCTATATATGATCTTCAATATAACAAAAGAGAAAAATTTTTGAAAATTTTACTTTTTGAACAATAATTCATTGAATAGTCCGCCATGTGTTTTCAATGAGGGAATTGTATTTTCGAGAAAATTGCTTTTTGGACCATATTTAGACCCACTTCTTATTTAGTGAGTGTTATAAAATTCGAATTGGAGATTTTCCTACGTATGAGCTTCAATATAAAAAATGGGAAAAATTTTGAAAATTTTACTTTTTGAACATTAATGCATTAAATAGTCCGCCATGTGTTTTCAATGAGGGAATTGTATTTTCGTGAAAATTGCTTTTTGGACACACTTTTTTTACCAACTTTAGACACACTTCTTATTTAGTGAGTGTTATAAAATTGGAATTGGAGATTATCCTATATATGATCTTCAATATAACAAAAGAGAAAAATTTTTGAAAATTTTACTTTTTGAACAATAATTCATTGAATAGTTCGCCATGTGTTTTCAATGGGGGAATTTTATTTTTGAGAAAATTGCACTTTTTGGACTAACTTTAGACCCACTTCTTATTTAGTGAGTGTTATAAAATTGGAATTAGAGATTCTTCTATATATGAGCTTCCATATAAAAAATGGGAAAATTTTTTGAAAATTTTACTTTTTGAACAATAATTCATTGAATAGTCCGCCATGTGTTTTCAATGAGGGAATTGTATTTTCGAGAAAATTGCTTTTTGGACCATATTTAGATCCACTTCTTATTTAATGAGTGTTATAAAATTCGAATTGGAGATTTTCCTATGTATGAGCTTCAATATGAAAAATGGGAAAAATTTTGAAAATTTTACTTTTTGAACATTAATGCATTAAATAGTCCGCCATGTATTTTCAATGAGGGAATTGTATTTTCGTGAAAATTGCTTTTTGGACACACTTTTTTTACCAACTTTAGACACACTTCTTATTTAGTGAGTGTTATAAAATTGGAATTGGAGATCATCCTATATATGATCTTCAATATAACAAAAGAGAAAAATTTTTGAAAATTTTACTTTTTGAACAATAATTCATTGAATAGTTCGCCATGTGTTTTCAATGGGGGAATTTTATTTTTGAGAAAATTGCAATTTTTGGACCAAGTTTAGGCCCACTTCTTATTTAGTGAGTGTTATAAAATTGGAATTAGTGATTCTCATATATATAAGCTTCAATATCATCAACGGTAAAAAATTTGGAAAATTTTACTTTTTGAACAATAATTCATTGAATAGTCCGCCGAGTGTTTTCAATGAGGTAATTGTATTTTCGTGAAAACTGCTTTTTGGACCAACTTTTTGGACCAACTGTAGACACACTTCTTATTTAGTGAATGTTATAAAATTGGAATTGGAGATTCTCCTATATATGAGCTTCAATATAACGAAAGAGACAATTTTTTGAAAATTTTACTTTTTGAACAATAATTCATTGAATAGTCCGCCATGTGTTTTCAATGCTTGAATTTTACTTTTGAGAAAATTGCACTTTTTGGACCAACTTTAGACCCACTTCTTATTTAGTGAGTGTTATAAAATTGGAATTAGAGATTCTCCTATATATGAGCTTACATATAAAAAATGGGAAAATTTTTTGAAAATTTTACTTTTTGAACAATAATTCATTGAATAGTCCGCCATGTGTTTTCAATGAGGGAATTGTATTTTCGTGAAAATTGCTTTTTGGACCAACTTTTTGGACCAACTGTAGACACACTTCTTATTTAGTGAATGTTATAAAATTGGAATTGGAGATTCTCCCATATATCAGCATCAATTTCACATACGGGAAAAAATTTTGAAAATTTTACTTTTTGAACAATAATTCATTGAATAGTCCGCCATGTGTTTTCAATGAGGGAATTGTATTTTCGTGAAAATTGCTTTTTGGTTCAACTTTTTGGACCAATTTTAGACAGACTTCTTATTTAGTGAATGTTATAAAATTGGAATTGGAGATTCTCCTATATATGAGCTTCAATATGAAAAAAGGAAAAATTTTGGAAAATTTTACTTTTTGATCAATAATTCATTGAATAGTCCGCCATTTGTTTTCAAAGGGGGAATTTTATTTGTGAGAAAATTCCTTTTTGGGCCATATTTAGACCCACTTCTTATTTAGTGAGTGTTATAAAATTCGAATTGGAGATTTTCCTACGTATGAGCTTCAATATAAAAAATGGGAAAAATTTTGAAAATTTTACTTTTTGAACATTAATTCATTGAATAGTCCGCCATGTGTTTTCAATGAGGGAATTGTATTTTCGTGAAAATTGCTTTTTGGACCAACTTTTTGGACCAACTGTAGACACACTTCTTATTTAGTGAATGTTATAAAATTGGAATTGGAGATTCTCCTATATATGAGCTTCAATATAACGAAAGAGACAATTTTTTGAAAATTTTACTTTTTGAATAATAATTCATTGAATAGTCCGCCATGTGTTTTCAATGCTTGAATTTTACTTTTGAGAAAATTGCACTTTTTGGACCAACTTTAGACCCACTTCTTATTTAGTGAGTGTTATAAAATTGGAATTAGAGATTCTCCTATATATGAGCTTCCATATAAAAAATGGGAAAATTTTTTGAAAATTTTACTTTTTGAACAATAATTCATTGAATAGTCCTCCATGTGTTTTCAATGAGGGAATTGTATTTTCGAGAAAATTGCATTTTGGACCATATTTAGACCCACTTCTTATTTAATGAGTGTTATAAAATTCGAATTGGAGATTTTCCTATGTATGAGCTTCAATATAAAAAATGGGAAAAATTTTGAAAATTTTACTTTTTGAACATTAATGCATTAAATAGTCCGCCATGTGTTTTCAATGAGGGAATTGTATTTTCGTGAAAATTGCTCTTTGGACACACTTTTTTTACCAACTTTAGACACACTTCTTATTTAGTGAGTGTTATAAAATTGGAATTGGAGATTATCCTATATATGATCTTCAATATAACAAAAGAGAAAATTTTTTGAAAATTTTACTTTTTGAACAATAATTCATTGAATAGTTCGCCATGTGTTTTCAATGGGGGAATTTTATTTTTGAGAAAATTGCACTTTTTGGACCAACTTTAGACCCACTTCTAATTTAGTGAGTGTTATAAAATTGGAATTGGAGATTCTCCTATATATGAGCTTAAATATAAAAAATGGAAAAATTTTGGAAAATTTTACTTTTTGATCAATAATTCATTGAATAGTCCGCCATTTGTTTTCAAAGGGGGAATTTTATTTGTGAGAAAATTGCAATTTTTGGACCAAGTTTAGGCCCACTTCTTATTTAGTGAGTGTTATAAAATTGGAATTAGTGATTCTCATATATATAAGCTTAAATATAAAAAATGGAAAAATTTTGGAAAATTTTACTTTTTGATCAATAATTCATTGAATAGTCCGCCATTTGTTTTCAAAGGGGGAATTTTATTTGTGAGAAAATTGCAATTTTTGGACCAAGTTTAGGCCCACTTCTTATTTAGTGAGTGTTATAAAATTGGAATTAGTGATTCTCATATATATAAGCTTCAATATCACCAACGGTAAAAAATTTGGAAAATTTCACTTTTTGAACAATAATTCATTGAATAGTCCGCCGAGTGTTTTCAATGAGGTAATTGTATTTTCGTGAAAACTGCTTTTTGGACCAACTGTAGACACACTTCTTATTTAGTGAATGTTATAAAATTGGAATTGGAGATTCTCCTATATATGAGCTTCAATATAACGAAAGAGACAATTTTTTGAAAATTTTACTTTTTGAACAATAATTCATTGAATAGTCCTCCATGTGTTTTCAATGCTTGAATTTTACTTTTGTGAAAATTGCACTTTTTGGACCAACTTTAGACCCACTTCTTATTTAGTGAGTGTTATAAAATTGGAATTAGAGATTCTCCTATATATGAGCTTCCATATAAAAAAATGGGAAAATTTTTTGAAAATTTTACTTTTTGAACAATAATTCATTGAATAGTCCGCCATGTGTTTTCAATTGGGGAATTTTACTTATGAGAAAATTGCACTTTTTGGACCAACTTTAGACCCACTTCTCATTTAGTGAGTGTTATAAAATTGGAATTAGAGATTCTCCCATATATCAGCTTCAATTTCACAAACGGGAAAAAATTTTGAAAATTTTACTTTTTGAACAATAATTCATTGAATAGTCCGCCATGTGTTCAATGAGGGAATTGTATTTTCGTGAAAATTGCTTTTTGGTTCAACTTTTTGGACCAACTTTAGACAGACTTCTTATTTAGTGAATGTTATAAAATTGGAATTGGAGATTCTCCTATATATGAGCTTCAATATCACCAACGGTAAAAATTTTTGAAAATTTTACTTTTTGAACAATAAATCATTGAATAGTCCGCCATGTTTTTTCAATGGGGGAATTTTATTTTTGAGAAAATTGCACTTTTTGGACCAAGTTTAGGCCCAGTTCTTATTTAGTGAATGTTATAAAATTCTAATTGGAGATTCTCCTATATATGAGCTTAAATATAAAAAAAGGAAAAATTTTGGAAAATTTTACTTTTTGATCAATAATTCATTGAATAGTCCGCCATTTGTTTTCAAAGGGGGAATTTTATTTGTGAGAAAATTCCTTTTTGGGCCATATTTAGACCCACTTCTTATTTAGATAGTGTTATAAAATTCGAATTGGAGATTTTCCTACGTATGAGCTTCAATATAAAAAATGGGGAAAATTTTGAAAATTTTACTTTTTGAACATTAATTCATTGAATAGTCCGCCATGTGTTTTCAATGAGGGAATTGTATTTTCGTGAAAATTGCTTTTTGGACACACTTTTTTTTACCAACTTTAGACACACTTCTTATTTAGTGAATGTTATAAAATTGGAATTGGAGATTCTCCTATATATGTGCTTCAATATAACGAAAGAGACAATTTTTTGAAAATTTTAATTTTTGAACATTAATTCATTGAATAGTCCGCCATGTGTTTTCAATGAGGGAATTGTATTTTCGTGAAAATTGCTTTTTGGACACACTTTTTTTTACCAATTTTAGACACACTTCTTATTTAGTGAGTGTTATAAAATTGGAATTGGAGATTATCCTATATATGAGCTTAAATATAAAAAATGGGAAAGTTTTTTGAAAATTTTACTTTTTGAACAATAATTCATTGAATAGTCCGCCGAGTGTTTTCAATGAGGTAATTGTATTTTCGTGAAAATTGCTTTTTGGACCAACTTTTTGGACCTACTGTAGACACACTTCTTATTTAGTGAATGTTATAAAATTGGAATTGGAGATTCTCCTATATATGAGCTTAAATATAAAAAATGGGAAATTTTTTTGAAAATTTTACTTTTTGAACAATAATTCATTGAATAGTCCGCCATGTGTTTTCAATTGGGGAATTTTACTTATGAGAAAATTGCACTTTTTGGACCAACTTTAGACCCACTTCTTATTTAGTGAGTGTTATAAAATTGGAATTAGAGATTCTCCTATATATGAGCTTCCATATAAAAAATGGGAAAATTTTTTGAAAATTTTACTTTTTGAACAATAATTCATTGAATAGTCCGCCATGTGTTTTCAATTGGGGAATTTTACTTATGAGAAAATTGCACTTTTTGGACCAACTTTAGACCCACTTCTTATTTAGTGAGTGTTATAAAATTGGAATTAGAGATTCTCCCATATATCAGCTTCAATTTCACAAACGGGAAAAAATTTTGAAAATTTTAATTTTTGAACAATAATTCATTGAATAGTCCGCCATTTGTTTTCAAAGGGGGAATTTTATTTTTGAGAAAATTCCTTTTTGGGCCATATTTAGACCCACTTCTTATTTAGTGAGTGTTATAAAATTCGAATTGGAGATTTTCCTACGTATGAGCTTCAATATAAAAAATGGGAAAAATTTTGAAAATTTTACTTTTTGAACATTAATTCATTGAATAGTCCGCCATGTGTTTTCAATGCTTGAATTTTACTTTTGAGAAAATTGCACTTTTTGGACCAACTTTAGACCCACTTCTTATTTAGTGAGTGTTATAAAATTGGAATTAGAGATTCTCCTATATATGAGCTTCCATATAAAAAATGAGAAAATTTTTTGAAAATTTTACTTTTTGAACAATAATTCATTGAATAGTCCGCCATGTGTTTTCAAAGGGGGAATTTTATTTTTGAGAAAATTGCACTTTTTGGACCAACTTTAGACCCACTTCTAATTTAGTGAGTGTTATAAAATTGGAATTGGAGATTCTCCTATATATGAGCTTCAATATAAAAAAAGGAAAAATTTTGGAAAATTTTACTTTTTGATCAATAATTCATTGAATAGTCCGCCATTTGTTTTCAAAGGGGGAATTTTATTTGTGAGAAAATTCCTTTTTGGGCCATATTTAGACCCACTTCTTATTTAGTGAGTGTTATAAAATTCGAATTGGAGATTTTCCTACGTATGAGCTTCAATATAAAAAATGGGAAAATTTTTGAAAATTTTACTTTTTGAACATTAATGCATTAAATAGTCCGCCATGTGTTTTCAATGAGGGAATTGTATTTTCGTAAAAATTGCTTTTTGGTTCAAATTTTTGGACCAACTTTGGACAGACTTCTTATTTAGTGAATGTTATAAAATTGGAATTGGAGATTCTCCTATATATGAGCTTCAATATAACAAAAGAGAAAAAATTTTGAAAATTTTACTTTTTGAACAATAATTTATTGAATAGTCCGCCATGTGTTTTCAATGGGGGAATTTTACTTTTGAGAAAATTGCACTTTTTGGACCAACTTTAGACCCACTTCTTATTTAGTGAGTGTTATAAAATTGGAATTAGAGATTCTCCCATATATAAGCTTCAATTTCACAAACGGGAAAAAATTTTGAAAATTTTACTTTTTGAACAATAATTCATTGAATAGTCCGCCATGTGTTTTCAATGAGGGAATTGTATTTTCGTAAAAATTGCTTTTTGGTTCAACTTTTTGGACCAACTTTGGACAGACTTCTTATTTAGTGAATGTTATAAAATTGGAATTGGAGATTCTCCTATATATGAGCTTCAATATAACAAAAGAGAAAAAATTTTGAAAATTTTACTTTTTGAACAATAATTTATTAAATAGTCCGCCATGTGTTTTCAATGGGAGAATTTTACTTTTGAGAAAATTGCACTTTTTGGACAAACTTTAGGCCCACTTCTTATTTAGTGAGTGTTATAAAATTGGAATTAGATATTCTCCTATATATGAGCTTCCATATAAAAAATGGGACAAATTTTTAAAAATTTTACTTTTTGAACAATAATTCATTGAATAGTCCGCCATGTGTTTTCAATGCTTGAATTTTACTTTTGAGAAAATTGCACCTTTTGGACCAACTTTGGACCCACTTCTTATTTAGTGAGTGTTATAAAATTGGAATTAGAGATTCTCCTATACATAAGCTTCAATATCACAAACTTGAAAATTTTTTGAATATTTTACTTTTTGAACAATAAATCATTGAATAGTCCGCCATGTGTTTTCAATGGGGGAATTTTATTTTTGAGCAAATTGCACTTTTAGGACCAAGTTTAGGCCCACTTCTTATTTAGTGAATGTTATAAAATTCAAATTGGAGATTCTCCTATATATGAGCTTCAATATAAAAAAGGAAAAATTTTGGAAAATTTTACTTTTTGATCAATAATTCATTGAATAGTCCGCCATTTGTTTTCAAAGGGGGAATTTTATTTGTGAGAAAATTCCTTTTTGGGCCATATTTAGACCCACTTCTTATTTAGTGAGTGTTATAAAATTTGAATTGGAGATTTTCCTACGTATGAGCTTCAATATAAAAAATGGGAAAAATTTTGAAAATTTTACTTTTTGAACATTCATTCATTGAATAGTCCGCCATGTGTTTTCAATGAGGGAATTGTATTTTCGTGAAAATTGCTTTTTGGACACACTTTTTTTTACCAACTTTAGACACACTTCTTATTTAGTGAGTGTTATAAAATTGGAATTGGAGATTATCCTATATATGATCTTCAATATAACAAAAGAGAAATTTTTTTGAAAATTTTACTTTTTGAACAATAATTCATTGAATAGTTCGCCATGTGTGTTCAATGGGGGAATTTTATTTTTGAGAAAATTGCACTTTTTGGACCAACTTTAGACCCACTTCTAATTTAGTGAGTGTTATAAAATTGGAATTGGAGATTCTCCTATATATGAGCTTCAATATAAAAAAAGGAAAAATTTTGGAAAATTTTACTTTTTGATCAATAATTCATTGAATAGTCCGCCATTTGTTTTCAAAGTGGGAATTTTATTTGTGAGAAAATTCCTTTTTGGGCCATATTTAGACCCACTTCTTATTTAGTGAGTGTTATAAAATGGAATTAGAGATTCTCCCATATATAAGCTTCAATTTCACAAACGGGAAAAAATTTTGAAAATTTTACTTTTTGAACAATAATTCATTGAATAGTCCGCCATGTGTTTTCAATGAGGGAATTTTACTTTTGAGAAAATTGCACTTTTTGGACCAACTTTAGACCCACTTCTTATTTAGTGAGTGTTATAAAATTGGAATTAGAGATTCTCCCATATATAAGCTTCAATTTCACAAACGGGAAAAAATTTTGAAAATTTTACTTTTTGAACAATAATTCATTGAATAGTCCGCCATGTATTTTCACTGAGGGAATTGTATTTTCGTGAAAATTGCTTTTTGGTTCAACTTTTTGGACCAACTTTAGACAGACTTCTTATTTAGTGAGTGTTATAAAATTGGAATTGGAGATTCTCCTATATATGAGCTTCAATATAACAAAAGAGAAAAATTTTTGAAAATTTTACTTTTTGAACAATAATTTATTGAGTAGTCCGCCATGTGTTTTCAATTTGAGAATTTTACTTTTGAGAAAATTGCACTTTTTGGACCATCTTTAGACCCACTTCTTATTTAGTGAGTGTTATAAAATTGGAATTAGAGTTTCTCCTATATATAAGCTTCAATATCACCAACGGTAAAAAATTTTGAAAATTTTACTTTCTGAACAATAATTCATTGAATAGTCCGCCATGTGTTTTCAATGCTTGAATTTTACTTTTGAGAAAATTGCACTTTTTGGACAAACTTTAGGCCCACTTCTTATTTAGTGAGTGTTATAAAATTGGAATTAGATATTCTCCTATATATGAGCTTCCATATAAAAAATGGGACAATTTTTTGAAAATTTTACTTTTTGAACAATAATTCATTGAATAGTCCGCCATTTGTTTTCAAAGGGGGAATTTTATTTGTGAGAAAATTCCTTTTTGGGCCATATTTAGACCCACTTATTATTTAGTGAGTGTTATAAAATTTGAATTGGAGATTTTCCTACGTATGAGCTTCAATATAAAAAATGGGGAAAATTTTGAAAATTTTACTTTTTGAACATTAATTCATTGAATAGTCCGCCATGTGTTTTCAATGAGGGAATTGTATTTTCGTGAAAATTGCTTTTTGGACACACTTTTTTTTACCAACTTTAGACACACTTCTTATTTAGTGAGTGTTATAAAATTGGAATTGGAGATTATCCTATATATGAGCTTCCATATAAAAAATGGGAAAATTTTTTGAAAATTTTACTTTTTGAACAATAATTCATTGAATAATCCGCCGAGTGTTTTCAATGAGGTAATTGTATTTTCGTGAAAATTGCTTTTTGGACCAACTTTTTGGAATAACTGTAGACACACTTCTTATTTATTGAATGTTATAAAATTGGAATTGGAGATTCTCCTATATATGAGCTTCAATATAACGAAAGAGACAGTTTTTTGAAAATTTTACTTTTTGAACAATAATTCATTGAATAGTCCGCCATGTGTTTTCAATGCTTGAATTTTACTTTTGAGAAAATTGCACTTTTTGGACCAACTTTAGACCCACTTCTTATTTAGTGAGTGTTATAAAATTGGAATTAGAGATTCTCCTATATATGAGCTTCCATATAAAACATGGGAAAATTTTTTGAAAATTTTACATTTTGAACAATAATTCATTGAATAGTTCGCCATGTGTTTTCAATGGGGGAATTTTATTTTTGAGAAAATTCCTTTTTGGGCCATATTTAGACCCACTTCTTATTTAGTGAGTGTTATAAAATTCGAATTGGAGATTTTCCTACGTATGAGCTTCAATATAAAAAATGGGAAAAATTTTGAAAATTTTACTTTTTGAACATTAATGCATTGAATAGTCCGCCATGTGTTTTCAATGAGTGAATTGTATTTTCGTGAAAATTGCTTTTTGGACACACTTTTTTTACCAACTTTAGACACACTTCTTATTTAGTGAGTGTTATAAAATTGGAATTGGAGATTATCCTATATATGATCTTCAATATAACAAAAGAGAAAATTTTTTGAAAATTTTACTTTTTGAACAATAATTCATTGAATAGTTCGCCATGTGTTTTCAATTGGGGAATTTTACTTATGAGAAAATTGCACTTTTTGGACCAACTTTAGAGCAACTTCTTATTTAGTGAGTGTTATAAAATGGAATTAGAGATTCTCCCATATATAAGCTTCAATTTCACAAACGGGAAAAAATTTTGAAAATTTTACTTCTTGAACAATAATTCATTGAATAGTCCGCCATGTGTTTTCAATGCTTGAATTTTACTTTTGAGAAAATTGCACTTTTTGGACCAACTTTAGACCCACTTCTTATTTAGTGAGTGTTATAAAATTGGAATTAGAGATTCTCCTATACATAAGCTTCAATATCACAAACTTGAAAATTTTTTGAATATTTTACTTTTTGAACAATAATTCATTGAATAGTCCGCCATGTGTTTTCAATGAGGGAATTGTATTTTCGAGAAAATTGCTTTTTGGACCATATTTAGACCCACTTCTTATTTAGTGAGTGTTATAAAATTCGAATTGGAGATTTTCCTACGTATGAGCTTCAATATAAAAAATGGGAAAAATTTTGAAAATTTTACTTTTTGAACATTAATTCATTGAATAGTCCGCCATGTGTTTTCAATGCTTGAATTTTACTTTTGAGAAAATTGCACTTTTTGGACCAACTTTAGACCCACTTCTTATTTAGTGAGTGTTATAAAATTGGAATTAGAGATTCTCCTATATATGAGCTTCCATATAAAAAATGAGAAAATTTTTTGAAATTTTTACTTTTTGAACAATAATTCATTGAATAGTCCGCCATGTGTTTTCAAAGGGGGAATTTTATTTTTGAGAAAATTGCACTTTTTGGACCAACTTTAGACCCACTTCTAATTTAGTGAGTGTTATAAAATTGGAATTGGAGATTCTCCTATATATGAGCTTCAATATAAAAAAAGGAAAAATTTTGGAAAATTTTACTTTTTGATCAATAATTCATTGAATAGTCCGCCATTTGTTTTCAAAGGGGGAATTTTATTTGTGAGAAAATTCCTTTTTGGGCCATATTTAGACCCACTTCTTATTTAGTGAGTGTTATAAAATTCGAATTGGAGATTTTCCTACGTATGAGCTTCAATATAAAAAATGGGAAAATTTTTGAAAATTTTACTTTTTGAACATTAATGCATTAAATAGTCCGCCATGTGTTTTCAATGAGGGAATTGTATTTTCGTAAAAATTGCTTTTTGGTTCAAATTTTTGGACCAACTTTGGACAGACTTCTTATTTAGTGAATGTTATAAAATTGGAATTGGAGATTCTCCTATATATGAGCTTCAATATAACAAAAGAGAAAAAATTTTGAAAATTTTACTTTTTGAACAATAATTTATTGAATAGTCCGCCATGTGTTTTCAATGGGGGAATTTTACTTTTGAGAAAATTGCACTTTTTGGACCAACTTTAGACCCACTTCTTATTTAGTGAGTGTTATAAAATTGGAATTAGAGATTCTCCCATATATAAGCTTCAATTTCACAAACGGGAAAAAATTTTGAAAATTTTACTTTTTGAACAATAATTCATTGAATAGTCCGCCATGTGTTTTCAATGAGGGAATTGTATTTTCGTAAAAATTGCTTTTTGGTTCAACTTTTTGGACCAACTTTGGACAGACTTCTTATTTAGTGAATGTTATAAAATTGGAATTGGAGATTCTCCTATATATGAGCTTCAATATAACAAAAGAGAAAAAATTTTGAAAATTTTACTTTTTGAACAATAATTTATTAAATAGTCCGCCATGTGTTTTCAATGGGAGAATTTTACTTTTGAGAAAATTGCACTTTTTGGACAAACTTTAGGCCCACTTCTTATTTAGTGAGTGTTATAAAATTGGAATTAGATATTCTCCTATATATGAGCTTCCATATAAAAAATGGGACAAATTTTTAAAAATTTTACTTTTTGAACAATAATTCATTGAATAGTCCGCCATGTGTTTTCAATGCTTGAATTTTACTTTTGAGAAAATTGCACCTTTTGGACCAACTTTGGACCCACTTCTTATTTAGTGAGTGTTATAAAATTGGAATTAGAGATTCTCCTATACATAAGCTTCAATATCACAAACTTGAAAATTTTTTGAATATTTTTCTTTTTGAACAATAAATCATTGAATAGTCCGCCATGTGTTTTCAATGGGGGAATTTTATTTTTGAGCAAATTGCACTTTTAGGACCAAGTTTAGGCCCACTTCTTATTTAGTGAATGTTATAAAATTCAAATTGGAGATTCTCCTATATATGAGCTTCAATATAAAAAAGGAAAAATTTTGGAAAATTTTACTTTTTGATCAATAATTCATTGAATAGTCCGCCATTTGTTTTCAAAGGGGGAATTTTATTTGTGAGAAAATTCCTTTTTGGGCCATATTTAGACCCACTTCTTATTTAGTGAGTGTTATAAAATTTGAATTGGAGATTTTCCTACGTATGAGCTTCAATATAAAAAATGGGAAAAATTTTGAAAATTTTACTTTTTGAACATTCATTCATTGAATAGTCCGCCATGTGTTTTCAATGAGGGAATTGTATTTTCGTGAAAATTGCTTTTTGGACACACTTTTTTTTACCAACTTTAGACACACTTCTTATTTAGTGAGTGTTATAAAATTGGAATTGGAGATTATCCTATATATGATCTTCAATATAACAAAAGAGAAATTTTTTTGAAAATTTTACTTTTTGAACAATAATTCATTGAATAGTTCGCCATGTGTGTTCAATGGGGGAATTTTATTTTTGAGAAAATTGCACTTTTTGGACCAACTTTAGACCCACTTCTAATTTAGTGAGTGTTATAAAATTGGAATTGGAGATTCTCCTATATATGAGCTTCAATATAAAAAAAGGAAAAATTTTGGAAAATTTTACTTTTTGATCAATAATTCATTGAATAGTCCGCCATTTGTTTTCAAAGTGGGAATTTTATTTGTGAGAAAATTCCTTTTTGGGCCATATTTAGACCCACTTCTTATTTAGTGAGTGTTATAAAATGGAATTAGAGATTCTCCCATATATAAGCTTCAATTTCACAAACGGGAAAAAATTTTGAAAATTTTACTTTTTGAACAATAATTCATTGAATAGTCCGCCATGTGTTTTCAATGAGGGAATTTTACTTTTGAGAAAATTGCACTTTTTGGACCAACTTTAGACCCACTTCTTATTTAGTGAGTGTTATAAAATTGGAATTAGAGATTCTCCCATATATAAGCTTCAATTTCACAAACGGGAAAAAATTTTGAAAATTTTACTTTTTGAACAATAATTCATTGAATAGTCCGCCATGTATTTTCACTGAGGGAATTGTATTTTCGTGAAAATTGCTTTTTGGTTCAACTTTTTGGACCAACTTTAGACAGACTTCTTATTTAGTGAGTGTTATAAAATTGGAATTGGAGATTCTCCTATATATGAGCTTCAATATAACAAAAGAGAAAAAATTTTGAAAATTTTACTTTTTGAACAATAATTTATTGAGTAGTCCGCCATGTGTTTTCAATTTGAGAATTTTACTTTTGAGAAAATTGCACTTTTTGGACCATCTTTAGACCCACTTCTTATTTAGTGAGTGTTATAAAATTGGAATCAATATCACCAACGGTAAAAAATTTTGAAAATTTTACTTTCTGAACAATAATTCATTGAATAGTCCGCCATGTGTTTTCAATGCTTGAATTTTACTTTTGAGAAAATTGCACTTTTTGGAAAAACTTTAGGCCCACTTCTTATTTAGTGAGTGTTATAAAATTGGAATTAGATATTCTCCTATATATGAGCTTCCATATAAAAAATGGGACAATTTTTTGAAAATTTTACTTTTTGAACAATAATTCATTGAATAGTCCGCCATTTGTTTTCAAAGGGGGAATTTTATTTGTGAGAAAATTCCTTTTTGGGCCATATTTAGACCCACTTATTATTTAGTGAGTGTTATAAAATTTGAATTGGAGATTTTCCTACGTATGAGCTTCAATATAAAAAATGGGGAAAATTTTGAAAATTTTACTTTTTGAACATTAATTCATTGAATAGTCCGCCATGTGTTTTCAATGAGGGAATTGTATTTTCGTGAAAATTGCTTTTTGGACACACTTTTTTTTACCAACTTTAGACACACTTCTTATTTAGTGAGTGTTATAAAATTGGAATTGGAGATTATCCTATATATGAGCTTCCATATAAAAAATGGGAAAATTTTTTGAAAATTTTACTTTTTGAACAATAAATCATTGAATAGTCCGCCATGTGTTTTCAATGGGGGAATTTTATTTTTGAGCAAATTGCACTTTTAGGACCAAGTTTAGGCCCACTTCTTATTTAGTGAATGTTATAAAATTCAAATTGGAGATTCTCCTATATATGAGCTTCAATATAAAAAAGGAAAAATTTTGGAAAATTTTACTTTTTGATCAATAATTCATTGAATAGTCCGCCATTTGTTTTCAAAGGGGGAATTTTATTTGTGAGAAAATTCCTTTTTGGGCCATATTTAGACCCACTTCTTATTTAGTGAGTGTTATAAAATTTGAATTGGAGATTTTCCTACGTATGAGCTTCAATATAAAAAATGGGAAAAATTTTGAAAATTTTACTTTTTGAACATTCATTCATTGAATAGTCCGCCATGTGTTTTCAATGAGGGAATTGTATTTTCGTGAAAATTGCTTTTTGGACACACTTTTTTTTACCAACTTTAGACACACTTCTTATTTAGTGAGTGTTATAAAATTGGAATTGGAGATTATCCTATATATGATCTTCAATATAACAAAAGAGAAATTTTTTTGAAAATTTTACTTTTTGAACAATAATTCATTGAATAGTTCGCCATGTGTGTTCAATGGGGGAATTTTATTTTTGAGAAAATTGCACTTTTTGGACCAACTTTAGACCCACTTCTAATTTAGTGAGTGTTATAAAATTGGAATTGGAGATTCTCCTATATATGAGCTTCAATATAAAAAAAGGAAAAATTTTGGAAAATTTTACTTTTTGATCAATAATTCATTGAATAGTCCGCCATTTGTTTTCAAAGTGGGAATTTTATTTGTGAGAAAATTCCTTTTTGGGCCATATTTAGACCCACTTCTTATTTAGTGAGTGTTATAAAATGGAATTTGAGATTCTCCCATATATAAGCTTCAATTTCACAAACGGGAAAAAATTTTGAAAATTTTACTTTTTGAACAATAATTCATTGAATAGTCCGCCATGTGTTTTCAATGAGGGAATTTTACTTTTGAGAAAATTGCACTTTTTGGACCAACTTTAGACCCACTTCTTATTTAGTGAGTGTTATAAAATTGGAATTAGAGATTCTCCCATATATAAGCTTCAATTTCACAAACGGGAAAAAATTTTGAAAATTTTACTTTTTGAACAATAATTCATTGAATAGTCCGCCATGTATTTTCACTGAGGGAATTGTATTTTCGTGAAAATTGCTTTTTGGTTCAACTTTTTGGACCAACTTTAGACAGACTTCTTATTTAGTGAGTGTTATAAAATTGGAATTGGAGATTCTCCTATATATGAGCTTCAATATAACAAAAGAGAAAAAATTTTGAAAATTTTACTTTTTGAACAATAATTTATTGAGTAGTCCGCCATGTGTTTTCAATTTGAGAATTTTACTTTTGAGAAAATTGCACTTTTTGGACCATCTTTAGACCCACTTCTTATTTAGTGAGTGTTATAAAATTGGAATCAATATCACCAACGGTAAAAAATTTTGAAAATTTTACTTTCTGAACAATAATTCATTGAATAGTCCGCCATGTGTTTTCAATGCTTGAATTTTACTTTTGAGAAAATTGCACTTTTTGGAAAAACTTTAGGCCCACTTCTTATTTAGTGAGTGTTATAAAATTGGAATTAGATATTCTCCTATATATGAGCTTCCATATAAAAAATGGGACAATTTTTTGAAAATTTTACTTTTTGAACAATAATTCATTGAATAGTCCGCCATTTGTTTTCAAAGGGGGAATTTTATTTGTGAGAAAATTCCTTTTTGGGCCATATTTAGACCCACTTATTATTTAGTGAGTGTTATAAAATTTGAATTGGAGATTTTCCTACGTATGAGCTTCAATATAAAAAATGGGGAAAATTTTGAAAATTTTACTTTTTGAACATTAATTCATTGAATAGTCCGCCATGTGTTTTCAATGAGGGAATTGTATTTTCGTGAAAATTGCTTTTTGGACACACTTTTTTTTACCAACTTTAGACACACTTCTTATTTAGTGAGTGTTATAAAATTGGAATTGGAGATTATCCTATATATGAGCTTCCATATAAAAAATGGGAAAATTTTTTGAAAATTTTACTTTTTGAACAATAATTCATTGAATAGTCCGCCGAGTGTTTTCAATGAGGTAATTGTATTTTCGTGAAAATTGCTTTTTGGACCAACTTTTTGGAATAACTGTAGACACACTTCTTATTTATTGAATGTTATAAAATTGGAATTGGAGATTCTCCTATATATGAGCTTCAATATAACGAAAGAGACAATTTTTTGAAAATTTTACTTTTTGAACAATAATTCATTGAATAGTCCGCCATGTGTTTTCAATGCTTGAATTTTACTTTTGAGAAAATTGCACTTTTTGGACCAACTTTAGACCCACTTCTTATTTAGTGAGTGTTATAAAATTGGAATTAGAGATTCTCCTATATATGAGCTTCCATATAAAACATGGGAAAAATTTTTGAAAATTTTACTTTTTGAACAATAATTCATTGAATAGTTCGCCATGTGTTTTCAATGGGGGAATTTTATTTTTGAGAAAATTCCTTTTTGGGCCATATTTAGACCCACTTCTTATTTAGTGAGTGTTATAAAATTCGAATTGGAGATTTTCCTACGTATGAGCTTCAATATAAAAAATGGGAAAAATTTTGAAAATTTTACTTTTTGAACATTAATGCATTGAATAGTCCGCCATGTGTTTTCAATGAGTGAATTGTATTTTCGTGAAAATTGCTTTTTGGACACACTTTTTTTACCAACTTTAGACACACTTCTTATTTAGTGAGTGTTATAAAATTGGAATTGGAGATTATCCTATATATGATCTTCAATATAACAAAAGAGAAAATTTTTTGAAAATTTTACTTTTTGAACAATAATTCATTGAATAGTTCGCCATGTGTTTTCAATTGGGGAATTTTACTTATGAGAAAATTGCACTTTTTGGACCAACTTTAGAGCAACTTCTTATTTAGTGAGTGTTATAAAATGGAATTAGAGATTCTCCCATATATAAGCTTCAATTTCACAAACGGGAAAAAATTTTGAAAATTTTACTTCTTGAACAATAATTCATTGAATAGTCCGCCATGTGTTTTCAATGCTTGAATTTTACTTTTGAGAAAATTGCACTTTTTGGACCAACTTTAGACCCACTTCTTATTTAGTGAGTGTTATAAAATTGGAATTAGAGATTCTCCTATACATAAGCTTCAATATCACAAACTTGAAAATTTTTTGAATATTTTACTTTTTGAACAATAATTCATTGAATAGTCCGCCATGTGTTTTCAATGAGGGAATTGTATTTTCGAGAAAATTGCTTTTTGGACCATATTTAGACCCACTTCTTATTTAGTGAGTGTTATAAAATTCGAATTGGAGATTTTCCTATGTATGAGCTTCAATAGAAAAAACGGGAAAAAATTTTGGAAAATTTTACTTTTTGAACAAGAATTCATTGAATAGTCCGCCATTTGTTTTCAAAGGGGGAATTTTATTTGTGAGAAAATTCCTTTTTGGGCCATATTTAGACCCACTTCTTATTTAGTGAGTGTTATAAAATTCGAATTGGAGATTTTCCTATGTATGAGCTTCAATATAAAAAATGGGAAAAATTTTGAAAATTTTACTTTTTGAACATTAATGCATTAAATAGTCCGCCATGTGTTTTCAATGAGGGAATTGTATTTTCGTGAAAATTGCTTTTTGGACACACTTTTTTTACCAACTTTAGACCCACTTCTTATTTAGTGAGTGTTATAAAATTGGAATTAGAGATTCTCCTATACATAAGCTTCAATATCACAAACTTGAAAAAATTTTGAATATTTTACTTTTTGAACAATAAATCATTGAATAGTCCGCCATGTGTTTTCAATGGGGGAATTTTATTTTTGAGAAAATTGCACTTTTAGGACCAAGTTTAGGCCCACTTCTTATTTAGTGAATGTTATAAAATTCAAATTGGAGATTCTCCTATATATGAGCTTCAATATAAAAAATGGGAAAAATTTTGAAAATTTTACTTTTTGAACATTAATGCATTAAATAGTCCGCCATGTGTTTTCAATGAGGGAATTGTATTTTCGTGAAAATTGCTTTTTGGACACACTTTTTTTACCAACTTTAGACACACTTCTTATTTAGTGAGTGTTATAAAATTGGAATTGGAGATTATCCTATATATGATCTTCAATATAACAAAAGAGAAAAATTTTTGAAAATTTTACTTTTTGAACAATAATTTATTGAATAGTCCGCCATGTGTTTTCAATTGGGGAATTTTACTTATGAGAAAATTGCACTTTTTGGACCAACTTTAGAGCAACTTCTTATTTAGTGAGTGTTATAAAATGGAATTAGAGATTCTCCCATATATAAGCTTCAATTTCACAAACGGGAAAAAATTTTGAAAATATTACTTTTTGAACAATAATTCATTGAATAGTCCGCCATGTGTTTTCAATGAGGGAATTGTATTTTCGTGAAAATTGCATTTTGGTTGAACTTTTTGGACCAACTTTAGACAGACTTCTTATTTAGTGAATGTTATAAAATTGGAATTGGAGATTCTCCTATATATGAGCTTCAATATAACAAAAGAGAAAAAATTTTGAAAATTTTACTTTTTGAACAATAATTTATTGAGTAGTCCGCCATGTGTTTTCAATGGGAGAATTTTACTTTTGAGAAAATTGCACTTTTTGGACCAACTTTAGACCCACTTCTTATTTAGTGAGTGTTATAAAATTGGAATTAGAGATTCTCCTATACATAAGCTTCAATATCACAAACTTGAAAAAATTTTGAATATTTTACTTTTTGAACAATAAATCATTGAATAGTCCGCCATGTGTTTTCAATGGGGGAATTTTATTTTTGAGAAAATTGCACTTTTAGGACCAAGTTTAGGCCCACTTCTTATTTAGTGAATGTTATAAAATTCAAATTGGAGATTCTCCTATATATGAGCTTCAATATAAAAAAAGGAAAAATTTTGGAAAATTTTACTTTTTGATCAATATTTCATTGAATAGTCCGCCATGTGTTTTCAATGAGGGAATTGTATTTTCGTGAAAATTGCTTTTTGGACACACTTTTTTTTACCAACTTTAGACACACTTCTTATTTAGTGAATGTTATAAAATTGGAATTGGAGATTCTCCTATATATGAGCTTCAATATAACGAAAGAGACAATTTTTTGAAAATTTTACTTTTTGAACAATAATTCATTGAATAGTCCGCCATGTGTTTTCAATGCTTGAATTTTACTTTTGAGAAAATTGCACTTTTTGGACCAACTTTAGACCCACTTCTTATTTAGTGAGTGTTATAAAATTGGAATTAGAGATTCTCCTATATATGAGCTTCCATATAAAAAATGTGAAAATTTTTTGAAAATTTTACTTTTTGAACAATAATTCATTGAATAGTCCGCCATGTGTTTTCAATGAGGGAATTGTATTTTCGAGAAAATTGCTTTTTGGACCATATTTAGACCCACTTCTTATTTAGTGAGTGTTATAAAATTCGAATTGGAGATTTTCCTATGTATGAGCTTCAATAGAAAAAACGGGAAAAATTTTTGAAAATTTTACTTTTTGAACAAGAATTCATTGAATAGTCCGCCATGTGTTTTCAATGGGGGAATTTTATTTTTGAGACAATTGCACTTTTTGGACCAACTTTAGACCCACTTCTAATTTAGTGAGTGTTATAAAATTGGAATTGGAGATTCTCCTATATATGAGCTTCAATATAAAAAAAGGAAAAATTTTGGAAAATTTTACTTTTTGATCAATAATTCATTGAATAGTCCGCCATTTGTTTTCAAAGGGGGAATTTTATTTGTGAGAAAATTCCTTTTTGGGCCATATTTAGACCCACTTCTTATTTAGTGAGTGTTATAAAATTCGAATTGGAGATTTTCCTACGTATGAGCTTCAATATAAAAAACGGGAAAAATTTTTGAAAATTTTACTTTTTGAACAATAATTCATTGAATAGTCCGCCGAGAGTTTTCAATGAGGTAATTGTATTTTCGTGAAAATTGCTTTTTGGACCAACTTTTTGGACCAACTTTAGACCCACTTCTTATTTAGTGAGTGTTATAAAATTGGAATTAGAGATTCTCCTATATATGAGCTTCCATATAAAAAATGGGGAAATTTTTTGAAAATTTTACTTTTTGAACAATAATTCATTGAATAGTCCGCCATGTGTTTTCAATGAGGGAATTTTACTTATGAGAAAATTGCACTTTTTGGACAAACTTTAGGCCCACTTCTTATTTAGTGAGTGTTATAAAATTGGAATTAGAGATTCTCCTATATAGAAGCTTCAATATCACAAACTTGAAAAAATTTTGAATATTTTACTTTTTGAACAATAAATCATTGAATAGTCCGCCATGTGTTTTCAATGGGGGAATTTTATTTTTGAGAAAATTGCACTTTTTGGACCAAGTTTAGGCCCACTTCTTATTTAGTGAATGTTATAAAATTCAAATTGGAGATTCTCCTATATATGAGCTTCAATATAAAAAAAGGAAAAATTTTGGAAAATTTTACTTTTTGATCAATAATTCATTGAATAGTCCGCCATTTGTTTTCAAAGGGGGAATTTTATTTGTGAGAAAATTCCTTTTTGGGCCATATTTAGACCCACTTCTTATTTAGTGAGTGTTATAAAATTCGAATTGGAGATTTTCCTAAGTATGAGCTTCAATATAAAAAATTGGGAAAATTTTTTGAAAATTTTACTTTTTGAACAATAATTCATTGAATAGTCCGCCGAGTGTTTTCAATGAGGGAATTGTATTTTCGTGAAAATTGCTTTTTGGACCAACTTTTTGGACCAACTTTAGACACACTTCTTATTTAGTGAATGTTATAAAATTGGAATTGGAGATTCTCCTATATATGAGCTTCAATATAACGAAAGAGACAATTTTTTGAAAATTTTTACTTTTTGAACAATAATTCATTGAATAGTCCGCCATGTGTTTTCAATGCTTGAATTTTACTTTTGAGAAAATTGCACTTTTTGGACCAACTTTAGACCCACTTCTTATTTAGTGAGTGTTATAAAATTGGAATTAGAGATTCTCCTATATATGAGCTTCCATATAAAAAATGGGAAAAATTTTTGAAAATTTTACTTTTTGAACAATAATTCATTGAATAGTCCGCCATGTGTTTTCAATGAGGGAATTGTATTTTCGAGAAAATTGCTTTTTGGACCATATTTAGACCCACTTCTTATTTAGTGAGTGTTATAAAATTCGAATTGGAGATTTTCCTATGTATGAGCTTCAATAGAAAAAACGGGAAAAAATTTTGAAAATTTTACTTTTTGAACAAGAATTCATTGAATAGTCCGACATGTGTTTTCAATGGGGGAATATTTTTTTTGAGAAAATTGCACTTTTTGGACCAACTTTAGACCCACTTCTAATTTAGTGAGTGTTATAAAATTGGAATTGGAGATTCTCCTATATATGAGCTTCAATATAAAAAATGGGAAAAATTTTGAAAATTTTACTTTTTGAACATTAATGCATTGAATAGACCGCCATGTGTTTTCAATGAGGGAATTGTATTTTCGTGAATATTGCTTTTTGGACACACTTTTTTTACCAACTTTAGACACACTTCTTATTTAGTGAGTGTTATAAAATTGGAATTGGAGATTATCCTATATATGATCTTCAATATAACGAAAGAGACAATTTTTTGAAAATTTTACTTTTTGAACAATAATTCATTGAATAGTTCGCCATGTGTTTTCAATAGGGGAATTTTATGTTTGAGAAAATTGCAATTTTTGGACAAAGTTTAGGCCCACTTCTTATTTAGTGAGTGTTATAAAATTGGAATTAGTGATTCTCCTATATATAAGCTTCAATATCACCAACGGTAAAAAATTTTGAAAATTTTACTTTTTGAACAATAATTCATTGAATAGTCCGCCGAGTGTTTTCAATGAGGTAATTGTATTTTCGTGAAAATTGCTTTTTGGACCAACTTTTTGGACCAACTGTAGACACACTTCTTATTTAGTGAATGTTATAAAATTAGAATTGGAGATTCTCCTATATATGAGCTTCAATATAACGAAAGAGACAATTTTTTGAAAATTTTACTTTTTGAACAATAATTCATTGAATAGTCCGCCATGTGTTTTCAATGCTTGAATTTTACTTTTGAGAAAATTGCACTTTTTGGAACAACTTTAGACCCACTTCTTATTGAGTGAGTGTTATAAAATTGGAATTAGAGATTCTCCTATATATGAGCTTCCATATAAAAAATGGGAAAATTTTTTGAAAATTTTACTTTTTGAACAATAATTCATTGAATAGTCCGCCATGTGTTTTCAATTGGGGAATTTTACTTATGAGAAAATTGCACTTTTTGGACCAACTTTAGAGCAACTTCTTATTTAGTGAGTGTTATAAAATGGAATTAGAGATTCTCCCATATATAAGCTTCAATTTCACAAACGGGAAAAAATTTTGAAAATTTTACTTCTTGAACAATAATTCATTGAATAGTCCGCCATGTGTTTTCAATGAGGGAATTGTATTTTCGTAAAATTTGCTTTTTGGTTCAACTTTTTGGACCAACTTTGGACAGACTTCTTATTTAGTGAATGTTATAAAATTGGAATTGGAGATTCTCCTATATATGAGCTTCAATATAACAAAAGAGAAAAAATTTTGAAAATTTTACTTTTTGAACAATAATTTATTGAATAGTCCGCCATGTGTTTTCAATGGGGGAATTTTACTTTTGAGAAAATTGCACTTTTTGGACCAACTTTAGACCCACTTCTTATTTAGTGAGTGTTATAAAATTGGAATTAGAGATTCTCCTATATATAAGCTTCAATATCACCAACGGTAAAAAAATTTGAAAATTTTACTTTTTGAACAATAATTCATTGAATAGTCCGCCATGTGTTTTAAATGAGGTAATTGTATTTTCGTGAAAATTGCTTTTTGGACAACTTTTTGGACCAACTTTAGACACACTTCTTATTTAGTGAATGTTATAAAATTGGAAATGGAGATTCCCCTATATATGAGCTTCAATAGAACAAATGAGACAATTTTTTGAAAATTTTACTTTTTGAACAATAATTCATTGAATAGTCTGCCATGTGTTTTCAATGAGGGAATTGTATTTTCGTGAAAATTGCATTTTGGTTGAACTTTTTGGACCAACTTTAAACAGACTTCTTATTTAGTGAATGTTATAAAATTGGAATTGGAGATTCTCCTATATATGAGCTTCAATATAACAAAAGAGAAAAAATTTTGAAAATTTTACTTTTTGAACAATAATTTATTGAGTAGTCCGCCATGTGTTTTCAATGGGAGAATTTTACTTTTGAGTAAATTGCACTTTTTGGACCAACTTTAGACCCACTTCTTATTTAGTGAGTGTTATAAAATTGGAATTAGAGATTCTCCTATACATAAGCTTCAATATCACAAACTTGAAAAAATTTTGAATATTTTACTTTTTGAACAATAAATCATTGAATAGTCCGCCATGTGTTTTCAATGGGGGAATTTTATTTTTGAGAAAATTGCACTTTTAGGACCAAGTTTAGGCCCACTTCTTATTTAGTGAATGTTATAAAATTCAAATTGGAGATTCTCCTATATATGAGCTTCAATATAAAAAAAGGAAAAATTTTGGAAAATTTTACTTTTTGATCAATATTTCATTGAATAGTCCGCCATGTGTTTTCAATGAGGGAATTGTATTTTCGTGAAAATTGCTTTTTGGACACACTTTTTTTTACCAACTTTAGACACACTTCTTATTTAGTGAATGTTATAAAATTGGAATTGGAGATTCTCCTATATATGAGCTTCAATATAACGAAAGAGACAATTTTTTGAAAATTTTACTTTTTGAACAATAATTCATTGAATAGTCCGCCATGTGTTTTCAATGCTTGAATTTTACTTTTGAGAAAATTGCACTTTTTGGACCAACTTTAGACCCACTTCTTATTTAGTGAGTGTTATAAAATTGGAATTAGAGATTCTCCTATATATGAGCTTCCATATAAAAAATGTGAAAATTTTTTGAAAATTTTACTTTTTGAACAATAATTCATTGAATAGTCCGCCATGTGTTTTCAATGAGGGAATTGTATTTTCGAGAAAATTGCTTTTTGGACCATATTTAGACCCACTTCTTATTTAGTGAGTGTTATAAAATTCGAATTGGAGATTTTCCTATGTATGAGCTTCAATAGAAAAAACGGGAAAAATTTTTGAAAATTTTACTTTTTGAACAAGAATTCATTGAATAGTCCGCCATGTGTTTTCAATGGGGGAATTTTATTTTTGAGACAATTGCACTTTTTGGACCAACTTTAGACCCACTTCTAATTTAGTGAGTGTTATAAAATTGGAATTGGAGATTCTCCTATATATGAGCTTCAATATAAAAAAAGGAAAAATTTTGGAAAATTTTACTTTTTGATCAATAATTCATTGAATAGTCCGCCATTTGTTTTCAAAGGGGGAATTTTATTTGTGAGAAAATTCCTTTTTGGGCCATATTTAGACCCACTTCTTATTTAGTGAGTGTTATAAAATTCGAATTGGAGATTTTCCTACGTATGAGCTTCAATATAAAAAACGGGAAAATTTTTTGAAAATTTTACTTTTTGAACAATAATTCATTGAATAGTCCGCCGAGAGTTTTCAATGAGGTAATTGTATTTTCGTGAAAATTGCTTTTTGGACCAACTTTTTGGACCAACTTTAGACCCACTTCTTATTTAGTGAGTGTTATAAAATTGGAATTAGAGATTCTCCTATATATGAGCTTCCATATAAAAAATGGGGAAATTTTTTGAAAATTTTACTTTTTGAACAATAATTCATTGAATAGTCCGCCATGTGTTTTCAATTGGGGAATTTTACTTATGAGAAAATTGCACTTTTTGGACAAACTTTAGGCCCACTTCTTATTTAGTGAGTGTTATAAAATTGGAATTAGAGATTCTCCTATATAGAAGCTTCAATATCACAAACTTGAAAAAATTTTGAATATTTTACTTTTTGAACAATAAATCATTGAATAGTCCGCCATGTGTTTTCAATGGGGGAATTTTATTTTTGAGAAAATTGCACTTTTTGGACCAAGTTTAGGCCCACTTCTTATTTAGTGAATGTTATAAAATTCAAATTGGAGATTCTCCTATATATGAGCTTCAATATAAAAAAAGGAAAAATTTTGGAAAATTTTACTTTTTGATCAATAATTCATTGAATAGTCCGCCATTTGTTTTCAAAGGGGGAATTTTATTTGTGAGAAAATTCCTTTTTGGGCCATATTTAGACCCACTTCTTATTTAGTGAGTGTTATAAAATTCGAATTGGAGATTTTCCTAAGTATGAGCTTCAATATAAAAAATTGGGAAAATTTTTTGAAAATTTTACTTTTTGAACAATAATTCATTGAATAGTCCGCCGAGTGTTTTCAATGAGGGAATTGTATTTTCGTGAAAATTGCTTTTTGGACCAACTTTTTGGACCAACTGTAGACACACTTCTTATTTAGTGAATGTTATAAAATTGGAATTGGAGATTCTCCTATATATGAGCTTCAATATAACGAAAGAGACAATTTTTTGAAAATTTTTACTTTTTGAACAATAATTCATTGAATAGTCCGCCATGTGTTTTCAATGCTTGAATTTTACTTTTGAGAAAATTGCACTTTTTGGACCAACTTTAGACCCACTTCTTATTTAGTGAGTGTTATAAAATTGGAATTAGAGATTCTCCTATATATGAGCTTCCATATAAAAAATGGGAAAATTTTTTGAAAATTTTACTTTTTGAACAATAATTCATTGAATAGTCCGCCATGTGTTTTCAATGAGGGAATTGTATTTTCGAGAAAATTGCTTTTTGGACCATATTTAGACCCACTTCTTATTTAGTGAGTGTTATAAAATTCGAATTGGAGATTTTCCTATGTATGAGCTTCAATAGAAAAAACGGGAAAAAATTTTGAAAATTTTACTTTTTGAACAAGAATTCATTGAATAGTCCGCCATGTGTTTTCAATGGGGGAATATTTTTTTTGAGAAAATTGCACTTTTTGGACCAACTTTAGACCCACTTCTAATTTAGTGAGTGTTATAAAATTGGAATTGGAGATTCTCCTATATATGAGCTTCAATATAAAAAATGGGAAAAATTTTGAAAATTTTACTTTTTGAACATTAATGCATTGAATAGACCGCCATGTGTTTTCAATGAGGGAATTGTATTTTCGTGAATATTGCTTTTTGGACACACTTTTTTTACCAACTTTAGACACACTTCTTATTTAGTGAGTGTTATAAAATTGGAATTGGAGATTATCCTATATATGATCTTCAATATAACGAAAGAGACAATTTTTTGAAAATTTTACTTTTTGAACAATAATTCATTGAATAGTTCGCCATGTGTTTTCAATAGGGGAATTTTATGTTTGAGAAAATTGCAATTTTTGGACAAAGTTTAGGCCCACTTCTTATTTAGTGAGTGTTATAAAATTGGAATTAGTGATTCTCCTATATATAAGCTTCAATATCACCAACGGTAAAAAATTTTGAAAATTTTACTTTTTGAACAATAATTCATTGAATAGTCCGCCGAGTGTTTTCAATGAGGTAATTGTATTTTCGTGAAAATTGCTTTTTGGACCAACTTTTTGGACCAACTGTAGACACACTTCTTATTTAGTGAATGTTATAAAATTAGAATTGGAGATTCTCCTATATATGAGCTTCAATATAACGAAAGAGACAATTTTTTGAAAATTTTACTTTTTGAACAATAATTCATTGAATAGTCCGCCATGTGTTTTCAATGCTTGAATTTTACTTTTGAGAAAATTGCACTTTTTGGAACAACTTTAGACCCACTTCTTATTTAGTGAGTGTTATAAAATTGGAATTAGAGATTCTCCTATATATGAGCTTCCATATAAAAAATGGGAAAATTTTTTGAAAATTTTACTTTTTGAACAATAATTCATTGAATAGTCCGCCATGTGTTTTCAATTGGGGAATTTTACTTATGAGAAAATTGCACTTTTTGGACCAACTTTAGAGCAACTTCTTATTTAGTGAGTGTTATAAAATGGAATTAGAGATTCTCCCATATATAAGCTTCAATTTCACAAACGGGAAAAAATTTTGAAAATTTTACTTCTTGAACAATAATTCATTGAATAGTCCGCCATGTGTTTTCAATGAGGGAATTGTATTTTCGTAAAATTTGCTTTTTGGTTCAACTTTTTGGACCAACTTTGGACAGACTTCTTATTTAGTGAATGTTATAAAATTGGAATTGGAGATTCTCCTATATATGAGCTCCAATATAACAAAAGAGAAAAAATTTTGAAAATTTTACTTTTTGAACAATAATTTATTGAATAGTCCGCCATGTGTTTTCAATGGGGGAATTTTACTTTTGAGAAAATTGCACTTTTTGGACCAACTTTAGACCCACTTCTTATTTAGTGAGTGTTATAAAATTGGAATTAGAGATTCTCCTATATATAAGCTTCAATATCACCAACGGTAAAAAAATTTGAAAATTTTACTTTTTGAACAATAATTCATTGAATAGTCCGCCATGTGTTTTAAATGAGGTAATTGTATTTTCGTGAAAATTGCTTTTTGGACCAACTTTTTGGACCAACTTTAGACACACTTCTTATTTAGTGAATGTTATAAAATTGGAAATGGAGATTCCCCTATATATGAGCTTCAATAGAACAAATGAGACAATTTTTTGAAAATTTTACTTTTTGAACAATAATTCATTGAATAGTCCGCCATGTGTTTTCAATGCTTGAATTTTACTTTTGAGAAAATTGCACTTTTTGGACCAACTTTAGATCCACTTCTTATTTAGTGAGTGTTATAAAATTGGAATTAGAGATTCTCCTATATATAATCTTCAATATCACAAACTTGAAAATTTTTTGAATATTTACTTTTTGAACAATAAATCATTGAATAGTCCGCCATGTGTTTTCAATGAAGGAATTTTATTTTTGAGAAAATTGCACTTTTTGGACCAAGTTTAGGCCCACTTCTTATTTAGTGAATGTTATAAAATTCAAATTGGAGATTCTCCTATAAATGAGCTTCAATATCAAAATCGGGAAAAAATTTTGAAAATTTTACTTTTTGAACAATAATTCATTGAATAGTCCGCCATGTGTTTTCAATGAGGGAATTGTATTTCCGAGAAAATTGCTTTTTGGACCATATTTAGACCCACTTCTTATTTAGTGAGTGTTATAAAATTCGAATTGGAGATTTTCCTACGTATGAGCTTCAATAGAAAAAACGGGAAAAAATTTTGAAAATTTTACTTTTTGAACAAGAATTCAATGAATAGTCCGCCGTGTGTTTTCAATGATATAATTGTATTTTCGTGAAAATTGCTTTTTGGACCAACTTTTTGGACCAACTGTAGACACACTTCTTATTTAGTGAATGTTATAAAATTGGAATTGGAGATTCTCCTATATATGAGCTTCAATATAACGAAAGAGACAATTTTTTGAAAATTTTACTTTTTGAACAATAATTCATTGAATAGTCCGCCATGTGTTTTCAATGCTTGAATTTTACTTTTGAGAAAATTGCACTTTTTGGACCAACTTTAGACCCACTTCTTATTTAGTGAGTGTTATAAAATTGGAATTAGAGATTCTCCTATATATGAGCTTCCATATAAAAAATGGGAAAATTTTTTGAAAATTTTTCTCTTTGAACAATAATTCATTGAATAGTCCGCCATGTGTTTTCAATTGGGGAATTTTACTTTTGAGAAAATTGCACTTTTTGGACCAACTTTAGAGCAACTTCTTATTTAGTGAGTGTTATAAAATGGAATTAGAGATTCTCCCATATATAAGCTTCAATTTCACAAACGGGAAAAAATTTTGAAAATTTTACTTCTTGAACAATAATTCATTGAATAGTCCGCCATGTGTTTTCAATGAGGGAATTGTATTTTCGTAAAATTTGCTTTTTGGTTCAACTTTTTGGACCAACTTTGGACAGACTTCTTATTTAGTGAATGTTATAAAATTGGAATTGGAGATTCTCCTATATATGAGCTTCAATATAACAAAAGAGAAAAAATTTTGAAAATTTTACTTTTTGAACAATAATTTATTGAATAGTCCGCCATGTGTTTTCAATGGGGGAATTTTACTTTTGAGAAAATTGCACTTTTTGGACCAACTTTAGACCCACTTCTTATTTAGTGAGTGTTATAAAATTGGAATTAGAGATTCTCCTATATATAAGCTTCAATATCACCAACGGTAAAAAAATTTGAAAATTTTACTTTTTGAACAATAATTCATTGAATAGTCCGCCATGTGTTTTAAATGAGGTAATTGTATTTTCGTGAAAATTGCTTTTTGGACCAACTTTTTGGACCAACTTTAGACACACTTCTTATTTAGTGAATGTTATAAAATTGGAAATGGAGATTCCCCTATATATGAGCTTCAATAGAACAAATGAGACAATTTTTTGAAAATTTTACTTTTTGAACAATAATTCATTGAATAGTCCGCCATGTGTTTTCAATGCTTGAATTTTACTTTTGAGAAAATTGCACTTTTTGGACCAACTTTAGATCCACTTCTTATTTAGTGAGTGTTATAAAATTGGAATTAGAGATTCTCCTATATATAATCTTCAATATCACAAACTTGAAAATTTTTTGAATATTTACTTTTTGAACAATAAATCATTGAATAGTCCGCCATGTGTTTTCAATGAAGGAATTTTATTTTTGAGAAAATTGCACTTTTTGGACCAAGTTTAGGCCCACTTCTTATTTAGTGAATGTTATAAAATTCAAATTGGAGATTCTCCTATAAATGAGCTTCAATATCAAAATCGGGAAAAAATTTTGAAAATTTTACTTTTTGAACAATAATTCATTGAATAGTCCGCCATGTGTTTTCAATGAGGGAATTGTATTTCCGAGAAAATTGCTTTTTGGACCATATTTAGACCCACTTCTTATTTAGTGAGTGTTATAAAATTCGAATTGGAGATTTTCCTACGTATGAGCTTCAATAGAAAAAACGGGAAAAAATTTTGAAAATTTTACTTTTTGAACAAGAATTCAATGAATAGTCCGCCGTGTGTTTTCAATGATATAATTGTATTTTCGTGAAAATTGCTTTTTGGACCAACTTTTTGGACCAACTGTAGACACACTTCTTATTTAGTGAATGTTATAAAATTGGAATTGGAGATTCTCCTATATATGAGCTTCAATATAACGAAAGAGACAATTTTTTGAAAATTTTACTTTTTGAACAATAATTCATTGAATAGTCCGCCATGTGTTTTCAATGCTTGAATTTTACTTTTGAGAAAATTGCACTTTTTGGACCAACTTTAGACCCACTTCTTATTTAGTGAGTGTTATAAAATTGGAATTAGAGATTCTCCTATATATGAGCTTCCATATAAAAAATGGGAAAATTTTTTGAAAATTTTTCTCTTTGAACAATAATTCATTGAATAGTCCGCCATGTGTTTTCAATGAGGGAATTGTATTTTCGTAAAATTTGCTTTTTGGTTCAACTTTTTGGACCAACTTTGGACAGACTTCTTATTTAGTGAATGTTATAAAATTGGAATTGGAGATTCTCCTATATATGAGCTTCAATATAACAAAAGAGAAAAAATTTTGAAAATTTTACTTTTTGAACAATAATTTATTGAATAGTCCGCCATGTGTTTTCAATGGGGGAATTTTACTTTTGAGAAAATTGCACTTTTTGGACCAACTTTAGACCCACTTCTTATTTAGTGAGTGTTATAAAATTGGAATTAGAGATTCTCCTATATATAAGTTTCAATATCACCAACGGTAAAAAAATTTGAAAATTTTACTTTTTGAACAATAATTCATTGAATAGTCCGCCATGTGTTTTAAATGAGGTAATTGTATTTTCGTGAAAATTGCTTTTTGGACCAACTTTTTGGACCAACTTTAGACACACTTCTTATTTAGTGAATGTTATAAAATTGGAAATGGAGATTCCCCTATATATGAGCTTCAATAGAACAAATGAGACAATTTTTTGAAAATTTTACTTTTTGAACAATAATTCATTGAATAGTCCGCCATGTGTTTTCAATGCTTGAATTTTACTTTTGAGAAAATTGCACTTTTTGGACCAACTTTAGATCCACTTCTTATTTAGTGAGTGTTATAAAATTGGAATTAGAGATTCTCCTATATATAATCTTCAATATCACAAACTTGAAAATTTTTTGAATATTTACTTTTTGAACAATAAATCATTGAATAGTCCGCCATGTGTTTTCAATGAAGGAATTTTATTTTTGAGAAAATTGCACTTTTTGGACCAAGTTTAGGCCCACTTCTTATTTAGTGAATGTTATAAAATTCAAATTGGAGATTCTCCTATAAATGAGCTTCAATATCAAAATCGGGAAAAAATTTTGAAAATTTTACTTTTTGAACAATAATTCATTGAATAGTCCGCCATGTGTTTTCAATGAGGGAATTGTATTTCCGAGAAAATTGCTTTTTGGACCATATTTAGACCCACTTCTTATTTAGTGAGTGTTATAAAATTCGAATTGGAGATTTTCCTACGTATGAGCTTCAATAGAAAAAACGGGAAAAAATTTTGAAAATTTTACTTTTTGAACAAGAATTCAATGAATAGTCCGCCGTGTGTTTTCAATGATATAATTGTATTTTCGTGAAAATTGCTTTTTGGACCAACTTTTTGGACCAACTGTAGACACACTTCTTATTTAGTGAATGTTATAAAATTGGAATTGGAGATTCTCCTATATATGAGCTTCAATATAACGAAAGAGACAATTTTTTGAAAATTTTACTTTTTGAACAATAATTCATTGAATAGTCCGCCATGTGTTTTCAATGCTTGAATTTTACTTTTGAGAAAATTGCACTTTTTGGACCAACTTTAGACCCACTTCTTATTTAGTGAGTGTTATAAAATTGGAATTAGAGATTCTCCTATATATGAGCTTCCATATAAAAAATGGGAAAATTTTTTGAAAATTTTTCTCTTTGAACAATAATTCATTGAATAGTCCGCCATGTGTTTTCAATTGGGGAATTTTACTTTTGAGAAAATTGCACTTTTTGGACCAACTTTAGAGCAACTTCTTATTTAGTGAGTGTTATAAAATGGAATTAGAGATTCTCCCATATATAAGCTTCAATTTCACAAACGGGAAAAAATTTTGAAAATTTTACTTTTTGAACAATAATTCATTGAATAGTCCGCCATGTGTTTTCAATGAGGGAATTGTATTTTCGTGAAAATTGCTTTTTGGTTCAACTTTTTGGACCAACTTTAGACAGACTTCTTATTTAGTGAATGTTATAAAATTGGAATTAGAGATTCTCCCATATATAAGCTTCAATTTCACAAACGGGAAAAAATTTTGAAAATTTTACTTTTTGTACAATAATTCATTGAATAGTCCGCCATGTGTTTTCAATGAGGGAATTGTATTTTCGTGAAAATTGCTTTTTGGTTCAACTTTTTGGACCAACATTAGACAGACTTCTTATTTAGTGAATGTTATAAAATTGGAATTGGGGATTCTCCTATATATGAGCTTCAATATAACAATAGAGAAAAATTTTTGAAAATTTTACTTTTTGAACAATAATTTATTGAATAGTCCGCCATGTGTTTTCAATGGGAGAATTTTACTTTTGAGAAAATTGAACTTTTTGGACCAACTTTAGACCCACTTCTTATTTAGTGAGTGTTATAAAATTGGAATTAGAGATTCTCCTATATATAAGCTTCAATATCACCAACGATAAAAAATTTTGAAAATTTTACTTTTTGAACAATAATTCATTGAATAGTCCGCCATGTGTTTTCAATAGGGGAATTTTATTTTTGAGAAAATTGCAATTTTTGGACCAAGTTTAGAGCAACTTCTTATTTAGTGAGTGTTATAAAATGGAATTAGAGATTCTCCTATATATAAGCTTCAATTTCACAAACGGGAAAAAATTTTGAAAATTTTACTTTTTGAACAATAATTCATTGAATAGTCCGCCATGTGTTTTCAATCAGGGAATTGTAATTTCGAGAAAATTGCTTTTTTCACCAATTTCCATAGCAATTTAAATAAAAGAATTTTCGTTATATATTTTCTTTAATCAATTCAACCGAATCAAAAACATTTTTTTATTTTTTGAAGTATTTTAGAAATCTGCAACCATTTTCAAACTAATTTGAGTGAAAATAGTTTAGGATTATATTTTTTAAGTAAGGTTGAGAAATTGATTTAAGTTTACATTTGGAACCGACAGATAGCGACAGCTGTTAGTGAATTGTAATAGTTTTATTTTTAGGTTAATGGTCAATTGAATTTCTGTTAAAACTGATTTTGTATTGTGTTTCAATTTGCCATTCTTACTTGTATTTCAAATGTTTTTGACCTTCTAATCTTGCTGGAATGAGAATTTTAGAGTACATATGTCTATTTCTAGGTTTTAGATTTGCAACTCGTGTAACTTTAACCCTTTGCACTCCAGGCCTTTTTCGCGCGGAGGGACCAGCAACTCGAATCATTTTAGGTTCGGTTGGCGTTTACGGATTTTCTTCATGGAAACTAAACACAGTCATTGGCCTTGCATCAAATTTCCGCATCGAACCTAGAGGTCCTCTCGTGTTTCGGCATCCAATCGTGTGGCGCCTGAGAGGCGCCGCTGGAGTGCAAAGGGTTAAATAACTACTAATGTTGTTGTGTTGATTTAGCACCGATAATTTGGGTTGGTTTACAGCTGAATGTTTTATTTACTTTTTTTCACATCGTACTTAGGCTCCACTTTTTGTGAAATTCCAATCAACATGGGCTCCCCCTAATGTCTGTGGGGCCTCGCCTATCAAAGGTGCCCGGGTTCGAATCCTGGGTTAGACATGGATGTTGGTTACGATTCGGAATCCACGTTAAGCTGTAGGTCCAGTCCTGATTAGCCGTTATTATGTACAAAAGTAGGTCGTTGAGCGTACAAACAGACCAAAACCGAAGTTGATTTTTCTGACTAAGAAGAATATCTGCCAGAGTCTTAAAAAATGTTCTTCAATATGATTTGTTAAATGTCATGTGGACGATATTCCCCAATAACAGTGACGAAAAACTAAACACTCAAACACTGCATGTAATGGTTGTTGGTGAACAACACGACTCAATCCTAGAAATAATTTAAGTCAGTCTATTTAAATTAAACGAGTAATTATTATTATTTAATAAGAGTGTGTAAACAAAAAGCGTGTTACCATTCAATTTTATGAGTTGGTTTGTACGCTCAACGTCCTATTTTTATGCACAATTATGGGTAATCAGGCCGGGACCTACAGCTTAACGTGAATTCCGATCAGCAAACATCCATTTCCTAACCTAGGATTCGAACCCGGCACCTTTGACAGCGAGACCAGAGCGCTAACAACACAGCCATCAGATGGGCCATTCAGATTTATGAGAAAATCTATTTTAGTAGAGATATTTTCCCTAGCATGATAATTAAAAATATTGAAATTAAACTAATTGGTCAATTATTTTTGGCGCGTTTTTACACGTTTGTATTTCAAGTCTTTTCGAAAAGACACCTTTTGATCGTAAAAGTTGAATTACTTTGGAAGTTGTCGATTTCTGCCACTTATAAAGTGCTTAACACAGCCAAATACGTCTCGTAATTTTGAGCATCTAGAAGAACACGAGATCGAAATCTTCCCCTCTCTCCGACCCCACCACACCGACGAGAGGACATTGACAGATTAATGTGACGTATTTGGGTAGAAGACCGATCTTTAGCGAGGCCCGAACTCAATATCCTCCGATCATGAGCTCGATACTCTAACCAGCAGACTGATGGGATCCAATATCTTAGTAGAAGTTAACTGTCACAGAAATATGTCTTGTCTTTTAAATATATAGAACAGGGAAATCAATATTTATTTTAATAAAATTGGCTTTTCAACGGAACTATACTTAGTACAGGTTACCACTTTAAATAATACTCATACTTAATATTATTTAAAGTAATACTCATTCTTAGTATTACTTAAAGTAATACTCATACTTTCTAATACTCATACTTAGTACAGGTTACCACTTTAAATAATACTCATACTTAATATTATTTAAAGTAATATTCATTCTTAGTATTACTTAAAGCAATACTCATACTTTCTAATACTCATACTTAGTACAGGTTACCACTTTAAATAATACTCATACTTAATATTATTTAAAGTAATACTCATTCTTAGTATTACTTAAAGTAATATTCATACTTTCTAATACTCATACTTAGTACAGGTTACCACTTTAAATAATACTCATACTTAATATTATTTAAAGTAATACTCATTCTTAGTATTACTTAAAGTAATACTCATACTTTCTAATACTCATACTTAGTACAGGTTACCACTTTAAATAATACTCATACTTAATATTATTTAAAGTAATATTCATTCTTAGTATTACTTAAAGTAATACTCATACTTTCTAATACTCATACTTAGTATAGGTTACCACTTTAAATAATACTCATACTTAATATTATTTAAAGTAATACTCATTCTTAGTATTACTTAAAGTAATATTCATACTTTCTAATACTCATACTTAGTACAGGTTACCACTTTAAATAATACTCATACTTAATTTTATTTAAAGTAATACTCATTCTTAGTATTACTTAAAGTAATACTCATACTTTCTAATACTCATACTTAGTACAGGTTACCACTTTAAATAATACTCATACTTAATATTATTTAAAGTAATACTCATTCTTAGTATTACTTAAAGTAATACTCATACTTTCTAATACTCATACTTAGTACAGGTTACCACTTTAAATAACTCATACTTAATATTATTTAAAGTAATACTCATTCTTAGTATTACTTAAAGTAATATTCATACTTTCTAATACTCATACTTAGTACAGGTTACCACTTTAAATAATACTCATACTTAATATTATTTAAAGTAATACTCATTCTTAGTATTACTTAAAGTAATACTCATACTTTCTAATACTCATACTTAGTACAGGTTACCACTTTAAATAATACTCATACTTAATATTATTTAAAGTAATACTCATTCTTAGTATTACATTCATACTTTCTAATACTCATACTTAGTACAGGTTACCACTTTAAATAATACTCATACTTAATATTATTTAAAGTAATACTCATTCTTAGTATTACTTAAAGTAATATTCATACTTTCTAATACTCATACTTAGTACAGGTTACCACTTTAAATAATACTCATACTTAATATTATTTAAAGTAATACTCATTCTTAGTATTACTTAAAGTAATACTCATACTTTCTAATATTCATACTTAGTACAGGTTACCACTTTAAATAATACTCATACTTAATATTATTTAAAGTAATACTCATTCTTAGTATTACTTAAAGTAATATTCATACTTTCTAATACTCATACTTAGTACAGGTTACCACTTTAAATAATACTCATACTTAATATTATTTAAAGTAATACTCATTCTTAGTATTACTTAAAGTAATATTCATACTTTCTAATACTCATACTTAGTACAGGTTACCACTTTAAATAATACTCATACTTAATATTATTTAAAGTAATACTCATTCTTAGTATTACTTAAAGTAATATTCATACTTTCTAATACTCATACTTAGTACAGGTTACCACTTTAAATAATACTCATACTTAATATTATTTAAAGTAATACTCATTCTTAGTATTACTTAAAGTAATATTCATACTTTCTAATACTCATACTTAGTACAGGTTACCACTTTAAATAATACTCATACTTAATATTATTTAAAGTAATACTCATTCTTAGTATTACTTAAAGTAATACTCATACTTTCTAATATTCATACTTAGTACAGGTTACCACTTTAAATAATACTCATACTTAATATTATTTAAAGTAATACTCATTCTTAGTATTACTTAAAGTAATATTCATACTTTCTAATACTCATACTTAGTACAGGTTACCACTTTAAATAATACTCATACTTAATATTATTTAAAGTAATACTCATTCTTAGTATTACTTAAAGTAATACTCATACTTTCTAATACTCATACTTAGTACAGGTTACCACTTTAAATAATACTCATACTTAATATTATTTAAAGTAATACTCATTCTTAGTATTACTTAAAGTAATATTCATACTTTCTAATACTCATACTTAGTACAGGTTACCACTTTAGTTTCCCCCCCTCTCCCCCTCTTTTATCTTTTTGGAATACAAGGGAATATAAAGTGTGCAATAAGGTTGGTTGGTTGTATTCAGATTATCTGGCGCCGTCATCAACACGAGGGTTATAATGCGCCGAAACATTCGTCATTAGACAAGCCAACATACATTTACAAACACCCATGCCTAACACGGTACTTGGAACCCGCAATCTCGCGGTTTAGAAGCACGCTAACCACTATACCGTTTGGTCGGCTGTGCAATAAGGCAAATGCTAGATTCTTCTAGCTATTAGGTGGATCACTGTTCCTACATTTGGGCAATTTTTTGCATTCATTCACCGCTACTTACACTACTTTCAAGGCATGAAAAAAAAAAAAAAAAAAAGTGTAAATTAAGAGACCCGATAATTTTAATTTTTTTCTTCTTTATCTACAACCTTATAATAAAATCCATAATGCATTAAATATATTTTCCCATAGAAATGCAAATAGTGAATATTTCTTATATTTGTAGCCTGCGACTGTGGCCCTGATACAATATGCAAATTCAAGAGCTCTGGCGAAAAAGAATGCACATGCATTGGGGAAAGATGTAGAGAACCTAGTAAGTCCTCTTGATATTGTCACCTACCCTCCATGTAAAAGTGGCCCGTTAATTTAATGGCCTGTTTAGTAGCCATCGATAACAAGTCTATCTGCCAAGATTTAGTTAGATTAGATGACGGCAGGTCAGGGACAGATTTAGGGAGGTATAAATAAAAATGTACCCCTAAAGTTTTTTTTCTGCACTTATAAGTATTTTTTAAAAATTCTCTTAACGAGAACAAAGTACTCAATTAATAAAAAAAAAGTCTTGTTTATTTTTAGGGTGGGGGGGGGGGCTCATTCTCCTCCATGGGCGTCACTTTACTGCAATTCCCATAAATATTGGTCAACTTATATGTTGAACAAAAGTAGGGTGGTGATCAGAAGTTGAGGTTAGCAAAGCAGCGTCAAAACCTCACCTGTTACGCAATTCCATCCATCGGCTCCTTTTATAGTCTCGTGGCAGAAATTTCTAACAAAATCCAATCAACCAATCACGTGATAGGAACTCCTCAAAATTTCCCGATTGAGTGCGGTGTTACCACCTTTTTTCTAACCTCGATTATCGCTGTTAATATAAATAAAATAGAACTTTAAAAGAATATGTCACTTTTCATAATTATATACAGAAAGCTATTGTTTTCAAAGACCATCGTGTTAGTACCATAAAACTACTTATCTTCAACTTGTGGATAGATTATAAGCGGTTTCTGATCTGTAAGTAGATGAAGCCCAATGGTCAATTCCAGCATTTTTTTTTAAATATTTTTATTCAATTCTAAATGTTTCGAAATGGCTATAAACACAAAAATTTCTGCTCAATGAGCTTTTTTTTTTTTTTTTTTTTTTTTTTTTTTTTTGCATTCATAGTTCCCCTGTTAGACGTTGGCTAGAAAACGATTCATTCGGCTCGAATTGAATGTGACGCCGCTTGATCTCAAACAACTTGGCTTGAAATGTGGCTGCGGAAACCAGTTTAGCAAGTTTCTCGCAAATCGCGCCAACCTGTAGGGGGTATGGCTAAGGTCTACCAAACCTACGCCAATATTTGGCAGAAACCTCACGATAACCATAGAAACGGAAGGAAGTTTTGACGATACAGCTATAGTTGAGTGTTTTGATCGGACTGGTTTTGGCTCGGTTATGGGGCTTTTTCTTTTCTTAATATTTAAATAACTATTTATTTTTAAAAAAACAACAACTTTTGTTTGAATATTTGGAGTCAGAAAGAAATTCTTCATAAATATAAACTAATTTTATTCGTTTTTTTTGTTGTTTTTTTTTAAATGCGGGAATTGACCGTGGAACATTTCTTTTCGTTTATGCTAATGCTACCCAGTGGATCGCCCATGGTTACCAACACATTCTAACTAGTGAATGGCATCCTCTCTAACTCTATGGTGAGTGACACACACGACCACTAACCTTTAAAAATCTTAACAGTGTTACGAACGAGAATTTGTAAATGATTGTACATAATGTAAATATTTGGTAAATACTCATTCTTATTCAGTTGTGCAATCATTTTTAATTATAGCATTTTATTAATGTAAAAATTGGAAATAGTATCGGCAATGCAAGCTTAAAAGTAGTGGTTCATTCGAATATTTCAAGAATTTCGGGGCCAACCTACATAAAGTTCGCGGGGTTGGTTGGAGATTGACACAAAGGCAATCAACACATGAGCTCAGTGGCGGTTCCAGCCAGGATTCCCCCCCCCCCCCCAAAAAAAAAAGGAATCAGCATTTTTTTTTTTAATAAGTTCAACCAATAAACATATCTAGACCTTTATCTAATTTCCGAAAAAAAGCAACAAAAAAGCTTATTTCTGGATCAAGTTTATTTTTATAATCTTCTCCCTTCCTATTTAAGCGGACGTTGGAAATTTTTTATTTAAACATTTACTCCAAAGTTACGAAGGGTGATAATGCTGTTGTGAGGCTTTCTTTTTATGATTCATGCAATATTTAATTAAGTTTTTGTCACCGCGTTTTTTACAGAATTTTTAATTGTGTTATTAAATTTATTTTATTCAGTCGTAATTTTTACTCCTAAATTTCGGCTTTCTTTTTTTGACTCGGAATATATATACATACTTTTAGAGATGGATAAGATTACTCTAATTTTATTCTAAGTCTATTCTTCCAAAACATTTTTATGAAACTTCTTATTCTTGTACAAAAGTTTTATGAAGGAAGTAAAATGATATTACAACTCAAAATTACATTCTTAAAAAATTTAAAATACAATTATCCTTCTTCCCAGTAATATCTCTCTTCCAGTTATAATAGAAAAATTTGAATAAAATATGTCAATATACGATGTTGGTTTAAATGGTTTATGTACTTTAGTTAACTCATTCTAAGTTTTTAATGTTTTGTATGTAGTAGTTTAATTGTTTCAAGTTAAATTTTATTGTTTTAAATTTTCTTCGAATTGATTAATAACATCTACAAAATAAGTGGGATTATATATGATGTGCTTAGGTTATGAGCATTTGTTGTGGGCAAATATTGAACTGTAAAATGTTCGCCAGTACCTTTGGCAAATTACATGCTTATTTATTGGAATTATAAAATAATAAAATGAGAATATGTAAAAAAAAGATCTAACCACATAATAAATAATAATGGGCCGAAATTTAGAATGTGCCGTATTTTGCATGATAAATTTGTTATTATTTTTTTTTTTACCTTTAACAATTTTTCGAATTTCGTGTTTTAACAGAAAGACTACAAAATTGTTTAATCAAAGGGTATTCCGATAAAACATTTTTAAAGATAAGTTTTTGTGAATGAATTGGTTGGTTTATACTCTCAACGACCTACTTTTTTTTTTTTAACAATGACGGCTTATCAGGCCGGGACCTACAGCTTAACGTGGATTCCGAAGCACAACGAACATCCATGTCTAACCCGAGTTTTTGTGAATAGAAAAAAAGCTGTAAAGAAATACAAGAAGCACGGTTCTTCTGACAGTCACAAAGATGGTGAAATCAAACACTTTCGTCTTTTAAGTCCTCTTTGAATATAGGTAGCGTCGCCTCGCTTGCAGATTATATTCAGCGAGATCACAAATAGAAGAAATCAAAAAGTATACATACACTGTTTGTGATACGCTTCTATTTTGTGCCCACCAGGGTATACTTTTGCGGGGTCATGACGAAATGTTTAAAATGCACGGTACATTTGGAATACAATTTTTTTTCTTAAATAAAATAGGTAATGAAAAAACAACGGGTCAGTGTTAACCACCTAACTCTAAAATAGCAAGTCAGAAATGTGGCGAATGAGGGAGGGAGGGGGGGGGGGTTCAATCAATGGATGATATGGATTATCTTGGAAGTATATTTCTTAAACACGGCATAGATATTTTTATTACTTTTTTTTAAATATTTAATGTCGTCCTGGCTAAAGTACAGTGTTGCGCCCCTCCCCCCCCCCCCCCTCCTCAGGAAAATCCTAGATCCACCACTGCCTGAGTTGCACGAACTGATCAGGATCTAGTCTAGTTTTGTGAGTGGATGTTTTGGAATTAAACTGCTGTGGATGCAGTTCTGGAGTTTTCCGAACGGTTTGTGTCCTCGCTGGTGTTGAGTCGGGACGACTTGAACGATTTACTTTTGTAATCCAGAGACATAATTCTTCGAAAAAGATAATTTGTAACAATATTAACTACATTTTTTTTTTTTTTTTTTTTTTTTTTTACGGTTTAATTTATGGGGGAATAATTGTGTTCCATTTGCGGTCATCAGATCGAGCTGAAACATTGCAGACTCGTCATCGATGACAATGCATTCTGCCAAGTTTTGGAGAAAAAAAAAGTTAGTCAATAGGACATAACATAATAGATGATTTTCTTCGCAGTGGTAAAACACTATGAAACATTTTCCGAGTGCAAAATCATTTAAATAAGTTGCATTGCACAGGAAAGTTTGCATTGCATAAGGTGTATTTATTATAGCATCGTTACTTTTTAAGGATTAAAATATTTTTTTTCCCTTTTCAGGTACCCCGTGGTTTCGAAATCCTGTAGTAGTTGTTTGTATTGTTGTAGCATGTGTTATTCCCGTCGGTATAGGATCGTTCATTGCTTATCGGAAATTCAGGTAATATCTTCTTTCGTGAATATTCATGTAACTAAATTTGTGATGTTTGCGGGGGTTCTTTTGCATTAGAAACTTGTCTGTCTATCCAGAAGATAGTTTCGACCAGAAAATATATTAGGTGTATTAGTAGTAGTTTTTTATTTTGTACTGCACATCTCTTAAGCACAAATCTTATTAAACTATTTGGATTAATAAATTATCGTATCAAATCTAATGAAACAATTCGGATTAATATATTATCGTATTAAATCTAATTAAACTATTCGGATTAATAAATTATCGTATTAAATCTAATCAAACTATTCGGATTAATAGATTATCGTATTAAATCTAATTAAACTAAAGGATTTCTTAGCCTTTAATTGGTTTAGTATTTATCAATTCTGGTTTTGTATGAGTGGGGGAAAAAAAAAAAAAAGAGATCATCACTTAAAAACACCACCCGGAAATGATTTATACGATTATGCAATTGCCCTTTTCAAAAAGTTAAATTATATTTTATTATATGTCATTTTTCTTGTCTTCTGAAAAGATTTTTTACTAATAGACTGAGAGGCGACTGCAATTTTTGGGCCCCATCGAACATCATTCTGATTTTTTTATAGAAATTAGAGAAAAGTGAGTAGATTACGAATCCACTGGTCTGCCGTGGCAAAAATTGCCGAAACTAGTCAAAAATCGACTTTTAATAAGTTGAACTAAATCCAATTGCCAAATGCGCCATAACTTGCCAAATAATGAGCATTTTTTTTATTTGGTAACCCTCACTCTTTAATTTTCAATTAAGAAGGCTGCAGACGATTCAGATATCTGGCGACGGCCTACTTGCATCTATTAAAAGGGAGCCAAGTTGGCAATAAACATTACGTCATGAATGACGTAACTGATGTCGCCAATTTGGCTTACTTTTAAAAGATACACATTTTCCAAGCCAGAGATCAAAAATCGTTTTCGCTTTTTCTTATTGAAAATCAAAATGTAGGGTTGCCAGACGAAAAAGTTTGTTCTCTTTTTGGCAAGTTATGACATATTTGGCAATCGGATTTTAGTTTAACTCATTCCAAGTCGATTTTTGATCAGTTTCGGCCATTTTTGCCACGGCAGACCAGTGGATTCCTAATCTACTCACTTTTCTCCAATCTCTATAAAAAATTCAGAATGATGTTCGATGAGGTCCAAAAATTGCAGTCGCCTCTCGGACTATAAAGATAATGTTGAATTATTATGCTGACATTATTTTCCTCTTTGTTTTAGATGCCATTAGTGACTAGTCGAAGTTGTTTTCTAATGACTGTTTCATCAAAATAACACAGTTTTGTGTTTCGAATGGAAATCAATTGTACAACATCCACTGAAATCAAGAAACAGATCACAAAAGTTTCTTTTGCTATAGAAGAAAGAAAAAAAAAAAAAAAATTGCAATCAAGAAACAAATATATTTTATAATAACGTGCGAAAAGTTTTTTTTTTTTTTTTTTTTATCATTTTGAACCAAAAATCAAATGCGAAAATATTTCTTTTTCGTGAAGAGTGCTGGAAAGTAACTTTTTTTTTTGCACTAGTGTGAAAAAATATTTTCTCGCACGCCTCGTGCTCAAATATTATATAGTCTTGGCATTGCAGTGACCTGTTTTCAGAAGAATATCATTGACTCGAGTTGCCAACATTAATAAATATATATAATACAAATATTTTTACACGTTGATATAAAAAATATTGTATACAACTCGTGGAAAAATACTTTTTCAAACTCGGTGAAATATTTGACTCGTGCTATCCCACTCGACAAATAAGCGTTTTAACTCGTTTGAAAAAAGTATTACTTTCCCCACTAGTTGCATAAATAACAATTTTGATGAATTCTAGGAACAAAAAAAATATGTGTTTCAGAATTGAATTGAAAATAAGCTTTTATTCGTCTTTCTATTATTTATTTCTTCAAGATAAATATGTTTTTAATGAATTGAGGACTAGAAATGGAAAACGACCCAAGTACCAAAGAAATAAAAAATAAATCTTTTTTTTTTTTTTTTTCCACGGAAAAATTTCATCAAGACCAAGCTAAACAAAGTGTAGAACGCCCAAAGTACAAACTCCAGTAGAAATAGTTCAAATTTAATCTGGTTTTTAGTCATAGCCTAAGCACCAATGCGAGTGTTTTTCATTTTTCGGCTGTTCTTCGGCTGAAAAATTTTGTTTTTTGCACTTAGGTCGTTTTCCATTTCTAATTCTCAATTGTAGAAACAAATGTATTTTTGACGAATTCTGGAAGAAGAAAAATATGTATATTTCAGAACTGGATGTTGAAGAGAGGCTTTTATTTATCATTTTATTATTCATTTCTTGAGTAAAATATCGAAACTACAGATAAATATATTTTTAACGAATTGTGGAAAAAGAAAAATTTATAATTCATAATTGAAGATAAGCTTTTATTTATTATTTTATTTTGAAATAAAATATCGAAACAAAATGTGGTTCAGCTTGCTTAACAATACGAAAGTATTATCACCGGCGACACAAAATTTCCGAAATTGTTGCTTCATGATTCTTGCCTTTATTTTCAGTCTCTTCCTGGTTATAAATTAATTGAGAGGAAAAGTCCTAGCCAAGGATCATTCCCTATACTCGCTATGTTAACAATCTTCTAGCCCAGTGCATTTACACTGCGTGTAAAAAGTAGAAGGACACAAGTTTTTTTTATAAATAAAACACACTGATTTTTTTCAATAACAATTTAATGAGTAACACTTTAAATTACTAATTACAAAGAGATAACTGTATCTGAAAATTGAAAAAAAAAAATACAGGTCAAGTACAGCAATAAATCAGTTTTGACTTCATCATACTCTGTGAAAAAAGTAGAAGGACACTTCTAAATAATGCAAATAAAAGTCTTATTAATAGGGAATTCTTCCACCATTGGCTATGATTACTTCAAAAATTCGATTTGGCATCGAATCATATAAAGTTTGAATTTCTGTTTGGCAGAAATTGTCCCATACATAATTCAAAGTTCTCCGGAGCTCAACTATAGATTCAAACTGCTTGCCTTCCGCGTAAACGCGACGAACAATCATTGCCCATATGTTCTCTATAATTTTGAGGTCCGGGCTTTTTAGCAGGCCATGGCAAAACCCGAACATTATTTGCTGCAAACCAATTTTTAACCCAATTAGCTGTGTGAATTGATGCTCCATCCTGTTGAAAAATCCATTCATTTCCGCCTAGCTCAACGCCGTAGGGAAGGAGATCTGAATTCAAGACTTGGATGTAATCTGTGTGTTTCTGCCTGCCACTCAGGAACACTAGGCTTGTTCTTCCTCCGTACCCGACTGCCAACCAAATCATTAAACTCCCTCCTCCCATCTGTCGGGTAGAATAAGCCTTTTCTTCAGTACCGAAACAGTGCCAATAGTATTTGTAGCCATCTGGACCGTCTAAATTAAATCTTTTCTCATCAGAAAATATAACGGAGGTCCATTCTGACGTCCAGAACATGTGGTTTTTAGCCCAGTGCTGTCAGTGTTCAATGTCCCTTTCATTCCATTTGGGATGGTGCTTCCTTTTTCGGAATACGAAATTTTCGGACCTTTTTATATAGTTGTAGACAGTTCTTCTTGAAACAAGTGTGATGCCTGCATTATTTTGAGCTTTGGCAATACTTCCATTCGTTTTTTTTAGTTCCCGAATGATTTTTCTTTGATCGCGTTGCGTCAGTTTTTTAGGTCTGCCAGTCTTCTTTTTGGTTCCCTGACTACTAGGATTTCTTATATAGTTTGAAACAGTATTTGGACTAATATGTAGCTGGCGTGCAATCTCTTTCACACCTTTGCCATCGTTTTTGTAGGCATAAATTTGACCTTTTTCAAACTCACTTAAAAGGTTTTCTTCTAGGCATTCTAAAAAGATGAAAACGACGGATTTTCAATAAAATAGTATGTTTTTCTTAACAAAAACAGTTAAAAAGAATGAAACACCTACCTTTGAGGTTTACAATATTCCAAAACAAATTATTTTAGCACGTGTCCTACTTTTTTCACACACCAAAAAATCGTTAAGTACTGTTTTCCTTAATTTTTACTAGTGGTAGATAAAATTTACTCATTTATAAAAAAGAAAAAATAGCCAAACTACATAAAAAAAGAAATTTAGATCAAGAGGATCGAAACACAAAGCATAAATTACAAAATATGACTGTCCTACTTTTTTCCCGTAGTGTAGAAACTACTTTCTATAAAACCTTGATGCTTGGTGAGTAGGTACGAAAAAGGTCACTTAATGAAGTGACTTAAATTGTTTTCATTTAATGTCTATCTATTATAAATGAAAATTAAAATAGCAAAAAATAAAACCAGGTGGAGCCACTGCATATGCATTGACGTACAGATTTCAAACATAAAATAAAATATGTAAGACGCTATTTTGGAGTTTTTAATTTATGTCATTTCATGAAGCGGTCACTTTCGCATCTAATCTCCAAATGTCAAGGAGGTTTGATGCAAAGTAGTTTCTAAATGCACTGGTCTAGAAGATTGTAACATAACGAGTATAGGAAATTATCCTTACTATAGGTTGGTTGTTTTCAGATTATCTGGCGCCGTCAGCAACACGAGGGCTATAATGCGCCGAAACATTCGTCATTAGACAAGCCAACATACATTTACAAACACCCATGCCTAACACGGGACTCTAACCAGCAACCTCGCAATGATCCTTACTATAGGAGTTCCTCTTAAAGTGTTACAGAATATGAATACTCGTGATTGACACATTTTCTGCCTCTCACCTCGGATAAGTTAAAAATATCATTGTGCGCGCATAAAATAAGTGCTCGACATAAAATTGATTAGTTTTATCTTAATTACAGAAACAAAACACGCATTTATGAATACAAATTTCCGGGAGTTTTTGGTTTAAGTTGCCCTTTTAAAACTCTGGTTGGCTGAGGCAACCGGGAAACCGCAAATTTCGACCCTGTTTAGACCCAATAAACTGTTTCCTAATAAATGGTTTTTCTCGAGTAAACTTGGGTTCAGTGTGGTTGATCAAATTTACATATTAGTGTTATAACCCATAAAAACAAAGTTTTTAATATCAATACGCATTGGCAATTTTTATATTCATTAACACAGCACCGATTCTGTAAACAGCGGGTGCTTGGTGTTTGCGTCTAATTTTAAATATCAATTTTTTATTGTGTTTATGCTTGCTCTTAGTTCTAAATTTCAAATTTGTAACTGTATTGGAAGTGAGACATTAAGATATTCCTCCCAGAGTTTCAATGTTACTTCGACTTTTCATCCCTTAAAAATTCATTAATCGATATTGGAATAACTTATTTTTGCTATATCTGCCCTTCTCAACATTTGCACCAAATATCAGAAATGTGATTACATTGGAAGTAGGTCATTCGGATATCCCTTGCTTGGAATGTTTAACCTCTTTTCGACACTTCAAAGTAGGTTAATTAAGATTTGGAACATCTTACTTCTTCTATGTTTGTCTTTGCCGACATTTGTACCAATTTTCAAAATGGTGACCATGTGGGAAGTGGGGCATTCGAATATCCCTCGTTTGGAACATTGAACCTCTTTTCCACTCCTTAAAGTGTGCTAATCGAGATCTGAATAGCTTACTTTTTCTATGTTTATCTTTTTTTGACATTTACATCAATTTTCAGAGTTGTGACTATATAGGAAGTGAGACATTCAATCATAGCTCGTATGGAGCGTTTAACCCCCTTTCGATCTCTAAAGGAGGGTTAATCGAGATCGGAATAGCTTTATTTTCTAGGTTTGTTTTTGTTGATATTTGTACCAATTTTCAAAATTGTGACTGAATGGGAAGTGGGACACTCGAATATCCTTCGTTTAGAACGTTTAACTCCTTTTCGACCCCCTTAAAGTGAGTTAATCGAGATCGGAATAACTTACTTTTTCTATGTTTACCACTGTTGATATTTGTATCAATTTTCAGAGTTGTGGACTTGTGGGAAGTGGGAGAATTAGTGATGAGTGAGTGAGTGAGTGAATGAGAGAGTGAGGGCTTCGCCTTATATGCATAGAGATAAATACAAATAATTATTGAGTTCAATTGCGATGTAACTGAATTCAGATTTTATTTTTAAATATTTTTTACTTACAAAGAAAAACGTTAATTAAAAGAAAACGAAAAAAGTAAACTAAAAGTTGAGTTTACTGAATGATCTAAAACCAAACATTCAGTAAACTCTGAACATGTTCCAAAACGCATTATGTTCAACATTTTCTTTTATTTCATAAATAAACTAAAAGTGTAAAAGTACACAATTGTAAAATAAGACTTAGGAAAATAATAAAAAAGCCAATACGATACCTGCATTTCATTTTATTATTCAATCTACATATTGTTAAATATTCATTTTCGATCTTAAAGTGCTGCATTACGAATCTGAACAATCGGTCAAATGTTAAAAATTCTTCCAGTTCAAAGATGCCCTCTTCACTCTTAAAAACTCACACAGGTGACAAAGGGATCTTCCACGCATTGCACTTGTTTTTAATTTCAAATATCCATATATCTGTGGTCAGCATAACTCCCGAACAAATTGATCTACGATGTTCAAATTTGGTATGCGGGTTGGCGGTGACCATGGGACCTACCATTAAGGTTTTCCTCAAAATCACGCATGCGCATGAGGTTGCTGCCTTTAAAAAAATCATGTTTTTCAATGATTGCTAAAAAACGACTAACGATTTTGATCAAAATTGCTGTGATAATGCCTTTTAAGATGTTCTAAACATCCCCACCTCCGAAATTTCAGTAAAAAGTTGAATAACGAATATCTTCAACACAGAGCTCTCTTTGCTTGAACATAGCTCATCAACGACTGTTTTTTCTTCTCTCCTCAGTTTCACTTGTAAGATAGGATAATATAAGAAGTATCCAAGAACAAAAAATTCGCCAAACGGTCCATTTTTTTCTAAACGAATGATTGAAACATAAAAACGGTAAATGATACAAATCCACATCAGCAATATAGTGTAATTGAAAGTTGTGCGATGTTCCACACCTCTAGTTGCAGAAATTTCTTTGTTTTTTCGAGGGAGGCGGGATGAAAGTCACTATTCAAAATCAAATACTTGAAAAATACTATAGTCATAATCCTGCAACATGTACGAGTACTTACAGAATTAAAGATTTAAAAAACACAACAAAAAAACAAAAGAATTATTTTCTTTATAGATAAAAGTTATATTCTCTGATAGTCTCATTGAGTTATCACAAATTCACACACTTCCCATATAGCTACAACTCTGAAATATAGTACAAATGTCAATAAGGGCTGTACAAGGCCTATTCTAAGGAAAATTTACGACTGCCCAAAAGTCCCCCCCCCCCCCCACTTCTTATCTCCCTTTCATCTCCTACAGCAAGTTAATTTGAAACAATAAAATCCGATAATTGATCTTTGAATATAACAGTAACACTCAAATTTTAAAACGAGGTTCGTATTACCTTACTTCATGAGGTTAATTAATTGGAGTATCCAGACCGGAGAACTCGCCCAGGAGGGCGTAGAGCTTTTTGTTTCTCCGGTCGGGAGGAAAGTGACACCAACAGCACGAGAGGAAGCCCCCCGAGCGCCCTGCCGGATCAGATTTATTTAAAACTTTTTAGGAGATTTTTACATGGGAGGATTTATATAGTAAGTATATGATTTTTAAAAAATGGAGAACAGATATTAAATAATTATATAGAACTATAAAGGTGGTGGATTATATGTATAAAAGTATAAAATTTCAACAGGGTTGGCAACATCTTCTTTCTAATAACAAAAACTCCACAACAAGAAAACACACAATAAAAGGACAATCACACAAAAAAGTTAAAACTCAACACATAATCAAACAATCAAAACCCCAAACACAGAATTAGATTAAAACAAATCAATCAATCAAGACTGACACTCAAGTGACAAGACATCCTGTAATTATGATCGAAATTTTAAACATAAGATACAGTAATGGCAAAGTTATATAATAAAAAAAAAATATATAGCAGTATATTCATGTATAAAAGTATAAAAATATATTTGTATAAAAGCATTTCAGAACAAAAACAACCAAGAGTTCGCAAAAGTCATCCAAATTCACAGACCAATATATTGTCAAAAAACTCAAAATGTTCAGTATTAATTTATAAGCAGGCAAAAACAATTCGCAAAAATCATTTAAATCGTTAAATTAAATTTATGGACAAATCACAATGCATATTTAAAAAAAAAAAAAAAATTTGCATAAAGGTATTCCAGGACAAAAATCATCAAGGGGCCAAAACCATTCGTAAATGTCATTTAAATTCATAGACCAATATATTGTCAAAAAACCCCAAATAATCAATATTAATTTACAAACAGGCAAAAACCATTCGCAAAAATCATTTAAATCGTTAAATTAAATTTATGAACAAATCACAGTGCATATTTCAAAGAAAAAAGGGGGGTCCCCCAGCAACCTAGTATAATGGCAAAATAACAAAGGTGACAATATCATTAAAATATTAATTAACCAAAAATCGATGCACAGAGGGTAAAAATACACAAAAATTCAATTATCTAGATTAAGTTCAGATGACCCTAGCCCAATGTGCAACTCGGGGTAATCCAAAGTAAACCAAATATGATGATTATTCAATGCACAAAGGGTAAAAAATTCATAACAAATTAATTATCTATAATAGACTAAAAACATTCAAAAATCTCTGCCCAATATGTATCATAAGGCAAGCCCAAAGTAAACCATAAATTAAGTATTAGTGATGCACAAAGGGCCAAAGGGTTCACAATAATCCAATTAAAAAATAGGTTTTTTAAAAATTTATATAGCAAGTTTAAAACTAATTATTAGTTAAAAGTATACGAAATCCAGCCCAATGTGCATATCAAGGCAAGCCAAAGGCAAACCAGCAAAGATGATAAAGAGGTGCATAATGGGTTCAAATAGTTCTCAGGCATCTAAAGAAGGCTAAAATCTAATAAAACATATTAAGTCGATAGGTAAAATACTCAAAGACATAGCCTAATGTGCATCCTAAGGTAAGAATTAAATCAATAATAACGAAAAAGTCACACAATGGGTCACAATAATTCACAATGTTTCAATCATTTAAAAGTCAAGCCCAATGTGCATCCCGAGGTAAAAAGTAAACAAACTATGATTATAAAAATGATGATGTACAATGGGTCAATACATTCCAAAACATAGAAAATGCCCAAAGTGCAAACCAGGTATAACTAAAAGTTAAACCATCTTGGTGGAATAAGAAGGGTTGCACTTGGGAAAAAGGGGGTCAAATCATCTAATTTACAAGAAAGATTTCATTAGGTTGCTTAAAATTCGAAAAAACCAAGAAAAAGTAGGGTACGCTGAGAGACACCTGGTCCAAGACCTAAATCCAAAATTGCACAAAAATATAAGAAATATATCCAAATATGTTTAAAAACATCCAATAAAAATGTCCCCAGTGCAGGTGAAGAACCAAAAGAAAAGGGTATCAATTACGTAATCAGAAAAAAAGCCTATATACAAAAATTGGTTTCTGTTTCGGATTCGCCTATAAAATACTGTAATGTTAAATTTAAATTAATGAAAAGATTCCGGCCCATCACCACCAGGTAGCCCCGGTCAGTAGGGCATCGGCTTTCTGTACTGCCTGTATCACTATGTTCCTGGTTCTGTCCTCTGAATCGGCAATGGTGATATATGTAGTATGAAAAGCATAAAATTGTAAAAGCGTTTGCTTTATATCAGAGGGACGAGGTTAATTAATTAATATTTATAAATCTATTAGCTGAATACCCGAGCTTCGCTACGAAATTTTACCATGTGCAATTTTTTTTACCTAGCTGCGTGGCCCCGCCCAGTTTTTTGGCGCTTCGCTCTCAGGAAGGTTAATTGCTTCGTTAGACCAAGCTCGCTTCGCTCGCTGAAAAGTTCATAATAAGCACAGGCTTACTTCACTCCTTGAAAGAATCATTGCTGTGCAAGCATGGGCTCGCTTAAGGCTCTTTTCACACTATCCGATTTCTATCGGAAGACAAAAAGTAGGGATACAAAAATTCTTTTAGAGGCGTGAAAAAGTGCATTGCTCCTTTCGCATTATCCGGCGACAGCCGTTAGCAGCCGTCGGGTGCTAACAGGCTGCTTTGAAAGACATTGCTTGAAACTCCCAACTTTTTGTCTTCCTACTTTTTGTCGTTCGACAGAAATCGGATAGTATGAAAGGAGCCTAAAAGGATTCATTGCTGAGTGAGCGTAAGCTCGCTTCACTTACTAAAAAATAATTGCTGCGTAAACCTTAATATTGAAAGCCCCTCCCTTGTCGAGAAACAGAAAAAGAAAAAAAAAATTCCCATTAATACAACACCCCTTTGAGAATATTTTAATACGTGTTTGGGAACAGCAATATTAGAAGACTAAAACTACTTATGTTGAAATTTTCAGAGCTCTTTGGCCCATTAGAAGTCGCATTTTATTTAACTATTAATTAAAAAGTTAATTAAAAACAAATTAAAATTTTAACATTCTTTTTGCCAAAAGTTCAATTAGAAGTTCAAAACTACTTATGTTGAAAATTTCAATACTGTAGCTTTAATGGAAATCATTTCGTGAAGTATTTGTTAACGATAAAAAAAATTTATAAAAAAAAGCTAATAAAATTTTTAAATTATGTTTGCTTAAAGTCCAATTAGAAGGCCAAAACTACTTATGTCGAAAATTTCAGAACTGTAGACCTATTAGAAACGGTTTTGTGAAATATTTATTAATTAATTAAAAAAACTAATAAAATTTTAAAGTTTTGTTTTTTATATCCAATTAGAAGGCCAAGACCACTTATGAGGAAAATTTCAGAGCCATACCCCTATTGGAAATCGTTTTGTAAAATACTTATTAATTAATTTAAATATTAATTTAAAATAAAACTATTCAAAATTTTAACTTACTATTTTTCAAAAGATTAATTAAATGGCTAAAACTATTTATGTTGAAAATTTCAGAGCTGTATCTCTATTTGAAGTCACTTTGTAAAAAAAAAAAAAAAATAATAATAATAATTAGAAAAATTAATTCAAAAATAACTAATTAAATTTTTAACATTCTGTGTTTGTCATGGGTACAATTAGAAGGTCAAAACTACTTATGTTGAACATTTCAGAGCTATACTCCAATTTTAAGAAGTCGCAAAAAAACAATTGAACAATCGTGAATACAAATTCAATGTTTTTTATACCAAACATTAAAAGATTATTTAATTTACACTTACAAGGCAAACATTCAATAGCTGTCATCCACTTTCTTCGGAAAAGAAAGATACTGCATCTTTTGCTTCCCTCTAGTCAACTATTCATTGCTGTTTTTGTCATCTTGGGACTTGGAATCGCTAACTAGTTTCGTCAAAACAAATGTTGTCACCCACCCCCTAAAAATAAAGTGGTCATCTCCCAAGAAAATTCCAAAGGACAGGATACACAATAGGAGTTTGACCGCAAACAGCCGAAAAAGAGGAGCTGATCAGCTGACAGTGGACACTAAAGTGAAATATATTTCGTATCCTCCCCCTATTTCAAGGTCAGGGAGAAAAGAGGACATCCAATGTTTTTGCCAAATCCCTCTGCTTGGAGAGGAGATTTCGACCCCATCTCTCAGCTCAAATGAGCCACGACTACTAGTTAAAATAAGCCCTGACGAGATATATTTAGACAGTAAAAGTGTACAATTATTCTCAAAATGAAGAGGATAGCTAAAGACGGCAAATAATCAGAAACTTAGTTTTGACATATACTTTGTTTGAGAAAATTTATACATAAATTTGACTACATTTGTACTAGAGTTGGCAAATTCTTAAACGTTAATAAAATTCTCTTCATCAATAATGTATCTTGAAATTTCTTTTTTTATGATAGTAAATTCTTTAATATTGCAGTTTACGTGTTAAATTTTCAAAATGGATACATGGCTGTATTAGGCTGCAAGCCTCTAAGCTAAGATATCTCAAGAAAATAAAAGTTTATAAGTATACAAACTAAATATAATAAAAAGCCGACCCATACAAATGTAATACCCGTATACATATTAACAAGTATACAAACTAAATGTAATAAAAAGCCGACCCATACAAATGAAATACCCGCATACATATTAACAAGTGTGAACGAATTTTTTTTTTAAGCAAACAAGACATTTGTTGGGGGAAGAATTATGGTTATATAGTAAATATCCCTGAATTAAAAAAATAATAATAAGGCTAATGTTTTAAAAAGAAAGAGCTTTATAAAAACCATATCATTAAAGAATTTAAAGTAAATTCGAAACTCAACTTATTGTTTGGTTTAATAATGTAATATATAATCAAAGCTGAAAGTAAAACTAGAACTGTAAAACGTAGCAAAACTTTCAATTAGACTATAATACTGATCATTGTTAAATGTGACATAGATTGGTGTAATTACAGTGTTCGTTTTCATATTTTCATTAATTTAAACAAAAATTAGACATATTAGCAATATTTAATACATTGGCCGAGAAATTGACAAAGTTGTTGTTATTATTATTATTATTATTATTATTATTTTATCGATAAAAATTACTTTATACTCTTGGGTAAGTGAATTGAGGAGGAACAGCACAGTGGTGGTTGATGGACAATGCCCCAAAAAAGATAACTCTATAGTAGACGTTCGTTGTTCAACATTTTACAATTTAATCGAATTTTTATGAGATTTTCGGAGTTGGGGGTGTTTAGAACTCCTTAGTGATTTGATCAAAATCATTAGAACAGTTTTGTGGCAATTGTTGTTAAAGGTAAATTATTTAATGGCAGCTACCTTATGCGCATGAGCAATTTTGACGAAAACCTTAATGACAGGTCCAGGGCCACTGCCATCCGTATATAAAAGTGCAACATCGTAGGTTAAAACGCTTAAGAGTTATGCTGATTTGGGGAGCTATATCACAGTCATTTTTTCAAGACCACTTTTTTGTACTCGGAAAATCCCAAAACGTGAAAAAATTCAAAGAAAAAGTTGTTTTTTTTTTTTTTTTTTCCAAATGGTTAATTTACATATAGGTTAATTAAAAAAAATATATATATTATGTATAACTTTGCAAGAAATTAAGCACCTGGTAAACTTCGGAAAGTTAACAAAAATAAGAAAACAAAAATATTGACAATTTAGAGAAAGATGAAGAAATAAAAATATAATTGGCTCACATATATTTTTAATTGCTTTTTACTACTGCCCAATTTTGGATTGACGACTGCCCATTTTTATTTTACGACTGCCCAATTAGGCCACGACTGCCCGTTAGAATAGGCCCTGGGGCTGTATAGGAAAAGTAAGATTTTTCAATCTCGAGTAACCAATTTTAACCCTTTGCACTCCAGGCCTTTTTCGCGCCGGGTAATCAGCAACTCGAGACATTTTAGGTTCGGCTGGTGTTTATGGATTTGCTTCATAGAAACTAAACACAGTCATTGGCCTTGCATCGAATTTCCGCATCACACCTAATGGTCCTCTCGTGGTTTGGTATCCAATCATGTGGCGCCTGAGAGGCGCCACTGGAGTGCAAAGGGTTAAAGTGTCGAAAAGTTAAACGTCCGAAGCGACGAAAATTCAAATGTTACATTTCCAATGTAGCCATGACCCTGAAATTCGGTAAAAATGTTAACAAAGTCAATGACAGAAAATTTTATTAAAAATGCTGCATAAAATATTTTCTAAATTAATGTTAACTTTTTTTTAATGGTTTCTTAGATTTATTTAGTTTTAAAAGAAGTTTTAAAAGAAAAATAAACATTTTTCTTTGAATTTAAGCAAGAGATTTACAACAACTTTCAAACCACCCAATTCTCGAATAAAATTATTCGACTTCGGTTGGTTGTATTTTAGATTGACTCCCCGCAAGGACAAGACAATACTCTACTTTGAGTTTGGCGTAGTTAGTTGGTTTATGCGCTCAACGACCTATTTTTAAGCACAATGACGGCTAATCAGGCCGTGATCTACAGCTTAAGGTGGATTCTGAACCACAACGAACATCCATGCCTAATTCGGGATTCGAACCAGCCTCCTTTGACATTGAGTTTGGCGTGAACTAAAAGAAAAGTTATAAAATTGAATTGAAATGAGAAAGTTAGATAATTAACACCGCGAAATGTTGCCTCTGACAAATCCATATTGACCCCGTTCCTTGACCCTTCTGAAATGATACCTCGATTGGTTGTATTCAGATTATCTGGCGGCGTCAGCAACACGAGGGCTATAATGCGCCGAAACATTCGTCATTAGACAAGCCAACATACATTTACAAACACCCATGCCTTTACACGGGACTCGGAACCCGCAACCTCGCGGTCTAGAAGCTAGCACGCTAACCACTATACCGTTTGGTTGGCAAATGATACCTCGAACATAAAGAGGTAGCACCAAGGCCTAATCAGGAAAAGTCGGGGCCCAAGGCCCGGACACTTTTAGAAGTCCCTTCATCAAATGCGAGATTTATTGGAAATGAACTTGACTCGTTGTCAAATAAATTAACAGTAAATATTGATAAAGTACATACATTAATGTCAATATATTGTCTTCTTAAAGTTTTTTTTTTTTATTTTATTTTTATCATAAATAAAGAAACAAATTTCAAATAATCAAATTTATAAATCAAAGCAGGTAAAACTTTGTAATGTAGCATTGCATTTCACGATCACAATGTGTAGTAATATCCGTGACAACAATATCTGCATCATTATTCACAATTTCAAAGCCGACATTCGCTGATCTAGCAATTAATTTGTCAAGTCTTCCTTTCGATATTTCTTCGAGAAATGTTGTTGTTTTTTTTAAGCTTTTAAATGAGGGTTTGATGCATTTGAATAAATACACTCTGGGATACTAAAGACGGTTCAAGATCAATACAAAATTATTTTTATGTAAAAATTCTTTCATACAGATTGTAAAAGATATTCACAAAAAGAAAGAAAAGTTATAGGTTTACAGCCAATTTCGGGGCCTCCTAAAATCATGGGCCCAAGGCCTTGGCGATGATCAGGGGTAGCACAATGCACACGATTGAAAGATTGACGCCAAATAATTTTATTCAATTTGGAAATGGCCCCTTCTCCACTCTACCAATCAACTTTTAGCATTTTCCCCGACTTTTTTTTATTTGACATTTCAGCGGTCCAGCACTGGTTGGTTGTTTTCAGATTATCTGGCGCCGTCAGCAACACGAGGGCTATAATGCACCGAAACATTCGTCATCAGACAAGCCAACATACATTTACAAACACCCATGCCTAACACGGGACTCGCAACCTCGCGGTCTAGAAGCCAGCACGCTAACCACTATACCGCTTGGTCGGCACGGTCCAGCACTGAAAATAATGAGCGATATTCTTATTAGAAATCTTTATCTACACTTGCTTATCGGACTCCTGATAAATTTCTATCTGAATGAACCCTTTTACTATACTGAGGAATTGATAAGGTGAAGCAGCATTCGGTGTTGTGAAAGTGAAACTTAGTGGAATGGTTTAGAAAGTCACAGCGAATCGTATGTCGAGTACCGGCATATAATCACGAGCAACTAAATTGTGATAATGATACTTAAAGTTATATGGAGTCATGGTGAGTACTGGCATGTGCTTTTAAAGTCAGTGCATTTAAGGAGTGTGACACCTTCGAAGCAATGGCAGCTACTCTTCCGACTGTGGATGCTGGTATGGAAGATGATACGCAGTCAACTACATCAATAGAAAGTGCAGTGGCACGGATTTTGGATAGCGGTTCGGAGCCTCGGGTTAAAATAACATATTTTGGAAAAGTAAGTTTTTTTTTTTTATGTCTTGTATTTGATTGTGATTTTTCCTTGCTTTGTGGTATAGTTTGTTTGTTTTTTACTTTTAATAACCCATATGTTTACATAGGTAATGAAACTATTGTTTTCGGTATTAAAAAAAAACGATTTTTTTTTTTTTTTTTTTTTGCATTGCTTTACGCTTTGCAACATACTGATTTAAAAAAACTGCCCGAGAAAAAATGTCTGTGCGTACGTGGTCAGCTTAACTCCCGAACAAATTGACTTGACCCGAACCATTGAACCTACAATTATGGTTTTCGACAAAATTGCGCATACACACGAGGTTGGTTGGTTGTTTTCAGATTATCTGGCACCTTCAGCAACACGAGGGCTATAACGCGCCGAAACATTCGTCATTTGAGAAGCCAACATACATTTACAAACAACCAGCCTAACACGGGACTCGGACTCGGAACTCGCAACCTCGCGGTCTAGAAGCTAGCACGCTAACCACTACACCGTTCGGTCGGCTACACGAGTTTGAAATCATATGTTTCAGCAATTATTAAAAAACAGCTCTAATGATTTTGATTAAAATATTAGTGATAATGTCTCTTAAGGTGTTCTAAACGTCCCCTCCTCCGAAAATATTTTTTTTTGCCAATGTAAAAATTGTTGCCAAAAAACTATTTTTATTAAAAAGAGGGAAAATATGAAAACGGTAAATAACATCATATCAAATTTGAATGCAATGACCTGCATTATAGTGTAGCTGAAAGCTGTGTGATGTTCTACATCCTTAATTTTTAACGTATAACACTTCTTCAATAAGTGTAAGATTTACTTTAGTATTTGCTACCATAAAATTTTCTTCATTGCCGCTGCAATTTTAAAAATTAAGTTAGTTGAAATTGATTGGTTGGTTGTATTCAGATTATCTTTCGCCGTCAGCTACACGAGGGCTATAATGCGCCGAAACATTCGTCATTAGACAAGCCAACATACATTTACAAACACCCATGCCTAACACTGGACTCGGAACCCGCAACCTCGCGATCTAGAAGCTAGCACGCTAACCACTATACCGTATGGTCGGCTAGTTGAAATTGATATTTTTGAAAACAGTCAGTGGTTTTAAAATAAAAATATTGATCGTCATATTCATCGTATATTGATCTTTATTCAGTTATAGAAATTATAATCTTTATTTTAATCTAAAGTAATATCGGCCTAAGTCCAGGGGTTGGGGTGTGACTGTGGCCCTGGGGTGTTAATTAAAGTGTTTCTTTTTTTTAATTGAGAAAATTACATTATTTACATTTTTCTTTCAAATCTGTATTAATTTTCTCCAGTATTTACTGGTCATGACTGTAGAGTTTTGGATAACTGTATCTGCAGGAAATCAAGAAACATCGTAAATATAATAAATACAAAAAAAGCTTGTAAAGACATTAATCCTTGGCTAGCCGCGTGACCGCGGTTAGTCGTGTGGGGGACAAATGCACCCCAAATTCAAATTTTCAAGCACACCATTAAATTCATGACCAAACATCAAAGTAAGTGGTTATTTTAATTGAAAATACAAATTATTGAACAGAATTAAATAAAAATTAAAAAATATTTTCAAAATAACTTGAAAAAAGTTGCAAGAGTAAAAAATTATAGGCTTCTATCTATTGAGAAATTGACAGTATAATTTTTGTGGTGAACATTTGTCAACTGCGCGGCTAACCAATGGTTTACAGAATATCTATCACTCACAACTACTTATTTTTACTTTTTCATACGGTTACTATTTTCTTGGTATTGAATTTTTAAGCCAGTCTTTTTAAACAGTTTAGAAGATGCGTTCTTTGAAAATCGATCTTATGCGATCATCACACACTTTGTTCCTGGCCTTTTACTTTGGCAATGAATTTTATGAGGGACGTGGCGCAATGTAGCTTTTGTATTGTATCTTGAGGCAGAAAAATCAAAACAAACAATTCAATCAAACCCTAAGTTTGTTCAAGTATTTCTTTGCATAAAAAATAACTTCCATGCGGAACTTTCTCATCCTATACTTGTCACCTGTCTTTATCTGTCACTTACATATACTAAAATATTAACCCCTCGTAATTATGCTTTAGAAAGTTATCAAATAACTCGGGATTTTTTTTTTTTTCATGTTCAATCAAGATAAATTTTTTTGATGGAAATGTGTTCCAATTTAACTAGAAGGTTAACTATCCTTAAATCAAAAATTTAAAAATATAGCCTCAGAATCCACCCCTTGACTTAGGATGGGAATGCGGCCACATAATATATTATTTTTCAACTTGTCAAAATAATTTATTGAAACTACTAAAAATACTAAAGTATATTACACCACACCGCCTTAACCCTTTGCATTCCGCTGTTATTAGTGATCTTAGTTAAAGTTTATTAGTGTTAACCTTTCCAGCACAACTTTTTGAGAAACACATGTTTCCCTGAAGTTTTCTCTTGAAATGGCACAAGAAATCAAATCAAAATATGGCAAAATTAGCTATATATATATATAAGCATTTCAGCGGGGTTTTGTGTCAAAAGAGAACGCGAGATGTGTTGGTTCACGACGGTCCGAGCCGAGCACTTTTCTGCGTCACTTGAAAGGAGTGATAAGGAGAGTTTGTTGATGGTTGGGTTTGTTGAAATTTACTGGCGCAAGGGAAACACTAGGGCTGAGCTGCTGGTAGCCGTCCAGAACGCCGTTTTACAAAAGGTTAAAAGTATAAGAAATGCAATAATATGAACAAACTATATAAACAATATTTAGGGGCGGAACGTAATGCCGGCACCTCCACCAAAGCAAATCAACATAGAAATACTTCGAACAGAAATGTTTCGAATGTTGTTGAATACAGTTTGCCCAATACATATGCGATGTCCCCTGTACAGGGAAATAAAAGCGCGATGGTAAAACGAGTGATGTCCCCCATACGGGGACATACGAGTGAAAAGGGTTAAAATGGTTCTTGTCTTAGAGGAGAAATATAGTAGAGAGAGCAACGCTATGCTAACTCCCCGCGTTTCGGTGCCCCGTAGTTAAGTCAAAGTCACGTGGTTTCAAACTACCATATTTGGCGAAAATCTTTGGCGCAGTGTGTTTAGGCAATTTTCACGTTCTTCCAATCAACAATTTTTTTTTTAATCAATTCAAAATTTCGTTCGTTCTCTCTTGGAGGACATTGGCAAAAGAGTAAAAATAAAAATCTGTGAGATATCTGAAATTCATTTATATAGCTTTTGTTTTAATGTCAGTACTTTTTTTTTTCTAATTTTATTAATTTACCGGTACTAAATGTTTGTTATACTTAATATTGTAGAAAAGCTTATGTTATAATTTTGCAACCACATTTAGCGAAAAAAATTTTTAAAAATATGAGTTTTACACTATACAAAATAAATTTTAAGTACGAGTTTGTAGTTTGGTAGGTAATCAATATTAATATATCTGACGGTGAAAAAGATGAACTTTGAAACTACATTACAAGTGAAATTTCCCATTCAGTTATTGTTTTGGTACTTTTCATCAATTTCCCTTACACATTAATAATTAATGCATTCTGGCGGATAAACACATACGAATTTACTAAAAATGTTTGATTTGTGAAAGTTTTTAAAGCTAAATAGTAAAATTCGCCAGATAATAGTAAAATTCGCCAATAGTAGATTGCGCATGATGAGCAAAAAATGAAATCTATCATATGAAAAATAAAGTATGAAAAGGGTAAAAAATCGTATATTTTTACCATGGTATTTGTTATAAAACAGTACATATATTATTTTATATTGAATCAATTTCAGACAGGCCGACCAAACGGTATAGTGGCTAGCGTGCTAGCTTCTAGACCGCAAGGTTGCGGGTTCGAGTCCAGTGTTAGGCATGGGTGTTTGTAAATGTATGTTGGCTTGTCTAATGACGAATGTGTCGGCGCATTATAGCCCTCGTGTTGCTGACGGCGCCAGATAATCTGAATACAACCAACCAATTTCAGACAGAGTATACAAATGCAGTTTATGACTCATATATATATATAGGTGAATTGTAAAAATGTATTTAATTGCTTTGCCAACAAACATTGTTGAATGAAGTCAATTTTACCATATATTAACATTTATTGCCCCCAAAACAAAGTATTTTTGGCCTTTTTACGATGAATTCTGCCACTTTGATTTCTTTCAGTGAATGTTTTACCCAAGTGACAGTCTTATTTTTAGGTTCACAAAATAAAATTGACTTCATCAACAACATTCGATGATTTTCCAATTTTCCAAGGATGATTAGTCCATAGCATGGCAAGTAATTAGATTAAATAAATATGGAAGATTTGAATCAATACCAGAAAGACTTTGAGAGACTACCCTATGCATTATATTTTTTAATTTAATTTCACAATCACTTAAAAAATATTTTTTCCCCGCAGTTCTACATAATTTTATTGCATCTAAAGTAGGTTTTGTAAATCCACCTTATTTTTTCTTATGATTTTAACCTAATCTTAATATTTCTTACTACATAACGATTACTGTATGTTTCTTTTGCAATTTTTTCTTGTTAAGACTTCTTCATCATTAGCAATGACATCCTCACATTTGTTAGGTGCTGATAAATGCGGGTTTACTGTCATAAGACATTTAAGATATTAGTGTTATCTAAAACAATTGAATTTCCAGTATCTGTGTCAGCAACTGTTTATACACTGTCTTGAATGGACGTAGTGTTTGAAGGATTATTGAATCCACTTTTGCTACAAATGCACTAAAAACTTTTCCAGTGATCCTGAGAAAGTTTTATAATGTGTGCTTTCCATAACAGGCGTTGACGCAACAGTAAACAACCTTTTTTAATGGAAATTTAAGCAAATTTTTTTTCAAGGCTACGCAATCGCCATTGAAAACCCATGCTAAGACAGCTTTGCGGGGAGAAGAATTTGCCGAGGGTCTTCAAAGTCACGTGACTTTATCATGGAACACTTCCTTTAGGGTTTCCCTACCTCTACCTCCCATCCCTTCTCTAAGGTTCTTGTCCAGTTTTCGAGTTATAACAACCCAACATAGGAAAATATTTTGTCTAGATCCCGTGTTATCCATATTTTCTAGATTATAAATTAATACTAATTTTTCTTATTTGCTTCACTTCAATTAGAGAAAGTAATATTTTAGGCAAACAGATACACACCAAAATCAAGTTAATTTGAATATTAAAGCATGCAGCACTTAAGCACTATAACATTTTAAAATACAGGCACATTCATATTTTAAATTTCTTTATATTGGTAGACGTAAACTAATTCATAATTATTTTTTGATGCTAGGTGATTTACAAAACCTTTATTTATTTCAAAGTCCTTGGACCTATAATAGCTATTTTAGTACATCACTGTAGGCAAACTCTGCCTGAATAATTGTAAACTAAAAAGAATTATTTTGAAATTATTTGCGATTGCCAAGTGTTTCTCTTTCAATCATAACAAAACGCTGGGATGTTAGGGATCCTTGGGGGAAGGGGGGGGGGGGGGGTCTGACCCTATAAACCTTCCCCTTAGTTTGGAGGCCTGAATTTTATCAGCACTATAACTTACTTAAAGCAATCATTTTTATCATATTAGGTGTGGCTCTTAATTTCAAGACTGATCTAATAACTCAGAAAAATATTATGCAAATTACATACCCATTTAATGTGTTTCGAAGTAATCTCCATCTTCTGTAATGCATTTCTGCGGATGGCTGTAAAAGTTTTAGATTTAACTTTTAGATTTAGTCCATCAGTCAGTCTCAGTTTCAGTTTTTATATCAAGTCAGTTTTATCAAATCAGTTTTAGATTAAGTCCGCTTTCGGATTGCTTTTTCATATTTGGCGTTTTCTTGATGTCTGAGGGGGCTCCATCCCGCACACACCCTCTCTTTCAACTCCTCAGATGGCAGAACACAACAAACTTAATGAAAACTCGTCCTTTTTTAAAAAACCTTAATTCAAATTCAATAAAACATGTTAAGATCAGCTAAAACTAAAACAACAACAAACGCGACCACGTGTCGCTCTGCCAAAGGGAAAGATTGAGGAGGTTGTTTCAGCCCTCTTCTTCGCTTAACACGTTAATTGCCAATCACGCGACATTGCGTATCGTGTTACAACCCAGTAGTTTGTCCTGATCAGACTGCACACGATAGGAGGTGTCGTTTTTTTTATAGAATTACCTGAAACTGTGTTTTAGAAACACAAGCATCCGGCTAACCTTATGGAGAAAGACAAGATGTATATGATATGTATGCCACACGACAAAAATTACTTTGTTAATTCAGTTAATTCCAGCATGAACAGAAGTTCTAATCGGGTGCAGGCTGATCAGGACATACTACTGGGTGAACAACCCGACGTTCAGCTATTTTTGCGTGATCGGTAGCGAACGTGTTAACACACTCGCTGCCGATCACGTATCAGCGAAGAAGGACTTGTTATTCCCCAGTAGTCTGTCCTGATCAGCCTGCACCCGATTAGAATTTCCGTTCATGCTGGAATTAACTGAATTAACAAAGTAATATTTGTCGTGTGACATACATATCACATACATCTTATCTTCCTCCATAAGGGTTTCTGAAAGCTTGTGTTTTTAAAATACAGTTTCAGGTAATTCCAGCAAAAAAACGACGCCTCCTATCGGGTGCAGTCTGATCAGGACAGACTACTGGGTTGTAAAGCGATACGCAATGTCGCGTGATGGGCAATTAACGTGTTAACCTTCGAAGAGGCGAGTCTCTATTGTCCGCACATCGGACAGAGATAGACGACATGCACATCGGGCATAAGAAGAGAGCCCGCACATCGGGCAGCAAGAGACGGCCCGGAGCATGAGAAACGTCTTCGAACTTATTCTATATGACCTCTTCAAACCTTGTTCACTTCTGCAAGTTTTGCAGTTTCGGAAATAAGAAATAGTCTGTGGTTGCTAAGTCTGGAGAGTATGGAGATAAGTATGGAGAGTATATGGTAGAGTATTTAGAGAGTATATTCAAATCCATGACTTCGTGCAGGTCCGAAAACCGCTTCACAGGCAGCGCTATGTAGGGTCAGCCACTGTCGTGTAAAAGAAACCAACTCCCTTTCTATGTGAAAAACGAGAACTCTGTGAAGTCTTTGTCGAGTGGTTGGTTGTTTTTCAGATTATCTGGCACCGTCAGCAACAGGAGGGCTGCAATGCGCCGAAACAATCGTCATTTGACAAAGCCAACATACATTTACAAACACCCATGCCTTACACGGGACTCGGAACCCCACAACCTCGTGGTCTAGAAGCTAGCAAAGCTAACCACTATACCGTTTGGTCGGCGAAGTCGGACAAGAACTTCAATGTGACAGTCTTGTCGGATGGAAGAAATTCAATGATGAATCGAGCAAAGCTTGTGGATGTCAAGAAAATCTTGACTTCAAAATTAAGGAACATTCCGATCAAGGAACAGCTGAAACAGCTGACCACAGAAGTATATGACGACAGATGGAAATTACTTCAAATCATATTAACCCTTTGCACTCCAGTGGCGCCTCTCAGGCGCCACACGATTGGAATCCAAACCACGAGAGGACCATTAGGTGTGATGCGGAAATTCGATGCAAGGCCAATGACGGTGTTTAGTTTCTATGAAGCAAATCCATAAACACCAGTCGAACCTAAAATGTCTCGAGTTGCTGATGCCTCCGCGCGAAAAAGGCCTGTAGTGCAAAGGGTTAAATAAAGATTTAATTGACATATTATATTTTCCAGAGTTATTTGATCAGTCATGGATACTACTAGCCTCACTTATTATCAGGACTGATCTAAGATTTTCTAATTTTTCTATTTCTTTTGATTCAATTTTTTTTTTTTTTAATTAAAAACGTATCTTTTTAGCAATGAGTAGAGTTTCTAAATGATCTCATAAATGAATTTTTTTCAGATTCGAGCTTTCAACCGAATCAACTTATGGGAGAGGATTTACCTTGCTGTGTCTTTATTAGCTATCACGACAGCTCTTGCTCTAACCATCGAGAGGTTTACAGTTGAAAAACCGTGTGACAGGGATTTCGGATTCAGTCTCCTATTGATACTGACAATAAGTAAGAAGAGTCTTAAAATTTATTTCATAAGTTTATCGAAATTAGTTTCATCGTTCTTTATTTTTAAAAAGTTACTGTAGATAAATTAAATTAAACGTTGATGAACATATGATAAGTTTGTAAAGGGAAACGGTGAAATTTGTAAATTATTCATTTGTCAACTTTGATTTTGATTTTTCACTGCACTGTTATAATATCATGCAATAATTATATCTCTAATTTTAAGAAAACATGTGTGCGAATGCTTAAAAAAAAAAAAAAAATATTTCAGAAAAAAAAGTAATTTTTTTTTTCATTTTTTAAAAAATTAAAAAATAAAAAAATAATTTATACGTTTTTTAAAACCCTAAGGCTTTTTAAATACGAAAAAAAAAATTGAACTATGTTTTATAAAAATTGGAATTATAAAATGAAATACCTGTAGTAATTAATTATAACATAAATGTTTATTCATAATATATATATATATATATATATATATATATATATATCTGCATTAAATTTACTTTATTGTTAGAAAAACGAAAACTACGACATATTTTGTTAACTAAAATGCCAATCTATAATATAAATTTAAGTTTTCTCCATTAATTTGAAAAATTGCCTTAACTTTGCTACTAGAAGATTACAAACTATAATTATAGCAAATTAAAAAAAAAAAAAAAAAAAAAATCGAAAATTTTGCTTTTTTTTTAGAGTAGTGTTTTTATATTTATTTTTCAAATGGCAACCGTATACCTCGACAATTTTTTTTCTTTCTCTTTCTTGTTTTCAGTTTGCTGTTACCTTTATGTCATTGATTCCATATTCACCGAAAGATGGGACGAATTGATGGTGTTTGTTGTCAGCAATGCAACAGTTCTGGCCTATTGCATTATAAACTATTGCACTGGAATGCATCCCACTGTAAAGCTGGCAAGTGTATTTTGTTTCAAAGTTTTACATTGGGGCAGGCTTACTTGAACTCACTAAATACGCTGCAGCGATGCGTGAACCAGTTTTTACTACGTCCTGATTGGCTGTTTGGAACGACGTGTGGCCGATTCGTTAAAACTCTTATAGTATCCGTGGTTAGAAAACTAAAATATTAATTAAAATTTAAACTTAAAAGCACCTATTTTCTGGTCGTTATCAACATATATTTAAGTTTAATACAAAACTACGTGCGCAGGTTATCAATGTTACAGTAAAAGTTGCGAATTGTCCGGAACTATATCTTTACGCGGAAGGATACATTCTACAGCGTATACTTAAGGCTCAAGTAATGATGTCCCGAGGTATAACAACATAAATGCTGTATTCGATGCACTGTTAATCAAATGTTTTATTTGTAGTGAAATAATGCGGCACCCGGGGGGGGGGGGGAAATCAGCTACATTAGACAATATTATTCCCCTTTGCTAATGATTACCATTACATAATTATGTATCCAACGGTGCGGTGTTCGTTGACCGTCATAATAAGCAAGTCGTGGTCGAATTAAAACAGGAATTTATTTATAGAGACGAGGATGGCAGGGGTGACGCTTGGCGAGCGTAAAAAGAGAGCAATGTCTAAAAAGTAAAAAAGCGTAGCCGAACTGAAGTATGGGACTTTTATATAATTGTAAAAGAACAGGTTTGAACCGGTCTAAGCGAGATCCGACTAGATTCAAGCCGCATCTCACAAATTCCGGTTTTACTCCTGAACGGTTTTCTGGGTATGGATGTAATTATACAATTTTCACTAGTAATAACAATTAATAAGGTTTTCAAAACTTAATTAGACCATTTTTTTAAGTATGTTCTTTCACTTCTGTAGTGTAACCTAACCTAACGTCCTTATCAAAGAGAGCCACTCCTGTGGCACGTGTTCGCCACTTTTCGCCACACACGAAAACTTTTCCGAACAACAGTAAACTCACTATCCAGTTTCAACACAATACATTCTCAACTTCGGATACAGCGATAATGCAGGTACAATAAAAGTAAACAAAAGCTCCGATCCTTTCCAAGCAGCGTCAAAAAACTCGACTCGACACTGCGATTACATCCATCGGCTCTTTCTATAGCCTAGCGGCTGAAATTTCTAGCAAAATCCAGTCAACCAATCACGTGATGGGAACGCCTCGAAATTTCCCGATTGATTTTAGATGTTGCCACCTTTATTCTAACCTGTATTATCGCTGTCGACAAATAAAATAAAATAGAACTTTAAAAGAAATACGTCATTATTTACAATTAGATACAGAAAATTTGTGTATGAAATTGATTGAGTTGGTTTATTTCAGGTACGTTTGGTCCTGTGCAGTTGTTTTGGGCCCATTCTCATCGTAGGCGGAGTTATTCACAGCTGTCGATATTTTCGCTCAAACCATTTGATATTTGACACAGTAGGAGGCCTTGATTGTCTACAAAAGGCATGCCGCGTGTATTATATGTGCGGTTCTCTGTTAAAGTTTAATTTGCAACTCCAAGTGAGTATGTGTTAGTTTTTTTAGCGATGTGCACTAACTGGGAGTGGAACTCGGGACTCCTAGATCAGTAGACAGGCGTGCTAACCACTAGGCAAAAGTGATCACTGGTGCCTAGGTGTTGTATCTGTCATTTGTACACTAAACCACCACATAGCCTCTTCCCAGGGAGTAGCGAATGGACGAACGATTGAGTTGCTTGCTTGCAGTGGTGTAGCCAGGATTTTTTTTCGGGGGGGGGGGGCGAAAAATTGTAAATCATGATAAATGAATAATTTGGGTTTGTATACTTAGTAATTTCTGAGGTGCCAACTTCAGTTTGTAGACATGTGATCTCCTTAATAATCACAAGTATCCCTCTTCAACTTTTAGTAATATTCAGAAATGGTTATTTTTCTTTACACATTAAATTAAAATGTTAATAAATAGAATACCAAATGACACTAACGATTCAACCTGCTAATAACACAAAATATTTCTAAAATTCAGAAACAAATCCCTAAAAATTCAGGACAATCCATAAGAATTTGCATATCTCTGTATTTTCTTCCTAGCCAATTTAACATCATGGCTTTTTTAACCTAAAAATTTTTTTTTAAAGAATTCTTGTATAAGTCCACTTTAGCTTAGAGAAGGGCAAAAAAAAAAGAAGGGGGGGGGGGGGGAAACAGAAAAAAAAGTGGGGAAAAAACCAGTTAATGTCCAATTAAATATAAAAATCGGGGCTTCAAATCAGACACTATAATTAACACACATGTAAGCGATTTCGTTTGTACTCTTAGTGTTAATAAAATTCAGTTGTTTCGTGGGTTAGACACAGCTGAATTACACCAAATAATATTTTATTTTAATACTTTCTTTAAAAGTTATAGGACACAATAGTTTCATTTATAAAAATCTTGTTTTATTCATAAAGTTCTTGTTTTATGGAAATAATGATGATAAAGAGTTGAAAACAACAGGATAATGACTGATTTTTTTTAAAACTTATTCTGTAATTACTATATGTAAAACTATAATTTAAAAATTTCCATTTCAAAATATCAATTCGACATACAAACTCATTTTACACATTGGTTTGTTGGCAATAAGTTAACTCGTGCAAATGCTTGTCTAAACCGTATTTCTTTGCGCACTTTTCTATCAGGTAGATTATCAAAGTATTAAAGTATTATTGAAATAAAAATTTCGAATATATTTTTTCAATATTTTAAAATTACTTATTAATTACTTACCATGTTCTTATACAAGTGAGTAGCAACGATTACGAATTGTAATGCGAGAGTTGCCATGGAGACTCTGGTGTAGTTTCAAAAAGAATATCTGTAATTCTAAAAATAATAATATCTGTTTGTATTCGAAAGATTGATGTTTGTCAAAATTAATGTGCTCGTCGTAATACTGTGGAATTCTTTATTAATAGTTATCCATAACTACGAAACTTCGAACCTGATCTGCTTGATGGTTTTAATTCAACAAGGTCAAGGAGGGAGAGGGTTAGGCCGCCATTGAGAACGGTCGGAAAAGAACAGCTCCCCCATTAGAAGTTCTTCATAAGTTTGAAATAAATATCGTTAAGTTTTTAAAAGACGGCATATAGAGTTACAGGAAGAACGAATAAAACTTGATAAATAAAAATAATATACAATCATGATACTTAAAAAATCGAATAAATTTTTTTCACTGTTAATCATTTCGGGGGGGGGGGGGGCCTCCCTGTCTACGCCGCTGCTTGCGTGTGAGTTGAGTGTGACAGTGAGTCGCCAGAGAGATGCTGAGGTGGTAGTGTGGAAATCGTGCAGTAGATAGCGCCACTGATGGTTTCAAATATGTGGATCACCAATGTAGCGATGTGCGTTAACGCGATGTCGAACCCGGGACTCCTAGATTAGAAGACATGCACGCTAACCACTAGGCAAAAGTGATCACTGGTGCCTAGGTGTTGTACTTCGGGTACGATACGAGCGATGAGAGACTGGAGACAGACCGAGGCAGCGATAGAACGGTGGGGGTTGTTCTGGTAACGATGGGACTTTAAATGCATTGTTTTGGTTTTACAGTAATTCCCAAAAAGTTTTATTTGAAAATATAATTTGAAATGTTATTCAATTATTTCTTCAAAAACGTATGTTTATGTGATGTTTCGTGATGATAATCTCGCCAATATAAATTTAATTTTGGTTTTAAATACTATAATAATCGATATAAATAGTGGCGATATAAGTACCGCCTTCGCTCTTATCGTAGCCAGAACAACCCCACACGGTTCTATCGCTCCCTGGGTCGGTCACCTGTCTCTCCCCCCTCGTTTCGTACACGAAGCCTTATCGCATAAATGTTGCTACTTTTTTGTCTTATTTGTTGATACATGGCTTGTTATCTTTAGTATGCCGATCGAAGATAAACATTCTTTATTGTGAAAAAGAACTGTATTATGGACTTGTACGAAAATGAGAAATAAAACACAACGTTATTAAAAAAGTATTTTTCAAAGTTGAAAAATGATATTTTTTTTTTAAAGTTGTATTAAAAATATGTTTTGTGAGGCTTTTGACGTGTTTTTTTTTTTTTTTTTAAATCAGGTATTTTTAAACGATCCTCATGTTTTTGCCAGAATTGGCTATTCAATCTGTTTCCGGCATTTGCCAATACTGTTGTGCTACCTGGAGATATACTTACAACAAAAACATATACAATTCAATTTGACAATATTTTTTTGAAGCTGACTTGGTACCCCTTGTTTTCACACAAAAATTATAAAAATGTCTATTTTCTATTTTTTGCGGGTTTATAATCTTTGAAACGTTCTCCTTATTGTGGCAAGTTTTTGAGCTGATCCGATAACTGCAATTGCATAAAAATTATACTTTTACGGAAAATTTAGCATAGCTACAATGGCTCCTTAGATGTTTCGAGCGCATTTTTCTCAGTCTGGTTTTTTTTTGGAATTCCTACCTTACTCAAAATGCTAAAACTGACTTGAAAATGAATTAATAAAAGGACCTCGACTTTTATTTTTTTTTGACATTCTAAAGATCTATTTGACAAAAATAGGCATGGGTTTTTGAATTAAATATAAACTTTGTTTTTTACAATTTTAAATGCTGAAAAATATCCTTTTTTTTTTACGATTTTTTTTACCTATAGGTATAGTTTTTATTGTTTTTCTCCAAAACTATTTTACTTATTCAAAATCCGATGCTTAAAAGTTTAGAATAAATTATTAGGAACATTAAAAAAAAAAAAAAAAAAAAAAAAAATATATATATATATATATTGAAAAATGAAAAAGATGTTAGAATTTGAAATTTTATGATTTTGTTAATAAAGTATTTAAATTTTGAATATTTAGAGCATTATGTGAACTTTTTTTTAAATAACATCTAGTTTTTACCTAGTAGTACTTCCAAATACGTAAAAACTATAATTTTAAAGGCTTAAATAAATAATAATAATAATAATAGTTTTAAGTGCACCAAGTCCCGTTAATTAAAAAAAAAAAAAATCACATAGTACTGATATTTTGTAAAATGTTTTTGTCTGTGGATTTTATTATAATTGACAGTGCATTTCTTAATTTTAAGAATTACCCAATCTATAAATTTGAGATTTCTTTTCGACTGAGATTCACAATCTTGACCCATGGTAAAATATGTTAAAAGAAGATTCAAACGCGGTTTAATTCTTTAGCTTTTGAAGTTAAGTGGGCAATGCAAAAGTGTTCACAACAATAAATTACGAAATATTAGTGTGGATGAATGTGAAAGTGATTCTGATGACAGCGACATTATTCCACCATTGACGAAAAAAAGAAAAGTATTGCAATATTAGTGATTCGAGTGAAAGTAATGAAAACGTGTCAGAAAGTTTAGTTAGCGAAAGTTATCCATTTAGTAATTGGCAACGAATCATTTAAGAAGACATTACTCCTGAGCGATTAGATTTTTCAACTGGATACAAAACATGTAGACCACTGGTAAATAATTTAAACGAACCCTTTGTATAATTTAGTTTATTTCTTTTTACAAGTGATTTGATAGACACCATTGTAAAGCAGACACATTTATGTACACAACATATTATTAGTACAAAAACTATTACTGACCTATAAAAATTGGAAAGATGTAACAGTCGAGGGAATAAAAGCATTTATTGGTGTCATTTTGAATATGGGAACTATGAGCGATATGCAGCAATATTGGTGAAGAGAGTTTGAAATAAAAAATTCCTTTCTATAAGTAAATATTCAATCGAGAAAGATTTTTTCGAATTTTTTGGGCGTTACATTTAATTGAAAATGCTGTAGCAGCACGTGATCCGAAAACAAGGATTCAGAAAGTGAGCAACTTAACCCTTTGCGCTCCTCTCAGGCACCGCATGGTTGGATGTCGCAACACGAGAGGACCACTAGGTTTGATGCAGGAATTCGATGCAAGGCCAATGACTGTGTTTAGTTTCTATGAAGCGGACCAAACCTTCTCGAGTTGCTGGTACCTCCGCGCGAAAAAGGCATCGAGTGCAAAGGGGTTAATATGGTACCAGTACACTCTCACCGAGACAAGATCAGCCGCTGCGAGGGGGAGAATGTACCCTGATTCAGGGCGGAAGAAGCTCCAAGTACACTCTCCCACTCGCAGGTCTTGTCTCGGCGAGAGTGTACCGGTTCCAAAGAACAGACCGAGCTGCTGAAATCTTTAGGCGACCAAACGGTATAGTGGTTAGCGTGCTGGCTTCTAGACCGCGAGGTTACGAGTCCCGTGTAAAGGCATGGGTGTGTGTAAATGTATGTTGGCTTGTCTAATGACTAATGCATTATAGCCCTCGTGTTGCTGACGGCGCCACATAATCTGAAAACAACCAACCAACCAACTTTAGGCGAGAAAAAGTCCGAGTGCAAAGGCTTAACACAAGATCCTAACTTCGAAGCATATTCCGAGTTCTAAAACTATGTTCTGTTTAATTGTTTATTTTTAATGACTCTGGTTTTAAAAGCGATTTTGAGTTCTTTGTAAAATATATACTTGTATGAATAATTTTGTATGTACCCAAAATGCGATTCTGCATAAAATAAAAATGTCTTGAGACCCGAATAGGCAGTACCACTGTTTGTCTCTGTCAATAGGGCTTTATTTAGGAAACTTTGATTTATTTATTTTTAATTTTTTTTTTTTTTTTAACTTTTGTTATTTTGAGCTATGCATTTTCATTACCAATCGGAATAGGATCCATATTTTTGGCGAAGAACCAACATTTTACAATGAAATAAGACAATTTTTTTTTTTTTAATCATAATTTCATAATTCAGTTAGTTTTGAAGTTAAGAGTTAAGTGGGGTTTTTTTCTATTATTGTTATCATCTTGTTGAATGGAAAATAAAAACTTTCTATTTATCCAAATTTGTATAAAGGGGGTCGTTTAACATTTTAAATTGCGTAACTGTGGATTTTTACGTCAATGCATTTGGTTGTGTCTATTGCTATTTTAATTTTCATATAAAAACCTCCTTGACATTTGGTGAGCAGGTACGAAAAAGATCACTTAAGAAAATGACATAAATTGTTTCCATTTATTGGTCTATCTATTATAAATGAAAATTAAAATAGCAATAGGAAAAAAAAAAAAAAAAAAAAAAAAAAAAAAAAAAGAAGAAAAAAAAAAGAAGAAGAAGAAGAAAAAAAAAAAAGAAGGAAAAAAAAAAAAAAAAACAAGAAAAGAAAAAAAAACAGTTGGATCCACTGCATATACATTAACGTAATGATTTCAAACATAAAATAAAATATATTAGACGCTATTTTCGAATTTTTAATTTCTGTCATTTCATGAAGTGATAATTTTCGTACCTACTCACAAAATGTCAAAGTGGTTATAGAAAGTAGTTTTTCAATGCACTGGTCTACAAAATTGTAACATGGCGAGTAAAGGGTGTCCTTACAGTGGCTTTTTCTTAAAATTTATAAAAATTTGATTAGCAATATTTTAGAGGGTATTCCACTTAAAGAATGAATATACCATAGTGCTCTTTTTCTCTTATATTAGGTTCATAACCATCATGAATAATTGGTTATAGTCCGAGAGGCGACTGCAATTTTTGGACCCCATCGAACATCATTCTGAATTTTTTATAGAAATTAGAGAAAAGTGAGTAGATTACGAATCCACTGGTCTGCCGTGGCAAAAATGGCCGAAACTGATCAAAAATCAACTTGGAATGAGTTGAACTAAAATCCGATTGCCAAATATGTCATAACTTGCCAAAAACAGAACAAACTTATTCGTCTGGCAACCCACTTCATTTGGATTTTCAATGAGAAAGAGCGCAAACGATTTCTGATCTTTGGCTCGGAAAACTTATATCTTTTAAAAGTAAGCCAAATTGGCGACATCAGTTACGTCATAAGTAACGTAATATTTTTTGCCAACTTGGCTCCCTTTTAATAGATGCAAGTAGACCGTCGCCAGATATCTGAATCTTCTGCCACCTTCTTAATTGAAAATTAAAGAGTGCGGGTTACCAAATAAAAAAGAAATTCTCATTATTTGGCAAGTTATGGCGCATTTGGCTATTGGATTTAGTTCAACTTCTTAAAAGTCGATTTTTGACCAGTTTCGGCCATTTTTGCCACGGTAGACCAGTGGATTCTTAATCTACTCAATTTTCTCTAATTTTTATAAAAAATTCAGAATGATGTTCGATGGAGTCCAAAAATTGCAGTCGCCTCTCAGTCTATTATGATTTATTGATTGCCGTATGTTTTATTCTTGTGTTTTTAATATACATAAGCTTTTCTTAATATATATATATATATATATATATATATATATATATATATATATATATATATATATATATATATATATATATATATATTTAAGTTTTAGCAGCTGCTAAGTTTTGGTATGAAATTTTAAGAAACAATGTGCTAGTTGAAACAGCTGGTTATTTTTATAAAACTATCTATCTTTTTGTAGCTGAGCATGTCCATTCTTGTCATAGGAAAAAGAGTATTGGAAATGTCCTTGACACAGATATTAGTTCATTCATCTGGAATAGCAGTTACTTTTATGGTCTTTTTATTTGGATGCTTAGGCGTAAGTTTTCGTTTTCTTTTGGAATGCTTTTAAAGGTAATTCTTGCATAATCATCTATTTTTATGAAAATTATATTGAAACACTACATATGTATCAAAATATTGTTAATAACTATATATTTTTTAATTAATTTTCAATTTTTTTTCCCACAAAGATATTATAGCACACAAAGTTTTGTGTTATTACTTGTTTACTTTTATAAACACTTATAAATGTGAAATTAACAAGGCTTTTAATTTTATTTATTTTTTGCAGATCCGGTATGAAAACAAAGCATTGATATCTATATTTTATCTATTGAGTCTTTTTGAGCCTGGATATATTATATACAGTTTTTATTACGTAAGTGATACCACATTTCTTTTCTGATAGCAAAACTTTTTCACATGAAACGTCAGTCTGTCCCTGCTCCGTAGACCAAATGTTTTTTTTTTCTTTTTTCCCCGTCATAATTTCTGCCGGAATTGAAGTGTGGCGACCTCAAAAAACAGATAAAGCTTCTGTGCAATGGAGTACTCTTTTGCACAGCGGTAAAGTATCTCTCTCGAGATCCAATGGTCTCGCGATCGAGACCCGTCGCCCGAAACGATAGCTGCTTACTCTTTATTGGTGATCCCGGACTAAAACGAATCATGCTGCCATCTATCGGCGCTTCTGAAAGGAGGCACTGCATCGCAACAAGCGATCAGATACGCAACTCGCGTGCAACACCGCAACAAGCGGGCACAACGATGCAACTAGCATCCCAAAACCTCCAACTCCGATCAGAAATTGTGTAACAGGCATAACATCAGTAATAAAAGTTCGTTAAAAAATGAGAAGGAAAAAAATAACTAGGTTTTTTTTTTTTTATTATTATTATTTTTACACTTTTAACATTTTTTATAAAATATCTTATAATTACTTAAAACAATTAGTAGTAAACATAATATTACCCATAAAAACAAAGTTTTGAATATAAATCCTTTATTTGCATTGCCAATTTTTTTTATTCGTTAACACAGGGCTGATTCTGTTGCCAGCGTGTGCTTGTTTTAGATTTTCTTGTTAAAATTAGATGCAAACCATCTTTTTTCAGGGAAATATACGGGAAACTACGTTCCAAAATATATTCATTAAAAATGAATGTGAATTTATGCTCTCACATCCAAATATCTTTTGTTTATTGTTATTAAAACAATTTTATAATTTATTGATTAAAGCAATTTTGGCGACAGAAAAGAGTTTCTTCAATGATCGGTTAAATACTATTTTAGCGCGATTGGATGACGGCAAGTTGGTTCGTTAGTATTCTGTAAAAGCGACCTTTTAGTGACAGTTACAGTCCCAAAATTTAAATAGAAGGCATTGTCATCGACGTCGAATCTACTATAACAAGTACCAACACAGCCATTGAGCATCGCCCATCAACAACTGTTTTTTTTTTCCTTGTTTTTTTTCTTCTGTTTGACGCACAAGAAAAGACAATAAAATGTATACCGAATAACGTCGCTATTTTGCCGATCAAACGGTATAGTGGTTAGCGTGCTAGCTTCTAGACCGCAAGGTTGCGGGTTCGAGTCCCATGTAAAGCATGGGTGTTTGTAAATGTATGTTGGATTGTCAAAATGACGAATGTTCGGCGCATTATAGCCCTCGTGTTGCTGACGGCGCCAGATAATCTGAAAACAACCAACCAACATCGCCATTTTCGCCGGATTTTTCCCTCCCATGTAAAAATTCTTACAAAAAATGCAACTGTTCAGATGTTTAAACCACTGAAAACGAACACAAATTTTGAATGTGGTTAAGCCTAATCAGACTCCCCCTATTCAGCATATAATTTGGTTGTTTTCAGATTATCTGGCGCCGTCAGCAACACGAGGGCTATAATACGCCGAAACATTCGTCATTTTGACAATCCAACATACATTTACAAACACCCATGCCCTAACACGGGACTCGGAACCCGCAACCTCGCAGTCTAGAAGCTAGCACGCTAACCACTATACCGTTTGGTCGGCATTCTTCATATAATAAAACTAATTTTTTAAAAGTATTTTATTATGAAAATTATTATTGAAATGTTATAATCTATAATAATCAACCTTTAAAAAGCTTATACCAGAATAATTTTAATTCTAAGGAATTAGGCTGATCTTAAATTTTCATTGAAGAGTACTTTTTACATGGATTCAGAAAACAAGTAGACCGTTGTCTAATATGGTAATTAATAAACATCCTTCTTGTTAAATATGTAACTGTAATGAAGTTGTTCATTAAATGGTTTTTCAAGAGTAATGAATTATAAACAGAAATCCTAATTAAAGAACTAAAGCGGCAAGTTATTTTACATGATACTTTGGGATTTAATACTGAAATTATTTGATTTCTTTTTCTTTCATGGCTTTGAAAGGTCTCTTAGCTGCTTTCACAAAATTGCTTTTTGATAATACTAGACTGCTTTGCTCTGATTTTGTAAATGTTATGGTTTCAGTTTTTTATGTTTAAAAAATGAATTTGCGCAATTTTTTTCAGGCACTTTAAAAAAATATTAATTTAACAGTGGCTTAAAGATTTTGATACAATAAAAATGTCCAGTGAAGAATGATTTTTTTTTTCATTTAAATTTAATGTATATCTTTAAATAACTTTAATTGTTTTGATAATAAAATAAAATTAAAATTATTTTCTATAAAAACCTTGAATTTTTATGAGTAGGTTAAAAAAAAGATCACATAATGAAATGACATAAATTAAAAACTCATAAATGGCTTCTAATATATTTTTTTTTTATATTTGAAATCCTTACGTCAATGCATATGCAGTGGCGCCACCTGGTTTTGTCTTTAGCTAGTGTAATTTTCAATTATAATAGGTACACATTAAATGCCAACAATTTATATCATATCATTAAGAAATATTTTTCGTACCCACTCATCAAATGACAAAGCAGGTTTTTTTTTCTGTTTTTTTTCTGTACAAGGTCGTTTCTGAATGCACTGGTCTATACTAAACTCCAACTTAACTTGACATCACTGGACGATAGATCTTCACCGTGCTCATAGGCAATTAATCCATTTTAGCGGAGTGAAGACATAATTCTCGCCAAACCTTATAGCCTTTTGTTCTCCTCTACAGGGTTGTGGTTTGGCGAACATTATGCTTTCACGCCGCCAAAAGGGATTAAATGCCTATGAGCACTGTGACGATCTAACGTCTAGTGATGTCAAGTTTAGTACAGAATATTGTAACATTGCGAGTATGGGGAATGAGCCTTTCTTGGACTTCCTCTGTTAAATTGCAATTTAACGTTAAAATTGACAAATCATTTAATCAAGAAGTTACTTTTTATAGTTACCAAAAACGAGGATAACAAAATGGGTAAAAAAAAAAAAAAAATCCCTGTCTCTAAAATCAGAAATATGACCACTTTTTTTCTATTTTTAATGCAGATACATAGAGAATTGATATATGTTGATGAAACTTACTATGCAACTTTTGTATGTGGAAGTTTCGCTTTACTAATATGGATAACACTCATTTTCCTCGCCATTTATTTTGTTCGTTGTCATTTTGGGAAAGGTCTTAAAGAGAAAAGTAAGTATTAATTAATATGTTTTTCTTTGTTTTTTGTTACATGGGGAGTATGTTATACATATTGAGAGATTTGGGGTGGTCATGAAGACTCTTTGCCTATATTTGGACCTCTAGCGGTCGTTCCCTTCAAAAGATCAAGATGAGAATTCAGGTATAGTTATTCAGTGGTAAGAGCTCGAGATTCTGTGAATGCAACAAAAGGGCTCTCATGGTTACCGTTATAGACACAGAAACTAGTAATTTTCGAATAGCAACGCCATTTTTTTCTCCCCTGTCCCAAAATGCTCAGCACATGCGAAAATCATAAAGAGAGTTGGAATGGCACTTGTATCACAAAAAAACGAACGCGTTGTACATGCACAAAAGAGCAGCGAGCTGAGTTCTGTGATTGGTGTCTTGACACCGTCATATGCAAATTTTCTCCTTGAGCCTCGATCGTTTTTTTTTTTTTTGTTGACCATTCGCAGAGCTGTATGGTTTTTTTTTAAATGCGTGCATAAATCGTCCGTTTTTTGTGATACACGTACCGTTCCAACGCTCTTTATTGTTTTCATATGCGCTGAGCATTTTGCGGCAAGAAAAAGTGGCCGTTGCCGTTAGAAAATTTCGAGTTTCTGTACCTATCACCGTAAACCGTGAGTGCGATGTCGTTACCGTTCCCAGAATCTCGAGCTCATGGCTCTGAATAACTACACCTGAAATCTCATCTCGATCTTTTAAACGGAACGACAACTAGAGGTCCATGTAACTGCAGTTTCTTTATGACCACCTTGTATATATATTTCATACAATCAGTAGCCAGTTAAAGTGATACATTTGCTGTACTCTAAATAAAATGTTATGAAAGCCTGATTTTTATAATACCGCTGCCACTTTGTAATCCTACCTGTAAAAACTATAATTAATTTATTTTTAATAAATAATATACATTAAAGTTTTCTAATTTTATCCAAAACTCAAACTTTTTAATGATTTCTGGCCAATGTCTTTGTTATTATGTTTGTATTACGAGGCATTCTCTTCACTTCACTTGGCAAACTTTTAGGGCAACATAAGGTTTACCTCTAAAATATAAAAATATCGATTAACCATTAAATTCGAACTTCAACCGTTTTAAAATAATAGTTATTTTTAATCGGCTCTCTTTGCTACACAGCTGCACGCTGGATTTAAAAATATGCGTAAAAATTAACTGTCTTGAATAAATTACTAAATTACTGGTACAAATAAATTACTTATATTCTCTCTAAGAAGACGCAGCCAAAAACACAATATACTGTCAAAAGTAATAAATACCAAACTTGAAACTTCTGCCAAAAAGGACCATCACTCCAACGTACACGTCGGTGATAGAGCCCACCATATTGTTGTAAATTTTGACAATAGAAACTAATCAGCTAGACATTCGATGAAAATTACTATCACAACGAAGTTGATATCGGGGACAGCACCCACCACGCCATCTCAAATCTCGGAAATAGAGGCTATAGCATCAGCGATACCCTCCGCGAAAATAATATATTGGAATGACACTCTGCGAAAAAACTTTAAAAAATCGGCGATGAGGGGAATTAGAGGAAACTGAGTCAAATGTGATCATTGTACTAAAAGATTTGATGGGAATATGAACAGATCAGATTCCGTGGTTGTCAGACTTGTAAGTCCGCGCATTCCCCCCCCCCCCAAAAAAAAAGCCCTACATCCCTTATTAAATTTGAATCAGAATTGGCATCGATCTCAGGAATGAGTGGATATATCATAAAAAAAAGCAAGATATTCGCTTTTTCGCGTAACTTTATCATGTTTGTATTATATAACACATTTTTTAAATTTAAAAAAAATAATTAAACAATTTCTCCAAAATCTTTAAAAAATTCACTAAGACGGGAACGTGTAAAAATTTGACTTATTGATTATCAGTAACATCTGATCACCATATTATTTACCATTGTGTAATATTTTTTTGCATTCTTGTATAATTAAAAATGAGCAGACTTTTGGAAAAGATTAAAAGTTAGATTACATATCATTTTCTACTACAATGAGGAACTTGCACAAGTGAGGAAAATGAATATTTTTTGTATTTTCTAGTGTTATTCAACGAATATATTTGAGCAGTGCAATTATTTTTTATCTTTATGCTTTCAATTAACCAAAAATCGAGTTTGAAATTAGCCGAAATCAAAGCAAAAGTCACGTGACCAAAAACGCATAAAAAAAGTGACTGGTTACGCAGAGATAAAGTCTCAAAGGAAGGAGAAACCTCATTCCTTCCTCGTCTAAAACAGGTTTTAGACTGGTTCATTATCTGCGCGTTGACGTTTCACGCAAAAGGGGCTTTTTCCCGCCAAATCGCAAAGTGAAAAACTAAATATTTTTTTAACTATCTATCCGAGCTCAAATTTTTGAAAGAATGGTATTGTTTTTCATGATTTTTTCTCTACTTTTATTTAAAAATAAAACCAAAAAACTTGAAAGTTCCTCATTATTAAATACTGTATATTTCTACTATTTACAATTATTTAGTACATTTATGACATATTATTTTGAAGCTATTTGTAATTAGTAGTTTGGCTATAAATATGTTTTTCTTACAATTTTTAGGAAATATGAATATCCAGCGTATATAAGCTAACCAAAGAGATTAAAACACCTTTTGATTCTTAAAATATTGACCTTGAAAACAATAACTGGTGTTCTTTTTTAAGTGTGAATCATTTTAAAAAGGACTCTACTATTCAGTATTTCTTTTTAAATATTGCAATTGTACCTGTACTAATATTTATAGTTTTATTTAATTGATTTTTCAACACTTTTATGTCAATGTTCTTGTAAAAATATAGGTTAAGAGTTCTTCTTTGATGCTATGTAATTTAGAGTACATTCTTATTTAAGAGGCGGTCCTATACTAAACTTCAACTTAACTTGACATCACTAGACGGTAGATCGTCACAGTGCTCATAGGCATTTAATCCATTTTGGCGGGGTGAAAGTATAATGCTCGCCAAACCACAACCCTGTAGAGAACAAAAGGCTATTATAAGGTTTGGCGAGAATTATGTCTTCACTCCGCTAAAATGGATTAATTGCCTATGAGCACGGTGAAGATCTATCGTCTAGTGATGTCAAGTTAAGTTGGAGTTTAGTATAGGACTTCTTCTTAAGTATGACTTTTTTTTGGTTGAAACAGTTTTCGGGAAACAAGGAGACAACCATCACGCACCGAGCCACACAAGCAGTGGAAATTTTGGAAAATCCGCTCGCTGTTACGGAACACATGAGGTATTCGAAAGAGTGGAAACTCAGATGAGAGATTTGGCGCATACTTCATACAATCTGTAATCAATCACTATGGGTTTGATTTACAGTACGATGCCTCTTTGGCGACTTTTTGAAAAAAGTCGCCAAATACAAAATGACGTCAAAAGGCTGTATCGCTAAATCGAAAATGGCGTCAAAACGCCGTGTTGCCGAATCCAAACGGTCTCTGGGTTGTCGCAAGTTAAGGGTTGCCACATTCGGTGCCAAATCACCAACTTTCAAAAAGTCGCCAAGAGGCACCGTAAAGTAAATCTGAACCATTTCTAAAAATGATATATTTGCTGTATTTTAGATAAAAAAATTTTTGTGTATAACTGATTGTCCAATAGCAATGACGCTGTCACATTGTATTCAACATAACGTATCTTATAAAAGGCTTATACGCTTTGAGTTTACTGATTTTGTCTTTAAATTAGCTTAAGAGGAATTCCTAGAAAGGATCGTTCTCTATATTCGCTATGTTGCAATCTTCTGGACCAGTGCATTTAGAAACTACTTTGCATCAAACCTTGGCATTTGGCGAGTAGGCGCGGAAATGATCACTTCATTGAAATGACATAAATTGAAAACTCGAAAATAGCGATTAATATATTTTATTTTATTTTTGAAACTCTTACGTCAATGCCTACGCAGTGGCTTCACCTGCAATAGTCTTTTTTACTTTCAATTACCAATATGCATATATACATAGGTGTGTGTGTGTGTGTGTGTGTGTGTGTGTGTGTGTGTGTGTGTGTGTGTGTGTGTGTGTGTGTGTGTGTGTGTGTGTGTGTGTGTGTGTGTGTGTGTGTGGTCAGCATAACTCCCTAACAAATTGACCTACGATATTCAAATGTGGTATGAGGGTTAGTGGCAGCCATGGGACCTACCATTAAGGTTTTTGTCAAAATCGCGCTTGCGCATGAGATAGCTGCCGTTGAAAAAATCATGTTTTTCAGTAATTGCTAAAAAACGGCTCTAACGAATTTGTTCAAAATCGCTGTGGTAATGCCTCTTGAGGTGTTCTAAACATCCCCACCACCGAAATTCTCGTAAAAATGCTTTAATGGCGTAAAAAGTTGAAAAACGAATGCCTTTAACTCTCTTTCCTTGAGCACACCTCATCAACGGTCGTTTTTTTTTTTAAATATCCGCTCAGTTTCACTTACAAGAAAGGATAATATATCGATAAGCATATCGCTAAAATTCCCATTTTTTTCGATTTTTTTTTTTTTTTTTTTTTTAATAAAAGACCCATATAAGAACTATCACAAAAAAATATCACCAAACTGGCAATTTTTTTAAGCGACTGATGAAAATATAAAAATGATAAATTACACAAATCTACATCAGCAATATAGTGTAATTGAAAGTTGCGCGATGTTCCACACCCCTAGTTTTTTTTTTTAATTTTCATTTATTATAGATAGACATTAAATAAAAACAATTTATGCAATCTGATGAAGAACCCGAAAAAAGCAACGACCCAAACGAACTGTGCGTGGGCTTTATAGTGATTTCATAAACTGATAGAACTTTACTTTACCCATATATATATTTCGTATTATAATATCTAGTTCATTTTATTTCAATGTATTTTAAGTTTAACTCAATTGGAGGTCAATGAGAAACTTGCACAAGTGAGGAAAATGAATATTTTTTGTATTTTCTAGTGTTATCCAATGAATATATTTGAGCAGTGCAATTATTTTTTATCATTATGCTTCCAATTAATCAAAAATCGAGTTTGAAATTAGCCGAAATCAAAGCAAAGGTCACGTGATCAAAAACGCATTAAAAAAAACGTGACGTTTTTACGCAGAGATACGCAAAACGAAGGAGAAACCTCGTCTAAAACAGGTTTTAGACTGGTTCATTATCTGCGCGTTGACGTTGCACGCAAAAGTGGCTTTTTCCCGCCAAATCGCAAAGTGAAAAACTAAATATATTTTTTACTATCTATCCGAGCTCAAATTTTTGAAAAATGGTATTGTTTTTCATGATTTTTTCTCTACTTTTATTTAAAAATAAAACCAAAAAACGTGAAAGTTTCTCATTGAAGTGTCGGAATGATCGAATGCAAGCGCATATACTTGTAAGTTAGGAATGGCAACAATGGTTTTGTAATATAATATTGTTAGAACGTTGTTAGAATGCAGTTAATTACGAATATCCTGTTTCTATCAATAAATATTTGTTTATGTTTTCTGCCTTATTATTATTGTCAAGCTGTGGTGATCTCGTGTACAAATAACTGATACAACACCTAGACACCAGGGATCTCTTTTGTCTAGTGGTTAGCACGCCTGTCTTCTGATCTAGGAGTCCCCAGTTCGACTGCCCCTTCAGCACACATCGCTACAAAGTCAACGTTTGGGAATGACATGATCACACAAGTGGAGTTAGGACACAAGTGGAAAATTTCTATGGGGAGGGGTTTTTAATCAACCAGTTTGTTCGGCAACTTATGTTAGACACAGTGAAATCTTCCTTCTCTCAACCTCCACAACCCACTTGGAGGTTGTGAGAGGATTGGTGACTCAATTTACAAATCTATACCTATCTATTTCATTGTTGTTAAAATGTAGGCGTAAAACTTATCCTGAGGTTACTACTTGTTATTTATGAAGATTGGGCTCATGTATGTTTGTAGCAAATATGTCAAATATGTAACAAAGTTTAAAATGTCATTATGGTTTGATAAGTAATTGGTTCAATATATCAATATTTTCTTTCATCTTCTCTCTTCAGACTCCTTCTATAACCCCTATCTTATCTGAATATTTATTTTATCTCTAACAAATTAAAATCTTTTTTTTTTTTTTTTTTAAACGCGTCTTACTTGAACTCTTACTTGATGCTAAATTTCGCAAAATTAATTAAAAAAAGCGTTAAAAAATTATCATTTAAGGTAAATTTTCAATTTTAATAAAAGTCATTTTTTTTTTCTTCAACCCGATCCATGAAAAAGTATTCTATTTTTCAATTGGTTTAAACTTATCCTCCAACATACGTTTATTAAAGAAGTTGAAGAAGTAAAATTTTTAAACTAGAAATATTCTCTACAGCATTAAATTAAAAACATTTTTATAACAAACCGTTCTAATTTTACAGTGGATAAAAAGAAATCTGCTTTTTTTAGAAAAATAGCGTTTTTTTTAAACAGGCGCGTAGCTAGGGGGAGGGATATAAGGCTATATTCCCTCCTAAATTTTTTCTTTTCACTATTAGAGCCCCAAAATTAAAGTATTTTATTATTTAAAATGGTAAATTTATTAAAATATTTTTAAATTTCGAAACAAGCGAAGAATAAATATCTGCTTTCTTGAGGGCATTAATAATAAAAATGACAATCAAGACTTATAATTTCATATCCCCTCCCGAAAAAAAATTCTGGCCACGCCCCTGGTTCTGAAACTTTAGAGCTGATGAGGCAGATTTTAAAAAAATGTACGTTATCTGATTGAATTTAAACTTCGACAATCTTATTTAAATATCTAACGCAACTTTTTAGGGGTTGTCGTCAAAGAAATTTGATTTCTTGGGACCATCCTAATATTTATACACTATTTTTATTAATACTCTTTAAAATTTTTAGAAATATTTGATTAGCACTTCTTTCATTGTATAAATATTTATTTAAAAATTGCTTTGTTTTACTATATATATATTTTGTGTTAATCTCTTCCATTTGATAGTCAAATCTGAATTGAAACAGCATTTTTTATAATCTAATTGTTCCTAATTTTATGCTCTAATAAAAATTCCAACTACAAAGTAGATTTTACAACATTAATAGTTCACTGTCGCCCGTCAATGGACTCCAATGGACGGAAAATGTGGTTTTCTTTTCTCAGAAAAAAAACTAATGTTAAGAAGATTATTTGTCTGGTGCCACGATGTATCTTCATTCAGCACAAATATATCAGCACAGAAACTGTTCCCACGTGTTTTCGCAGATGTCTACCAACTGAACCTTAATAGACAGAGAGGCAATATTTGGATCCCCTCGAACATCATTCTGAATTTTTTATAGAAATTGGAGAAAAGTGAGTAGATTACGAATCCACTGGTCTGCCGTGGCAAAAATGGCCGAAACTGATCAAAAATCGACTTGGAATGAGTTGAACTAAAATCCGATTGACAAATGCACCATAACTTGCCAAATAATGAGAATTTTTTTTTTATTTGGTAACCCTCACTCTTTAATTTTCAATTAAGAAGGCTGCAGACGATTCGGATGTGTGGCTATGGCTTACTTGCAACTTTCACAAATGAGCCAAATTGGCGATAAACATTACGTCACTGATGACGTAACTGATGTTGCCAATTTGGCTTACTTTTAAAAGATACTAGTTTTCCGAGCCAGAGATCAGAAATCGTTTGCGCTTTTTCTCATTGAAAATCAAAATGCAGTGTGTTGCCAGACGAAAAAGTGTGTTCTCTTTTCGGCAAGTTATGACATATTTGGCAATCGGATTTTTGTTCAATTCATTCCAAGTCGATTCTCGATCAGTTTCGGCCATTTTTGCCACGGCAGACCAGTGGATTCGTAATCTACTCACTTTTCTCCAATTTCTAAAAAAAAATTCGGAATGATGTTCGATGGGGTCCAAATATTGCAGTCGCCTCTCGGACTATAAGGATACAAAACAGTTGTGTCGGAACTGAACCGTTGTGAAGGCTGCCTCCCAAGAGAGAGAGATCATTTACCCTCGACTAAATGATCTTCAGGGATTCTTTTGTATTTTCCCTCACCCTATTAGCAGCGAGCACATACAGCTGGACATTTTATTCAGAAGTCCTTGGAAAGACTCCCTTCAATCACAACAGTCCATCAATTAACACCATAGGGGCGTGGCGCCAGATGGTTCATTCAACAGTAAGTTGGATATCCGTACAAGATAGTGTGAAAATAAAGAATAAAAAAAGAAGGCGAATGAGCAAATGCACGTAATATGCATAACGAAGTAATGCATATTACTCAAAGTTAAGTTATGCATTTACAATTATTAAGTTATGCATTTTGCTCAAATAGTAGGGCAATTATGAAGTAGAGAACGGATTAAAAAAAAAAAAATCAAAAATCGCCAGATGTTTTTTATAAACTGAAACTTTTAACCTTTAAAAATAATGCATAATTAAATGCTAAAAAGGTTATAAGAAATAATTTATATTACTTGTAAAAAACATTTAGGCTGCAAATGGAATCTCTCAAAACCCTCTTCCCAAATGAATATTTTTATCTAATTTTTTTCCATAATAATGAAAACGCACAAGATTTATCTAGTGAGGCTAAAATATTTCTTAAATTAGGAAAAATAAAGATTTTATGTGGTAACTTTTGGATGAGCGAAATATATTATTTTTTAAAATATAATTTGAAATGTATATTAGGTAGTAAACGAAACGGTCAACTGTTTGAAATAGAGAGTGTATTTGCATTTGGTATATAAATTTATTAAAATTTGATATATAAATTTATTGTATCTTTATTCTGAAAAGTGTATCCAACCAAAGGTTGCCTTATAATAATTATAAAATTTTAAATCTCAAATATAGGAGTATTACATAAAGTATATATAACATTTAAAAAAATTATCAGATTAGTAATCATAATAAATATGTTATTATTGACTACGTCAAAAAAATAATTAAATATATTGCATTTTAAATAATTTAGAGCACTTTGAAGTTGAATGCAAATACGATTAATTTGGAATACACTTCCATCGGACAACCATTCTTCATGTTTGTATCTTTATTCAAGTTTCTATATAAAATAGCTTTTTCTCTCATTTTTTTTAAAGTAATCATAAAAAAATTTAAAAATTCATAAAATGTACCATTTAGAAATTAATTTCTTAACCAATTTATCTTATTGAGGATCAAATCATGCGAAAAATTATGGAGACGACAATAAATATAGATTCATTATACTGAAATATTTGACATTCGTGATGTGTTTTTATTTTAAAAAATAAACTTTTGTGAAATAAATTTGTTTCATTTTTATATGTTTCAAAAGCATTTTTTTTTTTTTTTTTTTTTTCAATTTGTGACTAACCCCCCACCTAATTGATGTCTTCTTTACTTAGTAACTAAAAACTTCCTCAATATTATATGCTCTGCAGATATTTAAATTTCAAAGAACTTACCGTTAGAAAATAAAGGAAATACATTTTTGCAATTTTAATAAGTTAATATTGATTGAGTACTTAATTAACTGATATTAATTTTGTGTTTGTATAATCTGAGGGAAGAGGGAAAAAAAACAGGAGGTTGGTTTGTACTTTTAACGACCTATTTTTATGCACAATGACGGCTCATAAAGCGAGAGCTACAGCTTAACGTAGAATCCGAGCCACAAAGAGTATATAGGTCTAACATGCGATTCGAATTCGACACCTTTGGCATGCAAGGCCAGAACGCTAACAACACAGCCATCAACTAGGCTAAAAACAGAAGAAATTGAAAGGGTTGAAATGAAAATGGCTAAATATTCTAAATCTCGCTACAGTATTAAAACGCAGCAAGTTTTCCTCATTGTGATATTAAATCATGTCATCGGATGCCAAAAACAATTTATAATTTTGGCAACATACCGCATTGGCGAGTAAACGTCGTCGATGGGGAAACTTCCAAAGCTTTTATTAACAACGTTGTATGCCTAGCATGTAATTAACCTCACGATTGAATATTGTTGGCGTTATCCAATATCTACTTTAAAATCGAAGATAGGCTTATTCGTTAGTGCCTAATGCATTTCTAAATGTTCCTAACTTATACGCAAGCTACATGTGAGCAATTCGTATATTTCTCCTCATAAAACTTCCATAGATCCTTGCTTTGTTATGGTGTACACATAATCTTAAATATACATCAGTCTTGTATGTATCACATATGCTAAGTGGCATAACTCACTCATGTCTATATATTTTCGATTCTATTAAATTTCTTTTCATCCACGTCAAAAAAGAAAAAAAAAGGAAAGAAAAAAAAATCTCCGAAAGAAAAACTCCATATTTGAATAACTCATTACTTATTAAAGATATAAATAAAAACTTTCCCCATATGTACGCAACACCGCAGCCGCCCCTCCTAAAATATATCTCTAGATCCGCGCCTGACAATCATCTGACACATACATCAGTCTTATCCGGCATCATATCAAATATACGAAGCGTTTATATATTCCCAATACTATAAAATGTCTCTCATCTACGTCAAAAAGGGGAGGGGGGGGAATCGAAATATAAAAACTCCATATTTTAATAACTCATTCATTACTTATTGAAGATATTAATAAAATTTTTCCCACGGTGCAAAACGCACCCACCTCTCTTAATATATATCTCTAGATCCGCGCCTGACAATCATTTTACACATACATCAAATTTCAAATTGCTTTGCATCATATCAGATTTACGAAGTGTTATAACTCACTCATGTCTATATATTTTCGACACTACAAAATGTCGACACGACAAAAAAAAAAAAATGTCCTAAATATAATAATTCCATATTTATTAGACCATATTAAATTAGTTATTAAAATATTAATAAAAACTTTCCTCACATGTAAGCAATACGCCCCCCTCCCCAAGATATATATCTCTAGATCCGCGCCTGACATTTTTCTTACACATGCATCAGCCTTGCCGTACCAAAAATACGAAGTGTCTATATTTTCGACATGTGCAATGGTCAACAGTGGATGCGGGAACAGGGGTGTAGTGGAGCGAGAACAAGTGGCAACGGTGATCCTTTACCTTTTTAGAAGGTGGAACGGCGTTCCCTCATCTAAAATTTCTTTCAATTTATATATATATATATATATATATATATATATATATATATATATTTTTTTTTTTTTTTCTTTACGTGACACTAAACGCAAAGTAAGAAAACAAAAATGTCTTTTCATGAGAAATTTGCTTTTGCTTGCTATCCACAACTTCAGAGTTGAGCAGGCAAGTTCAAGTACAGTAGAGTCCTGATCATCCGAGTTAATGTGGGCCAAGACCAACTCGGATAACCGAAAAACTCGGTTAAAGCGAAAATTTTAAAATAAAATAAATCGTATCGGATTAAATGTATGTTTTGACAAGTACAAATGTTATACTATATAGGTAAACCACATGCAATTAATAATATATAGTATTGCTTAAAGAGTTCTCTTACTTAAGCCTTAAGACCTTGAGCGACGCGATAGGAGGAGCAGTGTCATGCAATGAAAAGGAATGTAAACATTTTGTTTTCTTGAGTGTTTGAGAGATCAAGTACCAATTTTTTTCGGCACTAGTTTTGACAAAGGAAAATATCAGGCGTAAAAAAAAAAAAAATTAAAGAAATATTATCTGGCTCGGTTAAAGCGGAAACTCGGATAACCGGGGCTCGGATAATCGGGGTTTTACTGTATCTTGGCAAAAGGCTCGGCAACCCACTCATGGCCATTTCTCTTTCATTTAGAAATAATCTGACGTCTATGTTTACATCTATCTAACTATGATTTATCCAATGGAAATTATCTTCTTCAACGAAGGATCTATATTTGTGGATGAATTCCATATTTTATACGGTATACGGAATAAAACTTTCATACACAAATTCACGCCAACTATCTGCATTTTAAAGAACGAAACTGGTCTGGCACATACATTTCTTCGCGCCCTTTCCTTGAAGAATGTTTTCCCTTCTCTAATTTTAAAGGGAACGCTAACCGATTTTTCAACAAAAGTTATTATTTTTTATTTTAATATCACCGGTTTACTAATTATTTGTAAACGTCTCGCCGTACCTAAGAAATGAATTCTTTCAAGAGGAAAAAACAAATGACAGTAAAAGATGCGTTTTTCCGACAATCCAAAAAAAATGAAGCAAACTTATGATTCTGACGGAATAAACTGGTTGCTGCTAAGAATCCAGAGAGGTAAGTACAGAATAATGATGTTTTGTATTAGCTTTTAGGGTGATTAAAGATCACGGAATTATGCGTTTATTTTTTCCAGATATTGGGAAATATTTATTCCATTACTAGATATGGAGAAAGTCAAACTGATACGCTGTTTGAACATGACAAAATATGTTCAAAACAGTATTGATTTTTTAACTCCTACTTACTTTAATTCAATATGTAAAAATAATGGAAATGGTGGCGTCAGGAAGGGGAGAGGATGCTTGCATTCCCCTAGTTGCTTAAATTTTTATAAAAGTGGAGAAAAGGGCTAAATTTACCGAAAAAAATAAACTGCGTGCTATTTATTTAATGATAGATTTTATACTTGTCTTTTTGGGGAAGAAAAAGAGTTTTCAGAAAAGAAAAAAAATCCCTCCAACCATCTAAAAATAAACTGCCGGCACCCATGTTAATGAATCTGTCCTTTTCCAAACAGGGAATGTATTCACATTTGTTGATATTATATATTTCCAAGGTCGGATTAAGACATGTGCGATCGCACATGCGATTTTAAAAGGGGCGCTGAAATGATAATATAAAAAAAATATGTTAAAAATTTAATTTTTTTTTTTGTAATTTTGAATACAAATTAGACATTGGAATATGCTTAGTTCAACAGATAAAATGTTAGTTTCACTTTAACTTGGCAGTACTGAATAATGCTTCTTTAGCCGAATTGCAGACCTTCGCAACCTCGCAGCCTTTGCACTAAGAGCAGAGGACCACAAAAAAAAAAAAGTAATGCAAGTTGCAAAAATCAGAAATTTTAATAACATGTATTTTATTAAGTTCTGATGAAATTAATTTTATTACAATTTTTATATTATATATATATATATATATATATATATATATATATATATATATATATATATATATATATATATATAATATAAAAATACTCTGAATAGCTGTAAATGTAAAAGCTTTCCCATTCTCAAACCGAAAAGCAATTTAATTTTGCATTTTAAAATGCATTTGAATTGCTTTCCTACTATTCCACAGCTCAATTTTGATGTGTTATACCCATTTTGAAAACGATCAGCAGTTTCATATTGAAGAAAATAAAATATACAGGTCCGGTGTATGTTCAAGAATGAATTTTGGCGTTCCTTACAATGAGAATGGGTATACAAAACCCTCCAAAAATGGTATGGGTGCAGATTATTTAAGTCAGGTTTTTTTTTTTTTTTTTTTTTTTTTATATATATATATATATATATATAAAAAAAAAAAAAAAAAAAAAAAAAAAAACCTGACTTAAATAATCTGCACCCATACCATTTTTGGAGGGTTTTGTATACCCATTCTCATTGTAAGGAACGCCAAAATTCATTCTTGATATATATATATATATATATATATATATATATATATATATATATATAAAAAAAAAAAAATAAAAAAAAACCTGACTTAAATAATCTGCACCCATACCATTTTTGGAGGGTTTTGTATACCCATTCTCATTGTAAGGAACGCCAAAATTCATTCTTGAACATACACCGGACCTGTATATTTTATTTTCTTCAATATGAAACTGCTGATCGTTTTCAAAATGGGTATAACACATCAAAATTGAGCTGTGGAATAGTAGGAAAGCAATTCAAATGCATTTTAAAATGCAAAATTAAATTGCTTTTCGGTTTGAGAATGGGAAAGCTTTTACATTTACAGCTATTTCAGAGTTTATTCCAAAAAATGTAGCAGCAGTTCATTCAATCAGGGTAACATTGAACCACATTTTCAGTATTTTCTTCTTCCCCACTTATGTTTTTATAGTATTTTCAGACTTAATGACATAAAATGGAAGAATAAATCCTAAATTATATTTTAATTTACACAAATTAGTAAATGTTGATGATGAAAGCACCAAATAATAGGAAAATAACCCGGAGCAAAGTTACCCTGGCATTTAGGGTAACTTTGAACCACTATCAGAAGTTTCATATAAAATACCTTTTTTTTATTCAATCTAGGACTATTCAATATTTGAACTAGTAAAATTAAGTTTCTAAATATTTGAAACATCATCAGCTGCAGTTTTCAACACCCTTAAGTTTGTATATTTGAAATAATACTACAAAGAATATATTAGGTCGGAACAATGGAATCACATGAATATATTGCAAGAAAACCTATTTATTGTTCAGTTTAAACCTACAAATATAGTGAAAAACAATCTTCAGTTCATGCACTTAAATATAAACTCATTTTATCAATTAAAAATTGAAAAGATAAATAGAAAATAATAAAACTGATAGGCCGCCCTTGTGCAATTAGTTAAGTACTATGGTGTTTGGAAGTCACAATGTTGCACAAATGCGAATATTATATTATTAATGTTAGAAATAGTATGACAATATAAAAATAAAGTTCAAACTTCATAAAATTCCACTTTGGCATTCTTCAGATTAATAGTTTTGCATCAAAGAAAGAATTATTGATCTGGAAAACATCTCGTGTTCTAGCTGGAATAATAATTTCTGGAGATAATTTTTTTAAACACTCCTAATTTTTCATACCACAGATCACCATTGATATTGGGCCATTTCCAATGTGAACCAGATTTCTTCATGAACCACCAAATATCACGTTGTCTTTTAAGTCAATTTGATCTGGGTACATTTCTCCATCGTATTGAATAATTATGTAGTCGTAAACTTTGCATATGCCATAACCAAAATCTAAAACAATTTATAAAAAAATAATTTATAAAGTGTTACTTAAAAAAATATTTGAAATTTTATAATATTTTTAAAATTCTTTATTCTTCAGTTTCATTCTTGTATTCAGTTTCTAAGTTGAGGTACAAACAATACCCTTTTGTCTCTATTTAGGTAGAAAGAGATATCTGATGAGTACGCGAATGACATCAAATCCAAATAAAACATTAAATTGTTAAATGAATTTGATTTTTATACGAATGAATATTTAGAAAACATGAATTGTGGAGATTATTTACAAAATTCTCATTTTACTACACAATTGGATTCCTAGATACTATTTAAAAAAAATATTCTCATTGTTAGAATGAAAATTATATATTTTACTACAAGTTGTTGAACTATAAACATCGAAATTGGACATTTAATTGAATTTTCACTATTTTTACAAAAAGCTCGTATGTATGTTATACGTATTACGATTGATCGAAGTTTACTTTTTAAATGTAAATTTTCTCTCTGAATTATTTGTTCATAAAGATGTATGATTTAGTTATTTAGAAGAACCTATAAATTTCTCTAATCGAACCGAATTAAACTTTTACTACTCTACAGCCATCACAATAACCATCCACTTTTCAAGGACGGACCAGCATGCTTGGCTTTAAGGTGGGGCAGTCGCAATGATTTTGCTTTTAGAGCATTTTGAGGTGAGTGGCCAAGACAGAACGAATAATTTCACCATCCCTTTTGGGGGAAGATTCTTGTAAACCCAGTCCCTCTACCATCTATCTTAATTGATGTCTCCCTTTCCCCTCTGTAAAAAGAACCTGCTGTTATTCTGCCTAGAGCCTCCTTTACATTCTATTCGGACAATCATTCGACCCCCTACTCCTGTTCTTGTCAACTCCGGTCGTCACTGGTCTGCTCCTGAGGCCAAAAAACGTGATTAAAAAAGGTATCGCACTTAACTTCAGGCGAAAATCCTCACTCAAAATGTTTGAAAAAATGGGGAATGTTTGTTTTCATTTGGGATTTTTTTCCTGACTTTGGAAATTGTGGAAAAAGGCCAAAATTAAGGCCAAATTAAAGAAAAGGCCAAACGTAAATTCTTAAGGCCAGGCACTTCTAAATTTTCCCAAATTTGGCCTTAAGAAGGCCAATATGGCAACCCTGCTGTCTAGCTGGAGGGAGATTCTTCTTCACGAGAAACTACTCAAAATGTCACCATCTTGTGTTCACTCCTCGAAATTCTCTGGAGATCTTGAAAGACTGATAAGACCTAATGACCTACCAAGAAGGGAACCGCAATAGGTTTTGTAGCATTGGGGAAGCTTGTAATTGGGGGGAAGAGGGGGAGGGGGCTAGAAAGACTTGGTGACAGAGTGGACCACACATGTTTGACTTCAGATATCGGATGACACAGTCCTTCCTTGCCACCATCTTCCAAGACCTTCTCTTTTGTCCTCCCTAGCAGATACAGATTTTTTACTTGAAGGTCAAATTAAGGACAAGCTCCGACTTTTTTTTTTCTTCTCTGGGTGACAAAAGAATATTTATTGAGAAAAGGCAATACCATCCAGTTGGTGTTTCGACTAAAATGAAATGCAGTTTCCAAAATGACACACGGAACATGCATTCGGCTAAGAAATATATATATATATATATATATACATATATATATATATATATATATATATATATATATATATATATATATATATATATATATATATATATATATATATATATATATATATATATATATATATATATATATATATATATATATATATATATATATATATATATATATATATATATATATATATATATATATATATATATATATATATATATATATATATATATATATATATATATATATATATATATATATATATATATATATTAAGTTTGATTGGTTCAAAAAAGTGGTTTTGTCTGCGGTCAGCATTACTCCCGAACATTGTAATCTCAACTTTTGTGTACGTTTTTTGTTTGTTTGTTCTATTTTGTGTGCACACGTCCCTACATTCGAAATTTCCGTAGAAATTCGATAAAGGCGTAAAAAGTTGGAAAAGAAATGTATGTGAAACAGAGTTATCTTCCCTTGAGTATCGCCCATTAACGATTATTGCTCCTCTGTTTCACTTACCACAAAGGATTATGTAATATTGAAGGAAAAACACATCACCAATTTAGCTATTTTGGTGGTATTTTGGACCGATGAAGTAATTATCGCCAAACTGGCATTTTTTCTTTTTAAATTAATGAAAGTATGAAAATAAAAATGGTAAATTACACCAATTAGTAAATTTAAGTGCCAATTTTCACCCCAAATATCGCAAAACTGGCTCTTTTTTTTCTTTTTTTTTTAAATTAAGGAACACATGAAAATGAAAACGCGAACTTACACTAACTCACTGCAAATATAAATTCAGGAACTATTAAGAGTATTAAGCGTAGATGAAAGTTTTGCGATTGTCCCACACTCCTATTTTTTTTTTTTTTTTTTTTTTTTTTTTGAAGTTCAGCAATTTGTGGAGGGAACTAGTCTTGCTTCCACGGCAACCTACAACTCTAGACTTCCTGATAGAAACTATTCTTGTTTCCAAGTCAACGGACAATTGTAGTGTACTCCCATGTAAAAATTATTGCCAAAAATATCGCCTAACTGGCCATTTTTACTTAAATGAGTGAAAATATGAAAACGGTAAATGAAACCAAATATTTTAATGCAATAACCAGTATTATGGCTTAATTGAAAGTTGTGTGATGTTCCACACCCCTAATTAAGGTATGGTGACCAAAATAGTACCGCATACTCAAGATGCGGTCTAACTAATCCCCTTTAATGGTCGAGTGATATCTTTAGATTTAGTAGAAAAACTGTTCTTTAATAAATCCTAACATCCGGTAAGTCTTTTTACTGAGTGTTCCAATAAAATAAAAAAAACTAAAAAAAACGGATTCTCCCATTCGAACGCATGTACGAGGACCCCCCCCCCCCCATCTCATAGAAAGACCTTTCGGAAAGTGTCATGAACTACTTTGAATAGTAGTCCGTACCTTGACAAGGTTGGATATTTAGCAATACCACCATTGTTACTTTTAACACCTTGTAAATTATAAAGAAGCACTTCAGTTATTGTGGTGCAATCTGTTGGTCTGAATTGAACACTGGACACACTGGAATAGTAACCAGCAACGTTGCCAAATCTCGAACTAAAGCAGGATTTACTCGCAACCAGTCGGGGTTCCAGTTTAGACCGCCAGTCTGTGACGTCCCCTGGCAGGACTGGTAACAAAGGTCCACCAGGCTCGCATTCAGGGGTTTTTAGGGTCAGACACCCCCCCAGACGGTCAGAGGTAGAAATGAACTCTTCGGTGGTTAGAGGTAGACTAGCGCACTCCCTCTCTATGTGTGCTAACATCTTGTGCCCACTACTGACCTTCCTTCAGGTAATGGGGTTGGTACGAAATGCTTGAATGAAGCAGATGTTCCTTAGTCCTTGATAAAAGAAGAAGAAAAAGTCAGTGATTGAAAACTCCAACCCCAAATAATTTTTTTGTGTACGCCCCTGGAGGTCCTCTGAACTGTGGACGAGGAAAATCTAACAAATAAATACACTCGAACATACACAAAACGATCCTCAAGAAATAAATCTTTGGCGAATAATAAAAAAAAAAAAAAAAAAATAATAAAAAAAAATTCAACTCTACAAATACCTGTGCGAAAACAACTCTCATTACGATGCATCCGCAAGAGTCTATCTGTCAAGTTTCAGTTCGATTGGATGATTAATTAACAACTCGGAAATGTACCCGCCACAAACACAAACAATATATAAAAAGAGTTCAATTCTCATTCAATAGCATTTGTTACTTTTGATAAGTTTGTAAAAATAGCCCTTTTCATATTTTTCTAAAAGAAGGCCCATTTTTAAATCCTTTATATTAACATCCATTTTGTACACATGTTTGTCGATGGCGGGCAAATCTGCGGATGCCTAATTAACCCCCCCTGCCGTCATCCAATCGGGCTAAAAACTTGGCAAATAAGTTTGATGACGATGACAATGCATTCTATCAAATATTGGGGGCTGTAACTGTCCCTAAAAGATCGTTTTTACGGAATACTAATAAACCAATTTGCCGCCAACCAGTCTCCCTGAATTGGCATTTAACCGATCTTTGAAGAAACTCTTTCCTTTTGACAATTTTTTTTTGAAAATAAATAAATAAATAAATAAATAAATAAATAAATAAATAAATAAATAAATAAATAAATAAATAAATAAATAAATAAATAAATAAATAAATAAATAAATAAACAAATAAACGAATAAATAAATAAATAAATAAATAAATAAATAAATAAATAAATAAATAAATAAATAAATAAATAAATAAATAAATAAAATTATTTTTATCAGATATTTTGATGCGAGAGCATCAATTCACGTTCATTTTTAATAAATAGTTTTTGAAAGGTAGTTTGCCGCACAGTTTGTTGATAGAAATGTTTTTTGATATCAGCGCTGTGTTAATAAATATAAAAATTGATAATGCAAATAAAAGCTATTTTTAAAAACTGTTTTTATGCGTTATCTCTCTATATACTAGGCAAAGCCCCACTTTTCATATTTCCACCTGATGGAAGGTATAGTTGTTAGCGTGCTAGCTTCTAGACGAGGTTGCGGGTTCGAGTCCCGTCTTAGGCATGGGTGTTTGTAAATATATGATGGCTTGTCAAATGACGAATGTTTCGGTGCATTATAGCCCTCGTGTTGCTGACGGCGCCAGATAATCTGAAAATAACCAACCAACCAACCTGATGGCTGTGGTTAGCGCTCTGGCCTCGCATGCCAAAGGTGCTGGGTTCAAATCCCGCGTCAGTCACGGATGTTCGTTGTGGTTCGGAATCCACGTTAAGCTGTAGGTTCAAGCCTGATTAGCCTTTATTGTGCATAAACATAGATCGTTGAGCGCACAAACCAACCCACTTCCCATAGGGTCACAGCCCTGAAAATTGGTACAAATATCAACAAAGGCAAACATAGTAAAAGTAAGCTACTCCGATCTCGATTAACCCACTTTAAAAGAGTCAAAAAGGGGTTAAACGTTCCAAACGAATGACATTCGAAAGTTTCACTTCCAATGTAGTCACAACTCCGCCATTAGGTGCCAATGTCAATAAGGCTAAATATAGAAAAAAAGAATTTATTCCAATATCTGAATTTCTAAGGGATAAAAAAAGTCGACGCAACATTCAAACTATAAGAGGAATATCTCATTGTCTCACTTCCAATACAGTTACTACTATGAAATTTAGAACTAAGAGCAAACATAAACTGTAACAATCTCGATTAACTAATTAAAAAGGGTCAAAAGAGGTTAAAACGTTCGAAACGAGAGATATCCATATGTCGCATAACTAATAATTATATGAATTTTTGGAACAATTGTCAACTAGGATAAGCATAGGTAAAGCAAGGTATTTCTATTTCGATAAATCAATTTATCGGGATCGAACGTTTGAAATGTGGAATGCATGAATGTCTTTTGTTTGCTAAGATGCACATGGTAAAATTTTGTAACGAAGCACGGGTATTCAGCTTAGCTTTTTTCTTTGTTATCTCTTCTCCCTCCACAAAACAGCGTTAAAAAAAACCCATCTACCCTCTGAACCCAAAATAAGCCATTCCAACAACCTAAAAGATCGGTTGCGTCGGCAATTTTCTATGTTAATTTATATCTAGCATTTTCTCACAGTGTTTTCTCATGACTCAACAGGCGCTCCTGTGCTTGACCAATCACCTTCCACTCTATCTTTTAGGCGCGCTCGCGCAGGCGCAGTAGTGTAGATCACTTGGAAACGAAAACCTTCTTTTGTTGTGATTTGTGTAGTGCTGCAGTGGAATATTCTCGAACCTGGGCGCTGAAGTTGCGTACTTTTCCCTTATTTTTTATTGCAACAAAGGCTTTAAGTGAGTAATATATATATTTTATATAAGTTGAATAAGTTTATAGCGTGCCCTGTAATGTTTGTAACGTGTTAATACATTTAACTTATAACGACTTATTTCTGTTCTGCGAGTTCTGTCAGTGAACCGCTAGATCTTCGAACAAAGGAAACCTTCGTGGCCATCCTGTTTTTCCGGGAATATAGACTGTTTTCCCCGTTTCCTCTTTGCGCAAAAGGCTTGAAAAGTTTTAGCGAATAATGTGAGAATTGATTTCTATTTGTTTAGTGTCGTTATATGTTTTGGAAACTGATATATAAAGTCTCGTTGATAGTATTATATTTTCGACTTTTTCTTGAAACAGTTTTTTTTTTCTATAATGGGTTTCTGAAATAACTTGGAAAGGCTATTCTTGTAGGGAATAATAGTTTCAAGTTACGTGAACAGTAGTTTTATCATGCTTTCTTAAACGTATTTGAAAATTGCGATCCATGTATATTTTGTGGAATTTGCAATACTTGTTGGTGAACTGAAGTCAATGATAATAGTATCTGGTTCTAATATAGACAATGTGTATAGTTTAAATATGATACACTTCAGTCGAAACGGTATAATCGTTTTATGTGGTTTGGCTTCTGAAATTTTGTGATAATTTGATGTGTTTTTTTTTTTGTTGGTTTTCATTGTTGTGTGACTTGGCGCTTTTTTCGCTTGGGGGCTGTGTTCAGCAGTTAATAATTTATTCAACCACTGTTGTTTATAAAATCTGAAGTTTTTCTTGGAACAAAATTTATTTTAATTTAAACTTCTATTTCAGATCTCGAAGGAAGATGCGCGGCGATTATGTTCTGTACTTGGGCACCTGCACCTAGTCAACGTTTGTAGGATTCTAGGAGGCGCGGTGAGTTATTTCTTGTTTTAAAGCCTAAATTATAGCAAACTATATGTATCATTCTTCAATGACATACTTTTTTTATAAAAATGTTTTTATATTGAAATGTTGCTCTTTTCGGACCTGTTTATGTGCTTAGGATGAATGATAGTGTTTTCAGAATTCACATTAAGCTCTCTTGTTTGCTTTTGATTTGCCGTTGAAAGTGCTAAGCACAAAGTTTTGAAAAATTCCTTAAGTAGTAAGCTAGTATATTTATGTAGGAGAGAAGTTGTTACCCGTGTGTTTAAGATGTAATTTATGTAATCATGTTGGTATAAACAATGGTTTTTAGGAAAGAATGATAATGTATTGGTGATAATTTATATAAGATGTAAAAGGTTTAACAGAACTAGTGGTTTTCTTAGAATACGACTTGAAAATCAGCTGTTTTCTTATGTTCACCAGGATGTACTGTGGCCTAATGAAGGAAATACAATAGGGATCAATACTTTGACGGGAGCTATTAATTTGATAAAAGTACTTTAGCTTGTTTATGGTTTAGTGGACAGCATTATCCAAATTAGTTTTAAACTAGTCTTAATCTGTATATTCGGGGGCGTACTGGGACATAGAATCGGCCCAGTGATGTTAGATTTATGCCAGCCCAAATTTTCAATACCATCATAAAACAAATTGTCGTAATTATGGTTGATATTTTTTCCCCCCAGTAACTTATTAAATAATTTTATAATTTTATTAAATAGTTTTCTGAAATAATATCTTTTATTATTTAAATTTAATAATTAATTTCAATAATTTAATAGCTTTATTTTATAACTGAATTGTTTTAAAATATTGTGTAAAATTAAATAAATTTTTTCTGTCTCTGCTATCTATACCTCCTTTGAGCACACTTGCTTTTTATTTATACCATTTTTAGTTTGTTGCCAAAATTAAAACAAAATACCAAATTTTTTTTGGAAAAATTAAGGGTATCCTGGTATATAATCAGTATGTTTATTATCTAACTTTCTACCGGATCCACCCATTGGTTACAGACACTGATCTGACCAGTGATTGCACTGGGCAACCCTATGGCCAGTACGCCCCCCTGTGTTCACTCATGACCACACAATTTCGAATGTCATAAAATTATAAGGAAGTCCTGCTAAGGATCATTCCCTACACTCGCTATGTTACAATCTTTTACTCCAGTGCATTTAGAAACTACTTTCTATAAACCCTTGAAATTTGGCGAGTAGGTAGGAAAAGGATCACTTAATGAAATGACATAAATTAAAAACTCCTAAATAACATCTAATATATTTTTATTTAAAATTTTAAAACCCTAACGTTAATGTAGATGCAGTGGCTCCACATGCTCTATTCTTTTGGTATTTTAATTTCCATTTATTATAGATGGACATTAAATGAAAACAATTTATGTTGTTTCATTAAGTGATTTTTTTTATCAAATGTCAAGGTGGTTGAAGAAAGTAGTTTCTAAATGCACTGGGCTAGAAGATTGAAATATAGCGAGTATAGGCAAAGATCCTTATGAGGACTTCCTCTTTAAAAAAAAAAAAGGCTCCTTAGAATTTAGCTTTTTAATTTTTATCAAAATTTTCCTAACCTTCATTGCACGAAGCGTTATTCGGATTTCCCACAGACTTTCCCATCCCCACTTCAAAAGTCCAGTCTCGAGTTTTATTAGCTTGTGAATGATGCATCGGGCACACTGGGTAAGGGTTTCTGCTCTATGACGTCGTCCACTGCAAACAGTTCCCCCATCAAAACTCTCCCGGAAACTCTAATAAGTGAGGGAATGTTGCCGAGTGTGGAGAAGGGGACCGAGCAACGAGTCGGTGCACGGCAGTGTTTGGGGTGAAACACTAGTGCTTGCTCGTCACTGGCACCTTGTTGGTCTTGGTACATGGAAACCATTTGCTTTGCTCATTTAGCCTTATCTCAGTGTTGCATGCCATTGGCACTTGGTCAATGTTGTTGAAGCATTGAAGGTCGGTAGTTCACTAGTTTGAACTAGTCTTGACTGTAGCATTGCCAGGCATGGTACAGTTTGACAGAAATATCGTTTTAAACTTTTTGACTTTGAGTGCAGCAAAACTGGGAGTGTGAAACTTCACACAACTTTCAATTACACTTAATGTTAATCACTGCATTTATATTTTCCCATGGGTGGTGTAAAATACTGTTTTCATCTTCATGTATCTTAATTTAAAAAAATAACCAATTTGGCAATATTTTTTGTAGGGATTGGCAAAAATAAGAAAAGGAAAAAAAAACGAAAAACGCTTCCGAAATTATGATATTGGTGACTTTTTCCTGCCAAATATTACATTATCGCTTTTAAAGTGAAACGGAAGAGAAACCTTTCGTTGATGGGCAATGCTCAAGGAAAGGTAACTGTGTTGGAAGAATTTGTTTTTCCAACTTTTTATTCCTTCATTGAATTTTTACAGAAATTTCGGTTTTCTGGGGATGTTCAGAGCAAAAAACAGGAGCACCTTTAAAGGCATTACCGCATCTTTTTGGATCAAAATCACGAGAGCAATTTTTTTGGCAATTACTGACAAAAATAAATTTTGTAATGGCAATTACTTTTTGTAACTTTATGCACACACGCAATTTTGATGAAAATCTTAATGACAACCCTAGCTAGCCACCACTAGGTTGTGGACGTGAATTTTTCTATACCACTTTTTTGAACTCTGCACTTTCCAATGTTAGTGTTTGACTATTAGAAAAGATTAGCATAGTGACTTTGAATGGAATTTTAAGTTATTACAAATAGAGATCACTGCATAATATGGAAGTTAACATGTAAGTGGTTGTATGAAACATTATACATCTTTTAAACTAACTTTCCCGTTGTACAATTTCCTGACATTGCCATTGATACTAATACATTCAATAAATATCTGTTGTTGCCATATATATACATCAATATTCAAAACGTTTAGAAAAGCAAAAAAATAATTTTTTTTTACCAATTTCAACATTTTCATTATCTTATTGTTACATATGGTTAGTTGAAAATAAAAAATTAAAACTGGGTGCAATTATATTAACCTGTGTGTGTATCAATATAGTGTAATTGCTTCAAGATGTATGATTTCTGAAATTTTTTTGAAAATTTAATTATTTTATGCTTTATTGTTTTCGCTTAAACTTGTGAGCTGTACCATGTCTGCATTGCGTAAAAGTTGGAATGAGGTTTTTTGGTTTGTGTCACTTTTACATAGTGACAGTCATCTCTAGACAGATTGATTCCAGATAGTTACTATGAATATTTTTTCAACAGGGAATTTCTCCAAAAAAATTCTGCTCAGGCATTTAATTTTAATGTTCTATTATAAGTTTTTTTTTTCTTTATATGAAGTTAAAACCAACCATTTATTATTGAATTCAAGAGACCACTCTAACTAAAGCCCTATGCTAAATTACAAAAGTTTAAGTAGCAGATTAGGAATGCTTTTTTTTTTCTAATTTTACATATTTGTTAAAATTTACCAGCGTTATGTCAAAATTATGAGAAAGTTCTCCATTATCTTCAAACAAAAGTTATCCAATACTTTTGAAAAAATTGGTAACATAAACTTACATCAGACCCCTAAATATATTTTCAGGCATTTTGATTTCAGCAATTATTTCCAAAGTTAGTCGTCAATTATTTTTATAGCTGGGGTAATAGTGCTATTGGAGTTGTCTGTACTTCATCTATAAATAAATGTTTCATCTAGAATGGGTTTAAGCAACTTTAAAAAGTCAAGCAACTTCCTAGTTAGGATAATACATTAAAACTCCCTCCAGCCAAAATAGTATTATTTAAATTCAAAAATATTCTTATTGAATGATGAAGACTAAATTTGTATCAGGAAATATTGAAACTGCTAACAATTAGATTTCTTTTGTGTGGATATGTGTAAACCGATATCCAAACTTCATATTAACCCTGCGCGCCAAGAGAGGCCTCCCTACTTACCACCCATCTTTGCCTGCCTTAGAAATAAGGAAATGTTTTATACTTCCTTAATTCAAGTGTTTTGGAATTTCTTAACCAATAACAAATAAAAAAATATATACTACTGTTGTAAAAAATTGTGCGTTCTAAAGTGATTTTTTGATTGTGCGCTAGGGTTAAACTCATTCAACTTCTTGGACAAATAATTTAGAATTTTTTTAATAAAAACAATGGACGTTGGTTTTTCACAATTTCCTATTTTCTGGAGATGAGTAAAAATATATTCTCCCCTGCCCCTTTGCTCAGAAATTAGTCTATACTAAACTCCACCTTAACTTATCATTTAGGCAGTAGATCTTCACCGTGTACATAGGCAATTCCTCCATTTTGGTGGCATGAAGGCACGCTGGGAAGCTCAGTCCAGTTACCCTGTAGAGAACAAAAGACTATAAGGTTTGGTGCCAAATATTTTAGCCCGAGTTCGTAAAATCAAAACTATTGTTGAACTATTAGATGGAAAAGTAGAATGTAACAGAAGTAAACTTGGTGCTTGGTTAAAAATGTAATTTTCTGGTTACGCCTTAACATAAAATTGTATAAGTAAACAAAGTCTGAATTGAGGCTGTGACAAACTGCTAAATTAGTTACAGATCTCCTGCTGTTGTCACCTCTGTATGTTGCAGAAATTCTAACAGGGTACTGACAAAAAATTTGTGTCAGTGGTCGGATATTTTCTGCTCTTTGCTTTGTAGGATGCATTCTTGCTGTTCTAAGAAGTTAATGGAACAGAGTTCAATTTAAACATTGTTAGCTTATATTTTTCAGAATTTAATAATTCAATTTTTTTGGTTAAGAAATTTATTCTTCTTTAGCATGTTGGTCTCTTAAATACATTTTACCTGGATAATTATTTTTGACACAAGTAGTGTTTCTGAAAATGAGTTATTCCCATCCTTTGCTTATTTCAAAATTAAAATTTTTGTATAGTTTTTAATTCGAGATCTTATATTAAATGTTTATCTTGCATGAGTGTGGAGTGGCATATTTTAGTTCAATATTAAGAATAACATCTTTGAAAAACAATTTCCTACGCAAGAAGATTTCAATAGCAACCTTTAGTAGAAAGCTGAACTAAGTTTGTTCATTGCGCGAAGCATATCGCATTAAACTAATTTAGTTTAAGTAGTATGTTATCTAAGGGCGGTGAACTCTCAAGAAATAAAATACTTTCCGTTTAAAATCCGTTATACAAAATATGCAGCATCATAGTTTTAGTATATTTATATTCAACTTGCTTTGAGGTACGTTTAGCATTCCATCTAAACTGTTATATTTGAATTGGGAGAACTAGAGAACTAATAATATTTATAGCGTTTACCTATAATATTTCAAAATGACTTTCAATAACATCCACTTCATAAACTTGCGCTTCTGTAACAGTGGTGGTCAGAATTTTAAGGATAACATAAAATTGCACAGAAAAAAAATTATTTCTGATGTAAATTAAGTGAAATGCATACTTAAAATGCTATTTTATGCTAGAAATCATTGTAGAATACAAAACATTGAAAAATGCAAAACATTGAAAAAGGAATATTATGAATGTTTTGCTATAATTAAAAAAAAAAAATTCATTGTAAAAAATGGACAAAATTATAAGGACAAGGAATGTTTTGGCATGAAATACACCACTTAACAATTTTTTCCCCTTGTTCTCATTCACTTTTATCAGTCTGGATGTCATGGAGTTTGACAGTTTCTTCAAAACGTGCTTGGAAATTTTTATCCTGGCTTTTTCGATGGAGGACATGAGTTCTTGCTTGTTTTGATATTAAATGCCATTTTTGCATACTTCATGAACCAGAATTTCACACAGATTTTTCGTTGGATTTAGATGGGCGCTTCTGGCTGGCTAGTTAAGTAAGTAGTTTCATTAAATTAGCATTAAACCATGATTTCAAAGTTTGAGAAACATATACTGCGGCATTGTCATGCTGGAACAAATATTCTCCACTCGGGGGGGGGGTAATTTTCTGAGCTTCTGGCAAAAGGTTATCGGCTATATATCAACATAAGTCTCAGAATTCACTCCTCCCTGCACAAAAACTATCGGAGCTGTTCCCTCAGTTGTGAAACCTCCCCAGATCATTACGAAGCCACCTGCACACAAAATGTACACTACAAGAAAATTTATTTTTCTTTTCAATCATACCAGAAATTATCTGATCCATTCAAATTAAACTTTTTTAGACCACTGCATAGCAAGTTCAATTTCCATCGATGTTTCTTTTTTTATAATTTTGATCACCACTGTATTAAGAATACTATAATATTTCTCCAGTAACTATTCAGTTTTATTCTGTAAGTTAGTTCCCTTTAACTTTATTTATTAATTATTAGACAATATTTTCCGATGATTTTTCTACACAACTTTCAATGTTTGTATAATATATTTTAAGCTGATTCAGCGTCTGCATTTCGGCTTCTTATCCTTGCTCTGCTGGATTGACTTCTGATGGACCACCCGTTTAATTTTACTTGTTTAAAGTTAGTTGAATAAAGTGTCGAGGCCATACTTAGAATCATTTGAAAAGGATAGAAAGAATTTAATCAGTTCCTGTAGCAGGCACATTTTCAGACATGGCCTTTCCTCTGTGTATGCCTGAACAATTATTAAAAATATTTAACTCCAACAAGAAGTTTAAATATTTTTGCAGTGTCTCATTAATCAGGCAAGTTGCGCAGAAACTTGTCTACAATCACGTTGTCCTTTGTCATTCGAAATAGCAACACAGTTGTAGTAAGCTTGGCTTTGGCTGATTTGATTTGAAGGTACGACTATTCCATTTTTTTACTCTCGGCAATTGATCCAAACCGATTGATCTGTGCTTTCCCCTCTGCCAACTAATGAGAGCCAGACTAACAGTGCATTGTGAAACATCTGTATTTAGTTTTGCTACTCTTGTCAGAATCAACAAAGTCATATCTGTGATTAATTTTTAAATGTTTGCAATCTGTTGATCTTAATTCAATACTTCCATATGCTACTTTTCAAGTTTCCAAAAAATTGGTAGATCCACCTTTGATTTCTTTTATGCTTCCGTTATTCAAAATTCTTGTAAAGAAGCACTCATTTGATCTCTCTACACAATTCCACTTATTGATTTTTTTTTTGCTCTTAGTTGGAAGGAGACTGTTTTCACTGTTGTGCCTCTTGTGGGTTTTTTCCTGTAGCTCTGCAACATTCGACACAGCGTAGCTAATTTTGGCTTTTGCGACCTGAAATCTTAAATAGTTGTGTGGAATGTTGTTTTCGGAAACTTGTCTTGTGTAGTTTACAAATAAATATTTCCATACCGCAATTATTACATTTTACAACACAGTTTTTTAATTAAGTTCCATATTGCACCTCCAGTACACACATTTTTTGTACCTGGACTATGTAACTTTGGGACAAGATCTTCTGGGTACTGGTTCATGCAAGGCAAGTCACAAATTTGAATTTTTTTTTCACTAAGAGGTAAGTGCCTTCTTATCCTTCACAAAAACAAAAATTGCAATTCGAGGATTAATCAGATAACAATATTGCGTGTGTTGTGTTGTCACACTCATGGTTTACCATCAAAACTTTATTTCCTTCTGTTGCATTAACTGTTCTTAAATCAAGAGTCATTAAATTTTAAAAATCCAATGGATGCACAAGTTTAGTGATTTAGGTGAGAAAACCCATTTTCAGCACACACACAAAAAAAAAGTGATTTAGGTGAAGTATTGATTAGGTGCTTAAAGTAATTTGTCTAAGGAACATTCAACATTAAAATCGGGAAAATGTAACAATTTTAAAACCTCACAACTGATTTTTTTTGTTTTGTTATAAGCATAATTGAACTACATTAAGTTTTCAGATTAATTGAAAAAGTAATATTCTACAAATACAGTAAGCAAGTATAGCAAGTGCACTGTGTTGCCCATAAATAATGAAAATATCTAAAAGGTTGCCATCACTGATTGATCACCTCCGACTTAAATATTTATAAATTCTAAAAAATATTATTTTCGAACTTGTTGGACTACGACGTCTGTTTTAAATACCTTTATGCCTTTTTGGATTTAAAAAATAATAATAATTAAGCTCTGTAACTTTAAATCTTAGCTGTGCCAGTCCTTCTGGTTGTCTTTGCACCCAACGTATATTGCATTTACTAGGTAATCAATTCATGAGCTGGCTTATACTCCTCACATCTCTTAAATTATGGGACTTGGAAAGCTGGAGCAGCAAACATTTTATTTCAGCAATTTAGGATTTAACAAGACCACTGTAAACCCTGGTGTTAGGGAATTTTATCATTAAGATTAAATACAGTTAAGTTAAACATAATTCCCAGCTTTATACTATTCGTACAAACCAAACGTTTTCTATATACAACCTGTGAAAGTGATGTGAATCTCCATATTTGCTTGAGTCTTCAAAATGCTTTGCTATTTCTGCTTTGTTGTTGTATCCTAACTATTTCGAGGTTGTCTATAGTAATGTCTTGAGGGAGTGAATAGTTTGCATCAATGTCATTTTTTCTACATCAAAATACTGCAGAGTACATTAGTAATAAAGCTTTACCAGTAGTGTTACCTATTGCAAAATTTATTTTCGGTAATAGTGCTTTAATGTAGTGTCCTGTCACTATTTCAAGGGTGTTCATATTATTTTTTTGTTGAGAGAGTGAAAGGTAACCTTGGTACTAATACAATTTCTTTATTGCAACCTCAAAATATGGTAGAAATAAAACTTTACCAATCTTGCTACCTGTATCAATATTCATTATTTAGCGTTAATTCTTTGATATTGTAATTGCTTTACTGTAGCATCATTACTATTTTAAGGGTGTCCATATTAATTTTTCTTGAGGGAGTGAATATATATTGTGTATCAAATTTGTTTATTTTAGCATCAAAATACTGCTGAGTACATCAATAATTAAGCTTTACCATTAGTTGCAAAAATTATTATTAAATGTTACTGCATTACTGTAGCGTCATTACTATTTTAAGGGTGTCTTTCTTGAGGGAGTGAATAGTAATCTTGTGTACCAATAAATAAATAGCTTTATCACTTAATTGCAGAACAGATCACAGCTGCTTTGCAATGGGTCTCGCGTTAATGTCCAGGGAATAGATTTTTGAAGTTTTAAATGATTGGGCATGTCATTTGGTTTTACAATAAACCTCCATTACCCAACTTAATTCGAAGGTAGGTCAGATAATCGAAAATACCAAGTAGTAATAGAAAATCTTCAATGAATAGTAAAAAGTAATGGATGTATTCATTTATTAATTGCAGTTAATATATGAAATGCGAGTTTTTGTTGTCGTGGCCAATCATTGTTTTTCACGCCTTTATCCCACAATCTTCTTAAAAGCAATAGTTGAGATTAGTCTGAATCTGATTGTACTAACCGTTCCAGTCCTCTTAAACAACAAAGAAATCGACGTTGCTTATTGGTTTTATTGGTAGTTTTTGTCTTCGTAGCTTTCCTTTATAACCTCAAACATATTCGATCTGAATTTGAGAAATGATTTCGTCATCAGTTGGGATTTGAATTCCCGGATTGATTTTATCCCTGTTTAAACGCTTGTCAATAATTTGGCATTGTATTTTTCATATCCTGGAATTGTAGCAAAAGTCGAGTTTTGGAAATCACTTCGAAATGCAATGGTGGAACATTCATATGAGTGAAAAGGTTAAAGTAAAGGGAAAAGATTTCTGTTTTAAAAGGCGCAAGTGATGTATTACTTGTTCGGGATGTTAACTTATGGAACTTAGTGGCCACAGGCCCTGGAAATCAGAAATGTCAGGGAGCTTTCTGATTCTAGAAAAAAATCAGGGAAATGTTGTGGAATTTTTAAAATTTCTCAAAAATCAGTTTTTTTTAATGTACGTTTCCCTGATCATCCGTATTTTGGCGCCATTTTCCCGCAGAATTGTGGTAATCTTTGAAAGTTTCATGTTACGGTATAGTTTAATCTTTTCATTACTGCCAAATCTATTGACACAAAAATTGGCATATTTTGTATACATTTTCTATTTGATCTACACAACTGGAAAAGGTGGGAAATTTGAAAAAAGTAGACTGTAAAATCCGGGAATTTTTTTAGAAATCGGGGAGAAAATCCCCCCCCCCCCCCCGAATTATGTGACCACTCTGAAGAAAGGTCGGTTTACAGAGTTCCGGATAAAAGAGGGATGAGGTTAATCGAAGTTCTTCTGTATTAAAATCAATACTCAATATAATTGTTATATATACAGGGCTGCCACAGGCGACTAAAAAGGCTACTAAAGCGACTATTTTAGTGGCCAGGCGACTATGGCGACTATTTCAATGAAAAAAGGGCCTAAAGCGACTATTTTTAACAAAACCTTCAACTATTTTTTGACTGAGGCGACTATTTTTTAAGAATTTGGATACTGTCCGATGGTAGCACGAAAAAAAATCGGCACTAAGGTACTAACATTTTTCTCAAAACTGTGATTTTTTTTAAGGTAGGAGAGAGCAAATACTACCGAAATAGTTCTTCATATTCGCGGGTACAGTGGTCATTTTGCTAGTTCTACCCGAGATGGTTGTTTTTGACGGCAACAGCGATCATTTTCACCTGCCTGTTGTTCAAATGTTTTATCTTTCGCCGTGCAAGGCGCAAGAACATGCACTGTTATATTCGAAATATCAAATTATTTCGCTTTATTTACTCTACTTAACAAAAATGAATTTGTGGACAGCGCCCGAAAGAAAATGCTATCAGTATGGACAGAATTGATGTTATATAGACGTTATGTCCGAGATTACTGACGATTTCGCCGTGTAGGTTAATCAATGCAGAATGATTAGAATTTCCATGTTGTAGCTAAATTTATAAATAATAAAATAATTTAAATTTTGGGGCAATTTAATTACTTTGAATGTAGCTTAAACAGGGTGGCGACAGAATCGAGAATTCAGGCAAATGTCAAGGTATTTCATAAAATTACTCTTTAGTCAAGGAATTTTGAAATTTTTGAGTTTCCCTTCTCGCATTTCCCGTGCTGGTGCGGACATCTATCCCGGCTCACGTCACAAGAAGTGGATGCCGTGTCGTCGGTGTTTTGAATAATACAGGCTTTTTCATGTGCTTTTTCGTAAAAGTCTCTCAATATCTGGCTAGTTGGTCGATTTGGGAGTACGAAGTTTTCGACCTTTTCCTACACTCAGCAGCTGAGCCAAACTGGCCAATCCCCTGTCCTCGGCCCACAAACGCATGTTCATGTTCCGTGTTTTTTTTTTTTTTTTTTTTTTTAACTTTTTGAAATCACTGTTATTCTTGGAACAATTATTTACACATTATTTCTGTTAAATTTTTGGTTACCTTATAGCTTCGCGACCGCCGCCGCAATATTGTTAAAAAATATCCTCAAACTTAAATCTGACTGCATCCTTTACAGACATGATTGCTTTTCTTCTTGACTTGTGTTTTTTGACAATAGAATATATTAGAACCCTAAATTCCTTAATATTTCAAATTGATTCCATCATATTTTTTTTATTTTTATTAACCCTTTACAGCACTGTTAAAGATGTGCAACAAATCTATGGGCATTAAAAAGCAAAAAGGGTTAGATCCTGTACTTGATTATTATTTTTATTATTATTATTTTTTTACTTTAATTTTGACATTTTACTAAACATAATTAACTGAAAGTGATATGTGTTTTTGATTTATATGTTTAATATAAATCAAACAGAGAATTGAAACATCCTCCTCCCTCTCCAAAAAATAAAAAATTTGAATGCGCTACTGCATACATTCAGGCAAAGAGTCATGAAATTTTTAAAAAAGTCTATGCATCTTTTTCCCCTGCCGAATGCTATGCTTGTCATGTTTCATGAAAACGATTTTTTGCCTCATTTAATATATACTTTAGTGGTTTAAGAAAACATTTTTGTTGCACAAAATTTTATTTCCATATATTTATGAGTAATTAATTTTTATAAGAAGCTGTTAATTTCAAGCCATTCTTCTTCAAAATCCGAAAGACATAATTTTTTATGAAATATTATACCTAGAGAAATTTGTGACTGAATAGCAAAATGCTGATTATTTAAGTTTCATGCTCATGCATGCCCAAGTTTAGTAAATATGTAGGACACTGTTTAAAATTTATGTTATGAACAGGATACAGCCTATGACATATATTAAAGAAAACATGATTTATTTGTTTTATTTTTTAAATTAAAAGAAAAGTATTGTGCTAGTTTCTTTTCCTTGAAGTTAGCAAAAATGGGTGTAGTTTGTAATTTTTTTTATTTGAATTTTTTTTATTTATTAATGTTTTCCTTTTTTTTTCCATGCTCTAAAGATGCTTGTTTTGATTTTTAGCAGAAATTCATATTTTGGTGCAATTATACTTTGATAAGTAAATGTAATTGTAAATAGTCAAATTTATATATTTTTTTTAACCTTTAAAGCAAGAGGAAAGTCTTTACCGACTTAAAAAAACAATCGTTATGAAAAGTGAGGCTACTATTTTCAACGTCTGAGACTACTATTTTCAATGTTTGAGACTACTATTTTTAACATCTGAGGCTACTAAAGCAACTATTTTCAAAGCTTACAGTCAGTGGCAGCCCTGTATATATAATATAATTGAATATAATATAAAATCAATAATTGTTATAACGTATCTTTTCTAAGTAATAAAATACAGAAGAGCACTTTCATGTGGACTGTTCGATCTTTAGAATGATATTTTTGGTAATATTATTCTGATTGTTAGTAATTAGTTTTATCACCATACCTTCATAAAATTCTTGAAATACATTTAAAATTGATCTCAACCCAAAATTGGTCTAAGCCTGGAAGCAAGCAATACATTATATAATATTATAAATTTTAAAACCAAGTCTTAACCATGATGCTAAACTTTTGTATAAAATTTGGATGTAGTCATTTAAATCTAAATTTTAATGATTTTTTAAAAAAAATTGTATCATCATATGATGTTCAAATACTAATTTAATTTTACCTGATTACTTAGGATTGCCATTGCGCATCCTGTTGCAATTACACATTGTTATAAAGTGGTTGAATTTTTACACAGATTCCAAACTGGTTTTAGTTGGTTTAGCTTTTATATGAAAATCGCGGTTTTGATGCGAGATATATAGATAAGATTCAATGCTTTGTTCTAAGCGAGCGTTAGCCACTACGCGGCCCGTGCGCCAGTTTTGGCCCGCGACAGATTTTTCTGCGGCCCGCCTGGCAGCACAGAAGACTGAAAAATAAAATTTCACTGTATGGATTGCTTTTTACATAATTGTAATGTGTCCGAAATAGTATGTGTTAAAATATACTGAACGATTTCGACCGCCATCGTCCCACAATTGATATCGACCAAAACTTTAATCTGGAAGTACAGTTAAAATATTTTTATTAAAAGTTTGATAAAGTTCCATCCCATCCATTCCAGATTCACTTCTTTTTTAGACTTTAATTTAATATTTGAGGTTTTAATTATTAAAAAAAAAAAAAAAAAAAAAAAAAAAAATCAGATGTAATTTTACCAAGATAAAAATATATTTATATATATTCAGTTTTCAGAAATGCTCTTTATTGCTTAATCAATAATAATTAAAAATACATATTTTAGTGTATCTGGCCCATGAAAAGCTACAACTTAAGTCTTACATTAGAATAGTGAATGCTTCTCTAAACCTTTAAGGGATTTATGTCCTGGCAACATGACATACTGCTTTAGAAAGAAACACAATGGCCATCCAGTAAGGCTCTACCTATTTTTAATAGTATTGTTTCCTAATGTGAGTGATCTGGGTTTCTGCCCGTATGATTTGTAACGGAGAGTACCCTGTCAGTCCTCCTGCGAGTTGTTTTTTGCTCTCAAAGACTTATGAATTGCCAAGTCAAGGATCACACGGTCCTTAAAAGACCTTGATAACTACGCATTCTTGGAAGGTCTTTATAAAGGGATCATTATAGTACTTATTTTCCATCTTGGGTCCTTAATTTTCGATCAGAAATTTAATTTGTATTTCCCCCTTCTGCCAGTTTGGAGCCTTCTTTTACTGGTGGAGCAGTTGCATCTTCCAAGTTGCTCGGAGAAGCCTCATGTCCTGGAAGACTATTTCTTTTTACTTCAAGTGTGGATGGACTTTCGTTACACATAAGAGGAAGTGGCCCTAGTTATAAATAAAATTCAATTGTAATGTTACATGATGTTCTGAATTTATGTGTAAGGGGACAACTACAAAATAAAGTCACTGCAAATTTATAAGGAGGTCCTTGGAAAAATTCAAAAAGTAATTAAAAAGACTTTGAAAACTACGTATTTTCTACTTTTCATAGGCTGTATGAACCAACCCTTTAAGTATCTTAAGATTCCAATGTATTTTGAAAAGTCCTTAAGAATCGTTATTTTTTATAAACCAGGTCCTTAAAAACTGTGGGGTTAGTGCTCTGGCCTCGCATGGCAAAGGTTCCTGGGTTAGGCATAGATGTTCGTTGTGGTACTGAATCCATGTTAAGCTGTTGGTCCTGACCTGATTAGTCGTTATTGTGCGCAAAAATAGGTCGTTGAGAGTATAAACAAACCAAACATTATTTGCCCTCTTGAAACTGTTAAAAATTTCGATTTTCTGCCTGTTGCCATTTTAAAATTTCGTTTTCCCTCTCGAAAGCTTCGTTTATTATATTTCCATATGCTGAGTAATTATCCCCTTGGGAGTTCTTCCGAAAGCAGGGGCGAAAATCTTCCTCTTTTACGCGGATTTCCGCTTTTTTTCTCAGAAGTTCCGCTTTTTGTATAATTTTATTATTTTCAGTGGACTTGATATAACTTTATCAGACTAAACTTGTCTCCTCCTCTCCCCCCCCCCTCCAGAAAGAATTTCTGGCTGTACCACTGTTCTGTATTAGTACACAATTACATTATCATTTAGCTATTTTTGTAATTTAAGATAATGCTGCGTATATTGTCTTTTACATTTTCGACCCTACAAAAGACACCTCTATCAAATAAACTTTTGCCTCAGTTAAAAGATGTGCACCAGAAAATCTCCAGTATAATCTTAGTACATATTTGCATTGAGATTTATAAAATGTTTTCGATAGATTCTTGTACATATTTTTAGGTCATTAAAATTTTTTAGTAACCCCCCCCCCCATTTTTTTTTATAGTTAAAAAAAAAAAGTCGGAATTCTGTATCTAGTTCTGCTTACTTTATTTCTTGTGGATCTTTTATTTTAAAGCATGATATGTAATACATAGGACCCATTTCCCAAGATGCATGAACTGGCATTCTTCATAAGTACTCTAAAATTTTACTTTTTTTTAATACCTTAGACAGTTACTTAACCTTGGCTATTTATTCCTACATATTTCATTTATTGCGACTCTCTTAAGTAAAATATGGGACCTTTTTTTTTTTTTTTTTTTTTTAAAAAAAAGATGTATGAATTGTTATTTTTTGTTATATAGTATTCACAAAATTTACTTCCTTCATCTTAATACCTAGGCAGTTGTTGCACTATTTAATCCATATTTTATTAGTGCATTCTTTTGAACTCTTATATCTAAATTGCTAACTTTACGAAAAGTAGATAAGCTTAATTCTTTTTTAATTAAATTTGTTCTCCATAGGAAAATGCAATAATAACAGGATGGATGTATTAGTTTTCTAGAAAAAGTAGAAGTCTTAACATTTGTCTTCCTAATGTTGTAGTTAAAATTTTATCTCAATAAATCGAACTGGAAAACGAAATGAGATACTATACATTTAGATGTGTTGTAATTATTTTAAACTAAAATTGATTTTTATTGTATCTTCCTTTAATTCACTTAATGTAGTCTTACTACATTTCTGAAGAAGTTCGGGTTACAGCATTTTTTTCCCCTATGGATTTCAGGAGCTGTGGCATGTCTGAACTGGTGAAAATATTTCCTTTTTACGCCGATTTCCACTTTTTTTTCTCTGAGAACTATAGCTTTTTCTACAATTTTATTATTTTTAGTGGACTTAATACGGCTTAATCAGACTCAACTGGCCTATCTCCTCAGAAAAAAAAAAAAAAAAAAATTCCGACTGCACCATTGTTTTGTACGCACATTAGTACACAATTATATTCTTATAATAACGCTCAGTATATTTTCCTTTTTTTTTTAAGTCAGATTGTTTTCATCCATGATTTGGGAGCAGTTAAAAAAAACAACTTTTTAATGGATTTTCTACTTGTGCTAAAAATTGGAACATTTCTTAGTTTTTGCAAGGATAGAAGAGATCCATAGTTAGAACTTCAAAAATAGGATTGAGATTTATACCCAAATGATCAAAACTGAATTTCCTTGCAAGATTCTGGTTTGTCAACACCAAACTTATAGAAGCAATTTTGAAAAGTTCGAAAGTGGTGCCTTTAATGATTTTTGTGTGTTAATACGTTCTCTATTTTAGAGTTAAGATCAATAATGTCAATTCAGTTGGTAATCAATAATGTCAATTCAGTTGGTAGTTTAAAAGTATGGTTCTTGTGTATTATCCCGTCGTCCGTTGTTGAGACAAAAAAGTTCGCCAAACGGATTCCGTTAGTCCGTAAAAGCAGTTTGTCCATCGGACGCCCTGTCTGATGCACACATCTAAGGCATTGCACAGGAAAGCTCCGATGCTGGTCTGAGGCGGACCTCCAAGGAGGCCAGGTGGTTTTAACTTTTTGTCTCCAACAAAAAAAAGTTTGGCAACGGTTGACGGAATAATACGTAGGTACCAACAGTATTTATATTGTAAAGCTATGCGTAGATCAGAAATAATATGTGATTATGGGAAAATGACTTAATTGATCATGTCATAGTTCAAATGCATATTGTTAGACAAATAGGTGTGAAAATCTTCCGAGTCCGCTTTTTCTGAAATGTTATTATTTTTAGTGGGCTTTATAGGTTTTTATTAGACTAAACTTGCCTCAAAATCCATCAGAAAAAATCTCTGGCTGCATCACTGTTCTGTATACGGAAATACATTCTTATCCAGCTAATTTTTGCAGTTCAAATATTACTCAAAAGAATATTTTCTTCTTTTATACATTTTGACTTCATTTATCATCAGATTCACATTTTTATGAAGTTTTATTGCATTTCTAATATTGGACAAGAATAAAATCAGATATTCTTTAAGTAATAATATTAAAGTGCTTGTAATTGTCAAAATGTCAAGAATTGACAATTTTAATGCCTGTCAACTATTAAAAAGTTGTGGGTGTGATTTAACGTATTAAACTTTTCGTCTATTTTATTTTTATTTTGTTTACCCTAATGAAACCTCATTTAGGAATCTTATGTTCTTCCTCCATGTGACACTCAAATTATCGATTATATATCCAATAATTAAAATTAAAATGTATAAAAGTTAGTTGCGTTAGGAGTTTACTGTGTGATGCTTCTTGGGGACTTTTCAAAAACGTCTTCAGCCGACCAAACGGTATAGTGGTTAGCGTGCTGGCTTCTAGACCGCGAGGTTGAGGGTTCCGAGTCCCGTGTAGGCATGGGTGTTTGTAAATGTATGTTGGTTTGTTAAATGACGAAATGTTTCGGCGCATTATAGCCCTCGTGTTGCTGACGGCGCCAGATAATCTGAATACAACCAACCAAAAACGTCTTCAATTTGAAAATATTGCCAAATCAAAATGGCGTCAAAATGCTGTGTTCACAAATTCAAACGGTAATTAAGGTTGCCGGAAAACCAAGTTGGCGACGGGTTGCCTCATTCGGCGCCAGCTTTCAAAAAGTCGCCAAGAGGCATCGTACGATAAATCTGAACTACAGTTATTTATGCAACTAGTTGCGAAAGTAATACTTTTTGTTAAATGAGACAAAATGCTTATTTGACGAGAGCGTTAGCACCCGTCAAATAAGATAAGAGTTTGAAAAAGTAATTTCACTACTTGTTGCGAAATTACTCTTAGAACATTATTTTTTTATAATGATGTGCAAAATAATTCAACTTAAAGCACAAGGTCTGCGGTAAAGTACTTTATCACTCTAGTGTGATAAAATATTTTACTGCATGCCTCGTGGTAAAGTGTTACTTTTACCATGAGTTTGTTATAAAAAAAAGTTTACAAATACTTATTGTTAAAGGTTGCATAGTTTAATATATTAATTATAACATATATAGTTATTCCTAATCTCTTTTTCCCTGTCATCACAGAATTAAATTGACAATTGAATTTTATAGAAGTTGATTGGAAATGTGCAAGTACTTGTATCTTAATTTTTTAATTACCTATAACAATTTGTTTTTGAAGAAATATCTACTTATTTGTAGTTATTATAAAATTTATATTCTGGAATATCAGTTCTAGAAAGAAAAAAAAAAAAAAAAAAAAAAAATAGCTCATATGTTTATTTAAGTTTAAAAAAAAAAAAAAAAAAAAAAAAACTGTTACTATGTGTGAATATATTATCTGCGTTTGCATAATTTATTCAGCTCGAAATTTCATAAAAATGTTTTCCGTCAAAATGTTTCATTTGTTTTTATGTTTACAAAAATTCATTTAAGCTGTTTGAAATTTTGCATATGTATGTATTAAAAAAAAAAAAAAAATTAGCATGTGCAAATCTATTATCTTTATTTGCAGTACTTATTTGTTCATATTTTTTTCATTCTTCATTTGTTTTTATGTTTACAAAAATACATTATGATATTTGAATTTTTGCATATGTATATATTTAAAAAAAAATCTGTTAGCATGTGCAAATCTACTATCTGCATCTGCAGTACTTATTCAGCTTGGAATTTCATCCCCCCCCCCACCCCGAAAAAAAAAACACCTCGAAATTTTAAGTTGGTAGAAATGTAGACAATTTTATAACAATTTAAGTAATATGGAATGCATATTTAATAGTTCAATAAGTACAGAAATAAAATAACTAATTTATTACTAATTTCAAAATCTTCAGAAACTAAACTTAAGATATATAAAAAAAATCTAAAAAAAATAAAAAAATAATAATGAATTGGAATGAAGAGTGAATCAAATGGAGAAGCTTATCCATTCTTAACAAACTAGATGTTATTAAGCTGACATTGAATTCATCCTTAATACCTTTTGAAATATAAATAAAAGCAAGGATTTCAACATTTTTAAAATTAAATTTCAAATAAAGTTCTTTCCTAACTAGCAAAGTATAAGCAGAAACTTTCTTTCCCCATTAAGGTATTTAAAAAAAAAAAAAAAAAAAAAAAAAAAAACCTTTTTGGGGAGATTTTAAATCATAAACAGGAAATCAAGAAAAGATTTTGTGATCGGAATTAGTGCATCAAGTAGTACAAAGCTAAAATTACAATTTTCCTTGCACCCTCTTGATAAGACTATGCCTAGGACTGCTTGAAATTCATTTTAAACCTGGTAAAAGAACTTGCAACAAAGGAATGTGTCAGTATGAATTGCTTGCATAAGTTTTATTTTACGATAGACCAGATCAGTGGTCAGTTTTGTGTACTCACCTCATCAAAAGTGGTTTGTGGACATTGGCTTCAACATGCAACTGTTTGCAGTATGAATCTTATCTCTTTCTTCAACCAACATCGCTGCTTTGTGAACTTGAAAAATAATTGAACTGCACACTGTCGGATATCTGTCCTGCTATTAATCTACCTCTCCTGCAAACAGTGCAGTTCCACAATACTTTACTATGGAGTATCCCTACCATGGAATAACAAAAGTAACTCTAATGTACAATACAGAAACTCCAGTGTGAAGTTGTCACTGCTCCGTTCTGCAACTAGTTGACTTTTTTTTGTACTCATGAATATTAACTCATCATGTGAAGAGACTTGTTATGCCATAACAGTCACCTCAACAACAGCTGGTAAATGTACAAAAACAACTTGTTGGATGCACTCAAGCATGAAATCAGCCCACTACGTCCCTGCAGCTAGTTTCATTCCAGCAGTGGATCTTTTCAAGCTCTCTTTTCCTTCGCACACATTCTACTGATGTACTTGAACAGCAATGCCTTTCTTAATCAAGTGTTGTGAAAGTACTGAACTAGCAATCCCAGTGCAAATCTACTCCAGGCAGTGCATTGCCAAGACATTGAACTGAACTGGAAGTGTGTAGTGTGTTTAATGTTGAATTTTTTTCTACCACTACAATGCTTGATGAAAGTATCTTCGTGCAGTACTTAAAGACTGTTGAACTGAATTTTCTACTACCATATTCCAGCTTCTGCAATGCGATTCTTCAACAAAGAATTCAGCTACCTTCTTATTGCTTGATGCCTCCTCAGCAATGCACTATTAGCAAATCTCATACAAATCCACTCCAGCCAGTTAACCAAGTGAAAGTGAACTGACAGATCTTGTCAAGCCTTCTCAAGTGAATATCCTTGCTTGTTTGATCTTGTTAGTTTTTTTACTAAAAATTCAACATTTGAAGTTATAAATATCTTGTTGCAAGCTCCATTGAACTGCATTCTATATTTTCTACCATTCACCAGCCTCTGAAGACAACACAGTTTCACAACATAAGACTTTATGGTAGAGTAACTTGAGCCACTCTCCAAGCTACAGCACACAGAAGCTCCTATTTGGTGTCTTCACTGTTCTACTCAGCAGCTTGTGCAAACTTTTTACACTTAAAGGTACAAATTCATCACTTCAATTTCTAGTGCTGAAATGGAATTTTATCTATTCAGTTGCATTGGATTGTCATTTCTGCCTTATAATGCCATAGCAGACTTTAACAACAGCCAGTACAATGACAGCAACTTTACTTGGATACACCTGCACATGGAATCAGCCCACTTTGTTCCTGTTGCTAGTTTCTAAGTAGAGTTGTATCAAGTGATATCTTCAAGCCACTTCCACAGACTATATTGAATTTCCTAATGTACTTTCCAGCTATTTTCATATCGTAACTTCGTAAAGTTACTGTTTCATCCTCAGCAGTAAACCCAGTGCTAATTCCTTCCAGCCAGTGTACCAAGGGAAGATCTTATCAAGCCTTAAGTGAACATGCTACCGGTATCAAGTGATATTTTTAAGCCCTCTACAGAGACAATACCGATTTTCCCAATGCATTTCTCAGCTATTTTCATAACTGAATTTCATAGTGATTCATTCCCAGCAGTGCTTCACCCATTCCTTCAAGCAAATCCAGTGCTCATTCACTCCATCCATTGTACCAAAGGAGGATCTTATTCAAGCCGGAAGTGAACATGATGCTGGTCAGTGTTGATTCCACACAAGCTAGTTCGTTCTCCAAGCAGATGTTGACTGATTGTGGTTGATTGTGTGATGCCATGCTGAAACTTCTACAAGTGTAAACAGTATACTCAATCACATCAATGACTTAAGTGCAAGTATAGTGAATCGTATATCTAATAGTAATTTGTAAAATCACCATTGAGCACAGTACCAGTGCAACCTTTGCAATTCTACAGCAAATTTTGGTATTAAGTACTCCTGCTATCATGGGGGAGAAAAAAATTCTGATGCATATCTTCACATTGACTGTTGATAACTTCTTTCTCCTGTCAAGTCTTCTCAAGTGATCACGCTAGTTTTGTGAACAATGCAATTCTCAAGTAATCAGTGCAATTCCACACTAGTCAGTTTCTCTTCAAGCAAAAGTTGACTAGATGTGTGAATCTAGAGATACTTCATTGAAATTTACGAGTACAATACTATTCTGCATTGATTGACTTTCTACAAGACAAGCAAAAGTCTGACAAAAACATTCTTGTGAAAAAGGAAAAGAAATTCCAGTTCAGTTAGATATGGAAGATTACTGGAGAGAACTTTGATTTCTGTGCTAGTTCACAAACTAATAAACTACTTTGGCAGCATATTTCTAGCTCTCTGCAATTCTGTTTTCAAAGCAGACTTATTTTACTCTCCAACTCTACTTTAAATTTAAAAGGACTGATCATAGTACCATTTAGAAATTTATTGTACCAGCGCAATATTAATTTAAAAAAAAAAAAATCATTTAAATTAAATTTGACTTAAAATTAAAAAAAAAAAAATAAGTTGACTAATGTTACATTATATTTAATTTCAATTTATATGTACCTGAAATTCCAAGCTGTTTTCAAGTTAGTATCTTCTGTGTTGACACCATGACCTTAGGGAATCAATTAAATTAGGAGTTTTTACTATTTAACATTTTTGTTGTTGAACTGCAATATCTTGTACACTTCAGTACAAGGTTAACTGTTATTTGGATTAGGGTCTAGAATATGCTCTGTTTTTGTTTTGTTTTAAAAAAAAAAAATTTTAATTTTTTTTTTTTTTAATTTTTTCATTCTGAAATTCTTTTCTTGTTAATATTACTTGTAGTTTTTCTTAGAGTTGTTCAAGCATTTCAATTTATCTATTTTTGTATCTAATATTGAAAGTAGTATATTAAAATAATTGCTTGAAAGTAAAAACTTAAGCAATTTTTCAAAAAAAACAAAAAAAAAAAAACCTTCTAGAAGTTTATAAGTTAAAGTGCAAATTTGTTTCTTTTAGTGTGAGAAGAAGTACACTATTTGCCTTATTAAATGGTATTCATTAAAAATTAAATTTTTTTTTTTATTTTTTTTTATATATAAAATATTTTAGTGCAGTATCCAGTATCACTCCAAACGAGTTTTTATAAAACTAATATTTTAACTCTTCATGAGGTCATCACAGAAGTAAACTGATAAGCATTATAAAATAATTTGTATGAACTGAAATAGAGCATTATGCATTTGCTTTTACTAACTGTGTGAACTTAATTACTTTAAAGTATCATTCTTGTGTAATTGTTAAATTGTTACCTTGAATATCAAAAATAAGTTTTTCAACCTGTTTTGCAGGAGTTTTAAGAACAACATATGTGTTAAACTGTTTTAAATAGATTAAAAAAATTTATTTGTAAATGTGTAATATTTTTTTTCATGTTAAGCTACTTTTTCATAAATGCACTTTAAATAGATTTGTGGAACAACTGCTTAAAAATAAAAACTTAAGCAATTTTTCAAAATTTAAAAAAAAGAAAAAGAAAAAAAAGTTCTAGAAATTTATAAGTTAAAGTGCAAATTTATTTCTTTTAGTGTGAGAAAAAGTACACTATTTGCCTTATTAAATGGCATTCATTAAAAATTTAAAAAAAAAAAAGTTTTTTTTTTACGTTTCATCACGTTTCTTTAGATCTCATCTATCAAAATGGGTATACTTTATTAAAAAAAAAAATAAAAAAAAAATTCTCTGAAGTTGGTTAGCATGTGTGGTTCTAACTTCTGCATTTATTTGAAGAATTCAGTGTTCAGCTTGGAATATCAATGGCAAATATGTTACTGTTCAATAATATAATTAATTTGCCTATTTGTAAAATGTATAGTTGTAATTATATGTTTTTAATCTTCTATATAATAATGTAATATTAAAAAATCTTAAGAATGAAAATTAAATTCCAAGTTTAAATTTAACTCAATTACTGAGATTAAAATCAAATTATTGAATTGCATATAGCATTAAAAAAACCCTTTAAGAAAAAAAAAATTAATTTAAATCAACTCAATTGCAGAGATTGAAATCGGATTTATCAGAAAATTAAGTGTACATTAAGTGTGGAGAGTAATCGAGTGGTGGTAAAGTTATACCTGGGATGTATATCAAACTTTTACACAACAAAACCAAAAATGCAATTATCTCTACATCTTCGACAAGAAAATCTGCATGAGAACATTCAGTTCAAATCTGTTCAAGAACTAGTCAGTTGGACCACATAAGAGAACTGATTCCATACACTGTCCTCAGTAGACAAGTGACTTATTCAAAGTTAGATATGCTCATCTTCATCAAAAGTGGCCTTGCAGTGTATTTGATGAAACATTTACTAAATTGGAAGTGCAAGCTAAAGTGTTCAGTGTTTGATTTTGCAAGATTTTCTACAACTCTAACCTTGAAATTCTCTTCGTGCATTTCTTCTGTCATTCTCCAGTTAAGGCAGACAATGCCATTCCACAACAATGACTTTATCATTGAGAGTTACCACAGTGTCACTCTAATATACTGCATAGGAACTCCTTAATGTCGCCACTGCTCTACATTGTAACCAATACATACTTTTTGACACATCTAACAACCGAAGTTATCTAGTGCTTTCAATTCGGTTGCATTTATTACTCATTTCTGCAGAATTCAAGAATGTGATGAACTCGTGATTGATGAGACTTTGTTTTCCCATTTTCTTATTGACCAAAGAACTGAACTTTTGCTGAACTTCTGATTGTTCTTGCATGACTGGTATAAAAGGATCTGACATGTGACCTCGCCCATTCAAGCGATGAATATTTACTTTACAATCGCAGTACATCCTGAATTGTGATAAGCTATTGCTACAACCTTCTCGATACAAAGTGGCATACTGACAGCTGCATCTAATTCAGGTCATATCTTCTAGAAGTTGCCAGTTAGACTAACTGTGAGTTTACTTGCATGCATCAGTTACATATTTCCCTAGAAATTGACCTTTGACTTTGAACTGAACAAGAAGTTGAATTAAGTGTACACATCTTCATAAAAAGTTTTCTTCAGTGCATTTGTCAAAAACTTACTAAATTGAAAATCCATGTGTTGTTCATGAACCATTCCACTTTTAAAGATATTGTTGATCAACTTGGAAACCTGTGCAAATGTTCTACACCTTATTTCTATTGCTATTGTGTCGCAGACTTAAAGTTGAACTTTTCTAGTGCTGAAATGGAACAGCTGCTGCTGTTAATTATATTGGTTTGTCATCCCTGTGTCACTTCTGCAGCAGCCAGCAAACGAATTTACCAGCAATCCGACTGATCCTCTTCCATGTGAAATCAGCTCCTACTTTTCTGCAGACAGTCTCTTATCCAAATAAAAGTAGTGGAACTTTTCAAGCCTCCACCTCCTCACAGTGAATAGCTCTCCATGATGCCTTGCAGTACAGCACCATTCAGTTTCTTAACCAAGTTGGAATTGGACCTGCTTTTATATCGAATGATTCTACAGGGAACACTGGTGCAACCAGCCAGTGCAATTACTCTGGAACCCAGCTTGTCCTAGAAAAGTGATCTGTGGCGGATCTTGTCAAACCTTCTTAAATATGATGGTGCAACTTCTGCAAATCTCAAGTTTCTAATACCTGATCCAAATAAATCCCCAATTAGACTAAGTGAGCAATTGGATGATCCTCCTCTTCTGTACGACTACTTTGCTGATGTGACATTTGCAATTTCACACCTAGGAGTTGCTTCGCCTACTGATGGTGAAACTCTAGATGGGTCTACCCGCAGTGAAACCTTTGGTGAGGTTTACGTTCCTCATCTACTAGTTATTTCTAATGCAATTACTCTGGAACCCAGCTTGTTATAGAGAAGTTGTCTGTGGGCGGATCTTGCCAATCAATCTGATGGTGCAAATCTCTACGTTCCTGTACTTGATCTTAATATATGCCGAATTAGATAAAGTGGATGTTTTGATGCTCTTCTGGGTGACTACTTTGCTGATGTGACAATTGCAATTTCACACCTAGAAGTTGCTTCGCATGTGCCTACTGATGTTGTATCTCAAGATGGGGGTTCCACATTTACACTATTCATCTATTAATTATTCCAAATGCAAGAACTAATACTAAGAAGAAATCTTTGAACTGTTCGGTCTACATATTGTGCAGTCCCCACATCATTGAACCACTACTGGTGCAACTGGTGCAATTCTAATGCAACTTCTTTTCAAAGAAAGTTGTTTCGTACAGATTTCTCATACATTCAATAATTGAATGGCCACCCCTACCTGTTGGTCATTATGGAATCATTGTAAGAAGTAGTCCCCTTTTCGTCAAGTGGTACCTGAACTGTAATTTCTGCATTAGCTCAAGTGATCTTACTTAAGACACAGTTGTTGTATGCAAGCAATTCTCTACAGCTGCAAACATATGGTTCAATTCAGACTACTATACTCTCCACACTCAAAACTAAAATAACTCAATGATTAATGTCATAACTGTCTTAGGCTGACACACAATAAAACATGTATTATGGAGGGGAAAAAAATGCATATATATATTAAATTCAAACATAAGTTTATATATATTTAAATAATTAAATAAAAAAAATAGAAATTATGGAATTAAAAAATTAAAATGAAATATTGAATTTTAGAAGTAAGAAAATTGAAGTTCTTATTTAATTTTTTTTTTTTTAAATTTCAAAAACATTTTTTGTACTTGAAATTCTAAGCTGTTTCTTTTAAAGTATTTTCTGTGTTGACACTTTGAACTTATAAAGTTAAATTTCAGTTTTTAATATGTTAAAATTTTTCAATACATCGTCCACAGCAACAAATCTTGTAGCCAAAGACTACAATTTTAATTATTATTTAACTATGCATAGATGGTACTTGTAAATTTTTGTTATTGAAACTTTGTTTAACATGGAGCTTATTCATTTCAATTGCGATCAATGTTATAATATTTAAAAAAAAAATTGTTTTATGTAATATGCATTTGTTGTATAATATACTAAGAAGTCTTGGAAGTATTTTGATATAATTTTTCCTTCTTTAGTTTTCAGGATGGCATGTTTAATGTAAAATTTAATTTGTGCCGATTAAAGTATAAATGAAATTTTTGCAATATTTATATAATTACATAATTAATTATACTTAAATTAAACATTTGAGTGTCATACTGGAGGAAGAATTTGAACATTTAAAACGCTTTGAATTTCTCAAACTAAAATATGAAAATTATTTTATTAATTTACAGTGTGCACATGTGGTTGGTTATTTTGTGAATTGACCCATTACAAAAACTTAAATATTTCTTTCTTTTGATTTAGTTATTACTGATAATTAGATCAAAAGTAGAACTTTAACTACCATCAAAGATAATTTGAAGTACGAATTGCAAAAATCTACATAGAAATGTGAATCTACATTTAGATGAGAACACGGGATGGATCAATATAGTCTTTATAATGAGATTTAATTTTTTTATTTTGCGATAAAATGTTAAAAAATATCCATCTGCTAGTCTTAATTTAAAGACAAACTTATACTGACTTGACTTTCTGGTGACAGCTATTTTCCTTTTGGACGGACCGTACATCGTAGCGTGTAAACTTTAATATTTAATTAAAAGCGCAAAATCTTAGGACTATCTAAAATCAAAAATAATAATAATAATAATAATAAAAAAATAATAATTAATAATTATATTCATACATTAACTTTATTTTGCTGAATGATAATGATGGCTAATAGCCATTGCAGTAGATCTCTTCGTTCTATTGTAATAGGCTTGTCTGCTATTTAAGTATTGAACGACAATCACTAAAGGTTACCTATGAGCTTTTCAGAGTTGCGTTAGGAGGAATCTTAAGGCTATTGTAAATTTCAATTGAGCAAAGTTGCTTAATTTTTCTTTAGTAAATTGATGAAAAAACGAATTATAAATTTTTAAGTAAAATAAGCGTTTATTTTTAATTATTTTTCGGGCAACAAATCCAAAATTGAATGCAATGTGCAACAAATTTCTTGTATTTTAAGAAAATGCTTCCCTATAGTTCAAAATTATTAGAGGTGCAAAATGAGAAGGAAGCGATTCCGAAGCGAATTTCTACCTGTTTTAATTGGGAGACAAATATTGTATTTTCATTTTATTAAAGCTTAACCCCATTTTCTACTCATCCTTTTTCTAGATATTAGTTAATTTGTCCAACTTTTTTTTTTACAAGTCCATTCGGCAATACTGCCAATCTTGTTTAATTTTGTTTATCTTAGAGTTAAGAAAAAATATCATGTAATGCCAATGCATACATCTTGAACACACAAGTCCTATATTAAAGAAACATGTTCTTCAGCAAATGATTCCACTTGTTATCTACCAGTAGTTTAAGACAATTGGATTACGTTGGAGTAGTTAGCACTGAAACATGCGGTCTGCAAATGCCTTTTCCGCGACCCGGCAAGGAAGTTAGACAATTTTAGTGGTTTTTTTAATTGAATTTTGTTTTATCCACTATTTTATCCTAAGCAGTATATTAAAGCCAATTACCATTCTCCAGAACTTTCGTGCTTGAGTAAAACTTTTTGTATGTAAAAGAGATCACATGACCTTACCTGACTGACCCTCTGTCAGGGTTTTGTCCTATTTGAACTTGGGAGTGTTGCAGGGGTCGCAATTGCCCTAAAATTCCGAATATTCCTTAAATTTATGTTTTTCCCTAAAGTTCCACTTGCATTTTTCGATTTTTCCTAAATTTTTTTTAAAAACCTGGAAATATACCCGATTTTCCTTCAAAACTTACGATAACTCCCAGATATTTCTCCAGAAGAGAAAATCTTTTTTGAGATTTTAATTGTTAATTTTTTTTTTTTTAAATTGGCAGTTTTTTGCCGGTATTGACACATATTTTGAAAAGAATGTTTGTGTTAGGAACCTATGTCAACTTTAAAAGAATTATCCCTACATTTTTTAGAATTATCCCTAAATTATTTGGAATTCCCCCTAAAATGTTCCTGAAATTTTTGGAAATATTTCTAAAATACCTGCCTATTTTTTTTTTTTAAACTCACTGCACCTTCTGGTGCGGATATGTTTCCCATTGTAACATCCTCTTGGAAGGCTTTTTTCTTTTGCTATGTGAACTCTGCGAATTGCAGAACTTAATATGATGATGCGGTACAGTATTTACCTTTTGTAGCTTTTGAGTGCCAGAAATATCCTATCCAATCTATCTGTTAAGGTTTGTGGCAGGAGAGGGGAGGGGGGAATGCTAGTGTATATTGCATAATTTTCGTACCTCATATTTCAATTTAATACAGTGTTTAGTACCCAGTTTACATCTCTAGTTAGGTAAAGAGGACTGGACAACAAAATACCTATGGTGTGCAATGTCTTCAGTTTAGTGTTTTAAATGTTTCCATATGGAAAGTGTCAGGGAAATCGTTTTTCATTGCCCCAATGTGAAGCCACAATTTTAGCAACCAGTTAAGCCAGTGCAGCTTCTCATAAGTTTCCCTTACGTTACTTGAAAAGATTTTGTTTTTTTGATGGCCCTTTAACACGTCAGTTTGATTGGCCCATCTTTTTTTTGCCATCGGGTGCACATGTTAAGGAAAAATTAACACAATAAAATGAGATTATTATTATAAGGCAATTTGGTCTGAAAAAGTGTCGAGTCTGTTTTTTTCCTGTTAAGTTTCCATGATCGATTACCCTACCATAAAGTAGGACAGGTTTAACTGTTGAGTTGAAAATTTGTAGCTGTAGTTTTATTTGTAAGTTTGTTGATCTTGATTTATTTCTTTTTTTATGCCTATGTGGCCCATGAAGTCAGAATTTCAGAAACCAGTCGATCCATTTTAGCTTCTCTTACTTTTCCCTAGCCTGACTATTCTAAAAGATTTTGATCTTTTATGGGCATTTCGCTCTTCAGTTTTGTTGGCCCTCTCTTTTTCCTATCGGAGGCCCATGTCAAAGCAGTTCGAACGCGGTCTCAAAATATGCTTCAAACCTCAATCAAAAGTATCCTCAAAATATGTCCAAATCCAGGACCCTCTGTGTTCTTATTTCTGTTGTGAGGAGTTTGATGTCTTTTCTTGTCATACATTTCACAGTTAAAGAGGTTCTGGTTTCCTGTTGAGTTTCCATATACGTTTACCCTACCATAAAGTAAGACTGATTTAACTGTTCGAGTTGAAAATTTGTAGCTTCAGTTTTATTTGTAAATTTGTTAATCTTCAAACTTCTTGGAGTGGTTTTGAATGCATATTGTGTTTCTTTTTAAAAACCTTGTCAGAATGTTAGGTTTGAGAAAATATCACTTCCGCAAAAAATTTCGAATATTAAAATGAAATTTAATTAAAGCACATTCATTATTTTTTTTGTCTGGCTGCTTTGCCTGTTAACCCCTTGGGTACAGATTTATTTGGGAAAATTCTTGCGTTTTGAACGTTTGGTTCAAAACAATAAAGGAACTTTAAAGGAACACAGCCAAACAAATTATTTTTTTAAAGTATAGGTAAACCAACCGATGTTTGACTTAACTAATCATGGCTCTTGTGACATTAAAATCCATTCAATCAACCTAGTTTGAATGACGAAATAGGTTCGTCATTATTAACAAGCAAAACAAGTGCATGACTATTCCAGCCGTCAAATGTACCCAAAGGGTTAAACTGCTTTTCGAATATTGCTATTGTTTGACATCATAACATTTTGAATATCCTTGACTAATCTTTATCCTTAGTTTGCGAAAAAAAAAAAAAATCTTTTCACTTAAAGCAAAAGATTTTTGATAAATCGAGTGTCAGAATTAAAATTAACGAAAGAACATTTAATATGTTCCTTGCTTTTTAAACTTAACCGCTTTACGATTATAGTGAACTACCACTACTGTTCTACATCCTAACGTTTTGGATATCCTTAACGATTATCTGAAATTTCGATAAGATTAAAAAAATGTATCAAAAGGGAATTCTTTAATTGTTAAAACAAAGATGAAATTAGTGCATGGCAAAACAATCTAAATAAGTGCCACTTATCCATTAGACAACAAAACCTTGGAACAACTGTGAATGAAGGAGCTTGACTTCTGAGCCATGAGGCAATTGTGCTGTGCGTCCTAAGATTGACCTCGCACTTTCAAGAGACTGATATTTGGGTTGAGATCAATTTTACTTGTAGTTTAGAAATAAAATTTGTATTAAAATATCCTATTATAGAAAATTAAGTGTTATTTTTGTAAAATTAAAATTTGAAAATACAATGAAATCTTAATGGGGTTTTGAATAAGGAAGAGTTTATCATTAAAAATATACAAAAAGCATTTGTATTATTTTCAGATATCCCTATCATACCATAAACTTTCGATTTCGATGTTATTTTGAGCTACAATAAATATTAATTTTGTCAACTGGTGTTATCAGTGATATTGAACAGTTTACTTTTCTTACTTATCGTATAATCAAGGTATGTTTATTCATAGTTTGCATTTGAATTTGGAAAATTTACTATATTCATGGGCCTTTATTGTGATGTACTGCAGTAGTTCAATATGTACAACGATCATTGGTATACATGACATATTATTCACTTCTTCAAGTTAATGGACGGTTTAGAATTAAAATGTTGCACTCAATATAAAATAAACAAATTAGGGGGGAAGGATAATGAATAATTTCGGCATATTTTCTTATTTCACTTTGATTACTCGAGATTTTTTTTTTATTTTTTTTATTTTATTATTTTTTATTTATTTCATTTAATGTTGGGTTATTACAAGATCTATTATTGTATCTCTAAAATTTTATTCCAGTAAATTCTTTTAATTTTGTCTTGTTGTATAAACTAAATATATTTAATCATGGTAAAGCATCATATTTTGGAAAAGTTACCATATTCATGAAGCTTTGTTATTATTATATGTACTGCAGTAGATTTGATGAAATGATACAACTATTTGTACATGGCACCTTATTAGCTCCTTCAAGGTATTCTTAATGGACACATTAGAATTAAAATATTGCTCTGAACGTGAAATAAACAGTTAGAAGGGGAAAAACGAGTCATGTTTGCTTATTTTTTCCCCTTTCCACTCTTAATTGCTAAGCTTTTTTTTTTAATTGTAATTAATGCTAAATTACAACAAGGTCTTGTTTTTAAAATTGAATTTCAGTCTATTTTTTGGGCTTTGTCTTATTATGTAAACTAGGTATATTTATTCATTATAAAGCTTAAGACATTTTGGGAAAAGTTACTATATTCAAGAAGCTTTAATATAGTAATATGTACTGCAGTAGATTTGATGCAATGATACAACTATTTGTACATGGTACCTTGTTTTGCTCCCTTAAGATAATCTAAATGGACACCTCAGACTTTAAAAGGTTGCTCTGATATTTAAATAAAGACAATTATTTAAGGGGGAAAAACAATTTTGGCATATTTCTAGAGCTGCTAAATAAGTTTGCTTCGATATTGTATTTGATGCTGCTAAATGTCTAAAACTTCATTCCAATGACAGATCACTGGTTCTTAAGAGGGGTAACCGTAGCTGTAGAATTTATATTTAGGAGTAGAATTTAATTAATTTGTTATAACTTGTTTTTGAAGGAATTGATATCGCTTTGTCAATTAGATATTTTGTTCCACAATTACCAATCATTGCTCAATTTAGATTGTCCGTGTGCTCCTTCAAATGTTTGCTGCTCCAGACGCTGCTCACAAATCCATGTGTGCAACAAAATAATCAACTTATTTTTAATGAATTTCATATTCCCATGCAATTGAATTTCAGAATAAATTCCAAGTAATCAACTTATTTTTATTGAATTTCCCAATAATTCCATAAAATGGAATTTCACCATAAATCGCATACAAATTTCCAGCCCTTATTTGTTCGCCATTGTGCAACCACAGCGGCATCTCTTTCTAATTCTTAGTCAATGTTGACTCTTAATTCGTTCAATTTCAATTAGAACGGGAAAATACTCCAGGAAATCATAGAATTCAACGATTAATACTAATTTATAAATGTATATATTGATTTACAATTAGTCAATATCATTTAAGTTAAACAACACTTAGCGTTTACCACTATTTTTACATTCATATCATATTCCACGGACATCTAACCCCACACCAATGTACACATCAAACATTGTTAAAAAGTTTTCTCTGAGGAGATGATGATACCATCAATATAAGACACAACTTTTACTAAATAAAAACTAAAATTTAATCTTCCATCGAATACTCGCAAAACTTCTTCGAACAACAAAATAATCGCTATCAACTTTCAATACAAGCTACGGTACATTCAACTTCAAACACAGCGTTTTAATGCATGCTCAGAATGTAAACATCGGAAGCTTTCCGAACAGCAAACGATTCTCGACTCTCACTGAACTTGATTTCATTTTTTCGTCTCTGCAAATAGTGTCACGGCAGAAATTTCTAGCAAATTCCAGCCGACCAATTTTCTGATCAAAATGCCTCGAGCTTTCCCGAATGATTTAGGTGTTGCCACCTTTTTCTAACATGTATTATCGCTTTTTTACAAATTAAAAAAAACAACAAAAAAACGTTAAAATAAATACGTCAGTGTTTACAATTTTACACAGAGTAGAATAAAGTAGAACTTTAAATAAATATGTTACTATTTACAATTATTTACAGACGATTTTTTGTAACAATATTTGAGTGTCGAGCGTCTTTTAACGGAATACTCTCTTATCAATACTCGCTGTCAACATCGTTTGTAATTTTTAACCCTTCACATTTTTTTAAATAATGACTCGAATGAAAATATATTACTCAAAGATGCAGGATTTTTCGTTTTAGTTAGGAAGGAGTATTTGTATTTTCACCAGACATGTTAATTCTAGTTTTAAAGTGTGATTGGCACACTTAAGTCAACTTGTGTCATTAAGTTTTATTAGACAAACCCATACGGGGAAAAAAGAAAAGAAAGAAAGAAAAGAAAAAAAAGAAAATAATAATAATAATCCAGCTGTATTGAATCTTGTATACTGTGTCCATCGAATCTTGTTCAGTAACAGACAAAAAAAAAACAAGGTATTAAAATGGTTTGACTTGTATTTTGTCGTCTTGTCCAGCAAGCTTTCATTCTTTTTAAAAGGTCTGAATATTCGAACTTCTAAAGCATTGTGTGTGCACATATTTTTTGGAAGTTGTGGATCTATGAACTTTTGTGTACTGCAAAACATGATTTTTCTTGTTTGTTTTAAAATGGTTTGATTTGCCTTGGATTGTCTTTCCTAAAATTCTGATAATCTTACTACGCATTTTTTTTTTTTTTTTATTATTGAAGTTGTGGATATAATTTTTCTGTGTTTTATTATCGCTCTCCTTTTCTGGCTTCAATGATTTTGCACGATTCGTTTCGATATCTTTTCAAAATTTATTTAACGTGGAATGTTATGTTTTAGTGGAGTGTCAACATCAATTGGGTGAACCACCAATTAAGATTACGAAACCAATACACAAATGATTATTCGGCTTTCAGAGCATGCATATTTTCCTGCCTCCAATTCTATTACAATGAGTTTTTGATAATGAAACAGTTTGCCTGACAGTAAACTGATATTAGTATTGCTCACTATCCTTTTAGCTAGGCAGATATTTCGCCAAACGGATTCCCTTAGTCCATTGAAAAGGTTGCTGCCGACGGATGCCCGGTCCAACTCATTAGTTTTTTCCCGAACATATTTGTCACCCAATAAAAAGTTCGTCAACGGTCATTTTTATTGGAATTTGAAACATCTTCCTAAGACAAACCAAGCAATAAGAAATTTGTCTCCCTTTGCTTGAGATAACAACAAACAAACTTTGTAGATCTTAGCAACAAAACATTTAAATTATTATCATCAAATAAAAAAAACCTATATAAATTTTTCAAAATTTAGGAAATATTAGCAACCAGGAAAAGAATGAAATAAAAGTGATGCATTGCTATTGATCTCTTCTTGCCACACATGCAAATACGTAGAATTCTATCACCAGCTCAAGGAAACATTTATTCCAAACAAAGTCGTTAACATTTCTGAAAAGCTTTATAGTTATATAATTATCTATTAATGTATTCAAAAGTAATGAAAACGTTATCCCAACTACTCAAAAATACTCTTTTTTTCAGCTAAATTGCTTCCGAATTTCTCTACTTAAAATTACTTCACTTTAAAGTACCTCGTAATTTCTGTCCTTTGGATTTATTTTAGCTTTTCCAATTAAAAGGGTCTAAAAACGGGTTGCTTGTAAGAATCATTTCGATGTAAGTTGTGGAATGAAACGAAATTTGCATACAGCTAACAGGTCCAACAGCAGGGTGATCAAACCAAGGGTTCCCACTTGCTTCAATTTTTAAAGAGAACACCGAGAATATCAGCCTCCCTTTTATCTCGTCTCCATTTTTATGTCTTTAAGTATAATGTAATTTTATGGTCCTTGAATTTTCTTTAAAAGATCCTTGAAAAGTTCTTGAATTTTTTTTTGGTCTTCAATAAAAATGGCAATCGTGTCAAACGTACTCTCACAATTCAGAATAACATTTCCAAAAGTAGAATTAGTTGTATACACAGGGTTCCCACGGTCATTCAAAGTCATTAAAAGTGCTTAATATTTTTGAACCTGTTTTCAAGGCCTTGAAAGTACTTGAAAATGCTTAGTGGTCCTTAAAAGTCCTTAATTTTTTAGTATGTTGTCTAACTGTAAAATTTATAAAAAATACAACTCGGACTTGCTATCCCCGCGTGACCGCCATTCATCCGCACTGTATCGGAATTTTCTGACATATTTATATTACGCATGTGCCAACTTGTAACTGTTTTGGTAGAATCTACTTTATAAAAAATTTATAGTCAGGATGCCTGAAAACAAATTTTCGAAGGTCATTAAAAACATTAATTAGGTCCTTAAAAGTCATTGAAAAGTCATTGATTTTCATTCTGTGATTTGATTGGGAACCCTGTTCAAGGCCTTATCAGTACTTGAAAATGCTTAAGAGTTCCCTAAAAGTCCTTAATTTTTACCGAAGTTGTGTGCCCGACAGCAATATGTATAAAAATTCTAATCTTATTTTTATTCCCTGAGCTCTACACGTGACCACTCTGCTCCGGAATCGCTCGGTATAATTGTATTTCGCATGTATATGTCAACTTATACTTCGTTTGGTGTTTTTTTTTTCAAGCAGAAGCATTTTATGAGTACTATGTGCAGCTAAAGTGCAAATTTAATGCGCTATGGCCAAAATGCGATTGCATACGGAAAAACGGATTGCAACATCATCAAAATCTGTTCATTAGGCAAAATTCAAATGGTGCAAAGAAGATTTTGATATTAAACTCTAGTTGCGAAGCAGCTGTAAAATCACACATTAAAAGACATGCATGAAAACAAATTTTAGAAGATTTTTAATAAATATTATTTAGGTCCTTAAAAGTCCTTGAAAAGTCTTTGATTTTCATTCTGTGATTTCAGTGGTAACGCTAATACAACTACAACGTACCTAAACAATTAAGAAATGCTTCCTCGAAAAGTGAAATTTTCATACAGCTACAGCTCGAACAGCAGGTGATGAAAAGTACCCAACAAGAAGTATGGCAATTTCGAAAAAGCATATGGTGTATCTTTTTTATATATATATTTTTTAAAGTGGTAGTAGTTCTTGCCGAGAAAATACCCCCACTCCTCCACCTTCTCCAATTCCTAATTCCGAAGCTCAATTAGAATGATGTGGAGCAAATATAAATGGAAGATTTCACTGCGATAATTTTGTTTTTTTTCATAAATTCTTCGATTCATAAAAATGAACTGCGAAACATTTTTATTAATAGTCTCTTTAACTTTCAAGTTATTCAAATGGAATAATTCTATGATTACCACAAATGAATATTTTTGCCCTAAGAATCTTATGTTTATTGAAAGAAGTCAAAACTTTTGTACTAAATCAATGTATTGACCTTAAAGGTGTTCTAACTATCCGTACAAATTAATAATAATAATAAAAAACTAAGGATATTCATCGCTCAACTTTCAATTAACACTGCAATTACATTCGTCATTTATTGGTGTAATTGACCTTTTTTCATTTTCATATTTTTATTAATTTAAAAAAAAAATTCAGTTTAGTGATAATTATGTCATTATTCTTTAGGGTTAGTGAAATAGAGGGGGAGACAGTTGTTGATGGGCGATGCTCAAGGGAAGAGAACTCTATTTTAAAGACATACGTTTTTCATCGATTTACGTCTTTGAGAATTTCAAAGGTGGGGATGTTAAAAACACCTTAAAAGGAATTACCATTGTGATTTTGCTTAAAAACTATCTTATGGTAAAATCTAAAATCCAAAACGTATAAAAATGTTTACAAAAAAAAAAAAAAAACTTTAATACCTTCGTATAGGATAATTAAAATACTGGGTAAATTAAAAGGAAAATACATGGCTTTAGCTAAAACCACTCGTGTTTTAATATAACCTCCTGAGACCCCGCGTACATTTAAATGCACATCGGATTTTGGGAGCATAATTTTTCCTTGCATGAAATAGCCGAATTCATTCCTACATCTGATGATAGTTCCACCGATTGTGACGAAGTAGCGCCTGTAAAGAAAAGCCAAAAAAACACAGTTCCTCTGCCAGTAGAGGCTTCACGAAAAGTTGGTACGAAGCACATGCCAGCAATGGACACTCAAGACTTTTTCCTCACGTTGTCGGGTCTGGGTGTTAAGCGCCAACAATTTTTTATTTGCACTAACTGTAAAGTATGTTTATGTATCACGTTCCCACGAAATTATTTTGCTGTCTTTCATGATTAAATTTCACATCTGGACAAATAAATTTAAGAATTTTTGCAAACTTAAGGAGATAGTCATTTTTTTTTTTTTTTGCCCCATCTTTTTATAGTTGAAATCCAATAACTTCAAAAGTACGTTACATAGACCCAAAAGAATAATATACATAAAAAAAATTAGCTTGAAATCATGTTTCAAACAGTTGTGGGTCTCGGGAGGATAAAAAACAAAAGACTGCAGGTTTCTAGAAGACAACATACTTTGAGCTCACTGAATACCCTGCAACGATGAGTGAACCGGTTTTACTAGGCCCGGATTGGCTGACCGGAACGATGTGTGCACTTTTCTTTTTTTATGAACTCTTTAGTTCCCATTGCAACTTTCTGGAATATCCTTTGGTTCCCGCCCGAGAAGAAAAACCATTTTCACCCCTTCAAGTGGTGTAATTAGAGAGACAGGGAATAGACCCCTGCTTAAACTAAGGGTGATTTATCTCTCTTCACTGTTTTGTCTCTTCACCAGGCAGAGGCTCTATATCCTCAAGGTGTTTTTCTTTTCTTTAAGAGAAAAACACCTAGAAAGAATACAAAAACTAGAAAGAATACAAAGTATTTGTGTTTCGGACTTTCACCTGTTTACCCCCCTGCTGTGACGAGGTCGTAAAAATCACCCCCCCCCCGCTGTGAAGAGAGTCCTCTGTCGCTTTTGTAGTGTGCCGCTAATGGTATCGGACCTCCAAGGTCCAGTCAAGAAGGGGGGGGGGGGGGAGAAGAACAATGAGTGAAGAGACACGGCCGGAATGGGACTCAGGCGGCTGGGGCGGTTGCGCCGGAACGGGGACTAAAGAGTTTAATTCAAAACTTTATGCACAGGTTGTTGTTATTATTACCATACAAGTTGGGATTGGCTTGGAACTACTTTTTTGCGGCGGAAGGATCCGTCCTACAGCGTATTTAGTGAGCTCAGGGTATGTTGTATTCTAGCATTATTGAAAAATTGCTTAATTTTCGAATTGGTATTTTGGGGACACCCCATTCCAACTGGGTACTGGTGAAGACAGCTTCCAACAACTGAACCACAACACTTCGATGCTTCAACAATATTGACTAAGTGCCCAATGCCATGTAACACTTGACACATACGGCTAAATGAACAAAGCAAATGGTTTCCATGCACCGAGACCAAATAGGGTGCCAGTGACGAGCAAGCACTAGTGTTTCAACCCAAACACTTTCCGTGCACCGACTCGTCGCTCGGCCCCCACTTCTCCACACTCAACGACATTAACTCGCTTATTCGGCTTTCCGGGAGAGTTTTGATGGGGGGAACTGTTTGCAGTGGATGACGTCATAAGCCGAAACCCTTTCTCAGTGTGTTTGAAGATGCAATTTTTTTTAGTTTTGCGAGCCACTAAAACTCAAGACTGATCTCCTCTTGAACTGGGGATGGGGGGACAAGTCTGTGGGATGTTGGGACATGATGCTTACTGTAATGAAAGCTGGGGGTTTATTTTTATGGCAACGTTGTTTGGTGACTCAGGATTTAAAAAGAAGTACTAAACTCCAACTTAACTTGACATCACTAGACGATAGATCTTCACCGTGCTCATAGGAAATTAATCCATTTTGGCGGAGTGAAGACATAATGGTCGTCAAACCTTATAGCCTTTCGTTCTCTACAGGGTTGTGGTTTGGCGAGCATTATACTTTCACGCCGCCAAAATGGATTAAATGCCTATGAGCACTGTGACGATCTACCGTCTAGTGATGTCAAGGTAAGTTGAAGTTTAGTATAGTAAGGATCATTTCTTATACTCGCTATGTTACAATCTTCTACCCCAGTGCGTTTGGAAGCTACTTTCTTTAAAATCTTAAAATTTGGTGAGTAGATACGAAAAAGATCACTTAATGAAATGACAAATTAAAAGCGCAAAAATAGCGCCTAATGTATTTTATTTTATATTTGAAATTCTTACGCCAATGCAGATGCAGTGGCTCCACCTGGTTTTGCCTTTTGCTATTTTAATTTTCATTTATAATAAATAGACATTAAATGAAAACAATATATGTCATTTCATTGGATGATCTTTGTCGTACCTACTCGCCCAATTTCAAGGTTTCGTACAAAGTAGTTTCTAAATGTACTGGGCTAGAAGACGGTAACATAGCAAGTATAGGGAACGATCCTTACTAGGAATTCCTCTTAAAAACCCAAAAGCATTGACTTAGCGAGCAGAGGGTACATAGTATTGAATGCCGAAGTTTGAAAAGAATGATCAATTCGTTCGCTTGCTTACAAAAGTGATACTTCTAAAAAGATTTTTTAATTAAGTGGGCACCGACTGTACTTGAAACTGGTTGAACGTCACAAGATTGTTTACAAGTCGAAACTAAATACACTGCAAGTTTATGTATCTTATCGAACATTCCGATTTTTTGATTTTTTTTTTTTTAAATAGAATGTGAAGGAACGTTAGTAGATCAGGAATCCACTTTTCTGCCGGGGCAAAAATGGCCGAAAATATTCCAAGAATCGACTTTGAATGAGTTGAACTAAATCGGATTGTCATATGTAACTCGCAAAAAAATGAACATACGTTTTTTTTTTTTTTTTTTTTTTTTTTTTTTTTTTTTTTTTCTGGTAACCTTCCACTCTTTAATTTTCATTGTGAAAGAGTGCAGATGATTTGTCTTTTCTGACTCCAAGAATTTTCATCTTTTAAAAGTGAGCCAAGTTGGCTATTACGTCATCAGCGACCTAAGACCTAATGGCCAACTTGGCTAACTTTTAAAAGATGGAAGAATTTTTCGCTCAAGTTAAATATCGTCTGCATGTTTCTTCATTGAAAATTAAAGAGTGGAGGTTTATTAGACAAAGAAGAATGCTCATTATTTGGCTAGTTATGACGTATTTGGCAATTGGATTTAGTTCAACTCATTCAAAGTCGATTTTTGATTAGTTTGGCCATTTTTGCCTCGGCAGACCAGTGGATTCACGATGTTCAATGATATACCTAAACTTTCAGTCGCCTCTTAGGAGTTATGACTTGTTATGCCGTTCAGCCAGATTTAAAGTCAACGTAGTCTGCGATTCTGTTACACACTTACAAGGAATTTTTTTTATCTGTGTCACTTTTGTTATAGCAAGGGTGCGAATTGTTATTGTCAATTTACAATTGATCGCTTAGCCTTTAATAATAGATTAAATTATATTAGGTTTGCGTAGTGTTCTTCTGTAACGTGTCTCTCGCTATGTCATTGTTTTCGGTATTGTGTGGCATTTAAAAATTAAATTGTCTCGAGTACAGCAATTTAAAAATCTTATTCCCTGTTTTAGAACTAGTTTTGGATAATGTTGAACACTGTAAGGGAACTCAGTACCTATATATTTAAAAGAAATCGATTTTGAGATTTATATATGTTTATTTTTCTTCTTTTCATTGATGCATTAATTTATATTCTATTAAGTTAGAAGTATGTTATATTTTATTTTAAAAAAACATGGCTATCAATTATTAACTACTAGCTAAATACCCGTGCTTCGCTACGAAATTTTTACATGTGCAGTATTTTAGCTAGCTTTTAGCTATTGAGGCCTCGCTTTACGGAAATCTGTCATTCGTATATAGGACCCAGTTTCTGGCGCTTCCCTCGCCGGAAGGTTATCGCTACGCAAAATCGAGCTCGCTTCGTTCGCTGAAAAGTTCATAGACACATAAACACAGGCTTATTTCACTCGTTGAAAGATTCATTGCTATGCAAGCACAGGCTCGCTTCGCTCGCTGAAAAGTTCATTGCTGCGTAAGCATAAGCTCGATTTACTCACTAAAATCTAATTGCTAGTCATACCACACGTAGATTGATTTTTCCTGGTCTGCTGAGCATCGACGCTCGGCTTTCCGGGTCGCGAGGTCACACCACACGTAGATTGTATTTTCCCGGTCAATCGATCGCCGACGTTCGGTTTTCTGGGTCGCGAGGTCACACCACACGTAGATTGTATTTTCCCGGTCAATCGATCGCCGACGTTCGGTTTTTTGGGTCGCGAGGTCACACCACACGTAGATTATATTTTCCCGGTCAATCGATCGCCGACGTTCGTTTTTTTGGGTCGCGATGTCACACCACACGTAGATTGTATTTTCCCGGTCAACCGAGCACTGACGTTTGGTTTTCTGGGTCGCGAGGTCATACCACACGTAGATTATATTTTCCCGGTCAATCGATCGCCGACGTTCGGTTTTCTGGGTCGCGAGGTCACACCACACGTAGATTATATTTTCCCGGTCAATCGATCGCCGACGTTCGGTTTTTTGGGTCGCGAGGTCACACCACACGTAGATTGTATTTTCCCGGTCAACCGAGCACCGACGTTTGGTTTTCTGGGTCGCGAGGTCACACCACACGTAGATTATATTTTCCCGGTCAATCGATCGCCGACGTTCGTTTTTTTGGGTCGCGAGGTCACACCACACGTAGATTGTATTTTCCCGGTCAACCGAGCACTGACGTTTGGTTTTCTGGGTCGCGAGGTCATACCACACGTAGATTATATTTTCCCGGTCAATCGATCGCCGACGTTCGGTTTTTTGGGTCGCGAGGTCACACCACACGTAGATTATATTTTCCCGGTCAACCGAGCACCGACGTTTGGTTTTCTGGGTCGCGAGGTCACACCACACGTAGATTATATTTTCCCGGTCAATCGATCGCCGACGTTCGGTTTTTTGGGTCGCGAGGTCACACCACACGTAGATTGTATTTTCCCGGTCAACCGAGCACCGACGTTTGGTTTTCTGGGTCGCGAGGTCACACCACACGTAGATTATATATTTCCCGGTCAATCGATCGCCGACGTTCGTTTTTTTGGGTCGCGAGGTCACACCACACGTAGATTGTATTTTCCCGGTCAACCGAGCACTGACGTTTGGTTTTCTGGGTCGCGAGGTCATACCACACGTAGATTATATTTTCCCGGTCAATCGATCGCCGACGTTCGGTTTTTTGGGTCGCGAGGTCACACCACACGTAGATTATATTTTCCCGGTCAACCGAGCACCGACGTTTGGTTTTCTGGGTCGCGAGGTCACACCACACGTAGATTATATTTTCCCGGTCAATCGATCGCCGACGTTCGGTTTTCTGGGTCGCGAGGTCACACCACACGTAGATTATATTTTCCCGGTCAGTCGATCGCCGACGTTCGGTTTTTTGGGTCGCGAGGTCATAATACACGTAGATTGAATTTTCGCGGTCAACCGAGCACCGATGTTTTGGTTTTCTGGGTCGCGAGGGTACATCAACCAAAACTGTGGAATCCACTAACACGCCTCTAAATTTCTTCAATGATTCTACTTTAATTTTTTCAACTGATCTTTTCAGGTGTTTTGCAGCATTGATCTTTAATGATATCTTCTTTTTGGCATACATAGCGTAGAATTTTCGATCTATATCCTTCTATTCCTACGGTATTCCCACATTAAGTGCAACGGATTTTTACAAATGTCACATTTAGGAGTTGGAAGTCGAGTTGTTAAATGGCTCGAGTTGTCTTGTTGTCGATAAAGGAATCGATTCAATAAATTTCTGGTAGATCCTCGAAATTTAAAGCCTTTTATTAAGTAAATCAGCTGCCTGTAGATCGTATGACGTTGCAGTGTTATTGTTGGTGGATTTAACAGTTGGTGGATTAATCATTAGATCAAATAGATCATTTAATGATTAAAATAGATCTTTTGAAGTTGAAGCGTCGTTGTTGTCCTTGAAGGAAACTACTGTAAGTCTTCTGGTGTTTTAAAAAAAAAAAAAAAAAATGGTTCTTGATTATGAAGTCCTCTTCAGTTTAAGTTTTTCAAGCAACTCTTTTGAAATGTAACTAGATTGGAGATCTGTTTTTTATTCGGTCCCAACTAAAGCTTTCTAAGGTGATCGTTTAATGGTTCGATTAGAAGAGGAATTCTTTTGCACTTAAAATTCTTAGGTAGGACTAGTTCTTAGGTCCTGACTTGTTTATTTCATCTTTTCACTAAATCAGTTCAGGGATTTGATCAAATCACTTACTTTCTGTAAAGAAATTACACAGCAGAGTTGTAGTTTGAAGATCTTTCGTGAATGGATCTCTACCTTAGGGATTTCATAAAATGTCTTTTTTGTCAATTCCCTGGGACATAGAATTTTTATATAACTTTATTTATTAAGCAGTTTCTAAGAAAAAGTACATAAAAAAGGGCAATTTAAGCCTTTGCACTCCAGGCCTTTTTCGCGCTGAGGGACCAGCAATTCGAGACGTTTCCCGCCATTTTTGGTTGATTCGCGGTTACGGATCCACTTCAAAGAAACTAAACAGTCATTGGCCTTGCAGAGAATTTCCGCATCAAACCTAGTGGTCCTCTCGAGTTGCGGCATCTAATCTTGTGGCGATTGAGAGTCGCCTCTGGAGTGCAAAGGGTTAATAATTTAACATTACTGGTATAGGTGGTACTGAGTTCCCTGAAAAAAAATCTTTGAATTAAAAAATCTTTAAATTTAAAAATTTGTGTTGTAGAGGGGTTCACTTGTAGTAAGCACAATTTTGGCAGTTCATAAGTGTCCTAGTAATTTTTTTTCTTTCTTTTTCTAGAAAAAGTTTCTTAGAATTCTGCTTTTATTGCTACTCTCCTTCGCTGAGAAATTCGAGAAACCTATGTAAAAAAATTCTCTTGTTGTAAAAATGTAGGTTACTTTCAAAGCTGTGTCCTAACTTCCATAAATATAATAGATTTTACCAGATAGACAATGGACGGGGAAAAATAATCAAGACTGATGTCAATTACAAACATTAGATTTATCACCCAAGAAAACGACACTTTTATTTTAAAAATGTGTACTGTATTGTAAGGCATTGTTAAAAACTATCCTTAAATATGTTCTTTTTTTGCTTTTCTGGACTTACGAGAGGGAAAGTCGTCAGCTGGCAACATACTTGGAAGAAATCTGTCTTTCTTTAAGAACTGGTAAGAATACTTTTTTCCCATGTTATTTTTTTTTTAGTTTTTAACCAGGGATGGAACGAGTGCAAGATTTGCAGGATTTCGTATATCCGAAATACTTTTTCAACGGATACGTATATCCCTTGTGGATTTCATTAGATATCGGGGCTGCCAGTGGCTACTAAAAAGGCTACTTACAGCAACTATTTCATATATATCTATATGAATGAGACTAGTTGTATGGAATATCGAACAACTTTGAATTACAATAATTAATGCTGGTCACTGCTTTTAAATTTGCAAGGATTGGAGTAATTGAACGTTTTCATATTTTATTTTCATCATTTTTTGAAAATGGCCAATTCGGCAATATTTTTTATATTTTTTTGCGTGAATTATTTCATTGGTAAAAGGAACCCCCCCCGCCAAAATGGCGAAATTGGTGATTTATTTTTCACAAAAGAAAACATTATCCTTTCTTTTAAGTGATGCAGATAAGAAACAATCGTTGCTGGACGATACTTTCGGTGGGGGGATGTTTAGAGCTCCTCAAAAGGCATTAATTACCGGAGTGATTTTCATCAAAATCGTTAGTGCCGTTTTTTTAACAAATGCTAAAAGAAAAACCATGATTTTTTTTCAATGGTAACCCTTTCACACTAAACCGTTTGCAAAAGTTGAACCATCGTAGATCAATCCGTTAGTTATGCTGACCACACATTTTTTCTAGACCACTTATACTCAATACTAATTTTTCTACACTTTCCATAAAGTGTAGAAATGAAAAAAAATCTTACATGTTTTTTTTTTTCTTTCTTTCCCGGATGCAATGGTCATTCCACTTTAAGTCGACACACTTATTTTACCTCCCCATTTCGTATTTTGTTGAAATATGGCATAGAGTGTACATAAGTATAGACTTAAATAATATAACCAATAAAAGCAAAGTTTAAAAAAAATTCTTTATATGCATTGCAAATTTTTTTTATTCATTAACACAGCACCGATTCTGTAAACAGCGTGTGCTTCGTGTTGGCATCTAATTTTAAATATTAAAAACATTTCTATCAGCAAAATGTGCGGCAATTAACCGTGGTTAGAAAAGTAGTTTTAACGAATCATATGGCTTTGACCGAGCTATTTCATGACGTCATTCACTTGGCGAATCACTATAGGCTAACCCTGCCTCCGCTCAGTTCATGACGTCGCATGTAAGATTATTGCGCAGCCAATCAGCGCGTCGTAAAACCGGATCGCACGTCACTGCAGCGCATTCAATGAGGTCAGGATAATTTGTCTTGGACTATAGAAGGGGTTATGACCAAATGTATCTACTTGGAAGACTTGTCATGTAACATATTTTCTTTATTTTGTCCATCTAGGTCGGGAATAAACAGGATAACCGGACTACCAGAAAAGAGCCAACTCACTTAGGTGCATCGGATGTCTATTTAATAATTGCGGCAAATAATAAAGTGTTTTAAAATAGATGTGCTGCCGTGAGCTGAATCAACTTTCGTTCAGGTGGGTCACTCTCCTCTCCACTACTTCTCACTTTCAATTACTCTATGTGTGCCAGATGTTACGTACAACCCACATTCAAAATAATAGAATAACAACTTTCTAATCAAAACTTGGCAATGAGTCGTGTAATGCAAATAAAAAAAAGTGATCCATGTTATTTAGGAATTGGCAAAACAATTTTCAACAATTATACAGATACTAGGGGGCTTCGCCCCCTGCTCGCTAACGCTCGCCAACCCCCAAACGCCTCGCTGCGCTCGGATTGAGCGGCTTTGCCGCTCGAATTTGTGGTTAAAACATCTTGCTGCGCTCGAATAGGTTTGCCAGCCATAAAAAATGTAACCAAATTTTTATAAATTTAATGTAAGGCCTAATAGAGAAAACACCCAAATTGCAGTTTTATAATAGAAAGTTAAATATACTATCCGCCAACATTCTGACTTAAAACTTCATTAGCTATGCCCTTACATTGAAGTCCCAATATCTTTTATTTATTCTGATAAGTCGCCCCGTTAGAGAACGACGTCCAACGCGAGGCATTTTCTGGATAGAAATACTTCAAAATAATAATTACTCTAATACAAAAATGCTTCAGAAAAACAGAAAAAATCAATTTTGAAACGAAGAGTTTAAAAAGAGCTTTAAAATTAGCAACGGATTTGTTGTTTACATACGTAAGGATGTTGCCATTCATATATTCAAAATCATTGAGGCTTTGTAGTAGCTTAATGATGAAAAATATTGAAATTTAACTAAATAATAAAGTGTTAATAAATTATTTTGGCACGTTTTGGCAAATCTACAGCTTATTTCCTTTAAAATGACACCTTGATCATTGAAATTGGTTGAGCAGTTTAGGCGGACGGACTAACCCCAAAAAACGTATTGCCTATTAAATATATAGATTATTTTTTAACAATTTAAGGGTCGTTAACGCATTATGAAATTATGTTGGTTTTTTATATGGGTATAAAAAAAATTTAAATAATCAATTAATTCTTTATGATTTTGAAATGCAGACAAAATATTTCCGTACCTGTTAACCGATAGGTTGCGACAAGTCTAATGCTTGGAGCTCGGGGAAAATCTTACGTTAGTCTTTTGCTGAAAATGGGTCGTCAATGTGATATTGCTGAAACAACGAAATCATCTATTTTATCGTTGTTCAAAGCTGTAAAAAAAAATTCACAATTTATCTCGTATCCTGATGATTGTTTCACAATGTACGATTTCGAAGATTTTTAAGAAGAACCGGCCAACTTGGAAGTAAATGTGTTAGAAAGCTTGTAACAACTGCTAAAGTCAACTACCCTTTGGCGATTGCATAAATTTGAGTTTCAATCGCGGTCCTCATAGTAAAACTAAAGATGAACAAAGTGTTTTATTCAGAGATGAAACTTTATTTGAAATGTCTTGGACATCTGCACAGCTGCGTCAGCAGAGTGCTATCGACTTTAATAAGTCCCTCCTGAAGGGTTCCACTAATTGGTAAAAAGTCTAATTTGGTTCACAAATTCCGTAAAATTCAACTACTTGTAATTATTATTACGCAACACAACTTATCATTCCTACCACTCATACTAGTTAAGCATATTAAATCATACATTATAACAATTTCTATTCCCTACACAATTGGTAATAAAAAAATGGATCAAATCAGCTGAGTTGCATCTGCTTACGCATGGGAGAAAACATGAGAACACTTACTATGTCTTACGGGTCGTTCTGGCGACATCATTTAGCGGCATACCCACGCAACAGTTTGTAATCACAGAATCCGGATTTTTGGTCAATTCCGGCCTATCATTAATTAACGAAGCCATTAAGAACGAACTTCTCAAAATTCAGCTCTCGTCTTTTTAATTTTCACCTCTCCTTCCGTTTTTTCCGCGATCCCAAAAAGGCAGGTTTTTCTTTCGATTAAACCAATCTAAACCCCCAGGCTTCCTGGGTGTGTCGCTAAATGATGTCGCCAGAACGACCCGTCAGACGCAGTAAGTGTTCTCATGTTTTCTCCCATGCGTAAGCAGATGCAACTCAGTTGATTTGATCCATTTTTTAATACCAATTGTGTAGGGAATAGAAATCGTTATAATGTATGATTTATTATGCGTAACTAGTATAAGTGGTAGGGTTGATAAGTTTTGTTGCGTAGTATGCATAATAATTACAAGTAGTTGAATTGTATGTCGAAATTGTTAGTGACGTAAATTACGCACATCCTCTATAATATAATGGGAAATATTTCAGGGTGGTTTGAACCCCCTGGATACGGACTTGCTTTTCTCCAAAAGAGAGTAAATTTTGAAGTTAAGGACAAAAAGCAATAGACTATCAACGACTAAAGCGAATGTGAGAAATCAACCTAAAAGACCAAACATAAAAAGCACTAGGGCTTTCCTTTTGCACTAACGTCTTTGGGTCCAATGCATGGGCCATTCATATTTCCAGCACCATTCATACTTATGCCTATGTTATTCTAATGGTCCAGTCCCTTTTAGACCAACGTGTTCAATTCTATTAATTAAGTTACATACAGAAATTATTGATTGGTCAAGATGGCAACACCAGGTGGTCTTCTTTTCGAATTTATATTGAATGAATTGATTATTCTAATTTTTTGGCCCATATAAAAAAAATCAGCATAATTTTTAAATGTGTTTTTGACCCTTAAATTGTTAAAATGACATCTGTATAGTTGTTGAAAATTATTTTGCCAATTCCTGAATAACATGGGTCACTCTTTTTATTTGCATTCGTTCATTTTACACTACGCATTGCCAAGTTTTGTTTAGAAAGTACTGTTCCTCTATTTTTAATTTGGGTTGTACGTATCGACTTAGAACGATGCAATTTTTTTTTAAATATTTCGACTCGTTTTGAAAATAAGGCTATTTAAAAATTCAAAATTTAACCAAAAACCACTAATTTACGTGTTTTCGAATTGTCATAACTGATTTTCTATTTAAGGAAGGAAGGGAGGTGGTGTAGGTGCCAATATTTAGTAATTTGTGCTAACACAGTTGTGAATTAATTTTTTTTGTTTTTTTAATTTAAAATTTCAGTTTTAAATTTTAAAAAAAAAAGTGTCTTCAAAAATTGTTGCAAAATTCTAAAATTTAGTTTATTCTGATTTTTGATGACCAACTAAGTTTCAGAGTAGGATGCTAATGGGTTCATTGATAAAAAAAAAAATTGACGTGCACTTCGTTAAAATTAAGGCTTATAATTTGGTAGGACGAATTGTCGTAACTGTTTTTCTAACTAAGCTGTAAATATGTTCAGGTGGCAATTTTTAGTATTGTCAGGGCTGCCACAGACGACTAAAAAGGCTACTAAAGCGACTATTTTAGTGGCCAGGCGACTATGGCTAGTATTTCAATGAAAAAAGGGGCCAAAACGACTATTTTAAGCAAAACCATCAACTATTTTTAGGCTAAGGCTACTATTTTTTAAGAAATTACAGTCCGATAGTAGGACAAAAAAAAAATCGCCTACTGAGTACTAATGCAGTTTTGTTAAAATGGTGATAAATTTAAGGAAATGGGAAGAGGGAACGTTGTTGAAATAGGGGTTAATTTTAGTTTGTCATGGATCGAGTGGTCACTTTTATAATACAATCTCACTGGTAACCGCGCACGAGCGATTGTTATTTTCGAAGTCAAACACTGTTATTTTCGCCTACCTGTTTGGGTCCTATGTTTTATCTTTCGTGGCTCAACAACATACGCTATATATTTTCAAATATTAACCCTTCTTTGCATGATTTTTTCTTTTTTTTAAAAAAAAAATCAGGGTGATGTAATTAATGCTCTAGATTAAAGGAAAAATATTTAAAAAAATCTTGGTGTAAATAAAAATATGTATTATGTAAAAAACAATATGATGGAAATTTACATCATCATGCATTGTCACATATTTAGCTCAGTAATAAATAAATAAAAAAATATTTTTTACTAAATCTTCTTTATTCTGTATGATAATGTATGATGTAAAAATCTTCAATATCTCTATCATTCATGTTTACCTAAAAAACAACATAAAATGAACATTAACAAAAAAATGTTTACAGTACATTACAAGTGAAGTTACTGCATAGTGATGTAAATTTCTATCACATAGTTTTGAGAAATTTATTCACAGTGTTTTGATATAAATTGTATATAAAATAACAAAAACATGAAAACAAACCTTTTTTCCACTCATTTTCACTTTTATTGTATTTTATATCTCCGTTTATTTCCATAAAACAATTTAAAATCTCGCTCATTTCTTCCAGTCACAACAAACAGCGGAATGACAAGTTGTAGGCCTGGTAATTGACAGTGACGTTTGCTATTTTTTGACAACTGCGTTTTTTTGTACGCAATAGTCGCTTAAAAAGTTGCCAGCAACAACAAATTTACAGTACAAGGGTTTTGAGTACCTTTTTTTGTTGACTAAATATTATGATGGAAATTTCCATCATCATGCAAAGAAGGGTTAAATTTGTATGCCTTTATTTAAAAATGAATTTGTGGAATTTGCCTTGAACGCCGGAAAAGAAAGTCATCAGTATGGACAGTTTTTTTAAACCTTTTTTTTTTTTTTTTAAATTGAAAATTTATATTTTTTGGTAAAAATACCGATTAAATTATACATTTAGCGATTGAGGGTTGCCACTTAGCCAATGGGGCAGTTTAAATGGCCTGATAACGTCATCTTAAATCGTTTTCTTCTCTTGTTAAAAAAGTCACCTAACTTTGCCCAGGTAGTTGTAGGATTTAAGTAAGAAATCCTTGTTCTTTTACCAAGTCAATCACCAGATATACTGAAAATCACGAAATAGGAGGAGCGTATTGTTTGACCACACTCTAAATCCACTCTAAAAATCACACATAATATAGTTCTGCGGATATGCTGATTTCAGCGTTTTTGACCGAAATTTCCTGAGATCGAAAAAATCCACATTAAAATTTCTAGGGGATGCATGTTTGTCATGACAAGTCTGATCGCTATTGATCCTTGCCTGCATTCAGAATTCCCAAAACCTCCGATAAAATGACCACTTTTTTCACGGCTTCCTTTAATGTTTCTCTCTATCATCAATATTTATGTTAGTGTGTGATTGTTAATTTTATTGATTGTTACACCGATATAATGGCCTTTATTGCCAAGATTTAGGCTTATATGACGGGTGATCGCCGAGATTTACGTTGTTGTGACTGCTATTTTTGTCGCGTATTACGCTGATGTAATAGACCCATTGCGAGATTTGCATCAGTATAGAAGGCATTATCGTTTATATTTATATTGAAGTGATAGTCATTTTCGCCAAAGGTTACACTGATTTAAGGATTTAACAGCTGCTTTTCCCGATATTTGCGCAGCCGTTTTGGTGCTGATGCTATAACTGGCGAGATTTACGTTGTTGTAAAGGGGGCTTTCATCAAGGCTTCCGTTCGTACGTTATGTCCGTGTTGTGTGTCGGTGTGAGAATCGATTTCGCCGTGAAGGTCAATCGATGAAGAACGACTAAAATTTTAATAATGTTGCTAAGTTTATAAAAAGTAATATAAATTTCGAAGCAAAATTTACTTAATTACTTTGAATGTAGCTTAAAAAATTAAAAATCCGCCTGTTATTGTCAATACAGTATAATTGTTTAGACTTGGAACTTTTGTTTTTGTCAAAAAGTTGTTTGACTTTGGGAAATTTAAGAAAAAAATATATATGTTTCGTTGCCAGACGATTTTTACCGTCGCTTTTGGGTAAAGTTCAATTTTTTTTTGCTTTGAAAATTTAAAAAAAAAAAAAAGAAAGAAAAAAAAAAGTTTTTTGTAAAAAGAAAAGGTATGAAAAAGAGTGGATATTCGATTCTTTTGAAGGTTAATGGATAAAGTATCGTTCAGAGTGTTACGATACATTGTTCTTATCGTATGGGATGTCGTGTTTACTTGGTATTAAGACACTATTTTGAATCAAAAGACCATATATATAACGGGGAGTGTCTCTGTGTTTTCGTGTTTTATGTTAATTAATAGTTTTATTCCGATCTTGTTGAGGCCGAATAAACGGTATAGTAGTTAGCGTGCTAGCTTCTAGACCGCGAGGTTGCGGGTTCGAGTCTCGTGTAAGGCATGGGTGTTTGTATATGTATGTTGGCTTGTCAAATGACAAATGTTTCGGCGCATTATAGCCCTCTTGTTGCTGACTGCGACAGATAATCTGAAAACAACCAACCGATCTTGTAGAACACTTAAACTTTCTAAGTAAGAGCAAGACAACTGTCGACTTGAAAAAAGGGACTACTATTTTCAATTTCTGAGACTACTATTTTCAACGTCTGAGACTACTATTTTGGCTACTATTTTTAACATCTGGGGCTACTAAAGCAACTATTTTCAAAGCTTATAATCAGTGGCAGCCCTGTGTCTTAGACATTTTAGAAAACAAACTTTTTTTGTCTCGAATAGTGTAATTTTCTTAAAAGGATTGAAATGATGAGAATCCTTTACTCTGCGCCATGTTTTTCTATTGCTTGTTTAATCCTTTTCAGGCAGACTTCACAAACAATAAAAGCAATATTCAATAGTAATCCAAGTTGGGAAAAAGACTTAAACTGCTCAGTCACCTGAAGACATAGTATAATACTCAAATCGAGGATGAAAGACTCCCTAAAAAATTTCCCACCAAAAAAAATAAAATTTAAAGATCTGTTGAAAGAAGATTTTGCTGAAAACAACAGCACTGCCCCCTCCCATTCTCAACCATGGGGTCTCCTAAATAATCCCCCATCTTAGTGATACCAGTAATATATAAATTCCTAGACATTTGATATACCCACCCATCCACTCCCAAGGTCAAAGGCTGCCTCCTTAGGTAATTAGTCTGTAAGAGGTGAGAGGAAATTTACCAGTTTGTTTATCTTAAAGAAAATATGGGGTGAGATGGAAAGGAATTCCAAGAAATTCTCTCCTCTGTACACGTGTGTGGTCCTCTTAATATAGATGTTTTATCCATATACACTAAAAAAAATTATATTTTTATAACTGTATTTTTATAACTTATATTTTTATAACCAAAATATTAAAGTATACTAAAACTGTTTACTTGTAGAAAGAATTAAAATCGCAACTAAAATTCCATATTTTTTACAAAATAGAATTATTGAAATTATAGCTTTGAAAGTAAAAAAAAAAGTAAATAGAATGGAAATAAATAATGAATGAACTACAATATTATGTTTCAACCTAGAGTTTTCATGAGAGATGGGATATGAGACCTTCAAAGAATTCATTAAATGGTCCATGATCACCTTTCCACTTTGAAATTTTGTAGATCATAACCATTAGTATAAACTATTTTTTTAATTGAAATTTTTTTAATATTTTTTAAGCTTTTTTTTTTCTTCTTTAAATTGAAATTTTATTTAAAAAAAATTTAAATCACAATTGTGTACATATCATTTTAAAGGCCACAAAAAATGCTAAAAATTGGCACCTGAACTATCTCTAGTTTAATCAAAAAACTAGCTATGGTATTTTGTCCTTAGTTATTTGTAAGCCCGAATTTTAACGAAATGCTCATTAATTAGTTTTTTTATTTATGAACATAGTAGCATCCCACTCTGAAACTTTGTTGATCATTAAACATTGATAAAAATTAAATTTTAAAATTTTGTGAAAATGTTTGAAGACACGTTTTTTAATTTTTAATTGAAATTTTAATTTAAAAAAAAATCTAAATCACAATTGTATTACGTATCACATTAAAGGTCATGCAAATTACTAAAAATGAGCACTGAAACCATTTATCTAGCTTAAATAGAAAACCAGTTATGACAATTTGAAAGCATGTCGTTTTGTGATTTTTGGCAAATTTTTAAATAGCTGTATTTTCAAAACGAGTCGATAGACCACCATAATTTTTTTTATTTTTCTTAAGTCTACATGTACAACCTTTCTGCCAAATTTTATCAAAATCTGAGATGGTAAAAGGTTTGCATACAGTGTGTCGATTTGACGTGGAATGACCCCTATATGTAATAAAGGATAGTAAAAGTATTGTTTTTGATGAAGTGAATGTGGTTTTCACATTTCCTAATTCGCTAAAATTCCTAATATTCCTTAAATTTTTTTTGTTTTCTCTAAAAATACCTAAAATTCCTACCTAATTTTTTTAAAAAACTCACTGCACCCCGTGCGAGTACAAAAAAGAATTGTCTGCGATCAGCATAACTCCCAAACGAATTGACCTACGAGGTTCAACTTTTTGTATACGGTTCAGTGGTAGCCACTGAACCAGTTAAGAGTTTCGTCAAAATAGCGCATGCGCAAAAAGTAGAGTGCCTGTAGGTCCTAGTAGTTGGAGGCTTTTGACAATTTGTTTTCCATTAATTGCGTTCTTTTCCTTGGAAGTCGTGACCTACTATCAAGGTTTTCGTCAAAATCGCTCATTGAGTTTAAATTGTGAAAAATCATGTTTTTCAGCTAAAAAACGCTTCTAACGATTTTGATTAAAATCTCTGTGCTAATGCCTGTTAACCCTAAACCTACCGACATTTTATACATACCTATTTCCACCAATGGCAGTCAAATGACCGCTTTTCAAATAAACATTATTTTCTCTTCCAGTTGATTATAAAATAATACATAATTTACCATAGGCAATAAAACACAAAGTAGTTAATATGTAATAATTAAAGAATTGTTTATTTTTTCAGGGTTTAGGAAACAAAAAAAGAAATGAAAACCTGGAATTAAACAATTTAGATTGAAGTCTCAAAAGCAGTCATTTGAACGCTCTGGTAAGTTTAGTGTTGTTCTAATCGTCCCCACCTTCGAAATTTCAGTACAAATGCGGTTGAAAAACGAGGACACAGATAGCTCTCTGTCCTTGGGCATCAACGAATGATTATTTAACATTGTGCGCGAAACCGTAATGTCTATCGAAAAACATCGCCAATTTCGCTCTTTCATCGTGTAAAAAATTACTGTCAAAAATATCGCCAAACAGGCCATTTTTGTTTCAATGAGTGAAACTAGTAAAAAACACCATACATTTTAATGGAATGACCAGTAAGTACGTTGTGTGATGTTCCACACACTCTGTTGGAAAAGCGGAACTTTTCAGAAACAATTTTTAATGGAATTTACGGGGCTTTATCAAACTAAACTCGCCTAAAACTCTTATAATCTTGTTCCCATGGTCATTAAAAGTGCTTAATATTTTTGAGCTCGTTTTCAAAATTTATAAAAATGCAACTTGGACTTGCCTTACTTAAAAATTTATAAACATGATGCCTGAAAGCAAACATTTTCAAAAGTCCTTAAAAACATTATTTAGGTTTTTAAAAGCCATTGATTTTCATTCTGTGATAATCTTGTCATAAAAAATCTAGGAAACTTTTTCCAATGAATTTTTATGCCGACCAAACGGTATAGTGGTTAGTGTGCTAGCTTCTAGACCGCGAGGTTGCGGGTTCCGAGTCCCGTGTTAGGCATGGGTGTTTGTAAATGTATGTTGGCTTGTCTAATGACGAAATGTTTCGGCGCATTATAGCCCTCGTGTTGCTGACGGCGCCAGATAATCTGAAAACAACCAACCAATGAATTTTATGGGCACCCTGAAAGATTTTTCGAGTTAGCAGTAAGCTTTTATTTGGACGTTTGTATCTATTTTGGACGTTTAAGACGGGTACCATCCGCAAACCGCGTGAATTTTTTTTTATGGGAGCGGAACTTTAAATTTAAAAATAAACTAAGGTAGCATATATCCCCCCCCCCCCTTCTTTAATAAAGAAAAACCCTTCGAATGCATTGCCATAACAACTAGGGGTGTGGAACATCGCACGACTTGCAATCTATAATAATAAAACAAGCTGTGTGTCTGTCTGTGGATCTATAGAAACCTACTTAAAATTGGAGTAGAGCTTTGAAATTTTCAGCATAAGTAGTTTCGGCCTTCTAATTGTATATATACATCACAAACAGAATGTTAAAATTTTAATTAGTTCTTTTTTAATTAATTTTTTTAATTAATTAGTAAATATGTTACAAAACGATATCTAATAGGGCTACAGCTCTGAAATTTTCAATATAAGTAGTTTTGGACTTTTAAAAAACAGAATTTTAAATTTTTATTTTGTTCTTTTTTTAATTAATTTTTTTAATTAATTTATAAATATTTTACAAAACGACTACTAATTAGGTCCTTAAAAGTCATTAATTTTCATTCTGTGATTTGAGTGGAAACCCTGTGTACAAGTTTCCGTGTTTATACCTTGTTTGACCTAAGAAAAGATTGGATGTACATGCTTTCTGTTCCATTTTTAAGTCGCTTATTTTGTGTCGTCTTATTTTCTCTCTCCCACTTTTGAAGAAGCGGTTTTTTCTATTCCGTTTTTGAATTTTTCTAATGTTGTAGTCCACGGTTGACGCGCTTTTTTTTAACGATTTGTTAGTGAATTGTTTACTTATTAACAGGTTAATTGCAACGCCTACCATATGTTCTTCGCCTACCATACAGACGCTGTGTCATTCGTTCGAAAAAACTGTCATTCGTTCGAAATTTTTTTTCGAAAAATCGAAAAAATCGAAACAGCACTGAAATTTTCAACATAAGTAGTTTTGGCCTTAATTTTTTTTAATTAATTATAAATATTTTACAAAACGATTTGTAATTGGGCTACATTTCTGAAATTTTCAAGACAAGTAGTTTTGGCCTTCTAATTGGACTGACAAAAAGAATGTTAAAATTTTAATTTGTTTTTTAATTAATTTTTTCACAAAAAGCGACTTCGAATAGGCTTAGAGCTCTGAAAGTTTCAACATAAGTAGTTTTAGCCTCTAATTTTGCTTTCCAGAAACACGTGATAAAATAATCTTAAAGGGTTGTTGTATTATTGTATTAACGGGGAATATTTTTTTTTCTTGACGAGAGAGGCTTCCAATATTAAGGCTTTACTTAGCAATTAGATTTTAGTAAGTGAAGCGAGCTTATGCCTACGCATCAATGAACCTTTCAGCGAGCGAAGCGAGCCTATGCTTACATAGCAATGAACCTTTCAACGAGTGAAATAAGCCTGTGTTTATGTGTCAATGAACTTTTCGGCGAACGAAACGAGCTCGATTTTGCTTAGCGATGAACCTACCAGCGAGCGAAGCACCAACAACTGGGACCTATACACGAAGGACAGATTTCCGCAACGCGAGGCCTCACAGCTAGCTAAGATATTGCACATGTTAAAATTTCGTAGCGAAGCACGGGTATGTAGCTAGTTACACTATAATACTGATGCCAATTTGTGTCACTTACCATTTTTATATTGTCTTCTTTCATATAGAAAAAAAAATCGCCGTATTGATGAATATTGGTGATATGCTTTCCTATAATTCTTATATCATCCTATCTTATTAGTGAAACTGAGGAGAGAAGAAAAAACGATCGTTGATGAGGTATGCTCAAGGAAAGAGAACTCTGTGTTGAAGGCATTCGTTTTTCAACTTTTTACGCCATTAAAGCATTTTTACGGTAATTTCGGCGGTGGGATGTTGAGAACACCTTAAGAGGCATTACCACAGTGATTTTTAACATAATCGTTTGAGGCGTTTTTTAGTTATTACTGAAAAACATGATTTTTTTCCAATGTCAGCTACCTTATGCGCATGCGCGATTTTGACGAAAACATAAATGGTAGGTCATTGGGCCATCGCCAACCTGTACACCAAATTTGAACATCGTAGGTCAATTTGTTCAGGAGTTATGCTGATCGCAGACAGACATTTTTTCTAGATCACTTTTTTTGAAATTAGTATGTTCCAAAACGTGAAGAAATGTAAAAATTCGGAACAAATTTTTTAACCGAAAACCAGTTATGACAATTTGAAAGAATGTCATTTTGTGATTTTTGGCAAAATGTTTATATAGCTGAAATTTCAAAACGAGTTGATATACTTCCATACAATTTTTCATTTTTCTAAGTCTACATATATACCTAAGTAGACATATACAACCTTTCTGCCAAATTTCATCAAAATCTAAGATGGTGAGGTAAAGTGATTGCTAAAGTGTGTTGATTTGATGTGGAATGACCCCTATAATTTTTTGACCATGTAAAAATTGTCAAAAATATCGCCTAACTGGCCCTTGAAAACGAGTGAAAATAGTAAATTACACCATAAATTTTAATGGAATGACTAGTAAGTACAATGTGTAATTGAAAACTCGGAAATTTCGTCGACTTAATTTTAAAATCCGCTAAAAAGCCCAGATAATCCTCCAGAGATGAAATTTTTTTTTTCTAAGATTTTAATTATTCAACTTTTTAGAAAATTAGCAGTTTTTGCCTATATGTATTGAAACATGCTTGGCAAAGAACAAAGAATGTCTGTTAGGTCATGTTTAGATTTGTCCTTTTAAATGTTTTGGGTCCTTAAAAAGTTCATTTTTTCATGTTTTGCTTTTTGTTTTCTTTCAGTCCTTTCACTGCAAGCCACCTTTCAAGAGTTGGGCATTTGGTGTGTTTCTCTTGTGAAATAAATGGAAATCCGGTATTGCTACCGAATGCATCTTGTAGTGATATAAAGCTCCGGTAGATGGCAGCACTATACGATTCCTGGTGAGGAAAATGACACGTTTCCTTTCCTGGCGGTCTCAGTTTGCCGTTGAGTTTTTTTCGTTTTTGACATTGTTATATGAAAATAAAATTTACAGGGTTGCGTCTGTCATTATTCACAATTTTCGAACCAACTTGCTTTTGAAAAAAAAAAAATAAGTTTTAGGGTACCAGTATACGTTAAAAATGTAAATTTTTGCCAGTGTAAGTCTTTTTTTCCAAAGAGATATAAAATATTGTTATATAAACCGAACAAAAAATGAAAGGCTATTTATACTTCGAATCAACCAAATCAAACTTTAAGAATTACAGAATATTGCTAAAATTGTATCGAATTATTCTGTATAATTAAGAATTTTTAACTGTAGTCAAAAAGATTATTGTATTGTCGTGTATTTACAAATATTTAAGAATTGTATAATGCTGGTACCTTAATCGTGGTGTTCATGAGCAAACCTTGTGGTTCCTTTAATTTGTATATAAAATTGTTTAATGAGGCAAGTGAAGATGCACAGGATTACCAGATGGACACGTATGTTGTCTTAATGGAATATTTCATGGCCACGGATGAATGGACGTGTGGTAAGTAAGGCCTATTCTATTTTTCTTCTACGAGTTTTAAAAAATCATTAATCTCGCCCTTGATGTACTTGAAGACTACTCTCGTATAAATTTGCAAACCTTATTTATTTAAAACTATATTGCAAATTCATACCGTCATCTTGAATTGTAATAATAGAGGAATTCTCCCTAAAGTTCCTTAAATTTTTTTTTTTTTGTTTCGCTCAAAAATAGTAAAACTCTTCAATAATTCCTAAAATCGTTAATTGAAAATTACCATATTGACCTCCACAACGCACGATAAACCAGGAAAAGACTTGGACTGAAATATGAATTACTGGCAAACAATTCCAAAATAGTAACTTAAACTCGTTCTTTAGTTGAAATATTCTTTTCCCAAGTACTTCTAAAATCTAATTTTGCTAGAAGTTGCTCGGTGTACAGTTTCTTGCCAGAAATTCTTGGACAAAAATGTTTGATAGGAATATAAAAGATGACATTCTCGCTATGTTCCTCGGGTTAGATGATGATTTGAAATAGTAGTCTGATTTTCTTTTTTCCAAACCAGATTACCAGTTTTTTTTTCCCCTTGCCTATTTTGAAAGTAAAATATAAAAAAAATTTATTTAATTCTGTCTTTCGTTTTTAAATATTTTTTTTTTTTTTTTTTAAGAACAGTATTTCGTTCAAAAGTCGACCACCTGTTCATGGCTCAAAAAATTAATCATTCCATTCATATTTGCTATAATTGTAGTATTTTGAGTAAGGTGAGAATTTTAAAAATCGCGAACTGAAAGAATTTCCATTGAAACTGCGAAGAAGCTATTGCAGCAAAGCTAAATTCTCCATTAAAAATATATATAAGTATATATTTTATTTTTTCTTGTGAAAACAAGGGGTAGTCCCCTTAGGAACCGAAATTACCGGGGTCAACCACGTACCCTTTTTTCTGGCGTCAACTTCAATCGATAATCCAGTCAAATATATTTTTTTATTTTGGATCCATATGATGACAATAATAATCTACTAAAAAAAAAAAAAATGTCTTTAAAAAAAAATTTCAGATAAAGACTAAAATTAACGTGCAAGTTACCAGACTGCTACCTTTAGAAATTAACTATGTCTTTTGATCAGATGGTCGGCCAGATACGTTGGTTGCTGTAGCAATTTTAATTGCTGTTTTCTTTTGGGAATTATTTAAAACATTTTTTTTTTTAAATTAAAATTTATTTCTCTTAGTACTTGGAATTGCTGCGATAGCTATTACTAATTTAAATAGAAATTCTCCCTAGAAGAATAATTTACTGTTGTATTTAATTTTATTCATTCCCCCCCCCCCTTCAATTTCACTATATATATAAATTAAAACTGATCTATATAGTGAACTTGTATCGTGAGAAAGCAACTTTTAACAATTCTAGAATTTATAAGACTTGAGTCCTAGTGTGCAATGCCAGCAGTGAAGGTGTTTATCAGTTCCTAACCATCGATATAAATAAACAACTGGATAGACATCTTAACGCTGGGAAAATGAAGCCGTTGTCAGATGCTGTTGGTGGGATATAAAATACGGATTGCCACGGATTGAAAATAAAATTTTGGGTTGTACACAGCAGAAATGTCAATTGTAGACTTTAATTAGTAATGTGCAAAAAATATATATACTTTAGCATTTTACAAGGTTTTTCGCATTTCCATCCAACTATAAAAGTAAACTGTGATTGGTTAATCTTCCCACCAGCTTCGCAATCCCTGGCGCGTTTTTCTCTGCATCGATAATTCTATCCAGTTGTTTATCCAAATCGATGTTCCTAACATGACATCCAGTTAATTAACTGCGCACGTAATTTTGAGTAATTGCCTACAAGGTAAAATATCGAAAACAAAAATTGTTTGATAGTGTTGAGATTATTACATTAGCGTAAGTTTTTTAAAAAAAACTAAAAATGATATTTCCAAACAAACTTGTCCAGAACCCCCCTCCTCACCGTTCTCTTGGTCTGCCTCTAGTAGTACACGAGGACTTGCTGTTGCCGGCTAGTAGAGTGGACACATTTAGTGCCCAAGTAATAAGTTTTTTGTTTGTTTATTTTTACTCAGAAAAAATTTTTCGACTTATTTTTTTTTTACCCCACTTTATTAGTTCGTAAAACACTCCACAGATGGCAGCACATACTGCGAAATAATTGTTTTGATGAAGTTTCTCTTGGAAAGTTGTTTGTAGTAAGACAAATCTAATCGTCATTTTTTAAAAAGTTTTTATTTTTGCACATTTCTTCTATCTATCTTGAACATTATGTGTAGAACTGATAATTGATGTCAAAATAGCGCACCGGGAGAGATTTTTACAACTTATTTTGACCATCGATATTGATGAACAACTGGATAGACTGCTTAACGCTTGGAAAATAAAGCCGTTGGGATGGACAGAAAAAAAAAAAAAATACGGATTTCCAAGTAGTGAAAATTAAATTTTGGGTTGTACACAGTAGATAACGTAATCAGTAATGTGCGAAATAATATCCTATCTAGCACTTGACAAGGTTTTCCGCATTGCTACTCGACTGAAGATGTGAACTGTGATTGGTTAATTGTTCACCCATCAACATCGGTGTGGTTTTCCTTTGAATTGACATGGAGCAGTCTGTCCAGGGCCTGACCATGACAAGGTCCGAACATATTTAGGGGCCCCTTTTTCAAACGCGTGATTTATTGGAAATGGTCTTGACACAAAGTCAAATGAATTGTCACTATAGAAAAAGTTGATCAATTAATACTAAAATTTTTTCTTCTTAAAGTTGTTTTATTATTTCAAACAATCAAATTTATGAATCAAAAGAGGAAAAACTGCGGTTTATAAAGCATTGCATTTCATTATCACAATGTGTAGTTAATATTCGTGACAACGTTATGTAAAGCATTATTCACAATAAATTCGCCAAGACTTCCCTTCAATATTTTTTTTCTCCTTTCTTTCAAGAAAGCTTGTTTTTTAGGCTATTAAATGATGGTTTAGTTGAATAAATGCACTACTTGGATAAGAAAAACGATTCAGGATCATTACAAAATAGTTTTTGTGCAAAAAAAAATCATAAGATTATAAAATATATTCATATAGCTTTTGTGAAACAAAAGTGGTTTACAACCAATTTCGGGGTCCCCTGAAATCTTGGGCCCGAGCTTTGATCAGGGCCTGAGTCTACCTAATTATTCATCTATATCGATGATCAAAATGGGCTGTAAAAAAAAACTTCCTCGCTGCATTTGAAGTGCTGCCATCTGTAGGGAGTGGGGAAAGTAATTCCAGCTACTTCCCTCTTCGAGTAGTGGCTGTTTGTAATCCAATGTTGCCTTAACAAGAGAAACATCTAGCTACAAATTCCTCGAAATTCGAAGCTGTTTTTACGAATACCGATTATAGATGTTAGTGTTAAAAAGTGGGTAAATAATTGATCGAAATAATGAATCGAATAAGCTAAACACTAAGAAAACAAAAATGGCCAATGAATAAGCACTTTCATGCTTATTTGGTGCCAACTCTTGAGAAACTGGAGAATAAATCCGACTTCACAAATATAAACGCTTAGCACCTTTCAAAATAGTTCTGAAACTCCCAAAAATTCAAATTCCTCTCGTGCAAACTTTTCCTGTAGTTGGCTCAGTGTTCCATTTATTAGTGCTGCCATCTGTTAGGAGTAGGGGAAAACTCATTCCAGCTGCTAAATAACTCTTGTAGCAGTGGCGTTAATCGTGAGTAAAATTTCAAGCTATTCTTATTCTCTGGTATCACTAAAGAAAGTTTCCTTCATTACTGACTGCTGGAAGATGATGCTTTATAATATTGGGATTAATTGATCTCAATGTTATTTCTCTTCGCGTGTTATTGGAATATTCTTCTCGGAGGCTTTTTGTGTTGTTTACAACTAAGTTTCTTTAAACATTTTGTTTAGCCAGTGTTAGTTATGGGAAGACACACAAGACAAAAAAGATCCGAACAGAGTTTGTTTCAATTTTGTTAGTCGATAAATATGACTTCAGGCCGAAATTTTACAATCCTGGTGCAATTAAAAAAAAAAAAATTTAATTACTTTCGAAGTAGATTTTTTTTTCTGTGAATATTCGCGACAGAAGTTTTCATAGTAGAATGTTGGAAATCTTTGAGTGGAGTATTTTAGTATCACAAAATCTCATGCCTAAATTATAGAACTCTGGTTCAAATGTTTTTGTTTTTTTTCCCATTGCTACAAAACTACAATTTTGACCCCACCCCCATTTATCCTTTTTTTTTTTTAATCCGCAATATCACTGGGGGGGGGGGGGAACTTAGAGGAATTTTCTAGGACGAAGTTACAATAATTAAACAAATGTAATGTTTTGCGAACTCAAAACTTATATATTGGGGAGTCTCCAATCCAAAGTATAAAACAACCAAGTGGACAAATCTTGCCTGAAAAAAAAATCTCCAATTTCTCATTTTTTAAAATTTTCGATCTACATGGAAAATAAAATGGTGGATAAAAAAGAACGAAAAAGCACCAATTTTTATTTCTTTTTTTTTTATAAATTTTAATACAAGGAATACATATATTGTCAGAAAAAGATTTAAAATAATGTAATGTATTCCCATTGGAATCTTCAATTTCCGATTTAAAATTCTCTAGTATTTTCCTGAGTTTACGGGAGGTGTCTTGAATCATCGAGCGGCACTAGTAAACCTATAAAAAAGCTTCGTACTTCGGTTTGCCACGCCTTTTGATATAATCAACTCTTGGCACTAGCCAAACGTCACCCCTCTCCTTCCTTGTCTTTCAAATAAACTTGTGTGCAGCTCATCCATGTTTGTTTATTTATAACGGTCAACATCTAAGGTACCGTTGTATATATATGTTACACTTTATATATTTTTACATTTATTGAAATTTGGCACCGCAAAAAAAGATAGTTAAATACATGCCAGATGTTGTTTTAATTTGCAAGCCTTTGTTTCAGAGAATAAGGTAGTGACTTTTTCGGCTTTTAAAATTTTGTTGAAAGAATTCCAAATGAACAACGTATATAATAAAGTCTTCATTTCATCATTATATTTTTCAGTTGATAATCAGCATAATATAATGATTACATCTTTTAATATCAAAAATTTCGAAATATTAAAATCCGGCAAATTTAAAATGAGGAGAAGGGGGGGGGGGGGGCGGGTTTCGAAATTAAAGAGGTTGCGTCATGGACCTTGGGGGGGGGGGGAGATTGACACCCCTTGAGTATGTTGCGTTGCCTATTTCATCAAAAAGTAGTTTTACTTCTCCATGCGGATCAGCTGGAAGAGACGGAAGAAGGATTTAATAATAATTTACTTAACACGTTCGCTGCCACTGGGGCGTCAGCATGGCGCTACCCCTCATGACGGCGACGCTCTGGGACGACGATCGAGTATGATAAGTAAACTGCTTTATTTTTAGTTCGGATTTGGAGGTTGAACGTTGAGGTTTTTGAGGCACGTTGGTGAAGCATTATTTTATATTTTTAGGAAATAAAAGGTTTTTCCTTTTTTCTGGTTTTACTATTAAAATATAAGGAACGTTTTTAATCATTAAAACACTTTTTTTTAAATTCGGTGAGGATGGATATATAAATTTTGGTGGCAGCGAATGTGTTAAGACTCTGCCCTAATGCCTCTACAAAACTGGATCTTCTTAACTACTACTTACAGCCAAAGTTTAAAGAATTTGACTAAAGTGATTATATTAAATTTTTACAATGGGTTTTAGAGATTGAAATTATTTGGTCACAACATTTGTAACTTAGCACAAAAAAAAAAAGTTAATTCCTCATAAGTAAATAAAAAATTAAAAAAACAAACAGTGGCAATAATTTTCCGAATTTTCAATGAAAAAAAATGTATCTGTAGTTCTCGCATTGACATACAGGGAAATCATTGGACACCCGAGTTATGTACTTTAAATTTTTTGGTTGGTTGTTTCCAGATTATCTGGCGCCGTCAGCAACACGAGGGCTATAATGCGCCGAAACATTCGTCATTAGACAAGCCAACATACATTGACAAACACCCATGCCTAACACGGGACTCGGAACCCGCAACCTCGCGGTCTGAAAGCTAGTACGCTAACCACTATACCTTAGATTCTTTGGTAGGGCACTAAATAGTATCTAGAAATATTACAGGGTTCCCACGGTCATTAAAAGTGCTTAATATTTTTGAACTTGTTTTCAAGGCCTTGAAAATGCTTAGAGGTGCTTAAAAGTCCTTGAAAATGCTTAGAGGTCCTTAAAAGTCCTTAATTTTTACAGATGTTGTCCAACTGCAAAATTTATAAAAAAATACAACTCGGCCTTGCTATTCCCTCGTGACCGCCACTTATCTGCACCGTATCGGAATTTTCCGACATATTTGTATTGCGCATCCACCAACTTGTAACTTTTTTGGTAGAATATACTTTATTAAAAATTTAAATACGGACATGATGCCTGAAAACAAATTTTCATAGGTCCTTAAAAACATTAATTATGTCCTTAAAAGTCATTGATTTTCATTCTGTGATTTGAGTGGGAACCCTGTATTAGTTGTATTTCCTTCATGTTCAACAATGATGAATAGGAAGTCACTTCATGTAAATTTCAAAAGTTTCTGGATCAAATCAAATAGTTTTCTGGAAACGAATTTTTCAACAGGGTGGCCACAAAATTCAGTGAAAAAGGTTCCCTGATTTCTTTGATAGATTTCTGAAAAAATTCCCCGATTTTACGGCAAACTTTTTTTTTTTTTTTTTTTTTTTAATTTTTCCAGCTGCCATAGATCAAATAGAACATTTATGACAAAGATATATAATATGACAATTTTTAAAAAAAAATGGTTTTGGCAGTAATGAAAAGTTTTAAATTGTACCCGTAACATGAAATTTCTAACGATTATCACAACTCTCCCGGAAAATGTCGTCAAAATAAGGATGAACGAGGAAATGTACTTTAAAAAATAATAGAAAAATTCCTCGATTTTCGCGGGGGGAAAAAAAAAAGAAAACTCCGACATTTCCCCGACTTTTTTCAGGATCAAAAAGGTTCTGTGGCAAGTAATATTTGAAAAAAAAAAAAAAAAATTAAATGTAAGGTTGAAATATCATTACATTTTACTCTTAAAAAAAGTACATTTTCTTACAAGTTTAAATGTTTTATTATACTTTAGAAATTTTGAGACCCACGTGAAGAAAATTGCGATTAAAAAAAAAGTACCACTTCTACTTTAAGCCATGTTCCCTCTTCCTCAGTGGTCAGATGATTCATCGATGGTAAAATAAAAAAGAAGAAACGCTTCCTTATATAATACACGAAATACATAAAAAGGAACTACTCTAAAGCAACACGAGAGAGAAGAGGCAAAAGGCTACACATGTTAGATCTTCTGTGTTGGCACGAATAAAATAAAACATACACAAGGACACCATAAACTATGAAAAGGATTGACTTTTTCTTTTTTACATTTCGTAGAGAAATGTTAGTAGGCTATGAATCTATACTGGTCTGACTGATATCTGAAGAGAAAACATGGCCGAAATTAACTTGAACTAAATCTGATTACCAAATATGTCATAACTTGCCAAATAATGAGAATTCTTTTTTCATTTTTGGAAAACCCACCACTTTCAACCATAAATGACTGAAATTCTGACCGGAAGTCTGCTTATAAGGAACTGATACTGCTTATAAACTAGTACATATATGTATCGGGGTGATACAGTCTCATGTAGACGGAAAATTTCAATTGATGTTTCAGAAAAGATAAAAATAGTTATGTCGAATATAAAATGGTAAATTTCAACTGGATGACTGAAATTACGAGTTCAAAAATGTATTATTAATAAAGAAGCAATTCCGAAAATAATACTTTTATTACGCATGTTTTGCGTTCTCATGTATGTACCTTGTCAAAACACTTCTGCTCATTTTCTTTCTCTTGAAATTGCAAAGTTCTTGACAGTCCTTTATGCATTTGCATAAAGGACTTGTGAACCAAAAAGTCAATTATCGAGAAGCGCGCTTTGTTTAGTTAGTAATTGACGACAGTTGCTTACTACGATGGTCATCAGAATGACCGTCATGGATGGATTGCAAATGTCAGTACCAATCATGTAATGAAATTAAAACTAACTAGCTTTAACGGCCTAATCTTTCTCAAGTCAAGTTTGAACAATTTTTACCTAAAAGATGTTAAGCTTAAGAGATGACATTTTATAGAATTTTGTCTCTTAAGTTGCAAAAATAAATTATCTATACTAATCTTTCAGTCACGTAAACTTGTGAAGAATTTAAGCCAATAATAAATCCTAATTGGGAGAAAAAAACTTGTCGATGACAATACATTCTATCAAGTTTTAGGGGCAAACAAGGAGTTTACCAATAGCACGGAATGAATGTTTTCTTCGTAGTGGTTAAATACTATAAAAATTCAATCTGTGCTTAAAATTTACTGAAATAAGTTACATTTCTTATGAAAAGAGAATATTTCAATGGACCTATTTGTGTATAATGTGCATTTGCACATAAAATTTATTAATAACAAAACTTGCACTCCAATAATCCAAACTTTAATGCCTAGCGACAAGTTGCAACAAAGCGTAACAATTTTATTGTTCCTATAGCGACAAATTGCATCAAAGCGTAACAATTTTATTGTTCCTATAGCGACAAATTGCATCAAAGCGTAACAATTTTATTGATTTCTTAAAAACAGTGAACAAATTACAGCTTACACATTACTGAATAAAAGTCTATGCCATACGTTTAGTGTCATTATAAAATTAATGTCACTAGAAATATATGTTGATTTAAAAACAAACTTTTTATTTTTACTGTTAAATAAGTGATTTATTCTAAATCTCGAGTAACGCCAGATAGCAAATGTAGTTTTTGCAGACACAAAACATATATTTGTCACACTCGTAGAAAGCATTCCTGCAATTAATGTACTTCGAAGTCCAATCAATACTCACAATTTGGAGATAGTGTAGTGTTGTTTTATAATGTAAATTTATCTTTGCTCCATAATGTCTAAGGAATTAGGAAAAACAATTTATAAACAATTTACGATTATCCTTCCAGGAACCAAATGATATTGATCCAACAGTTCTTATTTTACACGAAAGTATTGAAATCATAGATCATTAAACAATTTGAGCAGAGGTTGTCACTTTAATAGGAAAAACTCAAATAATTGATCAAATGGAAAATATATTGATTGAGGAACCAAATATTGTCTTTTAAGTTCACTAGACTTCATTTCCATTGAAATCGTTTCAATCATATTCTGAAATCTCAATTGAATGGTTGCACAAAACAATTTAGTAATTTCCAAGTTTAGTCTAAGAATTAAGTTTTCATAATCTCAGACATAAATTAGAGACAAATCAGATTCGGACCTAAACCAGAGAAATGACGTCAAACCTTTCGTCAAAAATATTGGTTGCTGTTTTAGCAATGCTCTACGTGATGGAATTGAATAAAACTGCGGATTCCTGTTACGAAATAACAGGAGGAATCGAGGGAAATGCTGCAAAAGACGTATTGAAGGCACTTGGTAAGGAATACGAATTGGTGATTCCTGCTGATGGCGAATCCGGTCGAAAAAAATTCAATGGACATTGGACTGGTCTCATTGGTATGACGGCACGGGGTGAAGCCGACCTAGCTTTTGGTGGCCTCGGTTTTACACCCGAGCGACTAAAAGTCGTGGATTTCACCAAACCATTAGCGACTGGCTCTGTGACTTTTGGGATTGGGAGAGCTGAAAAATTTCGACCTAAGAACCCTTTCTTTTATCCGTTTCATGGCCCAGTGTGGGGATATTTCTTCTTCACGTTCTTCGCCATCACTGCAGCCATGTGGTTGATCTTCAAGAAGAAGCATTCCATTGGGAGAATAATGTTTGAACTCTGTGGTATTATTCTGAGACATGAGACAGTCCTTCACGCTTGATGTAAATTCGTGGAAGTCGAAATTCTTTATGGTAGCCATCTTCTTGTATGGTCTGGTGATGACATCTGGGTACTTGGGTATTCTTCTATCTTTCATGACGGTACCCATGCAAGGAAAGACTGTCAAAACCTTTAAGCAACTTTCGGATGCTGTTCTGAAAGGAACCCACAGATGCATGCTGGGTAATGAAAGATACCCCCATAGTCCCCTTTCTGATTTCCACCAAAGAAAAACATCTGCAGCTATTGGGAAAAGAAATTCATCGACACAAGTGGTTCGTGGACAGAGAGGACATGAATTCGATAAATATGATGAGTCCTTACGACGCCTTTATTGCGACTAATGTGATGTTAGACATACTATTCAGTGAACAAAAATCAAAGCACTTAATATCCGAAGATAGTGTAGCCTGGGCAGCTTATGCAGTTGCTATGAATCGCAAGTTCTGCTGTAAGAAAAAACTGAATGGCATCATAACGAGATTTTGGGAATCGGGAATGGTTTATCAATTTATTAGGGAAAAGGCTTCTAAGAACTGGTTAAGGTATAAGGAAGAAGAAGAAAAAGAACATACAATTACTATTGAAGACATTTCATGAGCTTTGATTATCTTATGTGCAGGTTGGACGATTTCATTTCTAACACTTTTAGCAGAGATATTGGTTTTTAAGTATGCTTAAATAATCATCTCTACTATTGATTAAAGTGAAATATTATGTTTGAAATTCATACTTAGAAGATTTAGATTTAAATAATTATTAAGGGGACTGGGTAGTCAACGACAGCACAAAATCAGAAAAATCAAGGCTTCAAAATCACGTAAAGAATTAAATATTAGTCGAAAGGAAATAATTTTTTTGCATAAATGTTGTTCAAATATTTTTAAATTATACTGTAAAAAAATATCTCATTTAAATAGGTTATTATTTTCGAAACAAAAGCGCTCAGAAACAGTTTATAACCCCTATTTTTACTTTGCATTACTTCGATATTGAGTGCTAAAATACCATTTTATAAGAAAATCAGAATGAAATCGGAAGATGATTTTCATGATTCTAAACACCAAATTAAGGTTAAATTTCGAAAATTGGGAATTTAAAATATCCCGTAGGATTAACATGGTTAAAGTATTTTCAATGGGAAATGCACACTTTTTTTTGCAATAATTGGATTTTGACTAGTAAAATGTCACTTTAATGACGATTTGATTGTAGATATCGATTCGGGTGATGATTTCTATTACCCTAGTTCAAAAAGTGTGTAAAATTTCGAATATTTTGAAATGTGAAACTTTCCATACGATTAACATGGGGAAAATTGTTTTTTGAAACTGCACTTTTTGGGACCAACTTTTGACCCACTTCTTATTTCGTGAGTGTTATAAAATTGGAACTGGAGATTTTCCGATATATTAGCTTCTATTTCACCAAAGCAAAATTTTTTGAATTTTTTACTTTTTGAACAATAATTCATTGAAAATCGTCGCCCATGTATTTTCAATGAGGGAAAGTGTCTTTTAGTAAAGTTGGCTCAAATGCTTTCTGATTTTGTTTTGGAAATATGTTTTATAGTCATTCTTGTTCCAAATTTTAAAATAGTTAAATTTTTTTAATTAAAAATAAAAAAAAATTAATTATTCGAAAATCGGTGAAATTTTTCAGTTTTGATTGTATTTGAATGGAAAATTTCATTTTGGTCAATACAAATTATGTTTTAATAATGAAAAAAACTTCATAAATTCAACTAAGTTTAAAATTTGGCCAAAAAACCATTTTTAAATAGGAAAATGACAAGTTGAAATTTTGAAATGAAAGTGCTCAGTCTTTTTTTACTTGCCATTACTTCGATTTTGAGAGCTAAAATACCATTTTATAAGCAAATTGATGATCAGGGATGTAGTGGAGTGGGAATGGCGATCCATTACCTTTTTAGAAGGAGGAACGGCGTTCCCTCACCTAAAAATTTTTTAATTAGTAATTTTTCTTGCATTTTTTTTTTCTTTACATGACACTTAACGGAAAGTCAAGTAAGAAAATGAAAAAGTTCTTTCGTGAGAACTATACTTACGTCTTCGTTCCACAACTTCAGAGCTGAGCAGGGAAGTTCAAGTATTTGCAAAACACTTGAAAGTGGCGCGGCAACCCGCACATGGTCATTCGATCAACAATGCGATACATTCACAAGACTACCCCCCTCCCCTCTCCTTCATTGTTTCTATGCTACTTCTTTAGAAATGAACTGACGTATGTTTACGACTAAATATAATTCATCCAATGCCGATTATCGTCTTCAACGAATGATCTGTGTTTGTGGATGAATTCCAGCACTTAAATTTGTATGGTTCTTCATGAATACGGACTAAAAATTCCACACACAAACGAAGACAACTCTCTCCATTTTTAAAGAACAAGACTGTTGTCTGGCACATGCAGTTCTTCGCGTCCTTTCCTTGACTCTCCTCCTCTAATCTTAACGGGAACGCTAACCGATTTATCAACATAAGTGATGTAATGTGTTTTTTGTTTTTTTTTAATTTAATTTTAATTTTTTTTTTAAATTTATATCACCCACTTAATAATTTATTTGTAAACTTCGTTTCGTACGTAAGAAATGAATTCATACAATAAAAGATCTGTTCTTTGAACAATCCAAAAAAGCGAAGTAAATATGCGATTCTGACGGAATAAACTACTTGAGCGCTAAGAATCCAGATAGGTAAGTGTAGAATGTTGATATTTCGTATGAGCTTTTAGGGTGTTTTGAGATCACGGAATTATGCATTTATATTGACTTGCCAGATATTGGGAAAATCGAACTGATACGTTGTTTGAACATGAAAGATTGATCATGATTGATTTTTTAACTGTTATTTATTTTAGCTCAATACGTAAAAATAATGGGAATGGGGGGCACCAGGAAGTTACATTGGAGGATGGTTGGCATTCCCCTCGTTGTTTAAATTTGTATAAAAGTAGAGAACAAGACAGAATTCACAGGGAAAAATAAACTGGGTGCCTTTTAATATTAGATTTTATATTTGCCATTGTGAGAAGTAAAATATTTTGAAAAATCAAGGTTTGAACAAAAAAAAAATTTTTCCTTGCAAACTTCTACAAACAATGTGCTGGCACCCATGATAAAGAGTCTGTCTTTTCCAAAAAGTGAAGGTATTCACATTTGTTGATGTTATATATTTCATTTTTCTTAATATAAATTTCTAATGTTTTTGTAAATGGGTATAATACATCGAAATTGGGTAGTGAAATAAGAAAGCAATTCAAATGTATTTTATTTTTCAACCTAGAAGTAAATTATTTTTCAATTTGGAAAGGGGAAAGCTTACATTTACAGTTATTTGAGAATTTATTCCAAAGATGTAGCAGACATTCTTTAAGAAAAATCTGTTTTCTCAAGTTTAAAAAAATCAACACTAAATGTGCATTGGCGACGATAAGGAGAGGAAGTCCCCCCCCCCCCCCGATGGATCTACATTTGTTATCCCTCTTAAAATTAGAGGTAATTGGGATGCTACACAAATAAATATTTTATCAAGAAATTTTGAACCTACTGATGGATTTTAACGTATTTTAACTTTCCAATTGAGCTTCTTCTAGTTGTTAATTTCATTTTAATTAATGGAGCAAATTTTGAAAAGGATAGAAAGGGTCTGTCAAGCAGACGCGCATCCAGGGGGAGCATTTTTCGGGTAAGACCCCCCCCCCCTCCCAGGATCCCTAACATCCCGATGTTTTATAATAGTTAAATAAAAAACTCTTAGCCATCGTAATTAATTTCAAAATAATACTTTTTAAAATACCATTATACAGGCAGAGTTTGCCTACCGCATCGCAATAAAGTAGCTATTATGTTCAAGAACTTGGAAATAAATAACAGATTTGTAAATCTCCTAGCATCAAAAAAATCACTATCCATTATTTTTTGTCTACTTAAATCCAATATAAAGTGTCGTTTAAAATAAATGTAAAACTATGTGCATTTAAAACGTTGTTATAATTGATTTAAAGTATCGGTGCTACATACCCTTGTATTTCAAGCGCCAAAAATATATAGTAAAATCAGCCTAATATTGGTGTTTATTCTTTAACCAAAAATATTACTCCTTCTGTAATTGAATTTAAATAAACGAAGAAATTTTATATTAATTTATGATATGAATATCTCTACATTTTCATCTCGAGAAGGAGAAAAACCATTAAACTCACAATTGACGTCTGTGACAATCGCAATCTTTTCAATTCATTTTGAAAATATATTTCGAGGAGCTACAGAATCTGGGAATTTATCCGAACCCATAATATATTAAGGCATCTCTGAAATTCTGGAAGTCAGATGATTATGTTAAATCTAGGCCCCGAAAACATTGATCATCTGATGACCTTATTAGAGGGAGCTCTAAGTCAAATGTACCTCAATAAAAACTCGATCTCTCATGGAAATTTTTCTGAATGGAAATTGTTAAAAAAAATCATGTAAATAATCTGTTTAAAATGCTTTGTAGGTATTGTGTCTGTAATATGTTTGAAAATGTCTTGATAATCCATTTATAAAGTGTTAAATAATCTGTTAAAATGGACTGGGCGAAGCAAATTGCTTAAAAATCCATATAACTTAATAGTTTTAAAAACTATTTAAATCAAAAATGCCTAAGCACAATTTTTTTTCTTTTAAATTTTTGAGGCGTTAAAGTAGTATTAATAAAGTTATTTATTCTTATTTGCAATATTTGCTCTCCCCCCCACACACACAGAAAAAAAAATGTGTACTTTTATTGTAAAGACGCGACAAAGCGTTCCCACACCTTTTTATTTTACATTACACCACTGTTGATGAAATCGAGTGATGATTTTTATGTTCCAAGGCACTAAATTAGGGTTAAATTTCAAAAATTAAGAATTTGAAAGTTCAAAAGGATTAACATGGTTAATGTATTTTCAAGGGGTTTTGCGGTAGACTTTTGTATTTGCACCCTTTTTTTGCAATAATTAGATTTTGAGCAGTAAAATGTCACTTTAATGACGATTTGATTGTGGATATCGATTCGGGTGACGATTTCTGTTATCCTAATTCAAAAAGATTTTGAAATGTGAAACTTTCCATACGATTAACATGGGGAAAATTGAAAATGAAAATTTTTGAAACTGCACTTTTTGGGATTAACTTTTGAACCACTTCTTATTTCGTGATTGTTATAAAAATGGAATTGGTTATTTTCTTATTTGTTAGCTTTAATTTCATCAAAGCAAAAAATGTTGAATTTTTTACTTTTTGAATAATTTATTAAAAATCGTCCCCCATTGTATTTTCAATGAGGGAAAATGTCTTTTAGAAAAATTGTCTCAAATGCTTTCTAATTCTTTTTTTAGGTTGGAAATAAGTTTTATAGTAATTTATGTTCCACATTTTAAAAAAAGTTTAATTTTTTCAAGAATCAAAAAATTCAATTTTTCAAAAACCCTGAAATTTTTCAGTTTCAAGTGCATTTGAATGGAAAATTTCATTTTGGTCAAATGGATCGAAATTGCGTTTTTTTTATTCAAAAACACTTTATAAATTAAAATAAGTTCCAAATTCGGCCATAAAACTACTTTTGAATAGAAATATGAAAAGTTGAAACGAAAGTGCTCAGAAACAGTTTTTAAAGCCGTATTTTTACTTTTTCCGATTTTGAGTGCTAAAATACCATTTTATAAGCAAATTGATGATCAGGATGAAATCGGGTGATGATTTTCATGTTCCTAGACACCAAATTAAGGTTAAATTTCGAAAATTGGGAATTTGAAATTTCCCGTAGGATTAACTTGGCTAATGTATTTTCAAGGGGAAATGCACACTTTTTTTTGCAATTATTGGATTTTGACCAGTAAAATGACACTTTAATGACGATTTGATTGCGGATATAGATTCGGGTGAGGATTTCTATTATTCGATTTCTATTATGCGATTTTGACGAAAACCTTAATGGTAGGTCCTTGGACCATCACCAACCTTTACACCAAATTTGAACATCGTAGGCCAATTTGTTCGGGAGTTATGCTGACCTCACCCACATACACACAGATACATTTTTTCTAGATGACTTTTTTAAGATCAGGGTGTTCCAAAACGTGGAGAAATACATTTTTTTTTTTTTTTTTGGAGCGAATACTATACTTTCATTACCCTATGTACTACATAGGGGTAATTGGAAGTAAAAAATAAAAAAAAAATAACCACCTTGCATTCCCTTTGAAGGCTATTTACGATTCCGTGAAAATAATTCTGCCCACATTCATGGCCCCATGTCGCTAATTCGTGTACTTTGCGCAAAATGAGTTAATTCAGTTGAATTTCAAATCAGTGTATATTAATTGTATAAGTTTGAAAAAAAACTGACGTTAGTTTTTTAATTCATTTACTCAACTGCTAAGTACACCAATACTCTTAAAAAAAATAAAAAATAACTAACAATATTAGAGTCAATCAAGGTAACATTGAACTACATTTTCAGTACTTTCTTCTTTCCCACTTATGTTTTTATAGTACTTTCACACTTAATTGCATAAAATGGAAGAATAAACCCTAAATTATATTTTATATTAACACAAATTAGTAAATGTTGATTATGAAAGCACCAAATAATAGAAAAATAACCCGGTGCAAAGTTATCCTGGCATTTAGGGTAACTTTGAACCACTATCAGAAGTTTCATATAAAGTACCTTTTTTTTTCATTCAATCTAGGACTATTCAATATTTGAACTAGTAAAATTAAGTTTCTAAATATTTGAAGCATCATCAGCTGCAGTTTTCAACACCCTAAAGTTTGTATATTTTAAATAACATCACAAAGAATATATTAGGTAGGAACAGTGGATGATGAATCACATGAAAATATTGCCCACACAAAAAAAACACCTATTTATTGTTCAGTTTAAACATACAAATATAGTGAAAAAACAATTTTCAGTTCATTCACTTAAATATAAACTCATTTTATCAATTGAAAAGATAAATAGAAAATAATAAAACTGATAGGCCACCCTTATGCTATTAATTAAGTACTATGATGTTTGCAAGTCACAATGTGGCACAAATGCAAATATTCTACTCTTAATGTTAGAAATAGTATGATAATATAAAACAAAGTTCAAACTCATAAAATGTCACTTTGGCATTCTTTAGATTAATAGTTTTGCATCAAAGAAAGAATCATTGATATGGAAAACTTATTCTAATGTTCTAGCTGGATTGGTTTGTTTGCACGCTCAACGACAGTAATGGCTAATCAGAACGGGACTTACAGCTTAACGTGGATTCCGAACCACAACGAACATCCATGCCTACTGGGATTCGAACCCGGCACCTGTGTTCCAGCTGGAATAATAATTTCCTGTGATAATTTTTTAAACGCGCCTACTTTTTTTCATACCGCAGATAACCATTGATCTTGGGCCATTTCCAATATGCACCAGATTTCTTCATGAACTACCAAATATCACGTTGTCTTTTAAGTTAATTTGGTCTGGGTCTTCATCGTATTGTATAATTACGCGGTCGTAAACTTTGCATATGCCATAACCAAAATCTAAAAGATGTGCATGTTCTGTGTATAAAATTCCTGCCTCATGGATGTGTTTAACAGCCACCACTTGAACAATCTCTGACTTTTCAGTAACATTCTCCCAAAAATTTGAGCAGTATAAATCTCTATCATAGTGTTACACATACACTGTCAACTGCATCATCTAGTTTAGGTTGGTTGGTTTATACGCTCAACGACCTAGAGCTTGACGTGGATTCTGAATTACAATGAACATCCATGACTAACCCGGGATTCGAAACCGGAACATTTGGCATGCGGGGCCAGAGCTCTCTCCACATAACCTTTAGATGGGTCATCTGGTTTAAGACTTTTACTCTTGCTGTCTCCCAGGAATTCATATGGTAGAGGACTTTGGACAATCCCATCATGTCCTTGCTATTCATATTCCTTTACCATTTATTTTTTGTGCATATAGATTTTTTCACTTACTCAACTGAAACGCTTTTTACAACCATTACAGGTCGGCAGATTTTTATTTTAGTACTGTGAACGTGTTTCGAATATAATTAGGTATTTCTTGAATTCACTCCCAACATTTCCATTTTATCGGATTTTGCATACAAGAGAAGATTCTGAAAATTAAATTGCATTTGTATGTATATAAATGTATTTAAAAGCAACCAAAAATAAATTAGAATAAAATATGAATTATATGTGCAGTGTATACATTACACACTGTCATCAGCCTAACTTTGAACCGGTTCAAAGTTACACTGAATATGTGGTAAAATGATAGTGCCTTGGTTTTTTACTTTTTACCAAATGTTAGTAAATAAATAACCATCAGCTACTAACAATTTCACTTTTTTCAGAAAATTATATAGCTGATAAAGTGGCAAGTTGATGCTTATTTGCATAAATTAGTTGATTTACATCAACTTCAAATAAGCATTAAAATGGAACTTGCAAACAGTACTTCAGAAAAACAACTGAATGGCCAAATAAAGTATGTACTATTCTGCCAATTCTTATAGAGCAAAAATCCAATTTCACAATCTTATCAGCATTTTGCAGCAGTGGATCATTAGCAGCTCTTTAAAACCAAAAATACTGAAAACTAGGAGGTGAAGCGAAGTTATACCCTGTGGTTCAAAGTTATCCTGAATGACTGTAACTTATTCTTCCAACCATTGGACAACTTTGATGCGTTACAGTTACAGTAAGTAATGTGCTTGTAGTTACTCAAGCAACATCTAAAAAATTATAACATACAAATTTAAATCACTTACACAGAAAAAAAACTTGTTGTCTTCTTCTCTAAAATCGTCATACAGAGTATGAGGGCCTTACTTGAGGGCCTTTTGTACTTTTGAGGGCCTTCTTGATAAGAAGGGATGCACTCCTTAAGTTCTATTACTTCTTCGTTTTTTAACCCTTTTCACTCGTATGTCCCCGTACAGGGGACATCGCATCTGTATTGGGAAAACTGTGATAACTTAACCAAAACATTTCTGTTCGAAGTATTTCTAAGTTGATTTGCTTTGGTGGAGGTGCCAGCATTACGTTTCACCCCTAAATATTGTTTATATAGTTTGTTCATATTATTATATTTCTTAGATTTTTAACCTTTTGCACTCCGAACCATTCTGAACGGCTACCAGCAGCTCAGCCCTAGTGTTGCCCTTGCGCAAGTAAATTTCAACAAACCCAACCATCGACAAACTCTCCTTATCACTCCTTTTAAGTGGCACAGAAAAGTGCTCGGACCGTCGTGAACCAACACTTCTCACGTTCTCTTTTGACACAAAACCCCGCTGAAATGTTTGTTTATATATATCTTGGTAATTTTACCATGTTTTGATTTGATTTCTTGTACCATTTCAAGAGAAAACTTCAGGGAAACATGTATTTCTCAAAAAGTTGTGCTGGAAAATTTTAATTCTTCGTAATCACTAATAAACTTTAATGTCCCCTGAGAGGGCACATCCGAGTGATATGCTAGATTACGATGTCCCCTGAGAGGGGACAGAGGAATGCAAAGGGTCAATGCGGTGTAGTGTAATATACTTAAGTATTCTTAGTAGTTTCAATAAATTATTTTGACACGTTGAAAAATAAAATATTATGTGGCCACATTTCCATCCTAGGTCAAGGGGAGTATTCAGGGGCTATATTTTTAAATTTTTGATTTAAGGATGGTAAACCTTCTAGTTAAATTGGAACACATTTCCATCAAAAAAATGCATCTTGATTGAGCATGAAAAAAAATTCCGAGTTATTTGCTAACTTTCTAAAGCATAATCACGAGTGCAAAGGGTTAATAAGATAAGCAAGCGCAATTCATCATCCTCATTTGACGAAAACATTTTGAATACAGAAAGGGGAACGAAATCATAACAAACACTGAAGCTACACCTGGCCACAGCAAACGCGTGGATGCGCCACTACAGTCGCTAACTCGGGCGTCTAACTTGAACGCGCGCGTTCGCTACTATAGTGGCGTTGTATAATAAGGCCCTAAGTGCAAGCATGTTCATACTTCTGCAGTAATCGTGGCCAATAATTATTCAGATCTGCCACAAAGCAGGATGATGCAGTCGGCCAGACGATTAATCCAACCAACGAAATGAAGGGAAGTAAGAACCACTTTCTTAGGCATCGAGGTATTTAAAGAGCTTCGAAATCTGAGAGAACTCTTCGAAACGAATTCAAAAGTAAGTACTCGTTGATTAATTTTGACTTAAATTTTATGGATCTTTTCAGGTTGTAATTCATACTTGCTGTTCTAAATCGGGCAGAAGTGTTCAAACATTGGACCAAAATGAAATAAACTAATCCGCAAATTTATCGAACCGAGAGTAAACTAGATGTTTGGAATATTTATTACAAAAGCTGTTATGACTATATGGTTGTTTTGAAATCCGTTATATTAACTACGATTTTGTGTGTCGATGGTGGGCCTAATTCGGGCCGAAACTGTCACTAAAAGGTCGGTTATACGGAATATTAATAAACCAACTTGCCGTCATCCAGTCGCTCTAAAATAGCATTTGACCAACCATTCAGCAAATTCTTTCCTGTTAGCAATTTGTTTAAATAAATGAATCGTAAAATTACTTGCATCCAAATATCATTTATTCCGATTAAAGTTTTTATAGAAATGTTCTTGATGTTTAAAATGCGATGTAAACACCACGAACACGCTGTTTACGGAATCTGTGCTGTGTTAACGAATATAAAAATTGGCAATGCATATAATGAATGTTTCAGCGCATTACAGCCCTCGTGTTGCTGACGGCGACAGATAATCTGAAAACAACCAGCAACCGGCAATGCATATACAGGATTTATCGGGGGGGGGGGGGAAAACTGTTTTCATGGGTTGTATTTTTATAGCTTCTAGCTTCTAGACCGCGAGGTTGCGGGTTCCGAGTCCCGTGTTAGGCATGGGTGTTTGTAAATGTATGTTGGCTTGTCTAATGACGAATGTTTCGGCGCATTATAGCCCTCGTGTTGCTGACGGCGACAGATAATCTGAATACAGCCAAAAGTTTGACAAAGAATGTTTTTCTCATAGTATTTATATGCCAAACAATGATGCACACTTAAGTTGGGTTTTAAGCACACTAAAAGGGTAGTCCTAGTAAGGATCATTTCCTATACTCGTCTATGTTAACCCTTTGCTCTCCAGGCCTTTTTCGCGCAGAGGAATCGGCAACTCGAGACGTTTCCCGCCATTTTTGGTTGGTTCGCGGTTACAGATCAGCTTCAAAGAAACTTGACACAGTCATCGGCCTTGCATCGAATTTCCGCATCAAACCTAGTGGTCACCTCGAGTTGCTGCTTCAAATCATGTGGCGAGTGAGTCACCTCTGGAGTGCAAAGGGTTGACAATCTTCTAGCTCAATGCATTTAGTAACTACTTTGTATGAAATCTTGACATTTGGCGAGTATAGGTGCGAAAATGATCACTTCACGGATTGACATAAATTGTTTTTATTTAATGTATCTCTTATAAATGAAAACTAAAATTGCAAGAGACAAAACCAGGTGGAACCAGTACATGTGCACAGATTTCGGGATTTCAAATATAAAATAAAATGTATCGGACGCTATTTTCGAGTTTTTAATTTATGTCCTTTAATCACGTGATCATTTTCGTACCTACTCGCCCAATGTCGAGATACAAAGTAGTTTCTAAATCAGCGTCCGCAACTAACTTTTAGAGGCGAGCCGTACGACTTATGTTGGAGCTTTTCGCGGGCCGGATTCAACAATACATGCAACTCTAATTATTATCGATTTAACTTTATATAGCATTTCTGAAAACTGAAAAAAATATTGATTTTTTTTTTTTTTTTTTTTTTTTTTACCTAATGAAATTACAATTGATGTTTGATTATTTTTTCAAAAACTTAAAAAATAGTTATTTTTATTATTGGTAAATAAAAGTCTAAAAAAGCGGTGAATCTCTTGTTCTAACGTGCCAGTTGGACTTGATCTAATTTTTAGTAAAAGTATTTAAACTCTACTTTTAGATTACTCTGTTTTAGTCGATATCAATTGTGAGACGATGGCGGTCGAAATCGTTCAGTTGATTTTACGGTCGAGTCGATGTCCTTCGGAGTATTTGTAGCAACCGATCTTAAAAAAAAACTATCCAAATTATATTAAGTTATTCCTGTGTATATTCTTGATGAAAACCCTCTTGCTGAATGCTTTTTCATATAGTTTCTTCTGGCACGTAGTGGAGAACTCTTTTCGATATAGTTAACATTTACCATTTCGGACGAATTACAATTATGTAAAAAAAAATCCATATCGTGAAATTTGATTTTTTTTTTTTTTTTTTTCTTTTTTTTTTTTTTTTTTTTTCCGGCGGGCCGCGGAAAAATCTGTTAACGCTGTATCTAAATGCATTGAGTTTGAAGATTGTTAACATAGGAGAGTTTAGGAAATGATCCTTCCTATATACTTAACGGATGGGCAACTCTCTGGATGACCTACTAGACTTTTTGGACTGAAACGGGATTACTAGATTTGTCATAATTTTTAAATAATATTTTTTTATATATGCAATAGGTATTTTGCAAAGTTATTTATAGAAAACAATTTGTTATTTCTTTTGTTTCGCCCACAGTAATCAATGTATGACTTCTTTTTTTTGTAGATGCCTACGATATCAACACAGACAATTCAAATGGCTTGCAAATGCCCCCATTGCGGGAGGTAAGATTGTAGTTTCTTATTATGAATTGTGTTGGATATTTAAAGAATTTGGTATCATGCATGCTGCTTTTTAGCAACAAGCGTTTCATCTGGCATCTTAAGGCATATTTCAACGGTCCATTCTGCACATTAACGTTAGTTTAGATGGGCCAAATAAGTTAAGCGGTCTAAAAGATGCGCTTAAAGTAAAATAATCAGTTACCAAAGCATTTGGTTGGTAATTTAAATTGTTGAAAGTTGTTTATCATCGACGCAAGTGGAGCTTCACTGATTATTTGTTAAAATAGTTTTTTTTTCAACTTGTGCAGATGGTTTATGTGTTAAATCAGAAGTAGTTTACTGTTAACAATAACCTTCCTGAAAGTTCTCAAATGTTGGGAAAAGCTTTAAATTCTATAGTAGTCCAACACCAGAATTGTGAATGCTGGTTTCATTTAGCAAGCGAGGTCATTTTTGAAAACGTAACGTTTTATTCCTAGGTTATATTTATCCCGGCTCAATAACATACACCATTATATTAACTATTTCCTTATTAATCTTATGCTGTTAAGAATATTGTGGAGTTAGCAGAGGACTAAATGTCGTAATTTAATAGTAAGTTCAAATCTATTCGTTATAATTGAAAACTTTAGTCCTTAACCTTTTATTGCTAAAAGATCTGACAGACCCATCGACATAAATATATAACTGGATAGACTGCTCCGATGTCAATGCAAGGGGAAAAACATGGTTGATGATGGGCGAGCAATTTACCAATCACAGTTAACTTCTATAGTTGGGAGTGACCTTGTAAAGTGCTTGAGTATTTTTTGTGTGCATATTATTACTAATTAAGGTCTACTATTGACATTTCTACTGTAAACAACCAAAGATTTTATTTTCAATCCTCAGCAATCCGTATTTTTTCTTCAACCCAACGATCTGGCAACGGCTTCATTTTCCAAGCGTTAAATTGTTTATCGATGGACAGACAGCGAGTCATTTTTTCTTGGACCTTTTTCGCCTAAAATATTTAACCCTTTGCACTCCAGGCCTTTTTCGCGCGGAGGAACCAGAAACTCGAGACGTTTCCCGTTATTTTCGGATCGGTTCGCGGTTACACATCCGCTTCAAAAAAACTAAACACAGTCGTTGGCCTTGCATCGAATTTCCGCATCAAACCTAGTGGTCCTCTCGAGTTGTGGCATCCAATCATGTGGTGAGTGAGTCACCTCTGGAGTGCCGATCAAACAGTATAGTGGTTTGCTTCTAGACAGCGAGGTTGGGGGTTAGAGTCTCGTGTTAGGCATGGGTGTTCGTAAATGTATGTTGGCTTGTCTAATGACGAATGTTTCGGAGCATGTTATAGCCCTAGTGTTGCTGAAGGCGCCAGATAATCTGAAAACACCCAACCACCTCTGCAGTGCAAAGAGTTAATCTTTGACTTTTATATAAATTCTACCTATACCATGGCTTTTAATTAGAAATTATGTTCGGCAATTTGTTCTGCGAAGTATGGCCTACTGTTTGTCCTTGTGCCAAAAACATTAAACTAACCAACAACATTTAAAAGGTTAATTAAAAGCTACTTTGAGCGGGAAAGAATCCTTTTCGATTTCAGAAAACCCTGAAAAAAGCAGCACTGTCTTTGCGATATTGGGTCAAATGGCATAGAATTGAGTTTTAGCATCGTCATTTCCCCAGCTTGATGAACAAAATATCAAAGTATGAAATCTCGTGGTTACTTTTTTATTCTTGCTATGTCATCGGGTCGGTTATTTTATGTGGAAGTTTCTTTTTCCACTTCCCGGTGTTGATTATGCCAAAATGTGCAGGGTTCGAATCCCCGGTTAGGCATGGATGTTTGCTGTGCTTCGGAATTCCCGTTAAGCTGTATAGGTCAAGGCCTTAATATTTTTATACAACATTGTGCATGAAAATACGTCGTTGAGCGTACAAGCCAGTCATTTATGATTTGGACTGCTAACTTAGTTAATGAGTTTTTTGGTCTTCCTGATTGACATACCTTGAAAGTTGAACTTCTCTTAGCAGTTCAAATACGGCTGAACGTTGTGGTGTTTTGAATACACATAAAATCAGAAAGATGAATGCTTAAAGCAATGTTAATAGTTTCACATATTTCAGTGAAATAATTATATACATTACGCATAAGAAAATCTGAAGCCTGGCAATATTTTGTGCTAAGATAAAATGATAAAAAAAAATGATGGAAAGGATTGTTGTGAATAGTACTTTTCCGTTAACACGTTGCGTGCCACCCCCAGTCATCGGTGGCTGACACTGAAGGTTCCATTTAGAGGCAACATCAATCACCGGTAACTGACATTGTAAAATATGATGCAAAACTAACAAAAAATTTACATTGTTTTAAGTAATTATTGAAATTTATTCAAAATGTACTTAATTTTTATTTATTTCAAGATTGTGCAATACGAGCGCTTCTAAGCAAAGCGTGGCCTGACGGGGCTTTCCTTAAAAATGCTCGTAACGTTCAACGTGTTAACCTTTTTAGTGCCGTGCGAAAACGAATGCCTGCGCGAAGATAACCGGAGGAATTTGACGAATTTACTAAGGGTTGGAAAAATGCTCAATAAACCAAACTAAAAATGATATTTAAGAAATTCAAAATGCAGCGGGAAAATAATTTCGTACCAATTATACTTCCATACTTATAAAAAAAAAAATCATAGAAATAACATTGTAAACTATGATAGAAAACATAAAGACGATTTGCTCTTATACATGGTTCCAAGAAACTATCCCGTGTCGAGATTCTACCTTATCGCTCTAGCGTATACAGTGCTTCAGCAGAAAACGTAATAAAATGTTCTAATAATTTTTTTTTTAATTGCAATGCAAAGAATTTGAACCATTTATAATGTTTTATCAAGTTATTTTGAAATACAGAACTCTTGTGATGCGTAATAGGCGCCAAAGCCCGTACTAGGCTCCAACTCTTGCCCAACGATATATCGTCGTTGGCACTTTTCGCAAGTGTATAGCGAACAATGATATATCGTCGTTCGGCACTAAAAAGGTTAAAGGGGATTGGCAATATCCAAGTATGGTACGGATGCTGCGTTAAAGTGATTTCCGCCAATAAATATCAACAATCGCCATTTTTTAATAACAAGTGAAATGCGTTAAAGTGGCCACAACTTAACCGTAATTTGGCCGTTATTTGGCGCGGTTTTATGTAAACAATTCTTGGTGCAGAATCCGTACCGTACTTGGATATAGCCAACGGCCTCTTTCAGTGGAAAAGTACCATAGTGAGTTTACAAAGATAGTATAGGTAATGCTATATAATAATACAAACTAACAGTTTTTTAATCATTAATGAACTAAGAATTCTAAAGTTGGGCTAGAAGCAGAAACGTTTAATAATATCCCAACTTTTCAATGAATGGTTAGTCAAGTAAGTGAAGATGAATCGAAGACTAAGTTTCTCTTGCATGAGTGGTAAAATAATGGACAGTTCCAGCTTTTTTTTTTAATATTTTCTTATTCAATTCTAAATGTTTCGAAAAGATCAAACACAAATTTCTGCTCAATGCGCTTTAAAAAAAAAAAAAATCTGCAATCAAAGTTTCCCTGTTAGACGGTGGTGAGAAAACGATTCATTCGGCTCGAATTGAATGTGACGTCAAGAGAACCCAAACATCTTAGCGTGAAATGCGGCAGCGGAAACCAGTTTTACAAGTTTCTCGCAAATCGCGCTCGTCTGTACGCGATATGTCAATGGTCTACCAAACCTACTCCAATATTTGGCAGAAACCTCACGATAACCATAGAAAGTGAAGGATATCTTGACGTCACAGATTTTGTTGAGTGATTTGATCGGAGTGGCTTTGGCTCGGTTTTGGGGCATTTTCTTCTCTTAATATTTAAATATTTATTATTTTTAAAGAACTTTTGTTTAAATATTTGGAATCGGAAAGAAATTCTTCATAGATATAAACCAATTTCACTCGTTTTTAAAAAATGCGGGAATTGTCCATTGTGAATAGTCGAGTGTCATGAAACAGCTCGATCAAAGCCATACGATTTGCTTAAGCTCTTCTAGTATCCGTGGCTGGAAAAGTAAAGTATTATGTAAAATTGTTATGTCCCGCTCTAAAGCATTAAGTAAATCGAAGCTTACGGCTAAATACGTTTATTGCGTCGATCCAATATATCACAGAACACAAGTTTATACACAACTGAATATGACAAATGCTCAAGTCGCTTACTGCGCAACTAAAGAATTTAAATACACAACAATCCGTGGCTGGAAAAGTAAAGTATTAAGTAAAATTTAAAACTTAAAAGCCCTTTTTTTTTAAACATATTTAAGTTTAACACTGTTGTATGTGTTGTATTGTCTGTATTGTATGTATTATCTGTTGTATGTGAGCAGATTATCCATATTACTATACAAGATGTGATTTGCTCGGAACTATAATCATTTACGCGGAATGATCCTTCCTACAGTGCATACTCAAAGCTCAAGTGATGTTGTTTCGAAAAGTTTAAATACCTTGTAGGTTTATGAATTTTGTATGGGTTTGTAATTAGTGACTGAAAAACGAAAGTATTTCAGTTATACCTGGAATGCGCAACTAGTGTGCCCTGTTAAAACTTGGAATGTTAAAAATTTTACTTGCATGTGATGGATTGTGATTTGAATTTTGGTAGATTGTATCGTTAAATGAGTTTTGTGCATTTTTTTACGATACTAAAATGTGTGAATTTCTGTTTCAGCATTATAACGGATGTCTGCCAACATGCGGGTAAGCATTGGTGTTCAATTTTGTAGCTACAATTCATACTTACATTTACATATTTTTAAGTTTCGAATTAACTTAACGAATTAACTGAACGATGAGAGTTAAACATTTTTAACTTTGCTCTAAGTACAAGGTGTCCGCAAATTAATAACTAGACCTTACAAACCATTCTTTTCGCCAATTAATTTATGTTCACAAAGTCATTCTATATGCAAAAAAAAAAAAAATTGTTTATTGCACCTTGTTTATAAAGAGTTACTATACCTATTTAAACTCAAATTGCCAATTTGTGGACACCCTGTATATATGCCGGCTGCACAGATCAAATATCCCCTTTTCAAATACTTATTGTAACTTGCGCAATATTTTACGCTATTTGCAAAATGACTTTATACAGTGGCACCTCAACAAATTTTTAGACAGTATCGACGTAGAAGAGTAAGCTCTTTTGCCTGAAAACCATTTTCTTTAACCCACTGACGGTCATGCACGTATATATATTATTTGATCCCCATTTTTTCCAGCAATAAACAACATTTTTAAATTTATAAATAAATTTTTATTTTTTATTAGGATGATAGTTTATAACCTATCTAAAAGAAAATAAAAAATAATTAAAAAAGTTGTATTTGAATTCGATATATAATTTTGAAAATATTGCAAGGAAAACAACTGTAGAATTTCGCCCATTCCCATGACCGTCAGTGGGTTAAGAGACCATGAAAAATGTGCCTAGAAATACTGCAATTTTGTGCATTGCGTTAAATTTTATATTTATAGCTTTGTTTACCTTAAAGAAATTTTGATAACAACGGAACATGCATGTTTCAGTAAAGGGACACATGAAACATTTTCAGATCATTAATTTTGAGTTTATTAATGTTTATTAAAATTTTAGTTTCTTTTCTTTAAAATAATGCCGAATTTGTAGTTGCATCTTATTTTTGAAGTATTTATAATTTTTTTTTTTTTTTTTTTTGTGAAATTAATAAAATGTAGGCATTCAATGGATGTTTTTGAACTTCAAAGTCGGATTTCTCGATGCCGTTTTTTTCATAGTTGATGGGGGCACATAGTTTGAAATCTATTTGACAGAAATGCTTGAATTTTTTTTACATGTCCATCTATTGTAATTAAGTACTTTAACTCGAGGAATAAATGGTAAAGCAGCATACTTTAAAAAAAAAAAAAATCTGAGTGAAATTTTAACAATTTTTTTACGCATATTTTTAGCAAGTCATAATTATTTTAATTTTCAAAAACTAATAAAAATCTCGTGTTAAACTATTAAAAAATACCAATTATTATTATACTGTGAGAGTTTCATAATGATTGAAGAATCTGTTACTGAATGAGATGCCCCCCCCCCCCCCAGTTGTTGAATTTAACATTGGCTCCTATGGAGATGCCGGTTCTCCTTTAAAACAACTGGGGTGTTGCCAGAAATGGTTTCTGAAGCCCACACGCGACAACTGTCAACAGTTGAGTGCTTTACGTCTGTCAAAAATAAATGTCAATAAAACTTGAGCTGAATGTGAAAAAACACATGCCGAATTAAAAATCGCAACAACATCTCGACTTACAATAACACTTGATTTATTTACACCTGCTCTTCCGTTTGCTCTTCACATTAGATCAGTGTTCGCCACTAACTTTTAGATCTCCAAGATAAACCAAATTATGAATCTTTAATTATTATTATACTGAAGAAAAGTTTTGATGGATTGGATAGTGTATTTCCATTACAGATACTGTATTTTTAAGAGGTTCTGGGATTCAACATTTTAAAAATTCTCAATTTTTTTTTATTGTGTAAAATATTTCAGAAAATGACGCATTTTGTTTCTATTAATTAGAAATGTAAAAATTTTTGTTACATGAAAATTGAATCTTGGACGTTGCTATCTCGAAACTTTGAAACTGTTTTTCTCGGTGGTGGCTTTCTGCCCCTTTTGAGTTTAAATAGATTTGACTTAAAATCTACTTGTTACAAATGTATGAAACTTTCCGCAACTATTTTTCATATACATGTAGCTATAAAATAGTATATATACATTTCATGCTGCGTTCCTTCATGAAAAAAAACAAAAACGGCCGACCAAACGGTATAGTGGTTAGCGTGCTAGCTTCTAGACGGCGAGGTTGCGAGTCCCGTGTTAGGCATGGGTGTTTGTAAATGTATGTTGGCTTGTCTAATGACGAATGTTTCGGCACATTATAGCCCTCGTGTTGCTGACGGCGCCAGATAATCTGAATACAACCAACCAATCATGAAAAAAAACCGCCTGTGTGGCGTTATCCTAACACTTAAGATTGCGTAAAGAAATCTTGTTTAACAAAAGTATATTGCATCACTATAAGCTACAAGTGAAAATTTATTAAAATATCTCTTATTTAGCGTGCACAATATTCAATCATTGACAGTAATCGACTGCATTTTAAATTATATTTTTTGTTCTGTCAATTTCCTTTCATTTAATTACACTCGTGTATGCAGCGTACAGTCTATTGCAGACACAATCGGCATTCAATGGTTTTAAAATATCTCGAGCTTCAAGTTTAACTTGGTATGAAGCTCAGTTTATTGCAATATATGTAGTTAGAGTTTGAAAAGTGCTGTTTATGCGCATTACCTCGATAAATTGCTACAATATAAAACGTTATCGTCTTTTTTTTTTTTTTTAGTACCTGTGGCCGAAGTGGTGGCTATCCAGGCTCCACCCCCACCTACTCCCTCTCCACCTTTGGCTCCGTCTCCTCCAGCATCTCCGCCTTTGCCTCCTACTCCGCCTCCTGCTCGCATACCACCGCCCGCTGGTTCACCACCCCACAACCGGTAACTTTCTATTTGATGGAATTATTCTTATACTTTAAGGATGGTTGTGCGACAAAAACCAACGAGTGACAAAAACCCAATACCGAAAATCGCGACATTAGCCAACTTTTTTTAAATTAACGACCTCTTCTTGAAAGGAGAGGGATAGGTTGAAATGCTGAACCAGTCCCTATTTTCCAAATGCAGTGTTCTATGGAAGCAGTTAGTGACCAAATATGGCCGATTCTCTAAGCCTTGAGTGTCACGTTTATATGCTGATAGTGGAGTTTGGGGGCTAAGAAATGCTCCTGGCAACAGACAGGGGGCCATATAAAAAATAAAACTGGTTCTGACCAATCTATTCAGTGTTACGCTTGCGAGTTTTACTGTGGTTTGGTGGTCATATTTTTTAAGTACTATCAGCTGCAATACTTTTTAGAAAATAATTTACACTGATAAAGCAGAACCGTGTAGAATTAATAAGATTTAAATTAAGATTTACTGACATGCGAGTTTTTCGGATGTGTAAAGAATTATGTGATGTCACATGAAAGGCAAACGCAAATCATAAATAAATATTTCTGTTTAGTGTCTGTGTTTAAGAATCGATAGTCAAATAATAAAAATGTAAGAATTAACAAATAATAAGTAACCTAATAACTAAGTAACATAGGAAGATGTTTTTGTACCAACGTGCAAAGAATTAGACTTTTTCAAATAAAAAATTATGGCGAAAGCAACATTTTATTGCAATGTTTGAAATAAAATATTTCGATGAAGTATTCTTTATAACAACGTGCACAAAATTTAACCATAGTTAATCAGAAATCGTGGTGAAAATAACACTTTATTGCAGTAAAGTCACTTTATCGCACGAATCGGGTTTGAGTTTTATGTAGTCGTGGTGTAGAGATGACATTTCCAGAACCATTGACTGGAGTTGCCAAAATTATATATTGGTTTCTGTACGTGATTATAAGTATTGTATGCAACATGTGCGAAATTACTTGATCAAACTCGGCAAATAATTTGACTCATGCATACGCACTAGGCAACGAAGCATTTTGCAACGTTTGAAAAGTACTACTTTCGCAAATAGATGCATAATTAATTATTACGCCAATAATATATATCAATGTAAAGAGTCATTGTAAGTTCGCAAAAAAAGTAATTTTAATAATGAATACTGTGATACCAGTTGTATAATAAAATTAAGTAATTCTGCAAAGGAAATTTAGTTATGGTTTTGGTCCATGCTCGGATAAGTACCATGGTTTCAATGGTATCAAATACCTGTGTATTTTAAATTCTATGTTTTTAGCTCAAAGTAGTAAGACAAGAATTGTATGGAAACGTCTTTACATGATTGAACACAGTTATTTAAAATAATTTCCTATTGGAGTTCCAGTCAGGAAAATTAATGTATTTCTCTATTTGTGTCTCAATGAAGCCTTATTAAAATATGGGCCTGTTTCTACTTGACTGACGAAAAAATATTTAACAGATATTTACACAAACTAACATAAAAAAAAAGCAGCATAATTTTGACTTTTCTTTAAGGAACGAAAAAATTATAATTAATACAGATAAATACTCGTTCTTCACACTTAGTTCTAAATTACGTGTCATTAAACAAAAGCATATAACTCTAAGCTATTGAAACATTGTGGTACTTCTTTTGACTGGTTTGTTTGGCTATTTAAATTTAGAAAATTTCATTAAATGTATTTTACTTCAATAAATAATAGTTATTATTTTTTACTGAATGTCAACACTTTACTACTTTGTAATTTAAACTTTATTATATTACACTTAAAATTTCAGGTAACGGTACCTGAAAATTTGTTGAAAAGTGATTTTTTTAGCAAAAAGTACCTGAAAGGAAACATTTCTTTTAAAAAAATTACAGAATCGGCAGGATAATGTAATAATATAATTTAAATGTACTTAAATATAGAAAAAAGTATTTTAAATTTGCATCATATTTTGCGGCGCCCCAAACCTTCTGAAATGGAGTCTAAAATCAAATTTAAAAAAAAAAAAAAAGTATATGAAAGTTCGAAGACTAAAATACTAAAATCTAATATTATATAAAAGTAAACTTGCTAGATTTTATTACAATAATCCATCTGTGAAAGGTATTTACATTTCCAACATCTATATAAGGGGATTAATCATTTACTTGGATTCAACTTTAGCTTGTTACCATTATCATTCTTGAAATATTCAGTACTAGTTAATTGAAATTAAAGTTCATTTGAAATCTTATATTCTGACTTAGTGTTGAAACTTTTGACTAAGGATCTTGATTTTTTTTCAATTTAATATGAAATCATGACGCTTCATTTTTACGCATACACTTTCTGATGCTTCAGAGACAAGTCGGACTCCACGTTCAACTACTTGAGTGCTACAAGGATATGTCACCCATTCCACTGCTTTCCAGCTATTCACTGCATTCTCAATTTCATCTGTTGGGATAATACTCATTATATGAGGATCATGGGGACCAACTATTTGCCAATTAATAAGTTCAGTGTAATCCTCTGATTTGAAGTTAAGTTTTGGCAATTTAATTCGAATGTTTACGGTTCCTTTCTTTTGACTTCCAGCAATTAATTTTCGAGATGACAAAAAATATTTATATATTTCGCTGAATAACTTATTCAACTATAGCTCGGATATCCGATGTCATACATCTACAAAATGGAATAAGTCTCCATATATGACGTGCTTCTTCTGTAAGAGAACTATTTCTTTTTACATGAAACCATAAAGGTATATAAACTTTCATAATATATGTGATAAGCGATATCGAATTTTCTTAGGGAGTTTCTGTACCTGCATACAATCTCAAAATATGGTTTGCTGTTGTTAGCCACCTTGAGTGTGCAACAGGACCAGGTTTTTTCAATGATAGATGGAAAGAACATGTACAAAGTTTTACAGCTAAACAAATATCATATAAATATTTCTGGTCATTACTGAGAATCAACTATTTATATTCGGCATATTCTTTAAACTTATTGAGACAAATATCTTTGTAGTGAGATTCCCGCAGGTTTTAATGGCTTTGCCCATTGGCTTGGAAAATGCTTTGAGACCAACTGTGGCAGGCACCTTCCATTGCACATAAGAGGTGTCGTAAGGGCAGTTCATTAGTATGGAGCAAGCAAATGCACCGTTATAATGGTCTCCCAAGCTCCAGCAAACGAATTACTCCTCCTTTTTTATGGAACAAACGCATCCAATTATATTAACCCTTTGCACTCCAGCGGCGCCTCTCAGGCACCACACGACTGGATAAAGAAACACGAGAGGACCTCTAGGTTCGATGCGGAAATTTGATGCTAGGCCAATGACTGTGTTTAGTTTCCATGAAGAAAATCCGTAAACGCCAACCGAACCTAAAATGATTAGAGTTGCTGGTCCCTCCATGCGAAAAAGGCTTGGAGTGCAAAGGGCTAAGTTCATTTAGATCTATTCCACTTATTTCCAAAAATTGTACTAGAGAATCTTTTAATTTTTGTTTCTCCAGTTTTCACAGTAACATGGCCGATATATTGCGAGCCTGGCTCTTGAATAATTGTAAAATGCTCTTCTTTCTTCAGTACTTGGATAATATTTCAATCCTTTCTTGAATGTAGTACATATTTCTGATCCAGTGTTCAAGGTCAAATGATGGGAAAGTCTGACTTAGAGAAACAGGGGTGATAATATTTCATTTTGAATGGCTTAGAATGAAAACTTATGTTTTTAGAAAAATTAAACATCTTTAATAACTTAACCTCCATGTCTTCATGTCCTTAATCCTCCTTGTCACTTTATATACATGCAGTGAATTAAAATTATGTTTAGGAAAATCATCACGTGTAAAATGCACACAGTGTTACCATTTTTTTACACTATATAGTCATGACAAATTGCAACACTTGTGTAGGCATTAGAAGAGCCAATAATATCACATATTTTTAAATAAAAGAAAGTAACAACAATGACAACTGTATTTTGTTTGTAACCTTTTCTGAATTTGTGACCGAAAAAACAGTTAGTATTTATTATCACTGCTTACCAACAAAACATAGCAGCTTAACTCAATAAGGTAGATAAAAAAAACATGTGGACGGTCCCTAAAAGTAGGGGGACCGATTCCCCTTGACAGCGAAAACGTTGGTTTTTGTCACTGTTGGCTTTTGTCGCGACACCTTAAGGATATGTCTAGAGATCCATTTACTGGATATTTATAAACGATGGAAAAAAAAATCTGAAATTTACATAGATTTTTGAATTTTGCAACTGAATCTAAGCGTAACTTTTATCTATTCGCCATAAAAAAATAAATAAAAAGCATTACAAGTACTTACGAGCTCAGTGAATACCCTGTAACGATGAGTGAACCGGTCTTACTACGCCCGCTTGATTGGCTGATTGGAACGATGTGTGGCCAATTAGTTAAAAACTTTTATACTATCCGTGGTTATAGAAAAGTTAAATATAAGTATAAGGTTAATCATGAAAAAATGTTTTTCTGATGAAATGTTTTCTGAAAAATGATGACTAGAACACCTTAAGTTGCATTAGATTTTAATCAAAATCGTTAAAGCCGTTTTTAGCAATTGCTGAAATACATTTTTCATGATTAACCTTATGCGCATGTGCGATTTTGACAAAAGCCCTAATGGTAGGTTCCAACCAACCCGCATACTAAATTTGAGCATCGTAGATCAATATATTCTGGAGTTATGCTGACCACGTACACATTTTTTCTAGACCGCTTTCTTAGACCTCCAAAACATAAGGGAATGCGGGAAAAAATCGGATTTTCTTTGACCGATTGCTGTATTACATTACCCTATGTAAACATATGGGTAATTGAATGTAAAATTACTATGCATATCCATTTCTCAGGATATGCGTCGAATTGTGTCAGTTTACAGTTAATCGTAACAGTTTTTGTTTTTCGTGGCTTAACCGATTCTGATCGTAATCGGAAAGTAAGGTATGGTTGGTTGGAATATGTCCAGAATATATTGATCTGCGATGCTCAAATTTAGTATGCGGGTTGGTTGGGACCTACCATTAAGGTTTTCGTCAAAATCGCACGTGCGCATAACGTTAATCATGAAGGAAAAAAAAACGTTGTTTAGCAATTGCTGAAAAACATTAACGATTTTGATTAAAATCGTTGTTACTAATGCCACTTGGGGTGTTCTAATCATTCTCGTTTCCGAATTTCCCGTAGAAATGGGATCAAAACTTAAAAAGTTGAGAAACGCGTCTTTAACATAATACTCTTTGCCCTTGAGCATCGTCCGTAAACGATTGATTGTCCTTTCTCGTGCATGAAACAAAAAAATTTATAATGGCTATCGAATAATATCGCAATTTCGCCATTTTGAAAGCGTGTTTTTTTATTTTATTTTGTCCATGCAAAAACTCTTCCAAACTGGCCATTTTTATTTAAATGAGGGAGAATATGAAAACTGTAATTAACACCATATCAAATTTTAATATAATGAACCAATATTATAGTATAACTGAAAGTTGTGCGACGTTCCATACCCATATGAATTTCGATGGTTTTAGAAGTGGGGGGGGGGGGGGACGCCTGGGTGTTTTCTTGAAAAGTGAAGGGACGCGTCTACCCACACTTCTTGGAACTGTGTAAATCAGACTTAAGGTATTGCATTCGTGGCGAAAATATAGGTGGGGAGCTCTCCTTACACGTTTTGGTCAATAGTACGTATTTTAACATTATGCAACAAAATGTATAGTTAATTTTAAAAATAAATTTGTCTAAAATGTTTTGTTTTTTTCCTTTCAGAAGGCGCCGCAGCAGCCAGGTAATTATTCGCAACGTTGCTTTCCTTAAAAATTGTGAATTTTATAAAAAGTGAATAATTCACAGTATAACTACTTTCTTCTATACTCCAAAACAACTTATCCTGACCTCTTCTGGAATTTGGATTTCATAATCATGTTGAATCATATAGAAAATGCATTTTTTCGCAGCGTACATTTGAACGCATTAACTTGATTGGTTTAGTTGTGTCAATGCAAGAAACCCAAATAACAATTTTTCTTGCGTTTAGTTTGGAAAGTAATGACTACGTTATAATTGGTCACTATATATACTCCACTGGAAACCTCCAGTTTTTTAGATTCCCGCCAATTTCCAATTGTATCTTATTTAATGACAACTGAATTTTTATTGGGAATAGGTGCCGACAAAAATTCCAAAACTTCACGATTGTTTTTTAGTTGTTCAAAAAAGCCTCGTAGGTGATTATACTAAACTTCAACTTAACTAGACATCACTTAGACGGTAGATCGTGACAGTGCTCATAGGGATTTAATCCATTTTGGCGGAGTGAAGACATAATTCTCGCCAAACCTTACAGCCTTTTGTTCTCTATAGGGTTGTGGTTTGGCGAACATTATGCTTTCACGCCGCCAAAATGGATTAAATACCTATGAGCACTGTCACGATCTACCTTCTAAGTGATGTCTAGTTAATTTGAAGTTTAGTATATAAGCCGCATATCTGCTAGCAAAAACGATCATTTTAGTGGGCATAATTTAAAGATTTCCTTTTCATTCAATTCCATCGAAAAATGGTAAATTTATCTCAATTTCATCAGGCGATCAGATACTTGTAGGCAGATTTTCTTTATTGGAAAAAATATTCACAAAACGGGCTAGCCATTTTTTCTTCCGAATCTAACGTTAATCTAACATTTTCCGAATCTAACGTTATATTGTAAATACAATTACATTCCCGCGTTTTTTAAAAACGTGTGAAATTAGGTTATATTTATAAAGATTTCTTTCTAATTCAAAATATTCAAACGAAAGTTCTTTTTAAAAAAAATTTAGTAATTTAAATCTTAAGAAAAGGAAAATGTCCCAAAACCGCGTCCGTTCTCAGTCCGATGAAAAACTCTTCGCTATTAGCTGTGATGTCACGACATCCGTTCGATGACGCAATCCTTTGATCCATCTTGTTCTCTATGGTTATCGTGAGGTTTCTGCCAAATAGTTGGTGTGTGTGTTTGGCCATATCCCGTAGGCGGTTGGCACGATTTCAGAGAAACTTGTAAAACTTGTTTCCGCAGCTGCGTTTCAAGCCAAGTTGTTTCAGATAAAGTCACGTCACATTAGATTCGAGCCTAATGTTTAATTTCCCGCTAATATCTAACAGGTGAACTTCAAATGCAAATTTAAAAAAAAAAAAGCAGAGATGAGCAGAAATTTCGGTTTAGGACCTTTTCGAAATGCTAAAAATTTAATTAAAACAATTTTTTTAAAAAAGTGCGGGAATTGCCCGTTTTATAACAGGGAGCCAACATATTTTTATTACAGTCGTGTCATCGCAATTGTAAGTGCTGCAGCTGCGGTTGCAACGGGGGTCGATGTAGATGCGTCTGCCACCAGGGGACCAGCGGCAACCGGAGCAGGGATAATGCCCCAAGGAGCCGGAGCAGGAACACTTCAAGGAGCAGGAGCCCCCCAAGGGTGAGAAGCCCGAGCCCCCAGCCACCACCGAATCGCAGGCCACCCAACAGAAGACCAGCCACCCACCAAAGACCACCAACCCACCAAAAGCAGACCAGACTCCCTCTGAGCCACCACTTCCTGCCGGAAACCCTGACCACCAACCCTTGGTGGGCTGCGGGGGAAGAAGTGGTGCTTTTCCCCCCGGAGATCACCAAGGCCACGCCGATGCTTCGAGAACTGGGCATCACATTCCTGCCGACCATTCCGACCAAGGTCGGCGCCACCACCCGGTCGCAGGCCCGACGACTTGTCGAGGGTCTGCGGTAGGACATCCGGACGTGTCATTTCCGTACACGTCGAAAGTTTTTGTAAATCTTTTGACGTGTTCGTAAATGGCACGGACGGACCCTGCTAATCCTTGTGGTGACGTTGCCCCAATGTTGGAGTGATCGACAGGAATGTGAGGTCCAGTTTTTTTCTCCGTGTTTAAGTTGGTAGTCAAGATTTCCTGCATGAAGTGGTGTCTGAGATGGATTCTGGTCGAGGTAACCACATTTACTGTTTACATTTAAAAAGCAACCAGGCTCTATTTTTAAATTCAAAAACGTATATTTTTACTGGCATAAATTTTAAACTGTATTTATTTCTTCCAGTTTTGAGGAAGTTTTTATCTTATGGTTGTATAAAGTGATCTTAAGTAAACTGAGCTGTATTTTTAAAAGAAAATGCTATTTCTAGTTAAAATAGCTTCTCAAGACGTTTTATTAAAACTCCCCAAGAACCTCCGCCAAGCTTTGTACAAAACACAAATACGTCCTTTATTGTGTGCGCTTAAGTTACATGACTAGATTAATGCAAGATCGTGAGGCAATATGCTTCATTTTTAAAAGCTTTATATTAACTTCGATTTTGTAGGTTTGTGAGTATGTTTGTCGATGGAAAGTAAATATGTAGAGGCCTAGTTAACCCCCTTGCCGTCATCCATTAGAGTCGAAACTTGGCAGATTCGATGACAATGCATTCTATCAAATTTTGGGCTGCAACTCTCACTAAAAGCTCGTTTTTACGGAATACTAATAAACCAACTTGCCGTCATCCAATCGCTTTACATAGAACAGACCATTGTTGAAACTCTTTCCTGTTGCCAAAATTTTTAATAAATAATGAAATTACTTTGATATGAATAAATAAATGGTATTTGGATGTTAGAGCATAAATTCACTTTCATTTGTAATAAATAAATTTTGAAACGCATACTTGCCGCACATCTTGCTGATAGAAATGTTTTTGATATCGGCGCTGTGTTAATGAATATTAAAATTGACAATACACATAAAGGATTTTTTAAAAACTGCTTTTTATGGGTTATGTTATTTGTCAATGACTTACGGTTTTAGCGAAATAAAAGTTTAAGGCTGTGTTGTTGCAGGCTAAAGGTGTCGTGTTAGAATCCTAGGGTGGGATGTTTGTGGATCGGAATGCACGTGAAGCTGAAGGGCTAGGCTTGATTAGCCGTTATTGTGCACAAAAATAAGTCGTTGTGAGCGTACAAACCATTGAAAGGAAAAGGGTCGTCCTTACTAGTCAACATTCCTTAAGTATATTTTACTATTTTTAAATCCTTTATATTAACTTCGATTTTGTGTGTCGATTGTGGCGGATTCTGCGGAGGCCTAATTTATCCCCCTTTTTCCATCATCCAATCAGGCTGAAACTTGGCAGATTCGATACCGATGACAATGTATTCTATCAAATTTTGGAGCTGTAACTGTCACTAATAAGCCAACCTGCCGTCATCTAATCGCGCTAAAATAGCATTCAACCGACCATTGAAAAAAAAAACTTTCCTGTTGTCAATTTTTTTTTAATAAATAACAATTGTTTTAATTTGGATGCGAGTACATAAATTCACGTTCATTTTTAATAAGTAAATTTTGAAACTTGGTTTGCCGCACTGAATTTGTTGTAAACTAATTTAATGGTAAGAACGTGCAGCGCCATCTGTTGGTGGTTGCTACATTACTCTCCCTTCCGAATTTTATCAGATATGATCACCAGTTGATAGTTGCAATTGCGTGATCAGGAAAACTTTATTAAGCTCACTGATATTTTTTGTTTTTGCTTGAGTCGCGATATATTTTTTACAATTAGCAAGTCAACTGTTAATTGTGTACCATTCATTGTAAAATGTTTTTTTGCTTGTTCATTTCATCGTCAGCAGGTCGTCTCTTTGTAACCTATGCCTGCCAAAAGGATCCTCACTATAAAGACGGATTACTGGACTTTTTGTACAACTGAATTTGTCGTAAACTAATTTACTGGTGTGGAACGTACAACGCCATCTGTTGGTGACTGTATAAGCTAACTGTTTAGGAGCCCACAATTCTACATCAGGGAATTTATAAAAAACGCAAACTAACCTTAGATTTATATATTGCGTATTGTACACTCATCCATTTGAAGAAGTTTTTTTAAACTTTGTTTCAGTAGACGTCCAGTAAAATTACCGTTCAGTCAAATACATTTTCGCTGTAAAGGCATTCGTGAAATCTTCAACGTCTGATTTTGAGCAGGGAATACTTATAGAATCGGCTAATCATAGAATTCGGGTTATGAATGTGTCAATTGGTTTGGAAGATAAAAATACAGGTTTATTTATTAATTCTCTTATAAGCATTTTTTGAACTTTCGATTTTTATATTTTCGGAACAGAATAAGTTTTATCACAAAAATAACTTCTTTGATTAAGGTTGCTTAAGAGACTTGCGTGCCATTATTTTTTCTTTTTAGAAGTTTTGGCAAATAGTAGCGAATGGTTAAAAAAAAATTTGAGAAAAATGAATAGTAAAACTATTACAAATTAAAGAAATGATTATTGAATATCTTAAAATACCGTCCTAAGTTATTGACCAAACAATAGTCTATATGGTATATCCAGTTTATATCCCTGCAACACAAATTCTTTCTGATAATAGCCCGTTTGTAGAGATATTTTGAAATTATCCAGCATGGATACATTAAAATGAATTATTTGGAAGTTACTCTTTCTGTAACTTGTCACTCAAATCGATCTATGCTCGTTTAGACTTAAAATGTGTCGGGCTCGTAAACCTAAACAAATTTTTTTTTTTGTCGTACTAGCGGTCTTGAGATCAATCCATCCTGGAACTATGTAGTTCTTCCAAGTTAGCAGAAATGATCTTATGGCTCCCAGGTGAGTGGTTGCTCAACTTTCTCCTATTAAAATTTCAAGGCGGATCTGTTTTGCCTATAAGACGCTCTGACAACTTATTCTGACCTCACTGAATCCAATCGTTCCGTGTAAAAGATGTAATTCAGAGCAAATCACAACTTGTGTAGTAATATTGATAGCCTACGCACATAGTTTTGTATTAAATTTAAAGTCTCTTTTTAATTTTACTTAATGATTTACTTTTCTAACCAAGGATACTATAAGAGTTATAACGAATCGTATGGCTTTGACCAAGCTATTTCGTGACGTCACCCACTTGGCGAATCAAAATGAGGAACTTGCACAAGTGAGAAAAATTAGTATGTTTTGTATTTTCTAGTGTTATCCAACGAATATAGTTAAGCGGTGCAATTATTTTTTATCTTTATGCTTTCAATTAATTAAAAATCGAGTTTGAAATTAGCCGAAAGCGAAGCAAAAGTAACGTAACCCAAAACGCATAAAAAAACAGTGACATAGTTACGCATAGATATCGTCGAAAATCCGAGGAGGAACCTCACTCTCCTCGTCTAAAACAGGTTATTAGACTGGTTCACCATCTGCGCATTGACGTGGCACGCAAAAGTAGATTTTTCCCGCCAAATCGCAAAGTGAAAAACTAAATATTTTCTTTAACTATCTATCCAAGCTCAAATTTTTGAAAGAATGGTATTGTTTTTCATGATTTTTTCTCTACTTTTATTTAAAAATAAAAAACCGTGAAAATTCTTCATTGGCTCAGTTCATACTTCTAGGCTCAAGAAGTCGCATGCAAGATTATTGCGCAGCCAATTAGCGCGTAGTAAAACTGGTCTGGTTTCTGTAGCTGAAGATTTTTTTTTTATTAATGTATGGGGACTTCTCCAGATAGCTTAGAACTTATTCGAACAATATCCCAGCTCTTTTATATATGCCGACCAAACGGTATTTTGGTTAGTGTGCTAGCTTCTAGACCACGAGGTTGCGGGTTCCGAGTTCCGGGTTAGGCATGGGTGTTTGTTTGTAAATGTATGTTGGCTTGTCAAATGACGAATGTTTCCGCGCATTATAGCCCTCGTGTTGCTGACGGCGCCAGATAATATGAAACCAACCAACCAGCCAGCTCTTTTATAGTCCTCAAGTGGCTATCGTTTGGTGCAGTATGGCTCTAGTGTAGCTCTTGCGCCATAAAACTCCAACCTACCAATCGAGAAAAGAAAAAAAATTAACATCCTCGTTCAAACAGTTGTCTTCCGAAGTTTTGAACTTCTAATACAATTTGCGCTAATATTCTTAGATACGACAAACTATACATGTTCAAATAAATTTTATTTTACTGTTCAAAAAAATTACGAAAAAGGAGACTTCTTCGTTTAAAGCGAATATTCGACAAGTGGTGATCGCTTGTGTACTTGATACAATTTCACTCGTTAAAGCAAGTAGGTAAACGTTTTTATTCGAGTAGAACTTTCCTCGGTGAATCGACTCGTTTCTTTCTAAAGTTAGTTGGGAGATGCTGAGAACGAATTTCGACCTGCTAGCAAACAAATTTCCGTATAACGCGACATTGAGTTGTATGCGCGGTATACAATCTCTCGAGGACTTAAGAATGAACGAGACTGGTCACTGTGAAGTTTACTCCTAGTAAAATAAAAATAATCTACTTGTTTTAAACAACAACAAAATTGAATCAAATGTGTACTGAAGCTCTCGGAAAAATTATAATTCTTATTAAAAACAACTGCGTATAATTCTATACATAAAATTAAAGCTTCTTACGCAGACACTTCAAATTTTAGATGCAGATGGATATTATTGGTCTTCTAAATTTAAAATTCTCCTTTTAATTCTAAATATTTGTATTTCTAGAGGCACCCGCTTTCTACGCAGTGAAACTCACTCTTGAATGTACTCGCGAATTTGCAAAGTATGAATTTCTCAAAAGCAGTTAATGAAGCTATTGTAGGTCTGGAATACGCTTGATATGCAAATTATTTCATTATGGTTGGACAACTTTTTCTCGCAAATAAGTGTTTTTATTCTCGTACACCTGTTTTAATTAATAGATTTGAGAGTAATAATTACGTCCACGTCATGCAATTTCAAAAAGGCATTGTCCTGAAAATAGTTCTAAACAAAGTTAACAATCGCTTCGGCCCAATCGCGTGAATTATTTCGAAAACGTTTCATTCCTAACCTTTTTCATCAATGGAAAATACATGAAATCATAAATTTCCGTCTCAATGGAAATAAACCAGCTTTTTGTATTTTGGTTTGCTTTAATGATTGGTTGGTTGGGGTTTAACGGAGCAAGGGGCAACTCGTGGGCCATACTGCGCCATTATATTAAATGAATAACCGCATTATACATAACTTACTCCAACCCTAGTTTAAAAGAAGTAAAGCTTTACTAAAAGGTTACGAAATTAAATTGTCCCCATCGGATTGTTAACACGTTTCTCTTAAATGTATAGCCGTCTTGTAGCCTTTAGAAGCTTGCAATATTACAAAAGCCATTGTAGATTTTATTAACTGAAATGTTTTAAAATTCCATTCATAAAAATAATAATTTGTGTTTCGAATCTGTTTTAAAACTAATAATGCTGCACCTTGTCAGCCAAATCAATTGCCATAGAGAAGCAAATATTCTATAATGAATTCTACGGTCGGAAGAATAGTCAACATAACAGATTGGAGAGTTTATGCCCATTCAATAGTCTGTGTGGTTAGAGCTCTGACCTCGCATGCAAAAGATGCTGAATTTGAACCCACAGAGGTTGGGCATGGTTGTTCGTTGTGTTTCGGAATCCAAGTTACGCTGCAAGTCCCAGCCGGATTGGCAGTCATTGTACACGAAAATAGGTATTTGAGCATAAAAATCAACTAAATAACCAAGCACGATCAAACGTAATGTAGATCTTCCTACTGCTGCATATAAAGAATGTTACTGATGGTGCGTATTATGCCCGTATAAATTTAACCCATTGCGTTTGAGAGGCGCCTTTCAGGCGACACATGATTGGATGCCTCAGAAATTCGATGATTGGCAATGACTGCTTAGTTTCTTTGAAGCGAATCCGCAACCGCGAACTTTACCCAACCAAAAATGTGGCGAAACGTCTCAAGTTGCTGGTTCCTCCGCGAGAAAAAAAAAAGCCTCGAGTGCAAAGGATTAAACAAAATAATTTAAATTTTGGGTGGCACTAGAAAATCCGAAATAAAAGTGCAAGGCATTTGGCCGAGCAAAACACGCCGTACACTCTACGAATTGATTATAGATCGATTCCCTGCGGTGAGTATTTTGATGGATATGCAAAAGTCTCTTGTCGGATGTGAAGCTTGTAAGGAGGATGTTATTCTGTTCGACTAAAATACATTCGGACATTGCTTACTTGGGCTCATTGAATACTCTACAACGATGTGTGCACTAGTTTTACTACGCCTTGATTGGAACGATGTGTGGCGGATTCGTTAACTTTTATAGTATCCGTGGTTAGAAAAGTAAAATATTAATTTAAATTTACATTTAAAAGTATTTTCTTTTTGCTATCAACATATATCTATATATTTAATAGTCAATACGTTTTTTGAAGTTAGTCCGTCCGCCTAAACTGCTCAACCAATTTCAATGATCAAGGTGTCATTTTAAAGGAAATAAGCTGTAGATTTGCCAAAACGTGCCAAAATAATTTATTAACACTTTATTAATTAGTTAAATTTCAATATTTTCATCATTAAGCTACTACAAAGCCTCAATGATTTTGAATGCATAAATGGCAACATCCTTACGTATGTAAACAACAAACCCGTTGCTAATTTTAAAGCTCTTTTTTGGGCGCCGATAACCTTGCGGTAGAGTATCGAGCTCGTTTAAGTTTAATACAAAACTATCTGCGCTTGTTATCAATATTACTATAAAAGTTGAAATTTGTAGGGTACTAGATCTTTACGCCGAAAGATCCGCCCTGCAGGGTGTACTGTTGGTTCAAGTATTGTTGTTAGACTTCGTGCTCGGTAAAGCCGCCGTGAATGCATTTGGACAAGAAAATATCTTGCACAAACAACAATCTTAAGACTCAATCTAGTACCTTACTTTCTGACGGTAGCCAACCCTCATTAGTTCGCCTTGTATACCAGATAAGCACATCCTTTCGTGTAGCAATCGATATATAATCGCAAGCTTAATCTATTACTGCACATAATACTTATGTTTTTTTTGGGGTTTTTTCAAAAGTGGGACTCCTTGGAAAAAGTTTGCCTAGAATCGAATTAAAAACTGACAATGCTGCTACGGTATTTATACGCTTTTGGTTTAGCATTTCGGATTTCTCAAACTTAATCTACTCTCGTTTGTACGCCGAGCACCCATTTTCTTCCTACGGTATTACTACAAATATTCATTTCGATGCAATTGTTTCCAATATATAAACGGCCGGTGTTGCTTATCCGGCCGTTTATATACACAAATACGTCATCCTATATTGGGCATACTTAAGTTACATGGCTAGATTAACACTTTAAACCCCCACCCAGTCGCCTTTTGGTCGGACCCAGGGGGGAATACAAGTATTTCAAACTGGGGTGAATCTTCCCGGCAGTAGTTGTTTGAAGCGCGACGGTCCTCAATAATAGGCTATTGTGGAGCATGTAAAGGGGAGCCATGGGTTTAGAGTGCTCATTGTCTAACTGCCCCACCCTTTGGACACTAAGTAAGATAGTCGGGAATTTTTCTTGTATGCGAATCTTGTGAAGTACTTAGCGGTGGTGTTTCATTCATTGATAAGATGCCAACTAAATGCTCCGACGTATCAAGTAAGTGACCCAACACACAACCCTATTGCAAGTTGTAGACATATATAGTAATGATCTTTAAATGGTCGACAGTGACCCCCCCACAGGAGACCCAGGTGTGGCCCACAGGAGAACGAGTCGGGGGAGTTCATTTCCAGTTTTTTCGAATGGAAAGTCATTGGATTTTTGTAAAACCCACAACGCTGACTCCGTAGGATTTAAAGGGTAAATGCAAAATCGTGAGGCAATATCCATCATTTTTAAATCCTGTATATTAACTTCGATTTTGTGGGCTTGTGAGTGTTTGTCGATGGGAGCAAATATAGAGAGGCCCAATTAACCCCCCTTGCCGTCATCCAATAAAGCTGAAACTTGGCAGGTTCGATGACAATGCATTCTAGCAAATTTTGGGGCTGCGACTCTTACTAAAAGGTCGCTTTTATAAACGCTTCGATTATTGCTTCGGAATACTAACAAATCCCATTTAACCGATCATTGTTGAAACTCTTTCCTGTTGACAAATTAATTAGTAAATAGTTCGGAATGGATCTTTTGTTCTTGGTGGTCAAACACTATGATGGAAACTCGATCTGAGCTCAAGAAGTGGCAGTTGCACTTACAAATTGGCAATGTATGTTAAGGATTTATATTAAACTTTATTTTACTTAATATAAAGAAAATATATGCTCGTTATAATCTCCCACAATGTGAGCATTGGTTTACCAACTGCGTGATATAGTGGGTATCGGTAAAAAAACTATCCTAAATTTATTCTCGGGGTTGTGGTCTATAGAATACTGCTTAATTGTTCCTAGTATTACAAGTGGAAACAGTTTTTGTATATTCATGTGTAATTTACAATAGTAGATATCTTTATAAAAATTAAAATGTCGTTTTCCGCCTTTCTCAATCTGGTACACGAGTGTTTAATACAATCGATAAAATATCTCGCTCCTTGCGTTTCTGTAGTTTAACAATTTAATTTTTCTTTGTTTCGGTATTTGGAACCATGGAGAAAGACGTCTTTAGTGTCTACTAACAATTTACAGTTTTGATAAATGTTTGATCTTTAAATTTTTTTTTTGGAATAGACTTCATCTGTAACAACTCTGGCTTCAAGTGTTGTACTGGTGAGGAAACAAATTGACTGTCGCCACCCTCTTTAGATTCTGCGTCATGTGACCGTAGCTTCATGGAATTGCTTCGTATTACGCGCAAGTATATTTAGCAATGCTGTCAACATTTTTTCTATCTGATTTTCAATTTATTATATTTAAATTGTTTAATACTGACGCAATTAAATTTGAATTCCTTGCATCAAAGATGAGCAGTCACTACTCTTGGAATTCACTTAAGTTAGTTAACTCTAGTGTCACAAGCGCAACCTCTAGCCACAACAGTGCCATAATCTATAGGATTGCTAGTTTCGCTAAGACTGGAGTGACTGAAGCGTTGGCGGGCGTTCGCCACTCGAGTGGCTCCATATAATAAGGCCCTTGTAATGGAAATCTGGTACAAGCCACGTACAGAAATGCAGAGAAGTTTCAATATCAAAATTCCGTAACAGCATTATCTTTATGCCATATTATTAGGTTGAACTCATTAACCAATTATAAGTTATTAATTTTCTAGCATACAAAATCGTTGTATTCGTATGTAATTAATGTAATAACTTCTGCTAAATTCTTCAGTAACGGCTCTACTAAATTTTAATTTATGTCTGTCTAGATAAATTATGAACATTTATGACTTCTGTACTGTATTCAAATGGTATTTCAATGATTCAGGAAAAATCTCTTGTCGGGTAATATAGAATAAAGCGTATAGTCTGTACTCTGCCCGTATCCCCAAAATAAACCATATGCCCAAAAGTTTTATTTTGAACTGCTTCCTTCGGATTTCGGGACGCATACGTCTAATTTTTAAATTTGACACCAGGCATCGATTTTAAAGTTCCATAAAGTCCTTTTAATTAATATATTAGTTGCATTAAGCACGATTATTCCAAATTTAATTAACGACTGGGGAATTTTACATCAATATATCCATTCCATTCCACCAGGCCATTTAAAATACGACACCTAGTCTAATTAGTCATTCACGACTTGCTAGTACCGTCACAATGTGAATTAATGTCCAGCGTGTGAACCTGCGTAAAAGAATATTTGGTTTACTTGAAAGATATTAAAACTATAATTGGTACCTTGAAAGACTATTTTGATTAATCTTCTAGATCTCCCATGGCCGACCAAACGGTATAGTGGTTAGCGTGCTAGCTTCTAGACCGCGAGGTTGCGGGTTCGAGTCCCGTGTTGGCATGGGTGTTTGTAAATGTATGTTGGCTTGTCTAATGACGAATGTTTCGGCGCATTATAGCCCTCGTGTTGCTGACGGCGCCAGATAATCTGAATACAACCAACCAACCAACTAGATCTCCCATGTGCTACTTTATTGCAGCGGGTGGCAAACTCCCAAAGGTAGGTCATGCACTAGATCCCCCTCCTACGCTGGCCACCTGATGGCTGTGTGGTTAGAGCTCTGGCCTCGCACGCCAAAAATCCCGAGTTAAACATGGGTATTCATGTTCGTTGGGAGTCCACGTTAAACTGTAGGTCCCTTCCTGACTAACCGTCATTGCACATAAAAATAAGTCATTGAGCATACTAACCAACTCCCTTCTACGCTATGATGTCGTTTGAACTTGTATGCAATATCAAGAGATTATTTTCCACTAAGAAGCAATATTACTGTTCAGATTCGGTACATACAGATTAAACGGTTGCTTTTCCTCAACATCTAAATTTCCTAAATTGAGCATCTCCAATGCTTAAATGGATAATTCCAACTTTTTTAAAAACGAGTGAAATTAGTTTATATTTGAAGAATTTCTTTCCGATTCCAAATATTCAAATAAAAGTTCTTTAAAATTTAGTTATTTAAATATTAAGAAGAGAAAATTCCCGAAATCATCGTCCGATCAAAAAGCTCTCTTATAGCTGTGATGTCATCGCATCCTTCCGTTCTCTATAGTTATCGTGAAGTTTCTTCCAAATAGTTGGTATATGCTTGGCATCGGTGTTTGCTAGAAAATTGCTATATCTGGTACCGGTTGGTGCGATTTGCGAGAAACTCGCTTTACTGGTTTCCGCTGCTGTGTATCAAGCGAAGTTGTTTCAGATGAAGTGACGTCGCATTCAATTCGAGCCGAATGTGTCATTTTCTCGCCAAAATCCAACGAGCGCACTTAGGCTGCAAATTAAAAAAAAGAAAGAGCAGAGAACACAAATTTCTGTTTATGGCCTTTTTGAAACATTTAGAATAAAATTATAATAATATTAATAAAAAAAGAATGCGGGAATTGTCCATGATCGCTTCATATAATTTTAAAACTATAAATTCTTCACATAAAAATATTAGCTGTTAAATGTGACTATGCATTCAAATGTTAATCTACCATACAAACTGTCAGTTATATTAGTATTCAACTGATTCGAGGCGGCCTTGAAATTTGATTGCTAGCGTCAAATTTCAGGCATAATGAACGTTGCATTGTACTGTCATTATGCCCCACTCGATGAATGTTGGATACTTCGGGTGGATACCATAATTTTAAATTCGGAACCAATCGCATTACTTGCATTTTAATATTCATTTATAAAAATGGCAATTTATGCGAGAATTTTAAAGAATTGGAACTTTAATGTAAAAATACTTGCTCACTATAATTTTAACATTTACTCGCATAAAAATGGTTTTGAATCTGCATGTGTAAAGCAGAAGACTCCCCCACATGCAATTCCTGTGGTGTCTTTTACCGTTGCTCATATTTTTTGAAACTGTCCAACTTTTAATTCCATATCGTCTTTTTAACTCGGCTCACCCACCATTGTATACACTTTTAAATTCACCTCATCATCATAACCTTTTAACTTTAGATAAGATGATAAAAATCTTTAAAAAGGTTAAAACCGAATTTCTAATATAAACTGTTTTAAATCTTTCAACTCCTAGATAATTTTCGGCGGAGTTTGGTAGTGTTCGGCGGAGTTCCTAGTGTTGGCCTTGCGCCAGGAAAAGAAATTCAAATAACCAATTTAACGTGTAGAGTTACAACCTATTAAGAAATCCAATCTGCCATCTCGCTGCAATAAAGACGACCCACCCTAAATTTCTTAGCATTTTGAAATGCACAACAGAAAGATGGATCTTCAGCTGAAAGGTTAGTTTTGTCCGCGCTACAGATCCATACGGTGTTAAACTCGAAATTAATGGCATATTAATGAATTTTACGATTAAAATATTTTCGGAATTGCACGAAACGTAACTTGTACATTTTGGGTTAAGGAACAATTGTATCAGTAAAAACCGAAAGATACTAACAGCTTTGAACAATGTGAAGTATGCAAATGTACAGTACGTAAAAAAAAATCAGAACGATGGTTATATCTTGTGCTCTAATTGTTGAAATAACAGACAAAAGGTACCTTAGTAAATCGTGGAAGGTTTTTAATAATTGCATAGTTTTTTTTTTTTTTTTTGTCATGAAGGGTCATCTACAAATTAAAACAGAACCAAACTTTAAATAGTTCAATAGCAACCTCATAATATTATCCCATATTTGGATTCAGCATCCAAAAAAATGTCGAAATACAAAAATTCGTAATTTTCTAATGAATGGTTTGTAATTTAAACGAATACCCCCTTAAATGATCCCATGGGAATTTTAGCCACGCCTTTAGCTTAAACGCTTTAATCTATTCATACCATTCTTTTTTTTATTCCTCTCGGCTTGATTACAGGAAATGCCTTTTGTATACACTAATGAGTCCCATGTATACTAATGCATGTATGTTTGTATATACTAATGAGTAGGAGGGTCTATACCCTTCAGAAATGATCTCGGAAATTTAACCCGGGTAATGACTGATTAAAACAGGTCAATGGATATTCATCTTTCGCTCGCTTTTAAGAAGCGACTTGAGTACTTTAAGCTGAACCATCAAAAAAGTGTAACGAGAAGAAAAAAAAGCTATTTATTTTTCAATTAAATTGCATGCTTATCAAAGTTCTGAAAACGCGTGTTTCAACTTTTTACTTGGGAAACTTTATCTTAAACTGAAAGTGGTTTTCTATGTGTCTGGTCGGATTTCAACCACGCACCTTATGATTACTAGCCTAATACCTAATATTTTAAGGACTCCACCACTAAAGCTAAATGAATTTCTCTTAAAATAATAAGTCTTATATTTTAAACTTAAAGCAAAAGTGGCTCTGAGACTCCTTTTTTTTTATATATGTTTATTCGTATGTAAAAGCTGGTAATCCTCAATTTCCCATAAAAGCAAGTAATTTGTATGTTTTACTTTGTATAACGACTTTTTTTTTTTTTTTGCCCAAGTTAAAATAGATGCATATTTTTAGTTATGAAATTGTTTTTGTTATTGTTGTAAGGAAGATTTAATCTTAAATGAGACGAAAAGGATTTGAATTGCAAATCTAAATCTCTCTACAATATTTAATCGTGTATTAATTGTCACTCTCAATACAAAGAGTAGAATGTGAATCTAATAATGGTGTTTGTCATAATTTAATAATTTTGTATGGGAATCTAATTATTATGAATCGATAATGGTGCTGTCGCTTGCGCCATTTCTTTTTCTTAGAGCGGCGATATGATTATTCACGCTAAAGTATCCATTAACCGTATCTTACTCATTTAGAGCAAAACAAACGCAACAAAAAGAATTGAAATCTCCCCCAAAAAACAACTACACGTTGTAAAAAAAAAAGCCCGCAAAGTAAAACAATCAGTCAGAATAAGTTGTGAAATCTAATGCTTGCCGCCAAGTGGCCGCGTTTAGTTTCTTTAGGGTACTTGTACACAATGAACTAAATTGGGATTATTAGGGAGAATCCCCATAGAGAATCAGTACTTGGATATTTTTATATATTGTTTTTATAAAATTGATCTCAATTCAGTGAAATGGGTGCAAAGAGAAATGAATTAATCCGAAATAACTCTAGCCTGCCAAGTTCTAATTACCTAATAATCCCGTTTCCTCTCGCTTGTGCATTGCGTAACAGGTCTTCTATTAATCGGAGATTTTTTTTATTCACCTATCGTAGAAATCTTAATTTGCGTTCCTAATTTGCATTTAAGAAAATTAGTAAAATAATCAAAGTTGGACAAGCAATTATTAAAACTAATAAGTTAGATGCAGCCTGACTGTATACTTGCACACGATCCGCCACTGGTATACTTAATTTTAAAAGAAGTATTCGTAAGAACTAAATCTGAAAAATTGTGCCAAAAGTTTCACTCTTCATTTAGCTACGCGTTAGTAGATGAAGGAGTTTCTAAAGGAATCGAGGGAAATTATCTCTTAATGTTTTCGGCCGGCCACCAAAATTTCATAACGTAAGCATTCCTTTGAATATGCACGTTATAAGCCCCTCGATGACTGTTAGATTTCTCCTAATTTGAGAGTTTTCTGTCCACTGAAGTAATTTGAATTCTAAATTTTGTTTCCCAAGTAGTTTTCCTTCAATTTCGAGGCACGCTCTCGTGATATGAAGGGCTACGTTAAGAAGTCCGTTTCATTTAACGATTTCTCAAATTCGCCAGAAAAACTGAAAGTTTCTCAAGTCTCGGGGCTTGTATCAGAGTTGATGTAAATGGTTGCTTAAAATCTCGCGTACTATGATATTTAATTGCCAGAGAATTCCGCGTGGTCAAACTATCTGCTATAATCTTCCAGAGGTCCTTGTGGTTATTTCTGATTATTTTGGTCAGAACGGATCTTTTTTTAAACATTAAATGGATTAAATTTAAAAAAAAAAAAAAAAACGATTTTTTTCTTCGCTGATAAAATATCATCTTTGAATGTATTCTCTGTATTATTATCAATGACACAGAGTTAAAAAAATAAAATTTAAACTGAAATATTAACGCATATTGTATCTTAAATAAATGATCTAAAAAAAAATGACACATTCGAATTCTAATCGTATATGGTTTTATCGCACTAATCTCTCGTCTGGTAATAAACCAAATTAGGTTAATTTTCGTACTTCGTTCTAAAACAAATTACTTCGTACCAAGGTCAAGGGTCTATGCAGAAGGAAATTTGGGTCCTTTTAAGGACCCTTCACAAAATTCCATAATCAATAAAAGGACCCTTCACAAAATTCCATAATCAATAAAAGGACCCTTCACAAAATTCCATAATCAATAAAAGGACCCTTCACAAAATTCCATGTCCAACAAACTGACCTTTCACAAAATTCCAAGTCAGAAAAACGGAACTTTCATAATATTTCCAGTTTGAAAACGGATCAATTACAAAATTACGAAGTTTATTTTATGCCAAAAGGAGAAAATGGCTCGCTTACCCACTCATTTGTTTTAAGGAAGTGACGTCATGGACGCCAAACCATCTGTTGAAAATATATAAAATGTGAAATTTTTCACAATTAATATTATTTCACAAAAATAGGACCCTGTAAAAAAAAAACCTGGATGGATCCCTGAAGGTGATCTAAATACGAATGGGTTGGAATATTAGTTTCAAGTTCAAAGCATATTTAGACATCTTAATTTAATTCGCATTCGTAATTAAATACCGCATTGTAGTCGTAAGTTTTCACGATGTTTAGTAAATGGAGAAAGCTTGTGGTGGTCTCGTGTACAAATGACATACAACATCTAGGCCCCCGTAATCTATTTTGCCTAGTGGTTAACGCGCCTGTCTTCCGATCTAGGAGTCCCGAGTTCGATTCCCCGTTAGTTAGTAAAAGGCGGATGTTTCCTGATGTTTGCTTTTAAATAAATTTATTCGCAGTTATTTTAATACTTAAATAGCTAACTTTTAAATTATACGCGGTAGGATTTTTTTAAAGTTACACATTCGTGTTTGCGACGTTATCCAAACTTGATGCGTATTTCATATCTTAAAAATGAAATCGATTCCACTATTAAATGGATTTCACTATCGGAATTCATTTACTAAAAATATATCGATTTACAATTTTTAATAACTGAATGGTTAGCTATGAATTGTCTGTATTTAGATATTTGCATTGCTACTTTTTAATTGACTAAGTGATTTGCACTTTTTTAAAAAATTGAATGTGTTGGACCAACACAGTTGAATAATACTGTTGCTCCTTTTATAAGTCCTTTTATAATATCTTCGCTTTTGTCGATGGGGGCGGAATCTTCGGAGGCCTAATTAACCCCCTTGCCGTCATCCAATCGGGCTGAAACTTGGCAGATAGGTTCGATGACGATGCATTCTATCAAATTCTGGGGCTGTTACTGTCACTAAAAGGACGTAAAATACTAATAAATCAACTTACCGTCATCCATAATCGCACTAAAATAACCATTCACCGATCATTGTTGAAACTCTTTCTTGTTGACAAAAATGTTTTTAATTCGTGATAAAATTACTTCAATTAGAATAAATATATGATATCTGGATGACGTTCATTTTTAATAAATAAATGCTGAAACGTAGTTTGCCGCACATTTTGCTGATAGAAATGTTTTTGATATCGGCACCCTTGTTAATGAATATAAAAATTGACTATGCGTATAAAGGATTTATTAAGAACTGTTTTTTTTTATGGGTTATATTATCAAGACGTGTGATGCATTATTTTTGAAAATGAGTATTTTTTGAGAATTCTTCGTTTGAACGGAAATTCGTTCCATTTGTTTACCAAATTATTTTAAATTACTGGTGTTGTACATTTCATTCCATTTATAAAGTTTTTTTTTTTTTTTATAATATAAATTAAATGAGAATTTTGTTGGTATTTTTAAGTGAATGAAAGTTTGAGGATACTTTTAAATTTTGATGTCTGTAATTCCATGGTGCTGAAGCTTAAATTTATTAAGCTTGAAGTTAACTAAGTATTAAATTTAAACATTCTTAATTTACGACGTTTTGTAAACTTTAAGTAATTGACGGGTAGAACCTGAACTGAATTTTTAGCACGTGGAAAATCTAGTATGTTTTACCAAATGGTAAAATTAGAATTGAACTTTAAGGGATTAAGGACCATTACTTTTAAAATTTAATTTTTACAACGCGGGGACTATAATTACATTATTTCTTACCCCTTCATTTATGCGCACCCCTGGATTTTACATCTGTGAGGTTGGTACTTTACATCGTTTTTTTACATCCGCAAGGTGGGGATAAAGCTATGGCCTCTCATGCCAAAGGTGCCGGGTACGAATCCCGGGTTAGGCATGGATGTTCGTTGTGGTTCGGAATTCACGTTAAGCTGTAGGTCCCGGCCTGATTAGCGATTTTTGTGCACAAAAATAGGTCGTTCAGCGTACAAACAAACGAAACCTACATCCACGAGAATATCTCTTTAACTTCTGTTTTCGCAAAAGCTAAGCACAATTGCTTACCCGAATCGACCATATTCCATTATACAAATTATTTTACGAATCAAAGGAAGCCCTTTACACCCTTTACCAAATGTTTTTATTAACAAACGGCCCTTTACACCCTCTACTTTACGAATAAACAAACGGATCTCTACACCCTCTGCTATTGCGGATTGACAGGCGGCTCTTTACACCCTCTGCTATTGCGGATTGACAGGCGGCTCTTTACACCCTCTGCTATTGCGGATTGACAGGCGGCTCTTTACACCCTCTGCTATTGCGGGTTGACAGGCGGCTCTTTACACCCTCTGCTATTGCGGGTTGACAGGCGGCTCTTTACACCCTCTGCTATTGCGGGTTGACAGGCGGCTCTTTACACCCTCTGCTATTGCGGATTGACAGGCGGCCCTTTACACCCTCTGCTATTGCGGATTGACAGGCGGCCCTTTACACCCTCTGCTATTGCGGATTGACAGGCGGCCCTTTACACCCTCTGCTATTGCGGATTGACAGGCGGCCCTTTACACCCTCTGCTATTGCGGATTGACAGGCGGCCCTTTACACCCTCTGCTATTGCGGATTGACAGGCGGCCCTTTACACCCTCTGCTATTGCGGATTGACAGGCGGCCCTTTACACCCTCTGCTATTGCGGATTGACAGGCGGCCCTTTACACCCTCTGCTATTGCGGATTGACAGGCGGCCCTTTACACCCTCTGCTATTGCGGATTGACAGGCGGCCCTTCACACCCTCTGCTATTGCGGATTGACAGGCGGCCCTTTACACCCTCTGCTATTGCGGATTGACAGGCGGCCCTTTACACCCTCTGCTATTGCGGATTGACAGGCGGCCCTTTACACCCTTTACCAAATGTTTTTATTAACAAACGGCCCTTTACACCCTCTACTTTACGAATAAACAAACGGATCTCTACACCCTCTGCTATTGCGGATTGACAGGCGGCTCTTTACACCCTCTGCTATTGCGGGTTGACAGGCGGCCCTTTACACCCTCTGCTATTGCGGGTTGACAGGCGGCCCTTTACACCCTCTGCTATTGCGGGTTGACAGGCGGCCCTTTACACCCTCTGCTATTGCGGGTTGACAGGCGGCCCTTTACACCCTCTGCTATTGCGGGTTGACAGGCGGCCCTTTACACCCTCTGCTATTGCGGGTTGGCAGGCGGCCCTTTACACCCTCTGCTATTGCGGATTGGCAGGCGGCCCTTTACACCCTCTGCTATTGCGGATTGGCAGGCGGCCCTTTACACCCTCTGCTATTGCGGATTGGCAGGCGGCCCTTTACACCCTCTGCTATTGCGGATTGGCAGGCGGCCCTTTACACCCTCTGCTATTGCGGATTGGCAGGCGGCCCTTTACACCCTCTGCTATTGCGGATTGGCAGGCGGCCCTTTACACCCTCTGCTATTGCGGATTGGCAGGCGGCCCTTTACACCCTCTGCTATTGCGGATTGGCAGGCGGCCCTTTACACCCTCTGCTATTGCGGATTGGCAGGCGGCCCTTTACACCCTCTGCTATTGCGGATTGGCAGGCGGCCCTTTACACCCTCTGCTATTGCGGATTGGCAGGCGGCCCTTTACACCCTCTGCTATTGCGGATTGACAGGCGGCCCTTTACACCCTCTGCTATTGCGGATTGACAGGCGGCCCTTTACACCCTCTGCTATTGCGGGTTGACAGGCGGCCCTTTACACCCTCTGCTATTGCGGGTTGACAGGCGGCCCTTTACACCCTCTGCTATTGCGGGTTGACAGGCGGCCCTTTACACCCTCTGCTATTGCGGGTTGACAGGCGGCCCTTTACACCCTCTGCTATTGCGGGTTGACAGGCGGCCCTTTACACCCTCTGCTATTGCGGGTTGACAGGCGGCCCTTTACACCCTCTGCTATTGCGGGTTGACAGGCGGCCCTTTACACCCTCTGCTATTGCGGGTTGACAGGCGGCCCTCTACACCCTCTGCTATTGCGGGTTGACAGGCGGCCCTCTACACCCTCTGCTATTGCGGGTTGACAGGCGGCCCTCTACACCCTCTGCTATTGCGGGTTGACAGGCGGCCCTCTACACCCTCTGCTATTGCGGGTTGACAGGCGGCCCTCTACACCCTCTGCTATTGCGGGTTGACAGCAGGGGCGGATTTAGAGGTCAACCACGGGGGGTGCGATTATGACCGTGAGTGGTTACAGTCGCGGTAATAATTTTTCAACTTGGAAGAGAGGGGGAGGGAAGGGGTGTCATCAATTAGTATGATACTACCAGGGTTCAATGGGAATAAAAATTAGAGGGTTTGACCATCCTCTTTTGCGTCCCATATAACAAATTACCCCGAAAATGTAATAAAAAATTACATTATAAATATTTAGTATTTTTTATTAGAAAAAGAATATTTAAGAGTTCAAAAAAATATCTCATGCAGATCAGGTGAAGTGTAAAAAGTTCAACAACCCTGAAAATTCAACTTTTTTTATGCAAGTTAATTAACCAATATATTCAATATCATAAATAATTTAATGCAGAAAAGAGGCGGCAGATCTTTTAACGACTTTAGACAATACTGCAGGTACATTAAACTCTATATTCATAAAGTTTTAATAATTTCCAAAGTTAAACAATGCTTTTCAACTGTGTTTGACATCACATTAGTAAATTAAAATATAAGTTACATAAACTTGAGACTATACACTATAATATTGATCCTTGCATTCAAATTTGATACGGCATTATTTACTGTTTCCATATTTTCCTTTATTTAAATGAAAATCGAGGGTTTGGCGATATTTTTATGTGGGAAGAGAGAGGGGGGAAAAAAAACTGGGGAAAAACGCCGAAACGCGAAAATTGGTGATGATATTCAATAGACATTACACTGTCATTCCTTGTACAAAAAACAGAAAAATATCAATCGTTGATGGGCGATGCTCAAGGTTGAAAAGCGAGTGTTAAAGGCACTCGTTTTTCAGCTTTTTCCGCTTTTATCAGATTTCTATGGGAATTTCGGTTGGGACGATTGCACAACCTTAATCGTAGGTCCCATGGCTACCACTAACCCGCACACCAAATTTGACTATCGTACGTCAATTCGTTTAGGAGTTATGCTGACCACGTACAGATAGACATTTTATCTAGACCACTTTTTTGAAATCGGAATGTTTTAAAACCAGGGGAAAAAGGAAAAAAAAAATCGATTTTTTTATGAACTGAAAGTAAAAACGTGTTTGGCTATGATTCTCAATATTTTGAAAAGAAGTACAAAACAACATGGAACTCACTTTAAACTGTTAAGGATAAATTACATTTTTATAATTTAAGAAAATAATTTCGTTTGACATTGTTAAAGGGTTTTAAGGATTTTGCATATGAAAGGGTGTAGATATAATGCTTATTTCAGTAAAATCAGTTTATTTTTATAAGAATGAAATATTTTATTACAATCTATTCAAATATTACTTTGATAATTGCACACAATATCGAATATCAGTGTGCACGATAAGTCCCTTCTTCGGATCATTCGGACAAAAATGAAATATTTAAACATTTTTCGGAAAAAACAAAGATCTAAACAAATATTGTTGATGAAATATTACATTTTGTGAAATAAGTAAAATTTAAAAAAAAAAAAAAAAATCTTACCAATGTTAGGTCACCTTAACCTTAACTCTACATATTGATGCACTACTAAGACTGCTCTAACTAAATTAACATATATTCGAACTTAATAGTAAAAAAAGAGTGAGTGCGTTGACCTCAATGTGCGTGTGTGTACAGTTTTTTAGTAAAAAAAAAAAAAAAATTATCTTTGAAAATAAGATAGTTTTTACTATGGCGCTCTCAAATTTTTTATTTATTTATTATGTAAACTTTCTTTTCTTTTAATTGGTTAAATACGCATCAACAATATTATCAAATTCTATAAAGATTTTCTGTATTAATCCAGTATAAATTTCTTTTAAAACTTTAATATAATTCTGATTTGGTTAGGGGGTTACTAATATCAAAGGGTACGTATGCTTTATTTCTGACATCCGCGAAAGTTTTTAAGGTGCAGGCGGTCCATAATTAAACTGGTGTTGTTTAGATCAGTCCGGAGTCTGTAGAAATTAATAAATCTTTTTGAAATTTTGTATTAGTACTGCTGGGAAAATCTGGTAATGCTGTTTAAACATTATCATAAAATTTTTGAAATGAAAACTTTAAGATATAACTGTTTGGATTTTTGCTAATTACGTTTCAAGAACAACAATATATTTAAAACTTCATTGGATTGATTTCATTTTGATTTATTATTTCATTTATAAGGAATAACATGTAAAACTAACAGCCATATAAGCCCTTTTCATCTTAAAGTTTTATATTTTCCTTTAGTTGCAAAAATTCTCTAAATAGATAGATTTTAATTATATCCAACCTGTACTTTAATATAAATTTTGAGATTGCTTTAACATAACACTATATTTTCTTTTATAAATATGATTTAAGGGAACTTAAATTAGGAAAATGTACTCAAAGACCATCTTAAACCGTCAACACACAAATCCTCATATTTAAAAAAAAAAATTAAAAAAAAAAGAGCAGATTTTTTAAACAAACAGCTTTATATCATCTGAAAATTAGTTTAAATTTCTGCATTATATTCAAATAAAATTCCAAACAAAATTAGTTACAGCAGGTAAAATTGTAATAATAATAATAATGTTCATATAACCATAGAACCTGCTTTTTCATCACAAGTAGCATCTCAAATCGGTTACATATTGTGTCTCATATTAGACATTATCAGTCATATTACCATCAAGTTTGAGTCACACTTACAAAAGCACATTTGAAATTAGAATTAGAAAGAAAAGAAAAAAAAAAAAAAAGAAGAAAAAAAAACACATTTAAAAAGATTTTAACATTAACTGATTTAAATTATTTGTAAGTCATCGGTATTGTTCCCAATATTTCAGTCATTCATATTTAAATAATAAATTCATACAAAACAATTTTGACTTTTATTTAACAGAACAAATGAAAACTGCCAAAAGCTGCGAATGAGCAATATTTACAAATTTGCAATCTAAGCTGACTAGTTTTACAATTATGTTAAATTACTTGATATTCTTCTAGTAGCAATAAATGTCGTTGTATGGGATATTTCCAGGCACAAGTGCTACATGATACTGCACCGGGACAACGTTAGATTCTGATTAGTTTATTTATCAAGCATCTACCAGATGGTCTTTCAAGGGAAAAATGGACTTCATATACATCTTAAATAAGAGAAACCTCGGAAAACTATCAGGAAGTAGCTCACCAATCGATTACTAGTCAAATTTTTTAAAGTCTTTACTCAATTTGAAAACAGACTACAGAGCGCTAAATATTGCTCGACCCGGTGACTTTTCGTATGGTAGGGGAGTATACCTCTTTTGTGAGTGAGATTGGAGCATAGCAACATTTAAAAACGTGCTAGGCTATGATCCTCAATATTTTGAAAAGAAGTTGAAAACTATATGGAACTCACTTTAAACTGTTAAGGATAAATTACATTTTTATAATTTAAAAAAGTAATTTTGTTTGACTTTATCACAGGGCTTTAATGATTTTGCATATGAAAGGGTGCAGATACAATGGGTTAATCCAATAAAATCAGTTCATTTTTATAAGAATTAAATATTTTATTACAATCTATTCATATACTGATGGTATTGAATTGAGAGTTACGTTGATAATTACATAAAATATCAAATATGAGTGTGTAGGATAAATCGCTACTTCTGATCATTCGGTCAAAAATGAAATATTCAAACATATTTAGAAAAAGAAAATGTCTAAACTAAAACAAATTGTTAATGTTATATTACATTTTGTAAAATAAATAGTAATATTAAAAAAATCTTATCATGGTTATATATTACTGTTAATTATCTTGCACTGCCATACCAATTGAAGAAACAAACAATCTAGACATAGCATGCACCCTCCAACTCAAGCAAGAATGACCATTCCATTTACTTCCACCCCAGAGTAGAGGCGTAGAGGCATGTTAGTAATTTTGCAACTCGCATGTGATATGGGATATGGGGCAATGTCACGTGCAAGGGAGGGGATAGTATGACCCCTCAAATTTTATTACTTTGTTTGTGTCCTTCAAATTCAAGGTCACACAAAGGGGTCATTTTGTTCCCTTCCCTGGGCTGTTTTAAGATCTTTAGGAAAGAATGAAGAGAAACTTCTTGGTCCTAATTTAGCCATAGTATCTTGATCGGAACTTAAGTTCTTGCAATATTTTGTAGAATTGCAATAATGCTATAGTGCCGATTTGATCAAAGCTTTTTCTTAATTATGAATTAGGCATTTTATTTTCCAATTACAATTAAAGGATTTTTTGTAAAGCTATTTTAGTGCATGATTTTTTGTACATCGAATGAAGTTTAGGGGGTGCGATGGCACCCGATATTAAACCTTTATAATTAATTGGCCTCTGATCAAGGAGAAAATCGTGGTGAAATTGAGATATTTTTAAATGGTCCTTCAAAATTCATTTTTTAATTTGAGAATCACACAAGGGGTGAAGATTCTTTGAGCTGTACATTGCAGGTCAACACAATCCCGATCTACTCGTCCTTTCTCAAGCCCATTCCTTCTACGGGTAACGAAATAAGGAGTTCGGTTAAGTGGCTTAAAAATCTGTATTAATGAGGCATGAAGAATGTCATAAAAAGCTTAATTTTGTTTGCTGATTTCCATCGATATTGATATTAAGTAAAAAATAGATGTTACAATAATTAATGAAATTTAAGTTTTTTTTTTTTTTTTTTTTTTTTTTTTTTACTTTGAACTCGGTGAAACTGCCATTTAAAAATAATTTAAACGAGATACTTCATGGGGGGTGCGGTCGCACCCCCCGCACCCCCCCTAAATCCGCGCCTGGTTGACAGGCGGCCCTCTACACCCTCTGCTATTGCGGGTTGACAGGCGGCCCTCTACACCCTCTGCTATTGCGGGTTGACAGGCGGCCCTCTACACTCCAGGCTTTTACTAATTAACGAGCGGTCTTTTACACCCATGGTTTTACAACGCGAGTATTGAAATTTTTAGTTTTATAATGCATGAGCCTGGTTGCTTTTTAAATGTTTTCAGTAAATTTAAAATATTAAATCTTGAGTGGCATCTTTTTCCCAATATGCTTGTGTCAACATCATACATATTTTTATTTTACAAACTAAAGAAGCTGCGACTATTTCGCTATTTTTTAAATTTTGAAATGTGGATAAATAGCTTCATTGCACGACATGCTTTCCGAAGGATTTGGTGATTTAGCCGATTTCTCTTTAACCTTTTAGTTTCAAAGCATATTGTCTTTGGTCTGATGTGCCTACATAATTGCAGATTTGGTTGAATGTGGTACTCCCGACTGTCTATTTCTGCCACTTCCGAGCCTAACTGCCGATTGTTTTTGGTTGGTTGAATTCCCGGTTGGGAGTGGAAAGGAAGGACTTTGTGAAATAGCACGTGCCTCCGCGTACATATGTGAGAGAACCACCTCTTTGGAACAGGTTGAGGTAAAAAAAAAAGAACTAAAAAAAATAAAAGGGGGTTGTCAAATCATTTCGGTGCAGAAGGATTTTGTGATGTAGCCACTTTTTGTCGATTGTTTTTCTATTTGACGCATGCATATTGGTATAAGATGCCACTTAAATCTTATCAATAGCAATGTGCTCTTTTACCGGTTGTCTAGCATTTTATATTTTAAAGTTCTACTTGAATGCAAACCCGAAGTGGGAAAACTTCGTCCACTTAAATGTATCGATTGAAATAGCCTTTACACAATTGATTTAATTTTACTAGTGGGCAGTGTCAAAGAGAATTTTTTAATTAGAATGCGCCGATTTGTTTTCATGTGTCAACAAACTTTTAGATTGTCAATATTATGTTTTAAAATTATTTCATCTCAAAAGTTCGTTCAAAGCTGCTAGACATCCGGTAAAATTGCGTTTTGCTTAAAATTTAATCGGAAATCTTAAGACTTACAAACCATTAATTTCAAAATTCTATCTACGTTTGATGGCAGTTTTATTTTAAAGCAGTAAAAGTTAAAAAAAAAAAAAAGTTACGAAACATTCTGTTTCAAATATTCAAGGGCATGCGATTGGTTTTTTCAAGTCGGAGTTATTGTGGAAATGAGATTTTTCTTTACCAAGCGAGAAAGTTTCTTTGTTTGGGCCATTTTATTTTAAAAGTTCTTTTTGTCTGTTGACAAGAGGTTAATAAACATCCACGTTTTATAAAATGACCTAGAAGTCAATATTTTTTTTTTTTTTTGTTTTGATACGTCTTTAATTTTTTTCTTGGCTTGATTTCAATTGGAAATCTCTAACCGAGGAAGAATTTTGAACATTTTCTACGTTTAACGTATTTTCACAGCCTAATTATAAACAAAACTTGTTTTTTCACGTTCTAGTTCAACACGTTGGTTGTCACGTTGGTTGTGGTTGACAATCGGTGCCCCTCACTTGTTACACCCTAGTAGTCTGTCCTGATCAAAGCGCATCCGATCAGAGTTGCGTTCTTTGCTGCAATTGCATGAAACTGTGTTTTAAAAACACAAGCTTCCAGCTAACTCTATGGAGGATGACATTATGTATCTGAAATGTATGCCACATGACCAATATTATTGTTACTTCAGTAAATTTCAGCAAAGAATGGCTATCCCGATCGGGTGGTAGTCTGATCAGGACGACAGGATTAGTAACAAGATACGAGATTGGCAGCAAATGCCAGTCACGCGATATCGCGTGATTGTCAATTAACTTGTCAAGAATCCAGGTTTAAAATTCATTATTCAAACTTGGTTAATGTTAAACTTGTTGAAATGAAGACACTCTCATGGTGTTTTGCTTCTTTGGATTAACAACTGAAGACGGTAAACATGTTTCGATTTTTTATTATTGAATGCATATTTGCAGCATGGTTCCATGACCTTTCTGCATGTTTCTTTAACATACATCGAATCATTTGAACAGTTCTGTTTTAGCAACGTAATTTGTTATTAATTTTGGGTTTCAAACTTTTTTTTTAATAAAAATTTAAAGATAAAAAAAAAAAATTCAATGGGATTTATTTAAATAGCGTGCATATTTTGCTGTAATTGAAAAGTGACATTTAAAATTATATATATATTTTATTTTTAAAGAATATTTAATTAGTTTGAAGAAGCTATCTTGGATATATTCCTAGTTGACGTGTAAATATCGTCAAGCCAATTTGGCACATTTTTGTAGATGATACAGTTCCAAATTTGGCAACTTTTTTTTTTTTTTTGCCGCTCATGCACAACATCGACTTTAGAGTAACTTTAATTAGAATGCGTAGGAGGAGAGGATATTTTTTTTTATGGCTATTTTGAATTCTGCTCATGACTATTTGAAATACTCGCTATGTTTGTCTTCTAGCCCAGTGCATTTAGAAACTACTTTATATAAAAACCTTGACATTTGGTGAGTATGTAGGAAAATTGTCACTTAATGAAACGACAAATTGTTTTCATTTAATGTTTATTATAAACGAAAATTAAAATAGCAAAAGACGAAACCATGCGAAGCCACTGCATATGCATTTCCTTAAGCATTTCAAATATGAAATAAAATGTATCAGACGTTATTTTCGAGTTTTTAAATTGGTGTTATTTCATTAAGTGACCTTTTCCGTACCTACTCATTAAATGTCAAGTGGGTTATAGAAAGTAGTTTCTAAATTCACTGGACTAGAACAAATTAACATAGCGGGTATAGGGAATGATCCTAACTGGGACTTCTCTTAATTATCCAGACTTACAGACTTTAGATGTCAATGAGACTCATTGAAAGGAATGTAGCTATTTATTTCTGCTACTTTGGAAGCGTTTTTGACCAGGACGTTCATAAAATAACAAATTAGCTTGATATTCACCGTCTAATTCACTCTTTTCGTGTTAATTAAATGGAAATATTTTACATAAATTATACTCTAATAACATAGATCCACGCGGGCTCTATGTGATGAAATGATACCGTTTGTATTCTTACACCTATGGAAGATATGATGTATGGATGGATATGGAATATCCATACACTTGGGACTTTATTTGATTTTTTATTCTTGTGCGTAATATATAAAATTTATCTTGTTTCAATAAGTTATCGATAGATTTGTCCTTGTGAACAAGAGTTTATAATTTTGTACAAAATATCGATTTTAAGTATTTAATATTAATACTGATATGAAACATTTATTAGTAAGCAATATGAATATTAAAATGCAAATCTGTTTTAAGTTAATCACTATGTTTAATAAGAAAATATGTTAAAGAAAAATGGCAATTCCTACAAACACAGTAAGGCAGATTGATCAACTGCGTTTCTGTTTTTGTTGTGGTTCATTTAGTTGAATAATTCTAAATAAATGTAGTGTATTTTTCCATCTAGTTGTGATTATTTCAATTATTAGCTAGTTCCTTTTACTGCATCAAATAAACACCAGAAGCATTTCTTTCAAAATTTTTACTAATTGATATTTTTATTCGGATTTGTAACTTTATTTTAATGGAAACTATAGTTTGTCAACTTCCAAAGAAGAATGTTCAATATTGTACCACCAATTTCTAAACAGATGTATGCACAGAACTTTGAATAATTGTTAAGTTATGTTAAAATGGACAAATTTGAAAAGTTGTAATTATTTGGATTTGAATGTTCTATAATTATTGTGTTTTGTTTGTGTGTTCTATATTTTGCAATTTGTATTTAACTTGGGAGCATCAACTTTTGTTGATATGAAGTTTAAGTTTAAATCTTGTTTTAAGATTTAATTATGCATCCACGTAGCTATTTGTTTAGTGTATCGTCTATAAACACTAGTATTTTATATCTTATTCCTGATGATGAATGTTTAATCTGTACCACTTGTATGCTCACTTCTAATTCGAAGGCAGCCTTGCATCCAAATTGTATTGGTTCGAAAACCACCTCTTTCATTACGTTGGCATTCTGAAAGAACTGGTACTAGGAATCTTTGCTGCTTACGCATTCCACTATAATGCCGACTAATTGAAGAGTGACTTAAAATTTCGACTGCATATTTGATTCTCTACGAATTGATTTGCGCATTTTGCACTAAACGCTGTTTGCTGCTCAATCTGGACCAGAAAAACGCCATGCCTTTTATGAGAAGAAACTTGCAGTGTTTCCAAAAGTCTTCTTTCGTGCCCATGAAAGTTGTACTGATGAAATGGACGAAGGTTCGAAAACCACCTTTTTCATTACGTTGGCATTCTGAAAGAACTGATTCTACTGGTACTAGGAATCTTTCCTGCTCACGCATTCCACTATAATGACGACTAAATAGTGACTTACCATTTCGACTGCATATTTGATTCTCTACGAATTGATTTGCGCATTTTGCACTAAACGCTGTTTGCTGCTCAATCTGGACCAGAGAAACGCCATGTCTTTTGATGAGAAAAATCTTGCAGTGTTTCCAAAAGTCTTCCTTCGTGCCCATGAAAGTTGTACTGATGAAATGGACGTAGGTTCGAAAACCACCTTTTTCATTACGTTGGCATTCTGAAAGAACTGTTTCTACAGGTACTAGGAATCTTTCCTGCTCACGCATTCCACTATAATGACGACTAAATAGTGACTTACCATTTCGACTGCATATTTGATTCTCTACGAATTGATTTGCGCATTTTGCACTAAACGCTGTTTGCTGCTCAATCTTTACCAGAGAAACGCCATGCCTTTTATGAGAAGAAACTTGCAGTGTTTCCAAAAGTCTTTTTTCGTGCCCATGAAAGTTGTACTGACTAAATGGACGAAGGTTTGAAAACCACCTTTTTCATTACGTTGGCATTCTGAAAGAACTGGTACTAGGAATCTTTGGTGCTTACGCTTTCCACTATAATGCCGACTAATTGAAGAGTGACTTAACATTTCGACTGCATATTTGATTCTCTACGAATTGATTTGAGCATTTTGCACTAAACGCTGTTTGCTGCTCAATCTTTACCAGAGAAACGCCATGCCTTTTGATGAGAAAAATCTTGCAGTGTTTCCAAAAGTCTTCCTTCGTGCCCATGAAAGTTGTACTGATGAAATGGACGAAGGTTTGAAAACCACCTTTTTCAATACGTTGGCATTCTGAAAGAACTGATTCTACCAGTACATGGAATCTTTGCTGCTTTCGCATTCCACTATAATGCCGACTAATTGAAGAGTGACTTACCATTTCGACTGCATATTTGATTCTCTACGAATTGATTTGCTCATTTTGCACTAAACGCTGTTTGCTGCTCAATCTGGACCAGAGAAACGCCATGCCTTTTGGTGAGAAGAAACTTGCAGTGTTTCCAAAAGTCTTCCTTCGTGCCCATGAAAGTTGTACTGATGAAATGGACGAAGGTTGGAAAACCACCTTTTTCATTACGTTGGCATTCTGAAAGAACTGATTCTAATGGTACTAGGAATCTTTGCTACTTACGCATTCCACTATAATGCCGACTAATTGAAGAGTGACTTAACATTTCGACTGCATATTTGATTCTCTACGAATTGATTTGCGCATTTTGCACTAAACGCTGTTTGCTGCTCAATCTGGACCAGAGAAACGCCATGTCTTTTGATGAGAAGAAACTTGCAGTGTTTCCAAAAGTCTTCTTTCGTGCCCATGAAAGTTGTACTGATGAAATGGACAAAGGTTCGAAAACCACCTTTTTCATTACGTTGGCATTCTGAAAGAACTGATTCTACTGGTACTAGGAATCTTTCCTGCTCACGCATTCCACTATAATGACGATTAAATAGTGACTTACCATTTCGACTGCATATTTGATTCTCTACGAATTGATTTGCGCATTTTGCACTAAACGCTGTTTGCTGCTCAATCTGGACCAGAGAAACGCCATGTCTTTTGATGAGAAGAAACTTGCAGTGTTTCCAAAAGTCTTCCTTCGTGCCCATGAAAGTTGTACTGATGAAATGGACGTAGGTTCGAAAACCACCTTTTTCATTACGTTGGCATTCTGAAAGAACTGATTCTACAGGTACTAGGAATCTTTCCTGCTCACGCATTCCACTATAATGACGACTAAATAGTGACTTACCATTTCGACTGCATATTTGATTCTCTACGAATTGATTTGCGCATTTTGCACTAAACGCTGTTTGCTGCTCAATCTGGACCAGAGAAACGCCATGTCTTTTGATGAGAAGAAACTTGCAGTGTTTCCAAAAGTCTTCCTTCGTGCCCATGAAAGTTGTACTGATGAAATGGACAAAGGTTCGAAAACCACCTTTTTCATTACGTTGGCATTCTGAAAGAACTGATTCTACTGGTACTAGGAATCTTTGCTGCTTACGCATTGCACTATAATGCCGACTAATTGAAGAGTGACTTAACATTTCGACTGCATATTTGATTCTCTACGAATTGATTTGCGCATTTTGCACTAAACGCTGTTTGCTGCTCAATCTGGACCAGAGAAACGCCATGTCTTTTGATGAGAAGAAACTTGCAGTGTTTCCAAAAGTCTTCTTTCGTGCCCATGAAAGTTGTACTGATGAAATGGACAAAGGTTCGAAAACCACCTTTTTCATTACGTTGGCATTCTGAAAGAACTGATTCTACTGGTACTAGGAATCTTTGCTGCTTACGCATTGCACTATAATGCCGACTAATTGAAGAGTGACTTAACATTTCGACTGCATATTTGATTCTCTACGAATTGATTTGCGCATTTTGCAGTAAACGCTGTTTGCTGCTCAATCTGGACCAGAGAAACGCCATGTCTTTTGATGAGAAGAAACTTGCAGTGTTTCCAAAAGTCTTCTTTCGTGCCCATGAAAGTTGTACTGATGAAATGGACGAAGGTTCGAAAACCACCTTTTTCATTACGTTGGCATTCTGAAAGAACTGATTCTACTGGTACTAGGAATCTTTCCTGCTCACGCATTCCACTATAATGACGACTAAATAGTGACTTACCATTTCGACTGCATATTTGATTCTCTACGAATTGATTTGCGCATTTTGCACTAAACGCTGTTTGCTGCTCAATCTGGACCAGAGAAACGCCATGTCTTTTGATGAGAAAAATCTTGCAGTGTTTCCAAAAGTCTTCCTTCGTGCCCATGAAAGTTGTACTGATGAAATGGACGTAGGTTCGAAAACCACCTTTTTCATTACGTTGGCATTCTGAAAGAACTGTTTCTACAGGTACTAGGAATCTTTCCTGCTCACGCATTCCACTATAATGACGACTAAATAGTGACTTACCATTTCGACTGCATATTTGATTCTCTACGAATTGATTTGCGCATTTTGCACTAAACGCTGTTTGCTGCTCAATCTGGACCAGAGAAACGCCATGTCTTTTGATGAGAAAAATCTTGCAGTGTTTCCAAAAGTCTTCCTTCGTGCCCATGAAAGTTGTACTGATGAAATGGACGTAGGTTCGAAAACCACCTTTTTCATTACGTTGGCATTCTGAAAGAACTGTTTCTACAGGTACTAGGAATCTTTCCTGCTCACGCATTCCACTATAATGACGACTAAATAGTGACTTACCATTTCGACTGCATATTTGATTCTCTACGAATTGATTTGCGCATTTTGCACTAAACGCTGTTTGCTGCTCAATCTTTACCAGAGAAACGCCATGCCTTTTATGAGAAGAAACTTGCAGTGTTTCCAAAAGTCTTTTTTCGTGCCCATGAAAGTTGTACCGACTAAATGGACGAAGGTTCGAAAACCACCTTTTTCATTACGTTGGCATTCTGAAAGAACTGATTCTACTGGTACTAGGAATCTTTGCTGCTTACGCATTGCACTATAATGCCGACTAATTGAAGAGTGACTTAACATTTCGACTGCATATTTGATTCTCTACGAATTGATTTGAGCATTTTGCACTAAACGCTGTTTGCTGCTCAATCTTTACCAGAGAAACGCCATGCCTTTTGATGAGAAAAATCTTGCAGTGTTTCCAAAAGTCTTCCTTCGTGCCCATGAAAGTTGTACTGATGAAATGGACGAAGGTTTGAAAACCACCTTTTTCAATACGTTGGCATTCTGAAAGAACTGATTCTACCAGTACATGGAATCTTTGCTGCTTTCGCATTCCACTATAATGCCGACTAATTGAAGAGTGACTTACCATTTCGACTGCATATTTGATTCTCTACGAATTGATTTGCTCATTTTGCACTAAACGCTGTTTGCTGCTCAATCTGGACCAGAGAAACGCCATGCCTTTTGGTGAGAAGAAACTTGCAGTGTTTCCAAAAGTCTTCCTTCGTGCCCATGAAAGTTGTACTGATGAAATGGACGAAGGTTGGAAAACCACCTTTTTCATTACGTTGGCATTCTGAAAGAACTGATTCTAATGGTACTAGGAATCTTTGCTACTTACGCATTCCACTATAATGCCGACTAATTGAAGAGTGACTTAACATTTCGACTGCATATTTGATTCTCTACGAATTGATTTGCGCATTTTGCACTAAACGCTGTTTGCTGCTCAATCTGGACCAGAGAAACGCCATGCCTTTTGGTGAGAAGAAACTTGCAGTGTTTCCAAAAGTCTTTTTTCGTGCCCATGAAAGTTGTACTGATGAAATGGACGAAGGTTCGAAAACCACTTTTTTCATTACGTTGGCATTCTGAAAGAACTGATTCTACTGGTACTAGGAATCTTTCCTGCTCACGCATTCCACTATAACGACTAAATAGTGACTTACCATTTCGACTGCATATTTGATTCTCTACGAATTGATTTGCGCATTTTGCACTAAACGCTGTTTGCTGCTCAATCTGGAACAGAGAAACTCCATGCATTTTGAGAAAAATCTTGTAGTGTTTCCAAAAATCTTCCTTCGTGCCCATGAAAGTTGTACTGATGAAATGGACGTAGGTTCGAAAACCACCTTTTTCATTACGTTGGCATTCTGAAAGAACTGATTCTACAGGTACTAGGAATCTTTCCTGCTCACGCATTCCACTATAATGACGACTAAATAGTGACTTACCATTTCGACTGCATATTTGATTCTCTACGAATTGATTTGCGCATTTTGCACTAAACGCTGTTTGCTGCTCAATCTGGACCAGAGAAACGCCATGTCTTTTGATGAGAAGAAACTTGCAGTGTTTCCAAAAGTCTTCCTTCGTGCCCATGAAAGTTGTACTGATGAAATGGACGAAGGTTGGAAAACCACCTTTTTCATTACGTTTGACATTCTGAAAGGACTCTGGACCAGTACCAGGATTTTTTTCGCTGTCGCTTATTTAGATCCGCTATCATGCGGACTGATTGAAGAGTGATTAATATGGTAATTGTAAAATTTTGTACGTATAAAAGTGGGCCATAAGTATGGAGTAATTATTAAATGTTATTTTTCCCCCTTGAATTTAGTTTTAATGTAATGCATTGGTTGAAATTGCTGAATTAATTTCATAATTTTCCTGTTCTATTTGTGGCGGTGGAAAATGTAACCAGCAAAATGTAAGCAAATTGCTCATATTAATAATTAACCTTTCGTTATGATATACTGTATCTTTCCAATTGTTTAATTCTTTAAATAAAAGTGTTATTTAATGACATGGTTTAGTTCTTTTGTGCTTTCAGAAATATTTTATCAGAATCTATAATGTAGTACTAGGTTTTGTTCTTGAGGAAATTATCTTTACAATATTAAAGTCATTTCAGGTGGGAAGTTATTTAGGCGAATTAATACGTTTGGCTATGGTACGGTTTTCTTAATTTTAACAATCAATTCTTCCTCTTCAAAAAATAATTCTTATGAACAAGACATATCGGTATCAATTTATTCCAGATGTGTTAAATTTGATTTTATCCTTCGATAGTTTTAGAAACTTTCTTCAAAGTCTAGTAGGTAAAAGTGATCTAAAGACTTTAGAAAAATAATTTTATCTCTTGGTGTGTTTAGTTTCGCAGTGTCAATTAAAAACCTAAAATTTCTCTTTGGTGAAAGAATTCGCGTTCATCTAAAGGTTAATGGGGAAGTTACATGATTTTTAAACTCTTTTGTTAACAATAGTTCCTTTTAAAATAAGCATAATGGTACCATTTATAGTTTGAAAAAATTCAATTTATATTATTTAAATTAACTTTTGAATGACCCTGGCCGGCACTTCCTTTAAAAACAATCTTTGCACTTTGACGTCACGATACATGGCCTAGGTTCTTCCGGTCCTGCAAAAGCAAAGCTGTTGTGATTTCGGTTTTTTTTTCTTTTAAAGTTGTTGCACTGAAATTTTATATTTAGAATGTCAAAAGTGCCGTATGAGTATTGTATTGTTCCTTGCTGCAAAAATACCACCATTTATACTCCGGATAATGTATTTTTTTAGTGAACCTAAGGATCCATTAAGGCGCAAACAGTTGTATACTGCTATGAAGCGAGACAAAACCAAATGTAAGAAATTGTTTTATAAAGTTTCTCTCTGCTGTGAATATTATATTTCAGTAAATTAGTTTTGTTTGAATTAAAAATATACACGATCAAATTTGTTATCGTTAGGATATCTTTTCTTCAGCATTTCAGATCAATAACGAGCCTCATTTTATATTTTAATAGATCGATAGATTTAATAGATAGATATCATTTTGTAACACATTTATTAATTAAATCTATTATGTTGAAAATTTCAGAGCTGTAAACCTAAGTAGTTTTGGCCTTCTCATTGGATTGACAAAAAGAATGTTAAAATTTTAATTAGTTTTTTAATTAATTTTTTCGACTTCGAATAGGCCTAGATCTCTGAAAGTTTCAACATAAGTAGTTTTAGCCTCTAATTTTGCTTTCCACAAATACGTGTTATAATAATCTTAAAGGGGTGTTGTAGGAAGCTTAACAAGGGAGAGGCTTCCAATATTAAGGCTTTACGTAGCAATTAGATTTTAGTAAGTAAAGCGAGCTTATTCTTACGCAACAACGAACCTTTCAGCGAGAAAAGCGAGTCTATTCTTTCATAGTAATGAACCTTTCAACGAGAGAAGTAAGCCTGTACTTATGTGTCAACGAAATTTTCAGCGAACAAAGAGCTCAATTTTGCGTAACGATTAACCTTCCTGCTAGCGATGCTCCAAAAACTGGGTCCTACACACGAAAGACAGATTTCCGCAACGCGAGGCCTCGCAGCTAGCTAAAATATTACACATGTTAAAATTTCGTAGCGAAGCACTGGTATTTAGTTAGTTAAGTATATAAAAGCGTAAAATTATGTACATTCATTTTTATTAAAACGCATTGTTGATTTGTGGCATCTCGAGTTGCAAAGTGCGTTACTTTATTTTACAGGCACATTAGTTTATTTTACATTATATTTTGGATTGTTCACCGGAACACTTCTTAACCCTTTTTTCGCGAGGAGGGATCAGCAACTCAAGACATTTCGCGGCATTTTTGGTTCGGTTTGAGGTTAAGCATTCACTTTACAGTTGGTTGTTTTCATATTATCTGGCGCCTTCAGCAACACGAGGGCTATAATGCGCCGAAACATTCGTCATTAGACCAGCCAACATACATTTACAAACACCCGTGCCGTACACGGGACTCGGAACCCGCAACCTCGCGGTCTAGAAGCTTTGAACGTTAACCACTATACCGTTTGGTCGGCCCATTCACTTTATAGAAACTAAACAGTCATTGGCCTTGCATCGAATTTCCGCATCAAACCTAGTAGTCATCTCGTGTTGCGGCATCCAATCATGTGGTGCCTAAGAGAGGCCGCTCGAGCGGAAGGGGTTAAATCCTTGACCTCCAAGTTCATGACTGTTCTATAATTTGTATTGGAGACTCCTCTATGTATAAGTTTAAATATCACCAAAGGAAAACATTTTGAGGCTGTAACTTTTTGATGGAAGAAAGTTTTCAAGTTGGTCTTCTATGGCTTTTCGATAGATTTTTTTTTCGTAATTTTTTATTGAAAAAGAGTTTCTATATTCATTTATAGTTCAAATTTGACAGAAAAATCGCCGAAGTTGTTTGAAAAGGGCTTTTTTTAAGGTGAAGGAGGGATTGTATTAAAAATGACTTTCTATAATCATTCAAGATCCAAAAAAATTTTTATCAGTAAAATCAGAAGTTCCTTTTTTGAAAATGTAGTGCTTTAAAACTGATTTTAAGACACTTTATATTACTTTGCACCATTTTCGATTTTGAGTACTAAAATATTATTTTAAACATAAATTGATATTCAAAATTGATACGAGAGACGTTTTTGAGTATTCTAGACTAAAAAAAATTTACAATTTTGAACTAACATCATTATCAGGTTATTCAAGGCCTATTCTAAAGAAATTTTACGACTGACAAATGTCCGATTACTTCCTCCCCCTCCCCACATCTCCCTCTCATTTCAAACATTATTAAGCCAAACACAGAATGAACAAGGGGGAAAAAAAGAAGGAAAAAATAGGCTTATTAAGGAGCTTCATGAAGATATTTTCACCTCCTGTATGGAATCGCCTCCTGCATGCTGTCTATCGATAAGTCATTTACACGTTTATAACTTCAGGTCCTCCTAATTTTAAATTGAACACAAAGTTGTTACAATTTAAACCCAATTATTTAACTTAAAATTCTACCAAAATCGAAGCGTTAAGTGAGCGAATCACCGCCGGAACGGTGCCGACCAAACGGTATAGTGGTTAGCGTGCTAGCTTCTAGACCGCGAGGTTGCGGGTTCGAGTCCCGTGTTAGGCATGGGTGTTTGTAAATGTATGTTGACTTGTCTAATGACGAATGTTTCGGCGCATTATTGCCCTCGTGTTGCTGACGGCGCCAGATAATCTGAAAACAACCAACCAACCGCCGGAACGGTTCTTCGTTTACAAAAAGGAGTTGGCATTGTTTCGATTACGTCAGATAGTCACTGCCAATTATATGGTTGCCTGGTTTCTTATTTTCCTCAGTTCGAGACACAAATGTGGAGCAGCTTCCTTTCGATAAGGCATTTCCCTTTGAAATGTATTATACATTCACGGAAGTATGCTACCGTAATAAGTTAAAAATTCGTAAATACAAAACAATTTAATTGCATACATTTCGACTTTTTCCGATTAATCCATAGAAATTTTTTTTATTTCATTGAATGGCTCAAGTTTTTAGTTCATACAAACCTATACAACAATAAAAAAAAATGTTATTTCAAAGGATGAACACAAAAGTATACAATTGTCTTCAAAAATATGCAATTGAATTTTTTTGTATTTTTGCCTCTGCTTATGACGACAGTATAGTATAGTTCGCTATTTGTAAACTTTACTAGCATTATTTCATGCCTAAAATATAACTTAAAATAGAGATATTCTACACTTCTTCGATACAGATTTTTAAGAATGTTCATTAAGAGAATTTTTTTTAGCTTAATTACCTTGCTGAAACCTTTAATTTGGGATATAGCACAGTTCTGTAACATTTGTGATTGAGGTTTATGAGTATTCCCATAAGCTTTTCCTCCCCATTATTTCTTTATTTCTGTTGATTCTCGGAATACGAATATATCTCGAAATGCAAAATAATTTTTCTAAAACTCTCAATCTTTGAAAAATTATGAATAGGAATTGTTTTTAATTTATCCAAACTTCGTTATCCTCACCCGTAAATGTCGAATGCCTTTTAAAGATGAGTGAATCAATGATGATATTTAAAATTGTATTTAAATTCGACGTGAAACAATATTTCACTAAATACAAAAATAGGTAGGTTTTATTTAAAATATATATATATATATATATATATATATATATATATATATATATGGCTATATATTTTAGTACTCTTAAGAACTGAACTATCACTTGATAATTTTTCTTCTCATCTAATTATGGTTAAATTAGAAACAAGATTTCTGATACATCATTATATGATACCCCTGTAAGAGTTAATTTTTTTTCCCTATAATATACATAAACCATTAGGTTTATTCTATAATTTTTACATACAAAAAGTTGAGCATACCTTTTCAATCTCGTCAATACAGAGAATACAGTATGCAAAGTATTGCAAAAACAATCTTTGAACAAGCCTACTGTCTCCAACCACTTGTCTCCATGAGGTTTGACATTCAAGGACACCCCTGTTAACATTTCTTTTTATGATCTCTAGGCGACTCCTCATCTCTAAGTTATGATGAACTGTACAATATGACTGTGAAGCAGTTGTGAATTCTAGACCTCTGACTTATGCTTCAGAAGATTCAGGGGATTTGTTTCCTTTAACTCCCGCTATGTTTTTTGGTGAAAATATTGAAGTTGCGAGTACCTGATTTAGATAAACTCAACCAAGTGAATCCCACTAAAAGATTTCGACGACAACAAGAATTAAGGGATTCCTTCCGAAAACGATTCCGGAACGAGTATCTCAGTCAACTAGTTCAACGCTCTTCTAAAGTTAGACAATTTCATGAGGTAAAAATAAGAGACGTTGGTTCTTGTTGAAGATGAAAGTAAACGAAGAATGGTGTGGCCAATGGCAAGAGTGATATCCTGGTAAAGATGGCAACATCCGAGTAATCCGTTTTAAAATCACTTCTGGGAGTTGGGTTCGACCCATTCAAAGAATTTTCCCTCTTGAGATATCTTGTCCTGCTGCCGTTTAATTCCTGATTCTCCAGCCACAAGTGTTGTGACTAGGAGTTCCTTCCTTTTGAACGCGCTTTAAAGTGCGCACAGTTTGTAGTAGTGTGTGGCATTATTCGTTGTTCAAGGAAAAGGGAAAGTGGTAGATTTTGATTAATAAAGTAAAACGATAAGTTTTAAAGGAGAAAGGAGGACTAAGCATTCTTTCAAATCTCAACACTAAGAATTAAAATAAGTCACGAGGTTAAAATTTTCGTGTGAACATTTCAGCTTGGCGATAATAACTGCGCCAATTTTCAGACTTGGCTGTTTTCAGTACCCGTCTAAAACAGAAGCATGCGCCGAATTCAGATGTACAACGAAAAGAGTGGAAGTTTAAATTAAAATTCCGTACTAGAATTTCAACAATGGATAGCTTGGATGACATTATTTCGGAGTAATATTTGAACTCAAACGTATCTTTGCCCAATATAAGGAGACATTTTTATACCTAAATTTTAAATAAATGGTATGTTTTTTCAAGTAAAAAAAAAAAAAACTATTTGTTTACAAACGGAATTTGTTTTGATTGGGTGGTTGTTTGCTCACCAAATAGATGCTTTATCTCATTATTCCAGAGTTAAAACCACTTCTATAGTAATAAACAAAGAGAAATATAAATCTTTCATTGCACAAGTAATGAATTTCACGAGAGCTCCTAGTTTTATTTAAAGCATCTTCTATCTTCTGAAAGATTTAATATCCTCCAATTTGTTTTTATTTTCGCTTAAAAACATTTACTTACTGGTTTCGAGCTGTTTAGAAACTAAACGATTTTGAAACAGTTAATTCAAAATGTAGTTTATGCAATTGCAGTCATCGCAATTTGTGGCTAGTGGTAATATAAAATTCTAATTTGATTTTAAAAGTGGATTATGATCTTAGAGGAGATTATGATCGACCCTTTTGAAAATTTGCTTTGCATACCATTTATTAATAAAAATAAAACTCTAAAGTAGTGGAAAATAAAATCAAAAGTTGTGGAAAACAAAATTGAAAAACTAATGTGAAGAGAATAAAATTATTGTTTAAAAGTTTATTATTGATAAAATTATCAATTAAAAGAATCTTTAAATCAGTTCACTTCACTTTGATATCACACACTTTAACTGCAACCCAACCGCGAAGCGCGTTGGTTAAAGTTTCGGTGCGGATTTGAATGCTTTGTGTACGATTATGGTGTTTCACTCTTGTATAAAAGTATGTTTTCTTTTGTTATTTTGTAAGAAAAATTGAATATGTCATCCAAAATTTGATAAAGATACTTAATTACCTGGAATTTTTTTTTTATCGAAATTATGCCTAAGCGAAAATGTCGCTAATAAGTTCGCAGGAAAGTATTGTTTTTTTTTCTGAAACTTTTGTATGTTGAGTTAAATTTTAGTAGTTATATCAATTAATTATTATGAAATGGTGTTACTTTTCGTCTTATCGGACTAAATAGCATGAATTGCTTCAAATTAAATTTTTATTCCTTAATTAGGAACAGGGACGTAGCCAGGAATTTATTTTGGGAACCGGTATGGAAGGACCGGTATTTTAAGGTTCGAAATTGAATTTTAAATTTCACTCTCACTCATGTATACAACTTCAAATTTAAATCATAATTATACGTTGTTTATAGAGAATTTTTCTTTTAATTTGGTTTATAGAGAATTCCCTTCAAGCAAGTTGAGTATAAATTTTTAACAGCATACTAATTTATTTTTTTTTGTAAATAAATTCATTACTGTTAAGATTGTACTTTATTCTGTGACATATTAGTGCATAATTAAATATATAATTTGGATATTTATTATTTGATAAAACCTTATGTGTATATGAATATCATGAGTGTTACCATGTCTTATGTGTTTTCCTGTCTAAAAATCAGGACACATCTCTGCCAATGGGGAATTGGGTCATTTTCTTTTGGGTTTAATTGATGGGGCTCGGAACACACGTATCTGAAACCTTCAATGTTAGAGGTTTTTTCTGATGATATACAATATACATTGTAATTCATTCATTTATTAACTTTCAGCCACATTGATATACTTTGTATTTGAGACTATTGCGAGTTTAAACATTTTTTATTTGATTTTAGGAAATCTAGAAGCTCTGCAACAATATGAAAAATTATATTTAGTTATTAACAAACATTTCAGAGTATCCATGAACGTTACTCAACATCATAAGTGTTATAGTTAAGATTTGGCTTTAAAAGAATATAGATGTTACTAGGGTGAAGTAAATTCTGTGGTAATTTGATCCAGAAACAAAGTAACACTCATGGGATTAAAGGCTACATAGTAATAAACTTAAAAATTTAATATAATAAATTTTAATATCGTTATAGCTTCAAATTAAATGCATAATATTATGGTACTCTTCCTTTAGACGAATGTCAGTTGACGTAGTTATCGCCAAGCAGAAATGTTTATAGAGTTACTATAGTAATCTTATAACAGAATTATAAATGATTTTAAGGTTGTTTGTTTAAGTGAGATATAGCTACAATTTGGCAATTTTTATCCTAGTATATTGCAACAGCATCTTAAAACAATTAACAGCATAAATTATACATACTTTTGTTTTATTATTGCTTTATATATTTGATTTCAATGCTTTTAAGTTGGAATTTAGAAGTTTAAATTTTTAAATGTGGATTCTATGCAAGTATTTCAGAACTGCACTTCAGAACCCCAATTTTTTCATTTTTTTTTTTGTTAAGTAACTGGTGTTCAATTTACTTTTGCTTTAATAATTTTTATTGTAGTTGGTTAAGGAGTTAATGAACAAAAATAAATTTTAGGGTATTAAGTTTTGAGTTTATTATTTTTCATCAAAATTTAAATTCTTCCCTTTCATATGATGCCTCATTTAAAAGTATTTATTTATAATTATTTGAAGATAAAATTGGCAAATTTTAGTGTAAGTAAAGTTTTCTTTAAAATGCATTTTTCTTAGTACAATTTCTAACTATCTGCTTACAATTTTTATCACACATTTCTTTTATGTATTTGTCTCAGCTAAAGTGAAATTTTGTTGTTTAAAAATATTTTTTGTTTATAGCTTATTTCATAAATAAAAACTTGTGATTTTTAACAAATTTGAGCGACTTTCATAACTTTTTTTTTTTTTTTATTTTTTTTTTTAAAGTATATGAATTGCACACAAAAAAAAAAAAAATCAACTTTAGGGTTGGGGGGGGGGGGGAATTCTACCCCCCCCCCTTTTTTTTAGTTTAAACCAGGTTATTTTGGTTTAAGCCGGGGTTTTTTAAAAATTGTTTTCTAATTACATGTATACATATTTATAAATAAAATTTGACATAAACTAGAAAATTTTAAGTTCAAATGACAATATTTATTTTGAAAATAATTTAAACTATATTAATCAACAGTTGTTGCTACTTATGTGAACATCCAAATCATATTAAATTTTAATATTTTATTGATAAATACTATTTTTCAAATTTAATATATACAATAGTAATTGTTTTCTACATAATACATGGAATATTGCTCTTAGATTCATCATTAATTTTAATAAGTTGTTCAAAATTATATTTTTAATGTTTAGATATAAGTTGTTAAAACACAAAACCTCTATTTTAAAAACAACTTTTAAATGCAGCCTATGATTTAAGTTTAATAAAACATTAATTAACATTGAAACATTATAAAACATTAATATGTCTATTAGTTTAATTTAAAAACTCCAATAGTCTTTAATTACAAGGTTTATTTTAAAATACATTAGAACTTATTTCATCTATACTATTCATATAGTTTTTCATTTAGTGAATTATCTTCTTAAAAAATAATAAAAAGAAAAGTTGATCATTTACAACATCAAATAATTTTAAAAATCTAATTATAAAAAAAATTAAAATACTATTTTAAATTATTCTTTAAATTTTTTTTTTTTGTAAGAAAAATTAATCGGTTTAAATCATGCCAACCCTGAGTAGAATAACAAGTGTCTGCTAAATGCACTTAAAGAAAAAAAAAATAGGCTTACTGATTAAAAGGTACATGACTAATGAAAAATGTAGCAAATGAAAATTGTAAGAAAAAATGCTGATTGTGCATAAAAGAATTTGATATTAGCGCTGTGGGCAAAGCAGCTGTAAACTTCAAAGACTTGCCTGAAAGAAAAAAATTCGAGGATCCTTAAAAATATTATTTAGGTCCTTAATAGTCCGGGGAATAGAGACTGAAAAAGGGGTCTTGCCTTGCAAAAGGTTATGTAATTATGATTTTTTAATATGTGTTTAAGGTCGGTCCAGCGGTTTATAAACCAAGTTTTCGACCTTACTAACCCTTGTGCGTTCTCTGTGGTGCACCAAAAACTGAGCCGTTTTTCAGTTTTTATGTCATAACTCTTTACCAATGCATCTTGGAAACAAATATTATATTTAAAAGTTATAGAATATTAAAGTTGCTACAACTTTTGTATACAAAGTGATTTTGTAGAGGTATTATGTAAATAGTTACGCCGCATCTAAGTCAAAACTTTTTAGCAAAAATGCTACTTTTATAGGATTTTTGTCAAGTTTTTTTTTATTAGGGTGGGAAAAATGGCTATAAAAATCAGATTTTTTATGTTCTGCTAAAATTTTCATGTAAATGTTTAACAATTAAATTTTTATTTTAGTTTTTCTTTACATTGCACATCTTGGGAAAAAGAATACATAATTTTTTAATTATTATGTTACATAAATAAGTTTGTGAGAAACACTTTATAGGCATATGTTTACTATACCCATTTTATCCCACACAGGTGAAAAGTGGATATAGTGTCGTTGTAATCATTTAATAAGATAGATAGTCTAATAGATAGATTTGGTAAATAATAAACCATAGGTAAATAATATACCAAAAGAAAGCAAAAGCCTAATGAAATATGAAAAATAATATAGTAAGACATCAAATCATTTAAAACTTCTGTTTTAGTCTGAAATTGGTTAATATATCCAAGTCAATTTTTTTTGGTAACATTTGCATTTAAATCCCATTCTTCACCATATTATACTTAATGACTGCAAAATACTATTATTATTAATATTCAAAATCTAGCAAAAATATAATGCCTTCTATTGTTGAATGCTGAATCATTTAAAATTTCTGTTGTATGGCTATTTTCAATGACGTTTGTGAGCTCCACATCTGCGAAAACATAAAACTCTTCAAGCTTGAATTATTTTGAAATTTTTTGTCGAACGATTTTTTGTCTGTTTGAGCTCCATTGTTGTGTAAAGAGCTGTATTGAATCTATTAGAACGGGAACTTCTAAAGTTGTAAAAGAATCTGCGAAGAGTTACATCGGAATAAATTTCTTCAAATTTTTATCTGCTTTGGCTTCAAGTCTTTCGAACCCATACACTCAACAATATCATAACTGTTTAAAAAAAAAAAAAAAAAAATTAAAGTTGTAGAGTATTATAATTTCTACAACTTTGGTGTATGATTAGTTTTTGTAAAGCTATTACGTAGAGTTATCTAGCATCAAAGTAAAAACTTTTTCTTAAAAATGCTTTTTTAAGTTTTTTGCCGAGTTTTTCGATTATATCTTCATAACAGAAAGTTGTAGAGGAAAATGTATCGTACAAAAGTTGTAGAACTATAAATATAAGTTTTTTTTTTTTTTTTTACTAAAAGTTACTTTCTAGGACTAATAAATAAGGAGCTACTCTTCTTGGAAGGTTTACGAGACCATACTTATCCCACCATACTCAAAATGCTAAAACTTCAGCAAATATGCATGAAATGACTTGAAATTTTGTTTGTGTCATTCTTAATATCTATTTGACAAAAATTTGCATGCTGTTTTTTTAATAAATTAAAAAAAAATTTTTTACAAATTTAAATGTTAAAAAATACCAGTTTTTTATGCTTTTTATGTACAGTAATTATCGTTTTTCTCGGAAACTATGTTACGTATTATAAATCCGATGTCCAAAAAGTTAGAGTATATTACTCGGAACTTTTTTTTAAAAATCAGGAAAAAATATTGAAAAATGAAAAAGAAGATAAAATTTAAAATTTGATGAACTTTTTTGAAAATTTAGAGCACTATGTGAACTTTTTTTTTTTATAATAAAATTTAGTTTTTACTTAGTAATACTTCCAAATATGTAAATATTATAATTTTAAATACTTTACCAAGTCCCCTTAAAAGTCATTGATTTTACTTTTGTGATTTCAGCAGAAACCCTGCAACTAATATCCACCCTGAGAGAGGCTTTTCCTAAAATTCGAAGGAAGGTTCCCCACCACAAGCAGAGAAAGGCAGATGACTTGCCTACTGATGCTCTTCACTGACAGGATAGTTAAAAGAAATAAGTAGAATTTATTTATTTTTTACAAGTTTTAAGTGTTGTAAAAATAAGATGGCTGAGTAATTACAAAACATAATTAACATACTTTAAGAAATGAGAAATTTAAATCTAATTTTTGTCAAAATAGCAATAAGAAAGCTGTAATTGGTGTTTGTTTTTAAAGTAATGTTTTGATTCAAGACATTTTGTGTGTGTGTGTGTGTGTGTGTGTGTGTGTGTGTGTGTGTGTAGAATAATAGTTAAATATAATCCAGAAATGTATCTTTATGGCTGGTAGGTGAAATAATTACTTGGCATGGAAGAAGCTTGGCTTGGTTCTGAAAAATCCATGTCAAATCATATCTTATTTTTGATAAAAATAAAAATGCACTGAAGGTCCTTCCTCTTACAATTAAAAATAGAGGTTTAAAATTGATTAACATTTATTTTGTTGACAACCTGAAATATATATGCTTTGCCATCCAAATAATATTCTGTAGTTGTTAATTCTAAAATTTCCCTCTTTAAATTATATCTTCTGAAAAAAATTCTAGCCCACCTGATAGCTGAGTAGCTAGTGCTTGGACCATCCTTACATGCTAATATTGCCTTATTCGAAACCTGGGTTTCAGCAGGGATGTTTGTTGTGGTTCGGAATGCACATAAAGCTGTAGGTCTCAGCCTGATTAGCTGTTTTTGTGTATAAAAAAGATTATTGAGCATATCAATCAATACAAAAAACAACCCCCTTGATGTATGATGTTGGAGGTTTGATTTTGTAACAGACCTTGAGCAAAGAAAATCCAATATAATTGATTTAATCAACCCACTTAGCCGCTCAGATTATAGAAGACTTATTAATTAACTTTAAAATTGTTTTTGCAAAGTCTAGAATATATCATGAGAAAAACTAATTCATATTTGCCAAATAACTTTATTTTGATTCCTTATTTGGATCTTATATTATATTCTTATTTAAATTCCTCAAATTTATGCTTTTACAACTATAAAGAGCAGATATTCATACTCATTGTCAGTTTCAATTATTTAGGACTTTTTAGTTTAATCAATTTATATAGGACTAGTCTTAATATTACCTTAAAATATAAAATTGTTCTGAATTTGACTGATTTGAAATCTAAGTATTTAAGTTATTAAAATTTTGATGGAATGAATCAAAACTAGTGCCTAAAACTAAATTGATTTTGAACATCTTGGGATCGTTCATGATGTAATTATGTATCTTTTTGGATTAGAAAGCTTTTTTTTGTAAGTCATTGGATTTAGAATATTATCTGGCCTTTCTCATTGTGTGATAACTTTGAATTCGTCTAAAAGATTAATGTTCTATTTATTTAATTTTCATTTCATATTGAAAATATTCAGACTGTCTAAAATTTATGTATTAGATATATTTCTAAAAAATAAAAGAAAATATAATTTTCTCTTACTTTTTCTTTACTGTTCGACTTATAATTTATGTTTCTTTGCTATTTTTTTTTTTTTTTTTAAATTATTGTCAAACATAATTTAAAATTTAATGAATTATCAAAATTAAAATATTAATATTCATACAAATCAAACAAAGAAAAAGTAACCGTTAGTTTTATAAGTAATGTTTCTGTACTATTTTTTAAAAGTCAATTTGTCAAACATAATTTAAAATTTAATGAATTATCAAAATTTAAATATTAATGTTCATATAAATTAAACAAAGAAAGAACAACGAGTTAATATAGTCAGTTAATATAAAATATAAGTTAAAATGTCTTCTAAAATATCACTCTTTGTAATATGAAAATGTACTAGTTGCCCATGCTCAAGCAACAGGGAAGGGATCATCCACAAGACTGCATGTACGTCGTTAAAAAGAAGAAGAAAATTGTCTTTAAAACTTATGCTATTGAAATGTTGCAAATATTTAACAACTGTAAGCGAAAATCACATGGCAAAGCAAGTAATGTGTAATTATCAGATATGATGGTAGTGGATTTTCATTCATTCTTTGTAAATGTTTTAGTGGGAAGAGTAGAATATTATTCCAAATTTTAGATGATTATGTAGATTAGGAATAGGGAGCTGAGGGACAGGATGAGAAGAGGAGAGCATCTAATGCCTCCTGCTCTGCCCTCTTAAGGATAAACCTCATGTCTGCAGTCGGCTTTCTGTGGATCATCCATATGAAATCCGATTGCAGATACGATGTTTGTCCTCAAGAGGGCAGTATTGTCGGCCGGACAGCAGATGACACAAAATCAGTCCACGGACAAGGCCCCAGTATAAACAGACTGAAGGATGTTGTCTCTGGACCTGGGGTCTTTATCATCTCCTTCTATTGTAGTCCGTGGTCTGTTGTGTCCGTCTGTCTTTAGAGCGACGCCTGACATGGCAGGGGGGTTTCCGCTTCCAGGGAATGATGCTCCATGTGAATGTATAATGCTTCATGTTGAATATTTGAAATTTTTGTAAACTTAAGAGGAAAAGAGAATCCCTCTTTTATAGTGATTAAAATTAGTTATTTTTTAAATTAGTTAAAATTGTACTTGTTAAGTTTATTTAAATTCTTGAATCATTGAACAGTAGGAAAGCTAAGTTGTAATTTTTGGTAAACTTAAGAGATCATCTCTTGTTCATAATGATTAAAATTAGTTAATATTTTAAATGCCTGATTCAGTGAACAGAATTGTAAAAAAAAAAAAAAAAAAAAAATCTTTTTAATGCTTCATGTTGAATATTTAAAATTTTGTAATTTCTTTGTAAACTTAAGAGAAGGGAATCCTTCTTCCATAATAATTATAATTTGTAACAGTATTGAAATGCCTGAATTGTTGAACAGAATTTCAAAAAAAAAAAAAAAATCATATTCAATGTTTCTTTACTTGTAATATATACATAACTTTTGTATTTTATTTTTTTTTTAAGTTAAGAGGTGTAGCGAATCCCTTTTAAAAACATGAAATTATCTTTTTTTGGCTCTATTTTCATATGTATTTGTTTATGATTTAATTCGGAAATTAGTTAGACCCTGCACATTACTTTAAAAATACTCTTATATGGTCAAATATTTCTTTTTTATTTGCATTTATTCAAGTTATCACCCATTGAAAAGCTGTCAGATCTTGTAAACAAACACATAATAAGACACTTTTTAATTTGATTATAAACTATCCTAAGTTATGGTTCCTTAATATCGTCCTAGTTAATAGTTTCTAGGTTATATATACATGATGTTTTGGTCAATCAGGTGTCTTTTCTTCTTTTGAGTTATTATGCTGTACTTATTTGAACAGCTTCATATCCGGTGTTGTTTTTCACATTTTACGTAAAATGCTAATCTTGTAAAGAAATAGTCAAACATTCCCATTTTTACTTATGTCCATTTAAAAAATCAAACTCGTTTTTGTTCATTTTAAATTTTGAGATACTGCTCGATTAGACATCACTTTTGCTCTGTTTCACATGGCTTGGTTTTCTATTAATTTTAATGTCGCCTTTTTACAGCAGATCCTCAAGAGTATATTGAATAGTATCAAGAGCTAGATCTAGAAATAACTAAATATCATCATTTTCTTATGAAATTTCTGCATAATATCATGGTTCCCATGGTCATTAAAAGTGCTTAATAATTTTGAACTTGTTTTCAAGGCCTTGAAAATGCTTAGAGGTCCTTAAGTTTTGCGGATGTTGTGTGGCCAACTGCAAAAATTATAAAAATGCAACTCGGACTTGCTATCCCCGCTTGACCGCCACTTATCTGCACTGTGTATCAGAATTCTCTTGTCATATTTATATTACGCATCCACCAACCTGCAACTTTTTTGGTAGAATATGCTTTATTAAAAAAATTTATATAGACATGATGCCTGAAAACAAATTTTCAAAGGTCCTTAAAAACATTATTTAAGTCCTTAAAAGTCATTAAAAAGTAATTGATTTTCATTTAGTGATTTGAATGGGAACCTTGAATAATGTTATATTATCTGCCGCACACTAATGTTTAATTGTACTAACTACCAGATAATTTACTTCATTAATTTTATAAAAGAGCCCCTTTTTTCAAGTTTAGAAAAGTATGAATTTTTAAAATTAAATTTATTAAGTTAATTTTCTTATTTTAAGGTTAAACAATAAAGCAGTTATTTATTCAGAGATACCGACTTTTTTACTTATTTTCTGTGATCATTATGTATTCTTATGTTTTTATGGATATTGAATATTCTTTGAAAACTACCAAAATATTTTTTTTTCAAACTTTTATCAATACTCTTGAATTTCACTAATACTTTCACTGTTATTAAGATTTATAGTTTTCCATACATTGTTTTGTTAACCGTAAAAAGAACTAAAAATCCATTAAAACTATGGAAAATCCTTTTAAAAGTTAGCATCTGTTTATTGATATTAATGTTGCAATTTAAAATATTTCGAAAAATTCCTGATATTCCTTAAAATTTTCTTTCTCCCTAAAATTATTCTTACATTTTTCAATAATTCCTAAAAAGAATGAAAAATTCACTGATTTTCCTATAAAACCCATAATATTCCTCCAAATGAGAAAAGTGTGTTTAATTTAATTTACATGTTTGTCAAAATATTATAATTGTTTAATTATATAACTTATTTTGCTAAAAAGTTGTTTGACATTCAATTTTTTGAAAATTAGCAGTTTTTTGCCGATATTGAAACAAACTTTGGAAAGAATATGTGTTGGGAGCCTGTGTCAGCTTCAATTGAAATGTCCCTAAATGTTTTTAAATCATCCCTAAAGTTTTTGGGAACTATCCCTAAAATGCTTCGGAAATTTTTAGAATTATCCCTAAAATTTGTTCCTAAGTTTGTTGGGAAAACTCCCTGCATCCCAGGTTATTTTATTAGAAATAATTGAGAATATGTAGTATTGAGATACGGCCAACAATTTCTTGCTTTGGTGGTGTTTGTAATTATCAATAATTAGAAACACAAACTATAATTAAACAACATATATATATTGTTTAATTTATATAATTAAACAATTTGTTGAAGGATAAAAGGGTGTTTTTCATTCGTTGATCTTCCAGTTGAAGCTTAAAGTTCTGGAATTTGCATAAAATATTAATGTTATTTCCAAGTCACACAAAAAATTTTAATGAAAAAAACTACTTTTTCATACTTATGATATTTCCACGATTGCATTCAATTTTTGTATTTTCTCGTTTTATTTGCTTTAACACATTGGTAAATACAATCTATAATGTCTTTTATTCATATTTAACATTTTGCCTTTCTCTGATGCTAGTGGGGCCATTACAGAATGAGACAAAGTCCTTCTCCTGTGAAATTGATTTGACCTCTAATTTAGCCGAAAAAGGTCGCACACTCCATAAGGCTCTTTTTTATGTATTTAATGTTACTTTAATGTTTGAGATTTCTTTTGAATAAAAGCAAGTTCACTAAAATCTGCCCCATCATTTAATAGCCTTTGTAGAAGATATTCCATCATAGTGTGTACAGTAAATTTGAACATCGTAGGTCAATTTGTTCGGGAATTAGAAATACAAAAAAAAAGACAAAAAACCGAATGCTATACTTTCATTACCCTATGTATACTATATACATATAAAAAGCTAAAATCAGAATTTTCATTTCAACAAAATGCTTAAATTATTCCGGGCTAAAGTCAGATTACAAGCTTGTATCACTCTTGATGTTTAATCTGAAATACTTATGAATAAATCATTATAAATTTTAGAAAAACAATAAGACAAGTACAGGGTTTCCGCGCATATGGAGAGTCAGGAAATGTCATGGAAAGTCATGAATTTGGACATTGGGTAAATTTTGTCATGGAAAGTCATGATTTTGAGCAAAAAAATGGCCATAAGTCATGGAAATACAGTGAATTTCATGGATTTCTAAACATTTGAAGTAAAATTACGTAGCCGTAACATCTTAAACGCCATGATTGATGAATTTTCGATAAGCTGAATAGCAATGTTTTTATTTACGTTTTGATGGAAACAATGGTCACAATTAAAAACCGTGGTCAATGAAAACATTCCTGAACTCCAAATTTGTGACATCACACGAGTAAGGTCTCATAAGTAAAAAAAAAAATCATAATATGAGAACTGAAATGAACAGTTTTGATAAGCTTGTGTTTTCATTTAATTTTTTTTTTTTTTTTTACATCTTTCTTTTGTTTTGCATTGTTGATATTAAAACATTTGATTTTTGATGATATAATTTATTATTATTGACTTTCTTCAAATATTTCTTTACTGTTAAAGATTGATTAGCTTTATTAAAACCTGAAATATCAAAGAATGGAAAATTATTTTTCCCTTTTTCTTCTGATTTGGAAATTACTGAAACAAGGATTTTTTACTTAATTTAAAAAACTTTATTAAAATCATTTTGTGGTATATTGATTTACTTTCTATGTTCGTGTTAGTAGAATTCATATAGGTTGTTATTATTATTATTTTGTTTTGCGTTTTGATTTCTTGAGTCAGGGAAAATTATTTGCTTCAGTCTTGGAAAGTCATGAAAAGTCATGGATTTGTGACATTTTATTTTGGCAGAAACCCTGCAAGTACTTTTTTACCTTCATTGTTTATTTTTTTTATGTTGATAATTAAAATTCCAGACATTGTCACAAATTCTATGAATTCAAGACAACTTCTGGAATTTTAGTCATTTGTATTTTGCTGCCATTTAACTGGAGATTTGTGGTGGTAATTGTTAGAACTTAAATGTTACGGAATAATTTAAACTTTTCATTACCACTAAAACTATTTTTAAAGAATTGGCTTGTTATCTCTTAAGCATACATGTCCTACTTGATCAGGATGTCTACACATCTGGAAAACCTTGAAATATTGGGGGGGAAATGTGTCGTAAAATCAGTGAATTTTTTAAAAATTTGTCTGGGAAATATCAAGGAACTTTTTTTACTGGATTTTGCAGCCACCCTGTTTTATGTAGCTTTATATTCAATGCTTCCTTTTGTTTTACACAGGTTCTCTCTGTCCACTTATCTTTCATTGTAGAAGATGTTTCTTGTGTTTACTAATCGGACAATGTATAAAGTGATAGTATTCAGGAATCAGACCAGAGTTTTACTCACTGTGTTAGGTAGCATATCTTCACAGATTTCCTATGTATGTATACTTGCGTTTATGTGTGATGTTTTTTGATCAAAGGTCCCTTTTATTTTACACAGGTTCTTGTCATCTATTTTTCTTCCTGTCCCTTACTGAAATGGCCGATGTTGCATTTATATTGTTGAAAAGTATGATTGTCTCTTACGTATGGTGTGCAGGGAGTTGGGAACCAGACCAGAATTTTACTCACTGTGTTAGGTAGCATATCTTCACAGATTTCCTATGTATGTATACTTGCGTTTATGTGTGATGTTTTTTGATCAAAGGTCCCTTTTATTTTACACAGGTTCTTGTCATCTATTTTTCTTCCTGTCCCTTACTGTAATGGCCGATGCTGCATTTATATTGTTGAAAAGTATGATTGTCTCTTATGTACGGTATGCAGGGAGTTGGGAACCAGACCAGAATTTTACTTACTGTGTTAGGTAGCATATCTCTAAATAAAGTACTAAAATTTAATGTGATTTGAATGTCCACATAAGTAGGAATAATTGTTTATTTACTTAGTTTAAATTATTTTCAGAAAAAATGTTAATTATTATTTAAACATTAATTATTCTAGTTAACGACAAATTTTATTTATAAATACGTGTACGTGTAATTAGAAAAGAATTAACCCGGTTTAAACAAAAAAAAACTGGTTTAAACCCAAAAAAAAACTTTTTTTTTAACCTAGTTTTTTTCCTTATCCTGGTAAGAGGTATAATTATCAATATATATATGTGGTTGCATCTTAGTTGTTAGGTAATAAGTATTTTAATTCTTTTTGCAACTTCGTTAATTAAAAAAAATATATAAAAATTAAATTTTGGTATCGACTCTGCAACGGTAAAATAGGGCCTTGATTTTTGTTGAAATATCCTTGAAAATTGCCTCGAAAGTCCTTGAATTTCACTTCCAAAAAAGTGTATGCACCCTGGACAGATAATCTGAAAACAACCAACCGATCTTGTAGAACACTTAAACTTTCAAAGTAAGAGCAAGACAACTGTCGACTTGAAAAAAGGGACTACTATTTTCAATTTCTGAGACTACTATTTTGGCTACTATTTTTAACATCTGGGGCTACTAAAGCAACTATTTTCAAAGCTTATAATCAGTGGCAGCCCTGTGTCTTAGACATTTTAGAAAACAAACTTTTTTTGTCTCGAATAGTGTAATTTTCTTAAAAGGATTGAAATGATGAGAATCCTTTACTCTGCGCCATGTTTTTCTATTGCTTGTTTAATCCTTTTCAGGCAGACTTCACAAACAATAAAAGCAATATTCAATAGTAATCCAAGTTGGGAAAAAGACTTAAACTGCTCAGTCACCTGAAGACATAGTATAATACTCAAATCGAGGATGAAAGACTCCCTAAAAAAATTCCCACCAAAAAAAAAAAAAATTTAAAGATCTGTTGAAAGAAGATTTTGCTGAAAACAACAGCACTGCTCCCTCCCATTCTCAACCATGGGGTCTCCTAAATAATCCCCCATCTTAGTGATACCAGTAATATATAAATTCCTAGACATTTGATATACCCACCCATCCACTCCCAAGGTCAAAGGCTGCCTCCTTAGGTAATTAGTCTGTAAGAGGTGAGAGGAAATTTACCAGTTTGTTTATCTTAAAGAAAATATGGGGTGAGATGGAAAGGAATTCCAAGAAATTCTCTCCTCTGTACACGTGTGTGGTCCTCTTAATATAGATGTTTTATCCATATACACTAAAAAAAATTATATTTTTATAACTGTATTTTTATAACTTATATTTTTATAACCAAAATATTAAAGTATACTAAAACTGTTTACTTGTAGAAAGAATTAAAATCGCAACTAAAATTCCATATTTTTTACAAAATAGAATTATTGAACAAGTGCTTTGAAAGTAAAAAAAAAAGTAAATAGAATGGAAATAAATAAATAATGAATGAAATACAATATTATGTTTCAACCTAGAGTTTTCATGAGAGATGGGATATGAGACCTTCAAAGAATTCATTAAATGGTCCATGATCACCTTTCCACTTTGAAATTTTGTAGATCATAACCATTAGTATAAACTATTTTTTTAATTGAAATTTTTTTAATATTTTTAAGCTTTTTTTTTTCTTCTTTAAATTGAAATTTTATTTAAAAAAAATTTAAATCACAATTGTGTACATATCATTTTAAAGGCCACAAAAAATGCTAAAAATTGGCACCTGAACTATCTCTAGTTTAATCAAAAAACTAGCTATGGTATTTTGTCCTTAGTTATTTGTAAGCCCGAATTTTAACGAAATGCTCATTAATTAGTTTTTTTATTCATGAACATAGTAGCATCCCACTCTGAAACTTTGTTGATCATTAAACATTGATAAAAATTAAATTTTAAAATTTTGTGAAAATGTTTGAAGACACGTTTTTTAATTTTTAATTGAAATTTTAATTTAAAAAAAAAATAATCTAAATCACAATTGTATTACGTATCACATTAAAGGTCATGCAAATTACTAAAAATGAGCACTGAAACCATTTATCTAGCTTAAATAGAAAACCAGTTATGACAATTTGAAAGCATGTCGTTTTGTGATTTTTGGCAAATTTTTAAATAGCTGTATTTTCAAAACGAGTCGATAGACCTCCATAAATTTTTTTTATTTTTCTTAAGTCTACATGTACAACCTTTCTGCCAAATTTTATCAAAATCTGAGATGGTAAAAGGTTTGCATAAAGTGTGTCGATTTGACGTGGAATGACCCCTATATGTAATAAAGGATAGTAAAAGTATTGTTTTTGATGAAGTGAATGTGGTTTTCACATTTCCTAATTCGCTAAAATTCCTAATATTCCTTAAATTTTTTTTGTTTTCTCTAAAAATACCTAAAATTCCTACCTAATTTTTTTTAAAAACTCACTGCGCCCCGTGCGAGTACAAAAAAGAATTGTCTGCGGTCAGCATAACTCCCGAACGAATTGACCTACGAGGTTCAACTTTTTGTATACGGTTCAGTGGTAGCCACTGAACCAGTTAAGAGTTTCGTCAAAATAGCGCATGCGCAAAAAGTAGAGTGCCTGTAGGTCCTAGTAGTTGGAGGCTTTTGACAATTTGTTTTCCATTAATTGCGTTCTTTTCCTTGGAAGTCGTGACCTACTATCAAGGTTTTCGTCAAAATCGCTCATTGAGTTTAAATTGTGAAAAATCATGTTTTTCAGCTAAAAAACGCTTCTAACGATTTTGATTAAAATCTCTGTGCTAATGCCTGTTAACCCTAAACCTACCGACATTTTATACATACCTATTTCCACCAATGGCAGTCAAATGACCGCTTTTCAAATAAACATTATTTTCTCTTCCAGTTGATTATAAAATAATACAAAATTTACCATAGGCAATAAAACACAAAGTAGTTAATATGTAATAATTAAAGAATTGTTTATTTTTTCAGGGTTTAGGAAAAAAAAAAAGAAATGAAAACCTGGAATTAAACAATTTAGATTGAAGTCTCAAAAGCAGTCATTTGAACGCTCTGGTAAGTTTAGTGTTGTTCTAATCGTCCCCACCTTCGAAATTTCAGTACAAATGCGGTTGAAAAACGAGGACACAGATAGCTCTCTGTCCTTGGGCATCAACGAATGATTTTTTAACATTGTCCGTTCTTGTGCGCGAAACCTTAATGTCTATCGAAAAACATCGCCAATTTCGCTCTTTTATCGTGTAAAAAAATTACTGTCAAAAATATCGCCAAACAGGCCATTTTCGTTTAAATGAGTGAAACTAGTAAATAACACCATACATTTTTTTAATGGAATGACCAGTATGTGTAATTGAAAGTTGTGTGATGTTCCACACTCTGTTTCTGAAAAGTTCCGCTTTTTCTGCAATTTTTAATGGAATTTATAGGGCTTTATCAAACTAAATTTGCATAAAACTCTAACCTTGTTCCCACGGTCATTGAAAGTGCTTAATATTTTTTTAGCTTGTTTACATGGCCGTAAAAATGGTCCTTAATTTTTGCGGATGTTGTGTGTCCGACTGCAATATTTATAGAAATACCAACTCCAACTTGCTTTACTAAAAATGTATAGACATGATGACTGAAAACAAATTTTCAAAGTCATTAAAAACATTATTCAGGTTCTTAAAAGCCTTTGATTTTCATTCTGTAATTTGAGTGAGAACCCTGTACCAATCCTCAGATAAATTTCTGGCAGCACCACCATTCTGTACACCCACTATTATTTTTGTTATTACTTTCAATTGCCCACATGTATACATAGGGTAATGAAAGTATAGTATTCTGTAATATTTTTTTTTTTTTTTTTTTCATTTTTCCACGTTTTGGAACATCCTGATTTCAAAAAAGTGATATAGTAAAAAATATCTGTGTGTGCATGTATGATGTGTCTGTGGTCAGCATAACTCCCGAACAAATTGACCTACGATGTTTAAATTTGGCATATGGGTTGTTGGTGACCATGGGACCTTCCATTAAGATTTTCGTCACAATCACGCACTCGCATAAGGTAGCTGCCATTGAAAAAGTCATGTTTTTCAATGATTGCTAAAAAACGGCTCCTACGATTTTGATTAAAATCGCTATGGTAATGCCTCTTAAGGTGTTTTAAACCTCCTCCTTCGCAATTCTCGTAAAAATGCTTTAATTGCGTAAAAAGTTGAAAAATGAAGGCCTTCAACACAGAGTTCTCTTTCTTTGAGCATATCACCATCAACGATCGTTTTTTCTTCTCCCGTTCCACTTATAATAAAGGATAATATAAGGATTGTCGAAATGTATATTACCAAAGTCCCTATTTTAGCGGAGTGGTTTTATATATATATATATATATATATATATATACACACACACACATACAAGAATTATCGCATAAAATATCTACCAACTGGCCATTTTTTCTAAATGGACGATGAAAGTATAAAAACGGTAAATGACACAAATTGACATCAGTATTATAGTGTAATTGAAAGTTGTGCGATGTTCCACACCCCTTCTTCAAAATAACGCTGCGTGTATTTTCCTCTTTTTTTTCTTCTTCTCCCCCCCCCCCCCTTCTCCCCCCTTCTTTTTTTTCCTTTTTTTTTCTTTTTCTTTTCTTATTGTGGCTGTTTTCCCACTTGAGGTTGAGTAAGTCAATCAATTGTGATGTCTTTCTATCTAGAAAAAAAATGTCTGTGGTCAGAATAACTCCCGAACAAATTGACCTACGATGTTCAAATTTGGTGTGCGGGTTGGTGGTGGCACCAAGACCTACCATTAAAGTTTTCGTCAATAGGTCGTTTAAATATTACGTAAGCATGTTTTTGGTAAATTTTGACCCCCCTCCCCCCCCTTTTCAGCAAAAATAAGCAAATCGCATACCCCCTCTATAATTACGTAAGCATACTTTAACCCCCCCCCCTGCTCCTGATTTTTTTTTTTTGTAACGTTAATAATCTAAAAAAAAGTTAGGATTCAATGCAAATAATGAACTTTAACTTAATTTTTTCTAGTTGCCTTTCGCAACTCTTCTTCGACTCTTTTTATCACCAACACTTCTAGTTCTTCGTCATTTTTAGAGGCATTTTTAAAATGACGCCATACCTCATTATTTATATCCTGAATATCTTTCAAGGGTTTGTTTGATGTAGACTTTTTAAAAGCTTCAAACAGCTTTTTATATAAAATTTCACGAAATGAAGACATGTTATTATTTTTTTTTTTTAAAGCAAACAGAAAGCAGAGCAACTATATTTGCTTAATCTTCAAAAAGTTCAAGAAGAATTGCAGTGGAAAAAGAAACTTGTTCAAAACACAACTCAATTCGGAATATTGAACCTTAAACCAACTACTGTTCCATCTTAGGCGCCCGCCAGTCGCCAAGCGAAACAAAAACAAAAATTGTCTGTCACATAAGTTAGGTTTAATGTAGGATTCACGTCTCCAAACACCCAAAAGAGGGGAATCCCCTTTATTCATTTTGAAACTGCAGTATTTTGCATCATCAATGTTTGATTGTAATTGGCTGAAGGCAGAGTACGTCACTCTTATGTGAAGTAAGTTTAAATCCCTTAGATCGATTTGAATGGAAAGTCCCCTATCCTAGAACTCGGTGTATAAAAGTGAAATTTTTTGTAAGTTTCAATTTTTTTTTAGAAATAAAGGGATTATTAAATGCTTACGTAAGCATCACTCATACCCCCCCCCCTTTTCAGCAAAAATAAGCAAATCGCTAACCCCCCCCCCCAGGTGCTTACGTAATATTTGAACGGCCCCCAAGGTATGCGCATAAGGTAGTTGCCTTTGAAAAGCATATGTTTTCAGTAATAGCTAAAAAACGGCTCTAACGATATTGATCAAGTCGCTGAGGTAATGCCTGTGAAAGTGTTCTAAATACTCCTACTTCTGAAATTCGCATAAAAATGCGTGAAAAGTTGAAAAACGAGTGCCTCTAACACGGAGCTCTGTTCTTGAGCATCGACCATCAACGATGGATTTATTTTACGTTTCACGCACAAGAAAGGACAATTTAATGTCTATCGATTAAGTAACCATTTCTGCCATTTTGGCTTAGTAACACAATGTTACCTAATGGAATTGAAAGTTGTGCGATGTCCCACTTCCCTAGTTTAATACAAAACCTATATATCTTAAAACACACTCATTTCTATCAAGTGCGAGTTAATCCATTGGATTCAGCACTAAAAATTCCCTTTTAAAAATCCAACCTCGTTCGACCATTATTGCACCTTATCGAAATTTCGGTTTTAAACTGCCAAATTTTGGTCGATTTTATGTAGTGATACCTTCTTGGTTCGAATTTGTTTTGGTACAGTGTTGAATAATGGACAATTACCGCATTTTTTTTAAAAATGAGTGAAATTTGTTTATGTTTATGAAGAATTTCTTTCTGATTCCAAATATTTAAACACAATTTTAAAAAAAAATAGTTATTTATAACTATTAACAAAGGAAATGCCCGAAAACCTCGTTCAATTGCAGTCCGATCAAAATGCTACTTTTTAGTTGTGAGGTCAAAACTTCCTTCCGTTACTATGGTTATAGAGAGGTTTCTGCCAAATATAGTTGATGTGATATTTTTTTTTTTTGACAATTGATGTATCGGGAGTCGCCAGAGGCTGCTCTGCTGTTTAGCTGTGAGTCGCCAAAGATGCTGAGACGATTGTGTGGAAATCGTGTAGTATTTTCAGAAGGTGCCGATAGATGGCAGCATGATTCAGTTGTCCGATAGTCACCAATAAAGCGTAGTGCGCTTTCTCTTGCGGTCGCCGGGAATTGATCGTGCGACCTTTGCTTTCCTAGCTATATACTCTATCCCCTAGACAAAAGTGATCTGGGAGTTGTATCTGTTATTTGTTACCGATGACACCTCAAACCCACTTCCGGCCATCCAATCGAGCCGAAAATTTGAAACTTGATACACTTGTTGTCAATGACAATGCTTTCCATTAAGTTCACTAAACGGTACCATGTTTAATTTAAATAGTGCCAAATAGTGCATTTTTTTATCATTAAAACTTGACTATGTTAAGGTTCACAAGATAAAGTTTTCGGAGGAATAATTACCCAACTTGGCCGTCATCCAATCGAGTTGAAGCACTCTGGCCTCGCATGCCAAAGGTGTCGATTTTGAACCTTGGGTTATGTATGAATGTGGATTAGCTGTTAATGGAGATAAAAATAGGCCGTTAAGCTTATAAGCCTTACAGGGGATTATTACAAGAAACTGTCGAATAACGAATTCATCTATAATAGGGTGGTCCTTTATTTTTTCGACTTTCAATTTCCTTTTTTTTTCACCACCCAATTTTTTTTTACTTTGACTATAAAGAGATAATGGCCATTTAAAAAAAAAAAAAAAAAAAATACCCATGCAGCAACGAACTTGAAGTTTGCATCCTGAAGACGTATTTTACTCTATTGTGCTGTGTCGCTGACCATTTCGCTTGTACGTTACATAAACAGGGTCAACTGTCAAATACTAAGAAATTACTGCAGAATGGCATAACTGCACTCAGAAATGGGGAATTAAGGGGATGAATTTTACTACACTTCTGTGAGCTGTAGGAGAGTGACAAAAATCTTGTATCCCTCGAATATTCCACACTTATTTCTGTGTAGATTTGAATTTGAAGTTGTTATTCTTTTTTTCAAATATGGTAGTTTTAGAAGCAATTCCTATAACACTGTTTTAATCAGTAAAGTTCATCACTAGGTAACAGGTAACAAATTATATTTAAATCAACAGCTTTTGTCAATCTTGCTGTACATCGAACTAGAGATGAAGCAAACGATCTGTGAAATTCTTATTCGAATTAGTTGCACGAGAGTGCTCAATATTTTGGTGCTCCTGACTAATAATTACTGACTAACAGCTGGATCAAATGGAACAACTAGCTGGAAAATAAATGTTGTATTTCCGTTGTAGAGTCATTACATAAGACGTGAGTACTTAAAAATGAACTATCTCAAGCCAAAAGCAGTGCAGACATCAAAAATAAAACTATATCCGTACGAAGAATTTTCAGCATGCGAAAACATTTTTACATTAAGCTTCCAACATCAAAGAATTTGAAGAAACGCTTTTTATTTTTTAAAAGAACAAGAGTAAAGCAAAATAACTCTAAAGAGGATTTTTGGGAACGCATTGGATTCTGCATAATATTTTTAGGGGAAAATAGTATGCAGAATATTTTATAAAAATATTATCAGAAAAATTTATTAACACAAAAATAAAACTACAATGAAAACATGCTATGTGGTATTTTCTCTCACAATAAAAAATAATTCAGTTCATTTTCAAATTTCAGATAGATTAAAGGTAAATGAAAGAAATTGTCACATGTGAGTTTTTACATGCACCAAATGTTTCAGAGAATTATCTCTAATTAGAATCACTTTATTCCATAATGGTATTTGGTAAATATTTATTTTCTAAAACATAGCCAACTCAATTGTGCTTATAGATGATTGTTATTTTATATCTGCAATATTTTAATGCATTATTTTTGATGCACAATACGATTGCTTTGAAAATAAGATATTTAACTGTAATTAAGGAAATGATTTGAAAATGAGAATTTGTAAATACCGATATTGTTATAAAAATCTATTTTAGTATTTTATTTATAAATAATTAAAATTTACATCATAGGATTAACCTTTCATATATTTATTATTTTAGATTAGAAAATTTTCGTTAGTATCAGTCAAAAGTTTGAATCTGTTAAGGAACTGTAATGGGATTTTTAAATGTATCGCCCACTTTTTCAGAAATCAAACATTTCTTATAAACAAGTCAAACATAAATAAAAAAAAAATAATAATTAAAAAAAATAATAAAAAAATAAATAAAAAAAACTTCGTGTAGTAAATTACACTAGAAAGAAGGCTAAAGTTAATAAAAAAAATATTCAAAAGACTCTTTTATTTAAAAAAGAAAAGAAAGAAAAAAAGTATGTTTGAGATGTGTGGATGGTCGATGCGAACAGTACACAAATGTACTACAAAATATTTCTAAAAACACCAAATTTAGGTTGTATGAACATTATATAATACCTTTATTTGTTAAATTGTATCAATATTTTGCATTTTTTTTTTTTTAAGGAAATAAACATTTTGGATTATTTTCGTTCATTTTTGCCAATTCTGCCCGCTAATAGCATTTTCAATATCAATGTGGGCGGTGTTAATATTAACTTATAATATAATAAAATTTAATACCTTGTTAATATTGGTCAAAAGAAAAAGTTTCGGTGTGTGCAATCAAATCCTAAGATTTTTTTTTCCAAAAAATTTCAATTTTTTTAATCTTTTTTAACAACTTCAAGCTCGTTGCGGCACAGGTTAATATTAATTTATCGGAATGAAATTTGGCACTCTGTCAAGATAGGTCAAAAGGGGAAAAATGAGGGGGTGATTGTTAAACTCGGATTAAATTTCATTTTTGACCCCATCTGAGGATCACCCTAGTCTACAATGAGGTCTCATTATAAGGAGGCAAATGATGCAGTCTTGGTATGGCTGAATACAAAACGTCTAGTAAAAGACACTCCTAAAGCCAAGTTTCAAGACTGGTACAAAGGTATATATTCAGTGAAACTGAAACTTCAGAGAAGGAAGGATTGTATAAACAAATAAAAAAGTGATTTTAGATGTTTCTGTAAGTAAATTCAAATAGGTGATTAATAATTGGACTGATTGAAAAGTAATATTTTTAATTTCCTTGTTTTCTATTTTTTACGACTGCCCAATTTTTGATTTACGACTGCCCAAATAGGCCACGACTGTCCGTTAGAATAGGCCCTGATTTAATTGATATAACTGCCACATTTTTTATAGAGAAAAAAGAATTCTCTTTACTCCCTTACTCTCATTCTTCATCACGCAAGAAAATTTATGGCATATTTATTTTAGATTATACTAATGTAAAGCAACTTTACTGCTCTTCCTGGAGTAAAATCAATGTAAATCTGTTGTTTATTTTCGAATCAGTTTACCAGGAGCCACAATGTTATTGAAATTATTAAGACAATTTATAATTATCGGGAACGTAATTTAAGTTTCTTCTTATAATGATTTACGTCATTTAGCACTTCGAAAACCATTCGAAAAGTTAAAACAATACTTATTGATGATGGATTTAACTTCTTAATTAGCACATACTTCAATATCTTTGCTGAATATGAATTCCTGAATAAATTAGTAATTAGGAGACTTTCCATAAATTAATACGATTGCTATGCAATTGTAATAATGCACTTATCAAGAAATAAAACAGAAGCAAATATATTAGTTTAAGCCTGTTTATTGAAGATCCAAAAAATATATAAATGTAATGAAGTTGAGGCATATTATAGGCAACATATACAAAATTTAAATACAAAATCTCTATTTACATTTTATATGCAGTATTTACATCTCAAACTATGTTCAATATTTACATTGCTCCGCAATGAACAGTATTGTGAACAGGAGCTGTGAGCTTCGTCAGATAAGGCGCAAGAGCTCGCCCACAATTTCTCTTGTTTTTCAGAAGTTCCAGTAATCGCAATGACGGATGTCACCTTCCTTCTCCTCGTTATCAGAAGTAAAGCAGTTCACATCCTCCAGTAGATGTCTGGAATAAGAACGTTAGAATGCGTCCCAGCTGTGAATAATTTCATCATCGTAACCTACAGTCAAACCCACTTTTGTATTCGTATTTTGCAGTAGAGTATGTCGAAGCTTCTAACTGCACTTGTTGTCAATCGTTTGATTCATTTCAAGCATTTACATCACTTTCTTTGAGGAGTCATTGCTTTTTTTTTTATAGCTGTTCTTGCGCAATACGGATTTAATTCTGTTTTGTTTCAGAGTTAACAAGCGTATGTAACCATCCTTCTCATCCTTTTCAGAAGTTAGCACATCAACCCCTCAAAATCTGAAGTAGGAATGTCTCCGTACATTCTGCCCAGGAACAGTTTTCATCATCATATTGCACCGGCAAACCCTCTTCTATTTTCGGAATTCGTGACAATGAAGACAATTCGAAGCTTCTGGGTGCAGTTGTTGTTCATCGACTGATCCTGCTGGGACACTTGGGTCGTCGACTTAATTAGGTATTGCTTTTCTAAACTTTATTCTTCTTCAATACGGATGAGCAAATGAAAATGCCACGACGATTTCAAAAGACATTTTTCCGGCCACATTTCAGTCTATTCTCTGTCTCATTGTATTTGAAGACTTATTTCTTCTGGTCATATGCTTTTGTCGTATATCCATATGCTATTAATTGAGACCTGTTAAAGGATTGTATTGAGGAGTTGGAGTGTTATACTCTAACCTACGCACTTTGGAGATCGAATTGAACAATCCTTTTTACGCCGCCCAACCCACCCACATGATGTTGTTTTTTTCACTTTCACCGCCTATTCTGCTTGTGACCCCTCACCAGAGGAACCCAGGAGCTTAAGGTGACAGTGCAAGAGGAGGCGAAAAAAGTCCAAATGATGGGGACCCTCTTCCACCTCCTCTTCCACCACCTCCTTCTCCTCCTCCACCACCTCCTCCACTTCTAGCGAACTAGACAACCACTCCATGGGCTCCTCTGGCTCCAGGATCACATCTACCTCCCAAAAGGGACAACTGTGTTCCCACTCCATCTCCTCGCAATCCATATCTCACTTTCAATAAGCAATCTTTCAATGAATTATAAACTCGTTTTCAATGATTGCAGCAACGATTTCACAAAAGCGCAAACAAAATCTCGCCTTTATCAAATGATAGTTTAATTTATTCAACAACTTTTTCAATCAACTTTTCTACAAAGAAGTGCGAGTTCAGTGTTACATCCAAAGTGTGTGTTGCGTGCAACAATATGGTTTTGTCTCTAATACTTCTCATTATTTTAAAGGTTAGTGGAAACAATTGAAATTTTGTTAAACGAAACATTGTTAAAAATAAGTAATTTTAAACATATAATATATATCTTCATATAGTGAATCATATAGAACTTAAATTCACAAAATAAAAAAAAATAAAAAAATTGTTGGAATTAATCTTATAAATTAAAAAAGTAAATATGCAATATATGGAATAAGTTTCATATTCATAAAAATATATTTTTCTTATATAATAAAAGCAAAAGCCTTAATCGTCAGTTGGAGATTAGGAGTCAAGTTGGGTTTTCAGAGCCAACATCACTCTGAAGTACTTACATTATATATTCTCAAAAAGTAGATTATTAAATACATTTAAAACATTGCATATAATTAATAAAGGCAGAACATTAAATGAGATAATGTTTGCAACATTTTTACATATGAAAGAGTGACGCAAGTTATGTTTTTACCCATATTTTTCTTATGTAAAATCAAGAGAAATATCAGATTACCGTAATAGCGGACACATATACAAGGCTGAAAAACATTATTATTAAAAGAAAATATAGAGTATACCTATTTTGTATTTTGTAGGATCTGCAATGACGATGCCAATTATTATTATTATTTTTTTTTAGTGACTCAAATAAATCCTGTTCATTCATCCCTAGATTCTAGAGAACGAATACTTTAAAATTGCATTCTAAATACCACGTGGAAGTTTTTTCAGTGGCTTCATCTGCTAAGAAGGATCAGATTAAAAATGCTTTTTTTTTTTTCTTCTTATAACGAATGGACCAATCTCGCAAATGGGATTTTAGAGATAAATTAATACTAATCATTGCTTTCTGCACAAACTACTCTGTGAAAAATTATTGTATTTGAAAGTATAAGGAAATGATCTCTTAATAATTGTATACGGACGAAACATTATTTTTTAATCGATAGATTCCCGCAGTTTACTTGGATAATTTGATCTTAAAAAGGATCTTGTCATTTGTTTTTTTAAAAAAACTATGCATTTTTTTTTTAGTAATAAAATATAATTTGTAATTTATTTTAATGTAATTTTGTTATTTTTTAAAACAGTTAATAAAAATGTTATTACGCAAAATTAAATTTTTTTATTAATCGTACAATTTGTTCGAAAGTAAAATACACAAATTTCAGTACATGAAATAATATCCGATACTTTAAAATCAATTTTAGAAAATGACTCTTCAACCATAAAATATTTATCAGTGAGTTTGACTTCGAAAACAAATTGTTAGAAATCATTTCCCACTTGAAAGAAATTTTAAGATTTAATTTGTATGTTTGAAAATATATATATATATATATTTTATAGCGCCTGTCTTTCTTACTCGGAATTTGCATCTGTGATCAAACTGGAAATTAATTACTCTTACAGAATGACCCCCTTACATTATTAGTGCGTTTGCCGCTTTCCTGGTGAATTAAAGAATTATCGCAAAAAATATCACCAAACTGGCCAATTTTTTTTATATGAAGGAAGACAATATAAAAATGGTAAGTGACACAAATTGCCATCAGTATTATAGTATTTGATTGAGGCAAGCAGTAATTGAGATCCGATTGCTCTGACTCCACAACGGTCATCTTCGTGCTCTACGGTTCGTGTCGGACTTTAAAGTTCTACCCTTTTTTCTCGAAGTGTAACTTGGTTCAGGCCATTCCTGCTCATGCTTTGGCATGTATTGAATATCAGAAGGACCAGCTGCACTCTAATCCTGGTGTAGTTCTTACCCTTCTGAAAGCTCACGAGTTCACGGACTTGGTCTGATGCTGCTGTCAGTCAAGTGAGATAAGGAACAACAACATATATTTTTTTAAGTATGCGTAAATTTATTTTGGCATATTTAAAAAACAGTAATTAGTATTCAATTCTATAGTTTAGTTTATTTCGCTATGTCTCCTAACTTCACCTTTGCACTAGTAGACAATTTTCTTTTTCTCGAAAGTGGTTAAAGTGAAAGTATGCAAGCAACCTAATATTATGTAGTAACCTGATGGAAAGTTATATAGAGTATATATTTTAGCTCCAACTGAAATATTAACCCCTTGGCATACAATGTCGTCTACGACACGTCAAGATCTGTTTTCGGTGAACACCGGGCAGTTTATTATTAGATTATCAATTTTAGGCCGTGCATTGATGCTGTTTTGTTTAGACTGTGAAAGATGCTATCATCCTTTCAACAGAACCGATAAAAAAAAATCGCATTGGCACTCTGTCGGCAGTGATAATCCGTCTGAATAGTCTGAAATAATCCGTGTATATTCACTGCATTTTTTTTTTTCTATACAAGAATTATCGCAAAAAATAAAAACGGTAAATGACACAAATCCACGTCAGTATTATAGTGTAATTGAAAGTTGTGCGCGATGTGCCACACATATTACAATTGTAATGTTATGATGAATCTAGTAGCTGTGTTTTTGTTTCATAAAATTTTAGAACATTTTGCCAAAATTATAACGAAAAATAATTAGTTTAACTAGATCAAATATACCATCAACAAATATACCATTGATGGGTTCTTAGAAGATTGATCAGTCCATGCCGAATATTTAGCATCGTTCCAAGTTTCAAGATACACGATTTTTTTTTTTTTTTTTTTAAATAAAATAAATAAACATGTCTAAATTATCACAAAACATATTTTTTTTACCCATTCGTCTTTTCCAAATTTTTTTTTTTTCAATTTTTAAACTCAGAATAAATATTTCAAAACTTCCAGTTTAATTTACCCAGTACTGTTTTGAGATTAGTCAAGATCTACAGCAACAGCCAGTCTACAACGGTGCACATCTGCATTGGTCAGAGTCGTCCTAGCCTACCAATCAATCGTTGTGAAACTTGACAAATATACTCGTTGCGAAGGACAATGTATTCAATCAAGCTTTGGTAGCAAAAAAAGAAGTTGGTAAATAGTTAGGAATGGATCTTTTGTTCTTATTGGTCAAACACTATGAAATCTCCCATCTTACAGAGTGGTCTCAGAACCTACAATTCGGGAAAATGTCAGGGATCTTTCTGATTCTGGAAGGGGAAAAAATCAGCAAATTGTTAGGGATTTTTTTTCTTTTTTTTTTTTTCTAAATTTTACGAAAATCAGGGAAATTTGCTATCATTGTTTTGAAAGTATATTTCCCCGTTTATCCGTATTTTGGCACTATTTTCCCCATAATCCTTGGAAATTTCATGTTGCGGAATAATTTAAGCTTTTCATACTGCCAAAACTATATTTTAAAAAAATCTTTAAATCATGTATACCAAGCTAATGCTGTATGCTATTTGTTTAAAATGTGTTCACATCTGGAAAAATGAAGAAATTTGAAGGAAAAAAAAAATCCGTAAATTCAGGGAATTTCTTAGAAATCTAGGAAACTTTTTCCACTGAATTTTATGGGCACCCTGAAAGAGTTTTTGAGTTTGCAGTAAGCTTTTATTTGGACGTTTGTATCTATTTTGGACGTTTAAGACTGGTACCATCCGCAAACCGCATGCATTTTTTTATGGGAGCGGAACTTAAAATTTAAAAATAAATTAAGGTAGCATATGTCCCCCCCCCCCTCTTCTTTAAGAAAAAAAAACACCTTAGAATGCATTGCCATAACAACTAGGGGTGTGGAACATCGCACGACTTGCAATCTATAATAATAAAACAAACTGTGTGTCTGTCTGTGGATCTATAGAAACCTACTTAAAATTGGAGTGAAGCTCTGAAATTTTCAACATAAGTAGTTTTGGCCTTCTAATTGTATACATCACAAACAGAATGTTAAAATTTTAATCAGTTCTTTTTTAATTAATTTTTTTAATTAATTAATAAATATGTTACAAAACGATATCTAATAGGGCTACAGCTCTGAAATTTTCAACATAAGTAGTTTTGGCCTTTGAATTGGACTTTTAAAAAACAAAATTTTATATTTTTATTTTGTTCTTTTTTAATTAATATTTTTAATTAATTAATAAACATTTTACAAAACGACTACTAATAGGGCTACAGCACTGAAATTTTCAACATAAGTAGTTTGGGCCTTAATTAATTTCTTTAATTATAAATATTTTACAAAACGATTTGTAATTGGGCTTTCCACAAACACGTGTTAAAATAATCTTAAAGGGGTGTTGTATTATTGTATTAACGGGGAATATTTTTTTTCTTGACGAGAGAGGCTTCCAATATTAAGGCTTTACGTATCAATTAGAATTTAAAGAGTGAAGCAAGCTTATGCTTACGCAGCAATGAACCTTTCAGAGAGCGAAGCGAGCCTATGCTTGCATAGCAATGAACCTTTCAACGAGTGAAATAAGCCTGTGTTTATATGTCCATGAACTTTTCAGAAAACGAAGCGAGCTCGATTTTGCGTAGCGATTAACCTTCCTGCGAGCGAAGCGCCAAAAACTTTGTCCTATACACAAATGACAGGTTTCCACAACACGAGGCCTCACAGATAGCTAAAATATTGCACATGTTAAAATTTCGTAGCGAATCACGGGTATTTAGCTAGTTACACTATAATACTGATGCCAATTTGTGTCGCGTACCATTTTTATATTGTCTTCCTTCATACAGAAAAATTGGCCAGTTTGGTGATATTTTTTGCGATAATTCTTTTATGGATCTTTAAAAAAAACTTCGCCAAATTGATGATTCGGGCGATATGCTTTCCTATAATTCTTATAATCATCCTATCTTATGATAAGTGAAACTGAGGAGAGAAGAAAAAACGGTCGTTGATGAGATATGCTCAAGGAAAGAGAACTCTGTGTTGAAGGTATTCGTTTTTCAACTTTTTACGCCATTAAAGCATTTTTACGGTAATTTCGGTTGGTTGTTTTCAGATTATCTGGCGCCGTCAGCAACACGAAGGGCTATAATGCGCCGAAACATTCGTCATTAGACAAGCCAACATACATTTACAAACACCCATGCCTAACATGGGACTCGAACCCTCAACCTCGTGGTCTAGAGGTTAGCACGCTAACCACTACAACGTTTGGTCGGCACTGTAATTTTGGAAGTGGGATGTTGAGAACACCTTAAGAGGCATTACCACAGCGATTTTTAACATAATCGTTCGAGGCGTTTTTTAGCAATTACTGAAAAACATGATTTTTTTTTAAATGTCAGCTACCTTATGCGCATGCGCGATTTTGACGAAAACATTAATGGTAGGTCATTGGGCCATCACCAACCTGTACACCAAATTTGAACATCGTAGGTCAATTTGTTCAGGAGTTATGCTGATCGCAAACAGATATTTTTTTTAGATCACTTTTTTTAAATAAGTATGTTCCAAAACGTGAAGAAATGTAAAAAATCGAAATTTTTTTTTTAACCGAAAAATAGTTATGACAATTTGAAAGCATGTAATTTTTTGATTTTTGGCTAAATGTTTATATAGCTGAAATTTCAAAACGAGTTGATATATTTCCGTACAATTTTTAATTTTTCTAAGTTTACATATATACCTAAGTAGACATATACAACCTTTCTGCCAAATTTCATCAAAATCTTAAGATGGTGAGGTAAAGTGATTGCGAAAGTGTGTTGATTTGATATGGAATGACCCCTATGTTTTTTTGACCATGTAAAAATTGTCAAAAATATCGCCTAACTGGCCCTTTTTATGATGAGTGAAAATAATAAATAACACCATAAATTTTAATGGAATGACTAGTAAGTACAAACTCAGAAATTTCCCCGACTTAATTTTAAAATCCTCTAAAAAGCCCAGATAATCCTCCAGGGATGAAATTTTTTTCCTAAGATTTTAATTATTCAACTCTTTAGAAAATTAGCAGTTTTTGCCTATATGTATTGAAACATGCTTTGCAAAGAACGAAGAATGTCCGTTAGGTCATATTTAGATTCGTCCTTTTAATGTTTTGGGTCCTTAAAAAGTTCCTTTCGTATTTTCATGTTTTCCTTTTTGTTTTCTTTCAGTCCTTTCACTGCAAGCCACCTTTCAAGAGTGGGGCTTTTGGTGTGTTTCCATTGTGAAATAAATGGGAATCCGGTATTGCTTCCGAATGCATCTTGAAGTGATAAAAAGCTCCGGTAGATGGCAGCACCATACGATTCTTTGTGAGGAAAATGTCACATCCCCTTTCCTGGCGGTATCAGTTTGTCGTTTAAGTTTTCTTCTTTTTTGACATTGTTATAGGATAATAAAATTGACTGGGTTGCGTCTGTCATTATTCACAATTTTCGAACCAACTTACTTTTGAAAAAAAAAAAAAAAAGTATTAGGGTACCAGGATACGTTAAAAATGTATATTTTTGCCAGTGTAGTCTTTTTTTCAAAGAGATATAGAATATTGTTATATAAACCGAACAAAAAAAAAATGAAAGGTTATTTTTACTTCGAATCAAACTTTAAGAATTACAGAATATTGATAAAATTGTATCGAATTATTCTGTATAATTAAGAATTTTTAACTGTTGTCAAAAAGATTAAATCGTGTATTTACAAATATTTGAGAATTGTATAATACTGGTACTTTAATCGTGGTGTTCATGAGTAAACCTTGTGGTTCGTTTAATTTGTATATAAAATTGTTTAAAGAGTCAAGTGAAGATGCACAGGACTACCAGATGGACAAGTATGTTGTCGGAATTCATGGCGTAAGTGTGGTAAGTAAGGCCTATATTTCTTCTACGAGTTTTAAAAAAATCTGTCCTTAATCTCGCCCTTGATGTACTTGAAGACTACTCGCGTATATATTTGCAAACCTTATTTATTTAAAACTGTATTGCAAATTTATACCGTCATCTTTAATTGTAATATTAGAGGAATTCTCCCAATGTTCCTTAAATTTTTTTGTTTCTCTCCAAAATAGTAAAATTTTACAATAATTCATAAAATCATTAATTGAAAATTACCTCATTTACCTCCAAAACGTACGATAAACCAGGAAAAAACTTGGACTGAAATATGAATTATTGGCAAGCAATTCCAAATAATAACTTGAACTCGTTCTCGTGTTGAAATATTCTTTTCCAAGTACTTCTAAAATCTGTAACTTTGCTAGAAGTTGCTCGGCTTTCAGTTTTTTGCCAGTATTGATAAATTCTTAAGATAAAAATGTTTGATGGGAATATAAAACTAACATACTCGCTATATCCCTCGGGTTAGAGAATGATTAAAAGTAGTAATCTGGTCCCCCCCCAGCTTATTTTGAAAGTAAAATATTAAAAAAAAGTTCACAATTCTCTAAATCATAATTTTTTTTCGGCAAAAACGTCCTATATTTTACGATTGTTCTATATTGATTCGATCTATATTTTCTTCGAATTCGTAATAACGGCGCCGTTCGTTGCCATTTTTTATATTTCGGATACTTTGGCGCGATCGAAAGCTATGTTTATAACGGCGGCGTTTCATCTCTTGTGACGTCACGTGCTGCAATAACCTACAACCATCGATATAGATAACAATTGGATAGACTGCTCCATTGTCAATGCAAAGAGAAAAACGCGCCTGGAATTGCGAAGCTGGTGGGAAGATTAACCAATCGCAGTTCACTTTTATAGTTGGATGGAAATGCGAAACACCTTGTAAAATGCTAGAGTATATATTTGTTTGCACATTATTACTAATTAAGGTCTACTATTGACATTTCTGCTGTGTACAACCCAAAATTTTATTTTCAATCCTCTGCAATCCGTATTTTTTATCCCACCAACGGCTTCATTTTACCAGCGTTAAGCAGTCTATCCAGTTGTTTATTTATATCGATGCCTACAACACGACTCTACTGGACCGGTGGACGTGGGAGTTATTATATGTAAACGTGAACTTTTCCATTGCACGCGGTCTCTAATTTTAGATTTCTTTTCTCTTCCAACACAGTAAATTAATTGGTCATAATACAGAGAGAGATGCAGCAACAAAACTCTGCCTTGAGAAAAACTGATAAAAACAACTTGTGAATAACTTGCAGGACTACTAAAGAACATTTTGAGTGCTCAGTCAATAATTGATGAAGGAAACGAAAGGGTTAAGATTTACTGCATGATGTCGGATGACGATTTTTTTTATTCCAAATCCGCTACGGATTCTGCGCCACGAATTGTTTACATCAAACGGCGCCTAATTAGGGCAACCATAGGTAGTTTTCTTGCTCTTAAAAACGTGACGGGCTGCCATTTTTTGTCGAAAATCACCTTGGCGCAGAATCCGTACCGGATTCGGAATATTAGTCACGATTTTTTCATAAAAGTCGCCAAAATTGAAAATGACGTCAAGACGCCGTGTTGTCAAATCCAAACGGTCACTAGGGTTTCCGGAAAACCAAGTCCCTGGTTCGCCACATTCGGCGCTAAATCTCCCACTTTTCGTCGCCAATCCAACCGACATTGAATAGTAAAGCTGAACCAACAAAAGATTGTAAACAGGAATAAAAAGAAAATACTTAAAGAAATTGGAGTAGTTCAAGCAGTTTTTGATGCTGGAAGCAAAAAACTCTAGATTGCAAATAATGTAATTAATAAAACTTGATTTAGGGATGGAATATTCAGGATCAGGCGACTTATTTTTTAAAGGTGTGTTTTCTATTCTCTTAAATACAATATAACGAAATAGTTTTTTATGTTCAGTAGTAACTGTGTGCAGTTATTTGATGTCTTAAATTGTCCTATATATTTTTAAACAAAATCCTATGTATTCTTATTTTTTCACTTTGACACCTGCTAAATAAAAAAAAAATTCATCTAATTCCATCTTTCGTTTTTAAATATTTTTCCAGATTCCCCCCCCCCCCCCCAAGAACATTATTTTGTTCAAAAATCCATGCCTGTTCATGGCTCAAAAAATTTCCTAGTCATTTCATTCATATTTGCTATAGTTGCAGCATTTTGAGTACGATGGAAATTTTAAAAATCGCGAACTGAAAGAATTTCCATTGAAACTGCGAAGGAGCTATTGCAGCAATGCTAAATTCTCCATAAAAAGAAATATATAAGTATATGTTTTATTATTTCTTCTGAAAACGAGGGAAAGTCCCCTTGGGAACCAAAATTACCGTCGCCAACCACGTACCCCTTTTTTTTCTTTCTTTCTGGCGTCAACTTGAATCAATAATTCAGTTGAATATATTTTTATTTTGTATCCATTTGATGACAATGATTAATAATGTACTAAAAAAAGAAATTGATTTTTTCCCCCTTCCCTTAAAAATATTTCAAATAAAGACTTAAGTTAACGTGCAAGTTATCAGACTGCTACCTTTTGAAATTAACAATGTCTTTTGGTCGGCCAGATACATTCGTGTTACGAATATTCTTATTTTAATTGCTGTTTTCTTTTAGGAATTATTTAAAATTTGTTAATTTTTTTTTAATTACAAAATTTATTTTTCTTAGTACTTGGAATTGCTGCGATAGCCATTTCTAATTTAAATATAAATTCTCCCTAGAAGAATAATTTACTGTAGTATTTAATTTTATGGTTAAAAGCAGACTCCATTTATTCATTTTTTTTTTCTTATTATTTGTTCAATTTCCCGATATATATTTTATATATAAATTAAAACTGATCTATATAGTGAACTTGTATCGAGAGAAAGCAACTTTTAACAATTCTAGAATTTAAAAGACTTGGGGCCTGATATAGTTATAGATTTCTGAATAGTTGTGCAAAAATTTATACTTGTAGCTTTGACAGATAAAAAATTATATTGTATTTTCTAAACCATTTCACACAGTCAAAGCTGAAAAAGAAATCTTTAATACTGTTTTTCTCTGTTCGTTATTTTTTAGTTTGAGTGTTGTTTAAATCCCTAAGGCTTTTTTCTAAATTTAGTTAGGATTGGGAAATTTTTATAGCGTATTTATATACATCTTATAAACAAAAGTTAGTATGGAATAAGGTGTGCTATGTTTTTTTTTTTTTTTTTTTTTTTTGAAAACTTGAAGAAAAAAAACCGTCGTTTTTCTGCTTTTTTTAGTGTAAAAACATAAAAAACCTTTTCTTGCTTCTTCAAATCCATACGAACTATTGTTAACAATTATAATACGAATATATTGTAAAAATTTCATGGACAAATACTTAAAATTGTGGAAGGGGTAGCATTTCGATAAAAGTTTGAAAAAATTAAAAAAAATTGAATTAATCAAAAATTATACATTCAAAATATTTTTGTACTTAACATCAACACAATGTAAAATCACTATAGTTTAAATTGTAATGGTGCAATTTCTGAAAATAATTTTATGGGTACCATACCCTTTAATTAGATTCTTAGCCCATCAGAATCCCAGAAGGCAAATAAATTTTAAACTGAAACACATTAGTAAAAAATAAATAAAAGACACTCGTAAAATAAAACTGAGTGGTTTTTTTTTGGGGGGGGAGGGGGAGGAGAGAGAGTTTGGCAGCTACATTACTGGGAATTTAGTGCTGTGTGTTTTTTAATTATTGTGAAACAAATTTAATTATTGTCTAAGAAATAACTTTAAACTTCCATAAATTCTAATTCTAGCAGTCCTACAACGAGTCTATTTGCCAATTTTCGGATCGATTGGATGAAGGCAAGTGGGTTAATTATTCCTTCCAAGCGGTAATATAGTAGCGTGTGTAAAAGAAGACTTTTAGTGACTTCCCCCAAAATTTGATAGAATGTCTTGTCTTCGACAAAGTCTATCTGCCAAGTTTCAGCTCTATTGGATGACGGAAAATAGGTTAATTAGCCTTCCGTTGATTTGCCCGCTACAAACAAACGTACACAAAAAAAAATTGAAGTTAATAAAAAAATCTATTTTAACCTATATAAATAACTTGTACTTCACGTGTAGGATGTAAAGAAAAATTGACTTTTCTGATAATTTTAAAGGAAAAATTGTAATTTTAACTCAAACAGAAAAAGAAACTTAAATATTAATGTTTTATTACACGAAATAGTCTATATCCACCTCTTGTTATGTTAAAGCCACAAAACCCGTAAGTTTCATATTAAAAAATTGCTAGGTAAACCGGTATGAAAGTATCAAAACAATATTAAGAACGTTCTTAATCATCAGTTTTGAAGATTCAGATTATTTATTAAGGGATAAAAAAAAAAAAAAAGATTAACATGACATTGATAAACGTCAAAATGTATTTCTTTTTGATTCGCGCCAATCTGGCCACTGCGAGGAATTTGCTGTTCATACTTAAAAGTGAAATTAAAATCCTTAAATAGCCACTAATTTCTTCAAAAAGCCTCAAAGTTTTATAAGGAAAATATGTTCCCCTGCCACTGGCTTTACTTCTTTCAATTTTCGTCGATATCAGTTAATACGTAGACCATAAAGCTTATTATATATATATATACACACACATTCTTTAGGATTCAAAGGATCATTCAGTTAATCCAATATAGCTTGCAGAAACATATTCCTCGCATCACGATTACGATATTTCGAGCAAAACAAGTTCCAAAGATTTTCATAATCCCGATACAATTGTAGAAATTTAACTATTTTTGACTCATTCCAACGATTTGGCATCGTTTCAATATATATTAAGTTTGTTATTAGAATGGAAATGTTCAACATAAGTAGTTGCGGCCTTCTAATTGGATTTTTTCTTCTTAAAAAACAGAATTTAATTTTTTTTAATTAATTAACAAATATTTTACAAAACGATTTGTAATTGGGCTACAGTTTGAAATTTTCAACACAAGTAGTTTTGGCCTTCTTATTGGACCGACAAAAAGAACCTTAAAATTTTAAATTGTTTTTTAATTAATTTTTTCACAAAAAGTGACTTCTAATAGGCCTAGAGCTCTGAAAGTTTCAACATAAGTAGTTTTGACCTCTATTTTAACACGTGTTTTTGGAAAACAAAATTAATCTTAAAGGGGCATTGTATTAACGGGGATTTTTTTTTTTTTTCTTGACAAGAGAGAGGCTTCCAACATTAAGGCTTTATGTAACTATTAGATTTTAGTGAGTGAAGCTAGCTTATGCTTACGCAGCAATGAACCTTTCAGCGAGCGAAGCGCCAAAACTGGGACCCAGGGCCTGATTTACCATTAGGCCCGGGCCTAGGGGCCCCCAAATTTTGAAAGTTTTCTGAAAATTTTAAATATAGTGGTCTTTTTATGGGAAGTACTGAACAAAAATAATAAAATTTTTTTAGTTGCACATCCGCAAATTCCATATTTTTTTATAGTCACAGAGAGTTAAGTTAGATAGATTAACCTAATTAAGCAAATCTTTCCGGTTCAGCCAATCATATACAACTTCTTCATATGTACACGGAGACATGGGCTTTACGTTGCTGTTCTCCTCAAGCCTCTTGTAAAGAGATGTTCACCAACCAATCAACCATATACAACTTCTTATATTATGAAATGAAAGAGTCTTTGTGATTGGTTGGTTTGCAGGCTCTTAAGTTGACTTTTTTGGCCCTCCTTTTTGGTGAGATCGTGGAAACAGTGGAAAGGTTACTTTGTATTATTTACAATTATTTTTATAAAATTAAGTAATCTTTATTATTATATAATTTGTGGAACCTCTGTGGTAAAATGTAAGTTTAAAATACAGGAAAGTGTGCTTTAAAATCAGTGTTCATGGGGGTCTTGATTAATTCAAAAGTTTTGAGGAAATCAAGATCATGCTAACTATAACAAAAAAAAAATCGTGTGAAAGTAAACTATGAGTTTTAATTGTAAAAAGTTAGTCTTAACGAATGTAGCTTGATCTGGTAATATTGTGACGTAAGGAAATAAATATTTGCTATTGGGGTCCCGCTCTGAATGTTAGGCTTACAGTAAAAAAATTTCTAAATCAGGCCCTGCTGGGACCTATTCACGAATGACAGATTTCCGCAACGCGAGCCCTCACAGCTTGCTAAAATATTGCACTTGTTAAAATTTCGTAACGAAGCACGGGTATTCAGCTAGTAGAAACTGATTTATCAACTGGAGTCACCCGCCAGAGACGATCTTATTCTGAGACTGGAATATTGCGTTTACACGGTGCCAGCGATGACGTCACAAGACTAGCGATCTAAACTGGAACGCCGACTGGTATCATGTAAATCCGGCCTAAGCTTATAAAACAGACAAGCAAAAAAAAAAAAAAAAAAAAATTAGCATTAAAATTATCTTCTAGTTTAACTATACATATAGTTTTCTCATGAATACGTCACAGCTTTCTGGAATTCTTACGTCACTAACATTTTACGGGTTCGTAATTTGGTAAAATTCAAATTTATATCTTATGGAGTATTGTGATTGGTCACAAGTTTTTTTTTTTTTATATTTAAATAAAATAAAAATATGCCCCTCCAACTAATGTGATGCATAAATTACATTAGGAAATATTCTACTAAAAATATTCTAGGAAATATTAGGTAAAATTCTTCATTTGAAGTTATGCTTCGAATATAAATTGTAAATGCTAAAACAATGTGTTCAAATACTTTGGATAGAATTGTTTACATGTAACCAACATTTGCGGGATTATTTTTGCTTCTGACGACAAAGAAAGAAAAAAAAAAAAAAACATTTTATCTTGATGATTATGATATCCATTTAGCTTTACATTAGTTAAATCGGCCGAATGTGATAGAATATTGCAAAAATAATTACTTTTTTATACTATTTTTAAATACACTTTTCTCATTTGTTTACTTCTCAAACGATCGATTTAACCTTCACATTTTGAGTATTTTGTATGTAAAATTGAAGTATTCTAAAAATCGGCTGCAAATTATTAACTTATCAGCAAAAAATGTAGTTAAATCCGAGATGCAATTACTGTATTTTATGGCCTGATTGGCGAAAAGGAAAACTTAATATATTTTCACCGATTAATCGTCTGAAACAGTGTTATTTAAATGAAAAATTGGTTTCATGTGGGGAAAATAAGAATGCAAAAAAGTAAAGGTTTGGCGAATATTTGACGAAAAGGAAGCCAACTTTTGGCGACTTTTGACAAGCTCTTTGTCGTATGGGTGGGTGAAAAAATTAATTTAATTGGTTGTGATCATCAGAGAGGTAAAATACTTGCCTTTAATTGGCTGTGAGCATCACAACTGGAGGATAACTTAGGGTTGCAATGACATTATTTGTGTAATTGCAAACGATTCTATCATTTTTCGCTGGGATCTCACTATTTACAGATGTCATAGCGCGATCTCCTGGTTTCTTTCCATAGTAAGTATTGTTTTTTTCATCGCGGAAATTCTTTTACTGAAATTAAATTAATGTTACAAATAAAAAGTAATCCGCTCCAATAATTTGATCTAAAAAAGTTGTATTTTTTTTTTTATGACTGCTGATATATTTTTTATAATCTAATTTTTTGTGTTTTGAATTCGACTATAGAAAATGGTTGTCGGAGAATTTTTTTGTATTTAACTACTATTTATATTTTATGAAATTTTTTATTTTATTTGTAGCTGAAAAATGTCTCTTTTGGAGGAGGAGTTATTTTTTTATTAATTTAATTTATATATTTTTGGCTGTTCCTTGTGTTTTAGAATTTAGAACTCGACAATGAAGAATTTGAGAATTCTCCGTATATTTGCTTACTATTTATATTCCAGCTGAAAAAAAAGTATTTTTTTAGATGAGTTTTATTTTTTTAATAATCGAATTTATATATTTTGTCTTACCTTCGCGTTTTAGAATCCGACAATGAAAAATAGTGATTCGAAAATTCGTTGTGTATATTACTGCTATTTATATTTTATAAATATTATATTTCCAGCAGAATTTTTTTTTTATGATGAATTAATTTTTTAATAATCTAATTTATATGTTTTTGACTTGCACTTGCATTTTAGAAATTAGAATTCGACCATGGAAAATGGCAAATTTATGATTATTTGTGTAATTAATTACTACTTGTATTTTACATAATGATATAATATTTCCAAACGGAAATGTCTTTCTTTTTAATTACCAGATAATTTTTTAATAATCTAATTTATTAGTTTTTAGTTTGTCCCTGCGTTTTAGAATTCGACAATGAAAATGGTGATTCGAAAATTCTTTGTGTATTTAAATGCTATTTATATTTTATAAATATTATATTTCCAGCTGAATTATTTTTTTTTTTTATTTTTTTTTTATGACTGATTAATTTCTTAATATTCTAATTTATATGTTTTTGACTTATCCTTGCATTTTAGAAATTCGAATTCGACTATGGAAAATGGCGAACCTATGATTCTTTGTGTAATTAATCACTACTTATATTTTACATAATGATATTATATATCCATCTGAAAATATCTTTTTTTTTATGACGAGATAATTTTTTAATTGTCTAATTTATTAGTTTTTAGCTTGTTCTTGCATTTTAGAATTTATAATTTGACATTTTATTTGTGTGTTTTATTTTGTGTGTTTGACTTTTATGGAACAATTTAAATTTAATTCCGATAATCTTTTCATGAAATACTGCCGCACGTGAACTTTAGGAATTCTACTGTGTAAATTTATTTAATCGTAATTAGTTTCCTTCATTAATATTTTTAGTATGCTTCCGATGGCAATGTTCGTCTTGTTGTTCTATTTTTCCTGTAAGAGAGTGATTTTTGTTTTTAGTAACATTTTTTTTTTTATTTTTATTATATATAAATAGTTTTAATCATAGTGATTATTTTTAACCTAGCAGCTCTCTATACGTTCGCCACATAACAACTATTTAGAATAAGTAATATTTTAGTTTATTATTTATAAAAGTGTTTAAAATTTAAGGTGGAATATCTTTGTTTGCAATCTGACATCAAGAATTTTGGATTTATAAAACCTCTTGTTGAATATGAAAAAAATATGCAAATAATTGATTTCGAGCCAAGAAGGGGGAGGAAATTTATCCGTGGAAGCCTATTTAGATTATTTTATTCCTTGTGAATGTTTTATGTAAGTGTTCCCTTTGCTGGTTTTACATTCTCCTTCATAATATTTTAGGTTACAATTGAAGAGTGAGTCTTTATTACGTAAGTAAGAAGCAGACGAGTTCCGGGGAATTCTCAAGTGAGTCATTTTATTTGTACAATTTTCATAGGAGAGGAGTGTAAGTCTCTTTTTGACAGACTTCTCTCTTTTCTTTGAAATATATTTTACGTTTTTATAAAACAATATTTTTGTGTTTAATATTGTAGTTGCATTTTATTTATGATACTGCTTTCAGAAACGGGTAGATATGTTGACAATTGTGACGAAATTGGTGAATGTTTTGAAAACTTTTAGATAGCACACACAAATTAGAGAAGCAGAAATTTATGCCGGCCTGATTTTGAAAGCACAGTGTTTCCGAAGGGTGCTATTAGGGATTGAGGGTCAGTTTTTTTTTTTTTTTTTTTTTACTCATTCCTGCACAACAAGCTTGACTCAGCTAACAATAGCTTTTTTTTTTTTTTTTTTTTTTGTAAAGAATGATGAATATACAAAGTGGCTGAAATATGATGAGGGTGATAATATTACTTCTTGGTAGCCCATTAGTGGAAAAAATTCCTTGGCTTTAGTCGCACTAAGCAGCAACTAGAATATGCCAAATTGGGAAATTGTCATCGGGTTTTTATTACAGGGGAATTTTTAAAATTTGTTCAAATGCTGTTTATTTAATTTATTATTCATTTAAAAGTTGAAAAACTCTAGTAATTATCCTGCTCAATCTTATGTATCATTTATACCTCACTAAAAGTTTAATATAAGGCTGGCAATGTTAATTTGTTTTGAAGGGTAAAACGGGTAGAATTGCCTATTTTTTAAAAAGTTATTCTAACTAATAGTTTATTACTATGATTTTTTACTGTTGAATTTTAACATTGGGTTCTTTTTATTATTTTAAAAGTACTATTTTTCAATATAAATTGTTGCTAAATTAATATTACTTCAAATCTGTGAGTTCGTATGCTTATTTTTCTCTTTTTATTGGCGATAGCTAGCTAAAACATATGTGAATCTTTTATCAATCGCTAACACAGATCTACAAAATATGCCTTTAGAAAACTGTTTTAGATATAACTGATTTTTATAGTATTTTCAATGGTACATGCTTTCAATTCGGATATCCAATTGTTTTCAATTATCACGTAAAGTTTCATCGCAAAACAATCCAGTATTTTTTGGGAAACAACTCAAGATATTTTGAATTTTTAGTTTTATTTTAGTTTATATTTTAATTTTTATTTTTTACTTTACATTTATACCCTAGCTTTGGAGGGAATTGTATTTTCAACATCTAGCAGTAATCATGGCTATCATGCTACCTTTCTTGATATCACCTTTCTATTTCTTTTGGTGAAATCTTTCACCTTGCTTCTCGATGACTTCTCAATTTTTAGAGAAAGAGCCCAGGCGCGAATGGGGAAAATTAACTTTTAGTTTCATGTAATGTCCTAACATTAAAATTTGTGAATCTCTCTTCTACAATCGATTTATAGTTTCAGTATTTTTGATTTGAGGAAAGCTGATTACTACTGGATTGAAAGATTTGCAAACTTTTTTCTCTTCTCATTTGCACCATTGTGAACTCTAAACTTGTATTCTTGATCTATTTTCTGATGCCAGTTCTTACTAATATCCTTCCTTCAGCTTTGCTTTGGATAAATTCAAGAATTTCTCTACAAAAGTTATTGAAGCACTCTCCTTCATTTAGTAATGCATTTACAAATTATTTTACATGGCGTTATTTTATTTGAAGAAGTTTAACATCTTGTTGATCAATCAAACTTGTATTTGTTTGGAGGTTCCATTGACTTTTGTAGTTGTTGTTGCCATGAAATAGTTTTATTTCTATAAAGATGTTCCAATCACTGAGAAAACACATGAAGTTGGTGTCTCTGCAACATCCTATCTAAATCACTTCAATTCTGCAGCCATATATCTCCAGCAAAATCTTAATTAAAAAGCAATAGCTATCTGACTTTAACTTTCTCTGTCTTCAATATTGTGTTTGATAGAGAGTTTTCTAAACTGGATAGGAAGATCCTAAATAAATAATAGTTTATTCATTCTTCTATAGAGTTTTATATAGAGTGAATTATCATTTAAAACCTATAAATATTTTTAATATGATCATATACATAATATTATGTTGCTTTTTAATTTATGCATTTTCGACATGTGATTTGTGATGAAACTGTACGTGGCTACTTTTTTTTAAATTACTTTTCCTAGAATTACTTTAAAAAAAAAAAAAAAAAAAAAAAAACACCCTATAAAATTTATGAATTATTTTTAAAACAGTTTTCTCTTATTTTTCTCTTTTTTTCTTCTTTTTTTTCTTCTTTTTCTTATTTAGAAAGTGAAAATTTATAAACCCGTTTTGCCCCATTATTCCCTATTCTTAGAAAATCTGAAGTTTTTGGTCTGCATGGAAACCAGTGTCAACAAATTAATTCTTTTCGCTAATGTTGTCAAATAAAAAATTGGTTATTAGTGTTCTAATTTCATTTTGAACCTCTTTGTGTGCGTGACTTAGATTTAAAAAAAAATGTTGTTGTTTTTCAAATGAGTGCCAAAATCTGAAGTCGCCTTTCAGATAAAATTTGCATTTCTATTCAACAGCTTTTCGAGTCGGGGAACTCCGAGGCGCGTTTCGGGAATCGTGCGGGTTTGTTGGGAACGAGGCTCGTTTGTGTTCCTCCGATGCCACGGGAGTTGGTGTCCCGAAATATTGGGAGGAAAAAAACAAACTCTGAATGGGTGGCTTAGCGTGGATGAAAGGTGTAAGCAGGGTTTGCAATAAATGGGAGAGAGGTATGGTACTGGATAATGCTATAAGTGCGGTCAGAAAGGGACGAACTTGCACCACCCAAGATTTTTAAAACTAAAATTAATGCTTACAATAGTGATAAAGGGATTCAATGGAAATAGAAGTATGATATAGGCTTTAAATTATTCAATGGATAAGAAATTTAACACATAACTAATAAAATTACAAGGGGATGCCATCTACACCCCCTTCTGCCTGCGCTCTTTGATAATGCCTTTGAGTACCTGGTTTACAGGTAGCTGAGACAAGGAAGATGTATATATTTAGCTTTGATGCATTCTTAGTTTTGGAAGTATTTTGGCGTTTTTTCACGAAAATGTGTCCTTCGGTATCCTGTGTACGCCATCGGGGCAAGAGGTTCCTGCTGGAGTGAGAACAATTGAAACATAGATGTTTCGCCAAATATGGTAACCCTTCCTTGCAAGAACTGTTTTAACTATATTTATTCTTCTGCTATTTTCCTCCCCACTAAGATGTAACAAAAATCATTCTTAAGAGCCGCTTGAGCTCCATTTATTTTATCTTAAACCTAGATTAATATGTAAATGAAATACTTTCATCTTTATAAGCTCATCCTCACCATTATTTATAAGTTAAAATCAATTACTACTTTTTTACAATACTGGAGTAATCCACACTGGAGAAAAGTATTTCATAATCGCAACAACCCAGGTAAGATGCATGTAATTTATTCAACAACAAGTAAAGTTGTCTAGTATAAACAACAGTTCCAATACATCAAATCTAGAAATGTTTATGAAAAGCATATATGGGGACGTACTGGAACCTAACATTATCGAAATATATTGGAAAACTAAAAAAATAAATAAAAATAACCCTACTTTTAAAAAACCCTGCCCATATTTTACAGACACAGACCGTCCCGATGATCCTGTGGCCAGTTCACCCCTGACTAAAAGTAACTACTTAACACCTAAAAAAAAAAAAAAAAAAAATGTCAGAGTAGGGTATTTCAGGATGACAAAAACTTATAAGATTGACCCAACTAAGCTGTTAATTCCTTATAATTTTATAGAAACGATTTAAATTTAAATATAAGAAAATATAAACACACATATTTCTCTACTTCTAAATATTGACAAAAAAATACTACACTTAAAAAATTAAAATAACTATTAATTTATTAAAAAAAATAATAAATTTCCAGGAATCTAAATGTGAGAAAAGGATATAAAAAATAATTGATAATTCATAATGAATATTCACGGATATTTTTAACGAATATCCAACAGCCAAATCCACAGACACTGCGTATTTCAACGGAAATGAACTAATTTCAGCTGTTCGTCCAAAATGTGACTATTTTGAATGTAGCTTAAAAATTTAAAAAACAGGGTTTAATTAGATTAATCTTTTTTTTGTTATTATAGTATAATTGCTTAACATTATTTGACTTGCGACATTTTTTTTGAAATGTGATTGCAGTTTTGGTTTTTATTTTAAGTCCAGTCTTTTTAACTTCAGTTTTTTGTTGTTGTTGCTTGGGAACTGCTCTATCCGACTTTTTCTTATGTAATTGCGAATTAAATCAAACACCCCCACACCCTCAAACAATTCTATCTTCTGTCCTAGCCATAAATGATTATTTAAAAATTGCATTATTTATTTATTTTTTTCCAAAATCGATTTAATTTGTCGAAGTGGCATACTGAACAAACTTATTTCAAGGAAGCAGCCATTTTGCAATTAAATGCATCATCCTCTAATGTGCTGAACATGTGCATTTACAATTTATTTTTATTCTGCACACACTTTTAATTTGATTGAATAAAAACTTCCTCTTTGAAGTCCTATCAAAACAATATTTATTGGTAAAATAATTTTTGTGTATAGTTTTATTTTTAATTGTAAGCAAACCTTGTCTTATTCTTATTTAGTACAGCAAGTTAGAATCAAAGTAGACTCCTAAACTTTCCTTATAATTAACATGTGTTGGGTTTCACATCTAAATGCCCCATTTTAAATCAATGGAATCAAAACGTCTAGATTGCTGTCAGGACTATAAACCAGTCGAAAACCTTGATATTTTTTTTGGTCCTAAACCAATTTTTTGTTTACCAAACACTAAAAGTTCACCAAATGGTCGAAACTTACTTTCGAAAGTTGCTTGGTAGGCCTCAGAGTTTTGTTTTCCTTTTAAAAACGCTAGAGAAATATGGTCGTCGCACCTTAATTCTCCCCAAACCATGACTGAACCCCAACCTTAACGTCGGCTAAACTGATTTATAGGATCATTAAGATCATGCCAGTAATAGAAAAACTCATCTGGACTTTCTTGGTCCATTTTTTTCGTCACTGAAAACCATATGTACCCTTTCGTCACTGTATGACATGTGCTGCTGAGCCTAATTCATTCTTGCATCTTTGTGATAAGACTGCAAACGCGGCTTGCTTTCAAGTTTAAGATTATTTTAAAAACCCTCATTTTGCAATCCTTCAACATTTAGTTTCCTGTGAAACTTTAGTGGCAATTACATTTTTATCTGATTCACAGAGTAATTTGATTTGAAGCCAGTTTTATAAGGTTGTCTATCATCCCATTTGCTGGCCTCTTGAGGCCTAGTAGATCCTGATATTGGTTGATATTGATCACCACGTGCAAAGACTCAACAAATACCTCTTTTGGAGCGATTTAATACAATTTAAATATCAGAAACGGATTTACTTCTGGCTTCTAACTTTCAAATTCTTAAATCCCGACTTACGAAAATTGCGTCGATTTCGGCATCATTCTGCTCAGTGAGAATTACTTCAAACCTTTTATAGCAACTTTAGGGCACTCTCCTTTAATGATGTGATCGCTTCCGCTCTTGAATTTACATACATTTCATGTTTATGCCTATACTTTTGAGGCATGGGAAAATATGTAAAATTTCCCCTTGTTGATAAACTTTATTTCATTTTTTCCGGAAATGTTTTACCGTATCCTTTTTTTCTGTGTGTGGACCTGAGAACATCCTCGCAGGAGTCGCATGTCACGATGTCCTTGTCGAAGATGAAATTTTATGGTGTAAGATGAGTTTGCTTGTATCGCGCCTATCTTCGAGGCTATTGGGTTGTTCACTTCACTTGCATGGATCAGGTATACTTCGGATGGATTGTTGACTCTGATTACTAGGGATTCTTGCAACATAAATTGCAGTTGGTCAAAAAGCACAGAGTAGCTTTACCTCGATTCCTCATGGCAGCATTATTCTGTTCCTTTAACGTCACTCTTGGGATCGTTCCATTGTTGGATTGCTCCAGACTGATGTCGTACGTACAGGCGTATCCAGTGATTTTTGAGACTTTCTACGACTGTGTAAGGTCTGGTGGGAAGTAAGTGCGTCGGAAATCACAACTGGCTCGGTGAACAATCATGCAACCACTTCCAGCCGTCTTGCCGAACAGGTGGAGTAGCCGCTGTAGGCTCGAGATTCAACTGTTTCTGCCTCAAAGTGGACAGAAGAGCATATTCCGATATACTGGCAGCCAACACTTCTTAGGTTTTTAGATTGTCCTTATAAAAAATGTATTCGGACGTTCTGCAGTAACGCTTGCCTTCAAGGTTTATTTCCCCTGTAACCGAAAGTTCGTTGTGGTGTATAAAAATGACAGTTAGCGTTGTCTTGTATGCAAGAAGTTCAAACGGTATGGTGATTTTCTTAGTGTTTTTCACGCTGATTAATGTCTCATAATCTGGAGTACGTAAAATTACTCTTCCATTTTCTGATGGTAGCGTTAGGACGGAATCTTCGAACTGCAATGTTAAGTAGTTTTGTTGAAACATTGCCTTCTCGCTCTCTTGTAGTGTTCTAGTGCTGTGTTTTCTTACCTTTTGCTAAAGATATATGAAAATGTTCAACATTGTTGGGTTTGTTATTGACCTATCCATGTCTACATGTATTAAAGTTGCTTCTTCTTGTGTAAAAGTGCATGTACATTGTGCGTCTGTGGTACAGTTAAAAAGTTCGCAGAATTTACTGTTTCCCGTACATGTCGTAGCTTGACAATCACAAGGTGTACCCTGACTGCCCGAACATTTAAAAAACGTTGAGTTTCTGGTCCCGAGTGTGGTATTGTCTGTTTCGCTTTGTTGGAGAATAAATCTTCGTGATGTAAACAATTTTGCGTTTGCTGTTAAAATAAAAGTTTGTTTACTCACCACGCATTCATCACACAAGTGGAACATGCAAGGTGACGGAGTTAGTGTAACCTTTAATAAAAGTTTGTTTGGCGTAACTTGTCATTTGTAGTTGCCATTTTCCACTTTGCATAGGGTGCCATGTCTTCCATCCACCTTCACTAGAAGGTTCCATTAAATTAAACCTGTAATGCAATGCAATTCCTTCTCTTATTAACTAATCAACAGTCAATTTCTTAAGTTAATACTCCCTTGTTCCTGCTAATTTCCTATCTATCTACTCTCTAAATTCTAATCTTTGTAAACTTGTTACCTTATTCTAGAATATTTTTGCCTTATGTAGCCTTATTTACAGCTTTGGCCAACAGTAGGTTAAGATTATGCGAAATATACTTACCTTTAAAATTAGTATGTATATTAAGTTAAGTTGATGATTCCAACCTAAAACAAAAATGCATTTTGATTACCCTTTGTTGGGTAATTTTACACAAGAAAAATTATGATTTTCCTTTGGATTACGGCTCCTGAATTACTCCAGTAACAAATTTCCAGTCCCTAATTTATTTCCGTACAGGCGGTAGAATATATAGTGCAGTTGCTTAAAACAATCGTTGACACTCCTACTGCTTAAGTACCAAATTATACGCTTTCCCTTTTTCTACGAAAAAAGGAATGATATCTTCCCACAACTCCTAAAAACACATAGTTTCATTTTCACCTGCCATTGACAATTCGTACCAATTTTCCTCAACAAGTGTGAAGACAATATTGCTTAAATATGTGGCTATATCTTATAAGAGCGGATATGACGTCACTCTAACTTTTATTATAACATTTATTTATCAAACCTCAAGTTAATGTTCTTTACACCTGGAGTAGTTTATTGTTTAGCTACTTTAGTGCTCTGTGGCTTTGATTGCCCATTCTAAAAATTTCATGGGTTCTTCGACTCTGTTTGGCACTTTTGAGCCAAATATGTGTAGTGGATGAGTTAGGTTGATTAAATTCGGTATTGTCTGAGAATCGTGTGTTTGGACTGTCTGTAGACTCAAAGTCACGTGTATCGTAGTTCTCTGTTATGTCAGATATTGGATAATCTATTGTCCGATACGTGCGGTTTTGATCTTCAACCTCATATGTTTGGTGAATGTTTTGTGAACTTGGGACTGGTATTGTCACTTGGTTATATGTGTCAAAACTTTGTTGTGCCTTGTTCTGTGAGTTCTGTTGTGTGGCTTAAGGATGTGGATTGACCAGTGTGTTTTTGACACAAACATAATATGCCAGTGGAAGGTTTTCTTCCCACTGTGTTTCCTCGTTGTCTAGAAACGTAGAAATGCCTGCCTTGATATGTCCATCCACTTCTTTAGGTATTTTTTGCTCGTTGTCATTCTTCAATGTGAATTTTGCTTTGCATTGAGTGAAAGGTAGAAGTATTTCTACGTGCAATCGTTGGATTCTGGGGTTGTGTCTATGTTGTGTCCATGTTTTGTATTGTGTAATTCCATTCTGTGTTTTGGTGTAGTATAATGTGAGATACATCAAATAATGGTCGTTTGGGTAGACGTACTGTCCTACATAGGTTTAGACTGTGTAAAAAGACCATTTGTCCTATTTCAAATGTTCTTGTTTCGGCTCCACAGTTTAAGCGATAGAATTGCTGTGCCTTTGCAGTTTATTTGAAATTCTCCTTTACTAATTGTTGAGTTTTCTGAAATGCTTGTATTTTGTTTTCAACATATATGGGAATTAAGTCAAATAGACTTCGTTGTGATTCTGGTTGAATAGAGTATGGCATGCTTGTTTGAAAGCCAAATAATAAGAAATGTGGTGAAAATTTCGTTGCTGAATGAGTTGTGTTCTTATAATGTAGAGTGTAGAAGTCTAGGTATGCAGTTTTCCCCTAGCTAGGATTGATAAGGAGGTCTTAAGATGTTTATGCGTGCTCATTTACAACGTTGGTATGGAGTCTGTACAAACTTGTTCAAGGTTTGTTTATGCCTAGTATTTCCGATAGCTAAAATAGCACTGACCCTGGAAGTTTTTGGCGAGGTTCGTAATAAATTTTCCAATATGCCTAATGTGCAAATGCATTCTAAGAAAGCGTCAGCCACCTCATTGGCTTGTTAAATCTTTAATGCATAAAGTTTTATGAAGCTTGTAAATTAATCGTGGATGCAAAGGAAGTTTCTATTAATTTGTGAAGAATCTGGTAATGGCCCGATGGTATCCATGCTACAAGTCTGGAAAGGAAAAGATGCTAGAATGTTATTACTAAGTGGAACTGGTTTGTAGCGGTTTTGTGACTTAAACTGCATGTAATCTTCACATGATTGTACAAATTCCTTGGCGTCTGCAGATATGCCTTGCCAATAAAAGTATTCTAACATATTTTGTAAGGTTTTTAAGTGTCCTACGTGATTAGCATGACATAGGTGTAGAATTCTTGTTCGATACTTTTTGGAACTATTCGTTTTCTTAGAAAGTATCCCTGTTCTTCCTATTTGTGTGATATATGTGATGACGGACCATCTACCAATACCTAATCCTGTTCAGATTTAGTCAGTGATTGTGGGTTAAATTGTAGTTTATCGATTATGCGTCTTGCTTCTATGTCCAAATCTTGCTTTAAACCTTTGTCTCTTAATGAGGGTACCTGTATTGTAAGTACATTGACACTGCTTGTGTTGTCGTTGTTGTCGAATTCATGTCTGTTAAGTATATCTGGAATCAGATTTTCTGTTGAGAAAATGAGTTTGTAAGTAATGTCGTATTCCTGTAATTTTAAAATTTGACGGGAAACTCTTGTTGCAGGGTTGTCGATAGTCTTAATTTAGGATATTGTTTTCTTGATGATATTCTTCACATGATTGTACATATTCTTTAGCGTCTGCAAACATGCCTTGCCAGTAAAAGTATTTTGACATATTTTGTGAGGTTTTTAAGTGGTCCTGCGTGATTAGCATGACATAGGTGTAGAATTCTTTGTAGTTTATCAATTATGCGTCTTGTTTCTATGTCCAAATCTTGCTCTAAACCTATGTCTCTTAATGAGGATACCTTTATTGTGAGTACATTGACACTGCTTGTGTTGTCGTTGTTGTCGAATTCATGTTTGTTAAGTATATCTGGAATCAGATTTTCTTTTGAGGAAATGAGTTTGTAAGTTACGTCGTAATCCTGTAATTTTAAAATTTGACTAGAAACTCTTGTTGCAGGGTTGTCGATAGTCTTAATTTAGGATATTGTTTTCTTGTCTATTTCAACTTTAAATCTTCTTCCCAAATGTAGTATTTAAAGGCACACAGATTTTCTATATATGCGAACAATACTTATTTGCTTTGGTCTGAGCTTTTTGCTAAAGTATGCAATTGGTTGCTTAGTACCTGTCTTGGTATCGAGCTGCGATAAACAGCCTCCAATTGCTTTTATACTTGAGTTGGTAGATAATATAAAGTCCTTGTTTTAATCCATATGAGTTAAGACTGGTGCTTGGTCTAGACAATCTTTTAAAATGTCGAAGGACATTTGTGCGTCTGTGTTCCATATAAATCTTGTTTTGATTTTTATCAAATCAGTGAGTGGAGCTGCTATTTTGGAATAATCTTTTATGTACCTTCTACAGTAGCCTGTGAGGCCTAAGTATTCTCTGACCTGTTTGAAATTAACTGGTCTTCAGAATTTGGAAATTTTTACATGATTCTCATTTGACTGTTTTGAACCTAGTTCGTTGATGTTATGTCCAAGAAAGGTAATATCTTTAACTAAGAAAAAGCTATTTTTCGAATGTAATGTAATGTTAAATTAGCGCAATGGACAATTCCCGTATCTTTTAAAAACGATTGGAACTAGTACATTCTTATTAAGGGGGTGCAGTACCGAAAATAAAAAAAACTTTATTTATGTACATTTTTACGTATAATTGATGTTTGCGTATTTTGATATAAGTCAAGAAAAAATAAAAAAAATTTCAAAGTGAAAGCTTTCTGTAATACATAATTATATAAAGAAAATTTTTTCTTCACAGAATTTTGATAGGTGAACCAAAAAAAAAAATTAAAAAAATTCTTAAAGTTAAAATATTGAAATTTTTGCTTTTTTTTTATGTTATCTTTTACGCTAAAAATTATATTTTAAAACAGAATAAAAAAATAAAATTCTGTGAAGACAAAATATTTAAAACTATATAAATTAAATGCTCCAAAAATTTGAATAGCTAATTGTTAATGGTCATGGAGATATATCGATTTGAATTGCAACATCTGTGAAAAACACTAGTGCTCGAAAAACGCACTTTAAGCAGACGCTTCAAGGTGTTACGCCCATTAGTGATGTTTAAATCACAGGTAATTTTGTGGCGTTCTAATCACCGGAGGAATAAGATAAAAACATCATTCTCTTCAGGAATGTATGAACTATTTTTTAAAATCAGAAAAAAATTAGGGATTTTTGAAGAAATTTCGGTACCATACCCCCTTAAGAATTTCTTTCAGAGTCTTAATATTTAAACAAAAGTCCTTTAAAAAAAATTGTTATTTAAATATTAAGAAAAGAAAATGTCTCAAAATCGAGCCAAAACCAGTCCAATCAAAACAGTCAACAAAATTCGTGTCGTAAAGTGACCCTGGCATTTTTATGATTATCGTGAGGATTCCGCCAAATAGTTATCGTTATAAAAATTAGCATTGGTAGACCATTGCCACATTTCGTACAGGTTGGCGTGATTTGCGAGAAACCTGCAAATCTGGTTTCCGTTGCTGCTTTTCAAGACAAAACGTTTGAGATCTCTTTACGTCACGTTCAATGCCAACGAAATGAGTTGTTTTCTGGCCAACCTCTAACAGAGTAATTTTGATTGCAAATTAAAAAAAAGAAAAAGCACATTGAGCAGAAATTTTTAGCATTGATTTGTAGAGTAATTAATTTTGTTTCTTCTGTTTTTAATTTACATTGGTCTTGTAGTTTAGCAAACTTAATTGTTTGAATGTTGCTTATTTGACTGTAATCCGATTCTTATATTTTTATCTAGAAATCTTTAACCTTTAATAAATTTAACTCAAAGTCTATTTGTATCGTATTGTCTTTCAAAATGTCGTAGCCTAGTATAGATTCATAATTTTGTCCAATCGATTGGTTGACTACATAAATATTATGGTTTTATGTGTTTCCTGCTGTGACAAATAGGATGCAATAACATCCTTGTGTCTCAAGTGGTTGATTATTTACTGCTTTTTAACATACCCAACTCGGTACTCGTTGTATTGGTCTTCTTTGTTTTATTTGTTCGAAAATTTCTCCGGTTCTTAGGGATACCGCTGGTCCACAGTCAATTTAGATCTTAATTGTTTGGTTTGCCATAGTTATTTTAACTACTGGTAAATAGTTGTGTTGTTTTTGTTTCGATTTAAGTTTTGTATTCTTCTCACTCTTGTAAATCTGTTTCAATTCTTCTCTTTGTTCCTTTCAAGTGGGGATTTTCTATTCGATTGGGGCCCTTGTCGAAAATCCCTTACTAGTTTAAATATCTCCTAAAAGTTTGATCACTTCTGTTCTGAAATAATTTATATTCCAATTGTTTCTCCCCTGCTGAATATTCTCTTGTCTACTCTGTTCCCATCTGGGAGATGCCCATGTATTTGGCCTGCTTGAGTCTCTCTGGGATTGAAAATTCCTATTACAATTAGTACTGATTGAATCATTGTGAGTATGTTTCTTTGGGATAGGTGTTCATTCTCCTAGGGTATATGTATGTTTGTCTAGGGTTAGTGTATCTTCCTGTGTGATATGTGTGCGTTTCTCTGGGATGTATGTATGTATGTTTCTCTAGGGTATGTGTAGGTTCCTCTAGGGTATATGTGGGTTTCTCTGTCATACCTCTGTTGATGAGTATTGTTAGTGTGAGCTCTGCTTTGGCAAAAAGCTTCATGTCCTTGACATCTCCAACGTCCACACTGCCTACATGGCCTGGTAATGTTACCCTGTTGAGCGTTTTCAAATGCCTGTCGCTTGTGTTATTCTTGGGACGAAAGCTTTAATACTTTCGTCCGGTTTTAATCGGCTGGAAAAAAGGTTCTGTCGCCGTATCTTTAAACTGTCATGCTTTGAAAGTAATTAAGGAATTTTTCCTCGAATATTTCGTCTTCAATATCAAGCTCTTCATTGATCATTAAACTGCTTAATGCTCATCATTATAATTTATCATTAGAACTTTATCATTACAATTTTGTGACTGTCTGGTGAGCTTGTATTGTCCGTTATTTTACGAATAATATCGATTAAGAATCCTGGGGTAACTGCGGATGTTCCATCAAATGTTGGAATTAAATTTTCGATCACTGCTAAATTTGGAAAACTGTCGGTTGGTCATATTAGCGTGGCCTTATTTACTCTAATTCGGTACTGTTTCCGCCTAAATCTAAATAATAGCTATAAGGAATTGAAATAGATGGGATTACTTTGACTCGAAGAAAGTATAGTAGTTAGCCATCAAGAAACAACTTCATTTAATTAACAGATATTAATTGTTCTTAATATAGAAAGAGAAGAAAAATAAGAAATATTATTATATTGGTAATACAAAAAAAGAAATAAAAATCAATGCAGTTCAATTGAACGCTAAGAATATCAAATTGAAATGTATACACCAAACGTCTATAAAATTTTGAAATTCATTGATCATCACCAATAATATTGTGATGATCACTCTATTTGAGTATGAAGAAACAATAATTGCCTTACTAAAATTGTCTAGCTTCTTACTCCATAAATTGGCAATTTTGTAAGTTTAAAGAAAACTGTATATATAAAAAAAAAAACTCCAGTTACTATACTTTCAAATTAAGTTAATATTAAAATAATCATAAATAATTAATTGACCTTTGATTAGCTGTGAGGAATTGGCCATATGCACTTACTGGTTAATATCGTTATCATTGCCAATCTAGAGAAAGTCCGGTCTCAAGGGTTGTCCTTAATTGGCACCACACAAATTTAAATCTGTCCTTTTGTATGGCTCCCTTGTCTATATCTGCATGAGTGTGTGAATCCGAATACCTGCTATATTTAAGCTAAAATTTTACTTGCTCCCTTGAACTCTGATCAAGTGAATCCCTTAATCATATTTCTTCTTTTGATATAATTTAATTTTTGATACTTTATATCTCTAAAGTTCACCGCTTTCTAATTGAAGTTTATCAGCAGTTATTGCCCTCCTCTGTTTCCTCGTTGTCTACAAACGGTGAAATGCCTGCCTCGGTATTTCCATCCACTTCTTTAGGTATTTTCTGCTTGTTGTCTTTCTTCAATGTGAATTTTACTTTGCGTTGAGTGAAAAGTAAAAGTCTTTCATCGTGCACTCGTTGTATTCTGGGGTTGTGTCTTTCCATGTTTTGTATTGTGTAATTCCATTCTTTGTTTTGGTGTAATATAATGTGAGGGCCATCAAATAATGATCGTTTAGGTAGACGTACTATCCTACCTAAGTTCGGACTGTGTAAAATAACCATTTGTCCTATTTCAAATGTTCTTGCTTTGGCTCCAGAGTTTAAGCGATAAGCTTGCTGTGCCTCTGAAGCTTTTTTGAAATTCTTCTTTACTATTTGTTTTATTTTCTGAATTGATTGTATTTTGTCTTCAACATATATGGGAATTGAGTCATATCGACTTCGTTGTGATTCTGGTTGAATAGTGTATTGCATGCTTGTTTGAAAGACAATTAATAAGAAAAATGGTGAAAATTTCGTCATTGAGTGAGTTGTGTTGTTATAATGTAGAGTGTAGAAGTCTAGGTATGCAGTTTTCCCTAGATAGGATTGATGAGGAGGTTTTAAGACGTCTAACGTCCACATTGCCTACATGGCCTGGTAATGTTACCCTGTGATGGTTAGTTAGCACTGCCCCCTGGAAGTACGTGGCGAAGTCCGTTGATAAATTTGCTATTATGCCCAATGTGCAAATGTATTATATGAAAGCATCAGCCACCTCATTGGCTTGTTGAATCTTTAATGCGTAAAGTTTCATACAGCTTGTAAAATAATCGTTGATACGAAAAATGTATCTATTACCTTGTGAAGTTTCTGGTAATGGCCCGACGATATCCACCTACAAGTCTGGAAAGGATAAGATGCTAGAATGTTATTACTGAGTGGAACTTGTTTTTAGCGGTTGGGTGACTAAAACTGCATTTTATCTTAACATGGATTGTACAAATTCCTTGGCGTCTGCAAACATGCCTTGCAAATAAAAGTATTCTGACATATTTAGGAAGGTTTTTAAGTGTCCTGCGTGAAAAGCATGTCATTGGACTAAAATGTTAGCTCTTAACTTTTTAGAAAAACTATTTGTTTTCTTGGAGAGAGTCCCTTTTCTTTCAGTTTGCCTCTGTTGCTGAGTAGTGTTGGTGTGAGCTCTGCTTCAGCAAAAAGCTCCAAGTCCTTTTCTTCTCCAACGTCCACATTGCTAATTGGCCTGGTAATGTTTTCCTGTGAAGGTTAGTAAGCACTGCCTCTTGGAAGTTGGTGGCGAACAATGTTAATAAATGTGCTATTATGCCCAAAGTGCGAACATATTCTAAGAAAGCATCAGTCACAGCATTGGCTTGTTGAATCTTTAATGCGTAAATTTTCATAAAGCGTGTAAAATAATCCTTTATGCAAAGGATGTATCTATTACCTTGAGAAGTTTCTGGTAAAGGTCCGACGATATCCATGCTACAAGTATTTAAAGGATATGATGCTAGAATGGTATTACTAAGTGGAACTATTTTGTAGCGGTTGGTTGACTTAAACTGCATGTAATCTTCACATCATTGTACATATTCCTTGGCGTCTGCAAACATGCCTTGCCAATAAAAGTATTCTGACATATTTAGGAAGGTTTTTAAGTGTCCTGGCGTGATTAGCATGACATAGGTGTAGAATTCTTGCTCGATACTTTATGGAATAACTATTCGTTTTCTTAGAGAGTATCCCTGTTCTTCCTATTTGTGTGATGTATGTGATGACGGACCATTTGCCAATACCTAATTCTGTTCAGATTCAGTCAGTGATTTAAATTGTAGTTTATCTATTATGCGTCTTGTTTCTATGTCCAAATCTTGCTCTAAACGTATGTCTATTAATGAGGGTACCTGTATTGTGAGTACATTGACACTGCTTATGTTCTTCGTCATGTCTGTTAAGTATATCTGGAATCTGAAATTCTTTTGAGGAAATGAGTTTGTAAGTTATGTCGTAATCCTGTAATGTAAAAATTTGATTAGAAACTCTTGTTGCAAGGTTGTCGATAGTCTTAATTTTGGATATTGTTTTCTTGTCTATTACAACTTTAAATCTTCTTTCCCAAACATAGTATTTAAAGGCACACAGATTTTCTATATATGCGAACAATTCTTATTAGCTTTGGGCTGAGCTTTTTGCTAAAGTAAGCAATTGGTTGCTTAGTACATGTCTTTGTATCGAGCTGCGATAAACATCCTCCAATTGCTTTTATACTTGAGTTGGTAGATAATATACAGTCCTTATTGTAATCCGGATGAGTTAAGACTGGGGCTTTGTCTGGACAATCTTTTAAAATGTCGAAGGACATTTGTGCGTCTGTGTTCCATATAAATCTTGTTTTGATTTTTATCAAATCAGTGAGCGGAGCTGCTATTTTGGAATAATCTTTGATGTACCTTCTACAGTAGCCTGTGAGGCCTAAGTATCCTCTGACCTGTTTGAAATTAACTGGTCTTCAGAATTTGGAAATTTTTACAAGATTCTCATTTGACTGTTTTGAACATAGTTCGTTGATGTTATGTCCAAGAAAGGTAATATCTTTAACTAAGAAAAAGTTCTTTTTCGAATGTAATGTAATGTTAAATTAGCGCAATGGACAATTCCCGCATCTTTTAAAAACGATTGGAATTAGTACATTCTTATTAAGAATTTATTTCAGTGTCTAAATATTTAAACAAAAGTCCTTTAAAAAAAATTGTTATTTAAATATTAAGAAAAGAAAATGTCTCAAAATCGAGCCAAAACCAGTCCAATCAAAACAGTCAACAAAATTCGTGACGTAAAGTGACCCTGGCATTTATGATTATCGTGAGGATTCTGCCAAATAGTTATCGTTATAAAAGTTAGCATTGGTAGACCATTGCCACATTTCGTACTGGTTGGCGTGATTTGCGAGAAACCTGCAAATCTGGTTTCCGATGCTGCATTTCAAGCCAAAACGTTTGAGATCTCTTTACGTCACGTTCAATGCCAACGAAATGAGTCGTTTTCTCGGCAACTTCTCGCAGAGTAATTTTGATCGCAAATTAAAAAAAAAAAGAAAAGCGCATTGAGCAGAAATTTTTAGCATTGATTGGTAAAGTAATTAATTTTGTTTCTCCTGGTTTTAATACATTGGTCTTTGCAGTTTAGCAATCTTAATTGTGTGATTGTTGCTTATTTGACTGTAATTCGAGTCGTATATTTTTATCTAGAAGTCTTTAACCTTTAATAAATTTAACTCAAAGTCTATTTGTATCGCATTGTCTTTCACAATGTCGTAGCCTAGTATAGATTCGTAATTTTGCCCTATCGATTGGTTGACTACATAAAAATTATGGTTTTATGTTTTTCCTGCTTTGACAAATAGGATGCAATAATATCCTTGTTTCTCAAGAGGTTGCTTATTTACTGCTTTTTTAGATACCCAATTTGTACTCGTTGTATTGGTTTTCTGTGTTTTATTTGTTTAAAAATTTCTCCGTTTCTTAGGGATGCCGCTGATCCACAGTCAATTTAGATCTTAATTGTTTGGTTTGCCATAGTTATTTTAACTACTGGTAAATGGTTGTTATTATTGTTGTTTTTGTTTCGATTTAAGTTTTGTACTCTTCTCACTCTTGTAAATCTCTTTCATTTCTTCTCTTTGTACCTTTCATGTGGGGATTTTCTATTCGATTGGGGCCCTTGTCGAAAATCCCTTACTACTTTAAATTTCTTCTAAAAGTTTGATTGCTTCTGTTCTGCCATAATTTATATTCCAATTGTTTCTCCCCTTGTGAATATTCTCTTGTCTACTCTGTTCCCATCTGGAATCTGCCCATGTATTTGGCCTGCTTGAGTCTCTCTGGGATTGAAAATTCCTATTACAATTAGTACTGATTGAATCATTGTGAGTATGTGTTTCTTTGGCATAGGTGTTCATTCTCCTAGGGTATATGTATGTTTGTCTAGGGTAAGTGTATCTTCCTGTGTGATATGTGAGAGTTTCTCTTTGATGTATGTATGTTTCTCTAGGGTATGCGTAGGTTCCTCAAGGGTATATGTGGGTTTTTCTGCCATACCTCTGTTGCTGAGTATTGTTAGTGTGTGCTCTGCTTAGGCAAAAAGCTTCATTTACTTGACATCTAATACTTTCGTCCGGTTTTAATCGGCAGGAAAAAAGGTTCTGTCGCCGTATCTTTAAACTGTCATGCTTTGAAAGTAATTAAGGAATTTTCCCTCGAATATTTCGGCTTCAAAATCAAACTCTTCATTGTTCATTAAACTGCTTAATGCTCATCATTAGAATTTATCATTATAATTTTATCATTACAATTTTGTGACTGTCCGGTGAGCTTGTATTGTCCGTTTTTTTACGAATAATATCGATTAAGAATCCTGGGGTAACTGCGGATGTTCCATCAAATGTTGGGATTAAATTTTCGATCACTGCTAAATTTGGAAAACTGTCGGTTGGTCATAGTAGCGTGGCCTTATTTACTCTGATTCGGTACTGTTTCCGCCTAAATCTAAATAATAGCTATAAGGAATTGAAATAGGTGGGATTACTTTGACTCGAAGAAAGTATAGTGGTTAGCCATCAAGAAACAACTTCATTTAATTAACAGATATTTATTGTTCTTAATATAGAAAGAGAAGAAAATTAAGGAATATTATTATATTGGTAAGACGACAAAAAAAAAATGTAGTTCAATTGAACGCTGAGAATATCAAATTGAAATGCACACACCAAACTTCTATAAAATTTTGAAATTCATTGATCATCACCAATAATATCACTCTATTTGAGTATGAAGAAACAATAATTGCCTTACTAAAATTGTCTAGCTTCTTACTCCATAAATTCGCAATTTTGTAAGTTTAAAGAAAACTGTATATATAAAAAAAACTCCAGTACTATACTTTCAAATTAAGTTAATATCAAAATAATCATAAATAATTAATTGACCTTTAATTAGCAGTGAGAAATTGGCCATATGCACTTACTGGTTAATATCGTTATCATTGCCAATCTAGAGAAAGTCCGGTCTCAAGGGTTGTCCTTAATTGGCACCACACAAATTTAAATCTGTCCTTTTGTATAGCTCCCTTGTCTATATCTGCGTGAGTGTGTGAATCCGAATACCTGCTATATTTAAGCTAAATTTTTACTTGCTCCCTTGAACTCTGATCAAGTGAGTCCCTTAATCATATTTCTTCTTTTGATATGATTTAATTTTTGATACTTTATATCTCTAAAGTTCACCGCTTTCTAATTGAAGTTTATCAGCAGTTATTGAACTCCTCTGTTTCCTCGTTGTCTACAAACGGTGAAATGCCTGCCTCGGTATTTCCATCCACTTCTTTAGGTATTTTCTGCTTGTTGTCTTTCTTCAATGTGAATTTTACTTTGCGTTGAGTGAAAAGTAAAAGTCTTTCAGCGTGCACTCGTTGTATTCTGGGGTTGTGTCTCTCCATGTTTTGTATTGTGTAATTCCATTCTTTGTTTTGGTGTAATATAATGTGAGGGCCATCAAATAATGATCGTTTAGGTAGACGTACTATCCTACCTTGGTTTGGACTGTGTAAAAAGACCATTTGTCCTATTTCAAATGTTCTTGTTTTCGCTCCACAGTTTAAGCGATAGGCTTGCTATGCCTCTGCAGCTTTTTTGAAATTCTCCTTTACTATTTTTTTTTTTTCTTCCTGAAATGATTGTATTTTGTCTTTAACATATATGGGAATTGAGTAAAATTGACTTCGTTGTGATTCTGGTTGAATAGTGTATTGCATGCTTGTTTGAAAGCCAATTAATTAGAAAAATGGTGGAAATTTCGTCATTGAGTGAGTTGTGTTGTTATAATGTAGAGTGTAGAAGTCTAGGTATGCAGTTTTCCCTAGTTAGGATTGATAAGGAGGTCTTCAGACGTCTAACGTCCACATTGCCTAATTGACCTGGTATTGCTAGCCTGTGATGGTTAGTTTGCACTCCGTTGATAAATTTGCTATTATGCCCAATGTGCAAATGTATTATATGAAAGCATCAGCCACCTCATTGGCTTGTTGAATCTTTAATGCGTAAAGTTTCATACAGCTTGTAAAATAATCGTTGATGCGAAAAATGTATCTATTACCTTGTGAAATTTCTGGTAATGGCCCGACGATATCCACCTACAAGTCTGGAAAGGATAAGATGCTATAATGTTATTACTAAGTGGAACTAGTTTGTTACGGTTGGGTGTCTTAAACTGCATGTATTCTTCACATCATTGTACATATTCCTTGGCGTCTGCAAACATGCCTTGCCAAAAAAAGTATTCTGACATATTTAGGAAGGTTTTTAAGGGTCCTGGCGTGATTAGCATGACATAGGTGTGGAATTCTTGCTCGATACATTTTGGAATAACTATTCGTTTTCTTAGAGAGTATTCCTGTTCTTCCTATTTGTGTGATATATGTGATGACGCACCATCTGCCAATACCTTATCCTGTTCAGATTTAGTCAGTGATTGTGGGTTGAATTGTAGTTTATCAATTATGGCGTCTTGTTTCTATGTCCAAATCTTGCTCTAAACCTATGTCTCTTAATGAGGATACCTTTATTGTGAGTACATTGACACTGCTTGTGTTGTCGTTGTTGTCGAATTCATGTTTGTTAAGTATATCTGGAACCAGATTTTCTTTTGAGGAAATGAGTTTGTAAGTTATGTCGTAATCCTGTAATTTTAAAATTTGACTAGAAACTCTTGTTGCAGGGTTGTCGATAGTCTTAATTTAGGATATTGTTTTCTTGTCTATTTCAACTTTAAATCTTCTTCCCAAACGTAGTATTTAATGGCACACAGATTTTCTATATATGCGAACAATACTTATTTGCTTTGGTCTGAGCTTTTTGCTAAAGTATGCAATTGGTTGCTTAGTACCTGTCTTGGTATCGAGCTGCGATAAACAGCCTCCAATTGCTTTTATACTTGAGTTGGTAGATAATATAAAGTCCTTGTTTTAATCCGGATGAGTTAAGACTGGTGCTTTGTCTAGACAATCTTTTAAAATGTCGAAGGACATTTGTGCGTCAGTATTCCATATAAATCTTGTTTTGATTTTTATCAAATCAGTGAGTGGAGCTGCTATTTTGGAATAATCTTTTATGGACCTTCTACAGTAGCCTGTGAGGCCTAAGTATCCTCTGACCTGTTTGAAATTAACTGGTCTTCAAAATTTGGAAATTTTTACAAGATTCTCTTTTGACTGTTTAGAACTTAGTTCGTTGATGTTATGCCCAAGAAAGGTAATATCTTTAACTAAGAAAAAGCTATTTTTCGAATGTAATGTAATGTTAAATTAGCGCAATGGACAATTCCCGCATCTTTTAAAAACGATTGGAATTAGTACATTCTTATTAAGAATTTCTTTCAGAGTCTAAATATTTAAACAAAAGTCCTTTAAAATTTTTTTTTATTTAAATATTAAGAAAAGGAAATGTCTCAAAATCGAGCCAAAACCAGTCCAATCAAATCAGTCAACAAAATTCGTGACGTAAAGTGACCCTGGCATTTCTATGATTATCGTGAGGATTCCGCCAAATAGTTATCGTTATAAAAATTAGCATTGGTAGACCATTGTCACATTTCGTACAGGTTGGCGTGATTTGCGAGAAACCTGCAAATCTGGTTTCCGTTGCTGCATTTCAAGCCAAAACGTTTGAGATCTCTTTACGTCACGTTCAATGCCAACGAAATGAGTCGTTTTCTCGACAACTTCTCACAGAGTAATTTTGATCGCAAATTAAAAAAAAAAGAAAAAGCGCATTGAGCAGAAATTTTTAGCATTGATTGGTAAAATAATTAATTTTGTTTCTCCTGGTTTTAATACATTGGTCTTTGCAGTTTAGCAATCTTAATTGTGTGAATGTTGATTATTTGACTGTAATTCGAGTCGTATATTTTTATCTAGAAGTCTTTAACCTTTAATAAATTTAACTCAAAGTCTATTTGTATCGCATTGTCTTTCACAATGTCGTAGCCTAGTATAGATTCGTAATTTTGCCCTATCGATTGGTTGACTACATAAAAATTTTGGTTTTATGTTTTTCCTGCTGTGACAAATAGGATGCAATAACATCCTTGTTTCTCAAGAGGTTGCTTATTTACTGCTTTTTTAGATACCCAATTTGTACTCGTTGTATTGGTTTTCTGTGTTTTATTTGTTTAAAAATTTCTCCGTTTCTTAGGGATACCGCTGATCCACAGTCAATTTAGATCTTAATTGTTTGGTTTGCCATAGTTATTTTAACTACTGGTAAATGGTTGTTATTATTGTTGTTTTTGTTTCGATTTAAGTTTTGTACTCTTCTTACTCTTGTAAATCTGTTTCATTTCTTCTCTTTGTACCTTTCATGTGGGGATTTTCTATTCGATTGGGGCCCTTGTCGAAAATCCCTTACTAGTTTAAATTTCTTCTAAAAGTTTGCTTGCTTCTGTTCTGCCATAATTTCTATTCCCATTGTTTCTCCCCTGCTAAATATTCTCTTGTCCACTCTGTTCCCATCTGGGAACTGCCCATGTATGTTATCCCCAGTGATGTAGAGGGCGCTGCTAATGTAATCCCCTAGCGGCGACTTCGTCGCCAGAGAGAGAGTATGATCGGAGGAGTGGAGGTGAACGGACGTGTAAGTTGCCTCTCCTAGTTTGGGTTTAAGAACTTATTTCTATCTAATGCACGAATAAACCTGCTGTCCATTTAATTGGCCTCTTTCACTTTTATCCCTTCATCATACAACATGGGGGCTCGCCGTGCTTTTTACCCGCGATCATACAACCCGCGAGAATGCGATGAAAAAAATATTTAAAAAACTGCACTTCCACGCATCCAGAGGTCAAACCAAAATCCTCTTCAAGAAAAAAAAAACCTTTACTTCCACGCATACAGAGGTCAAACCAAAATCCTCTACACGAAAAAAAAAAATTTACTTCTACGCATCCAGAGGTCAAACCAAAATCCTCTTCACGAATTACCGCAGCAGTCAGCGACCACCAGTGGAATCTACAAATAAAAGGAAAACTCATCAACCAGCGTCGTCATTATACAACTGCATAACACTCGCTTCGCCGAACAAGTCCCACTTCAGCCGTCAAGCAGAAGTTCAACGAAGCTAGCATCGTTATTCCACATAGACAGCAAGAATACAGAATCCTGAGCCAACTCGAACCTGCAACCACAACACTGTCGCTTCGCCGAACAAGTCCTACTTCAGCCGTCAAGCAGAAGTTCAACGAAGCTAGCATTGTTACTCCACATAGCCAGCAAGAATACAGAATCCTGAGCCAACTCGAACCTGCAACCACAACACTGTCGCTTCGCCGAACAAGTCCCACTTCAGCCGTCAAGCAGAAGTTCAACGATGTCAGCAAAGTTATTCCACATCGACCAACTACTACGAACCAGAAGCAACGAGTACTCTTCGAAAGAGCAACAACATAAAACAGATACAGCTCCAAAAGCGAAGTAAAATCAAGAAACGCAGGTAGGATCCATCTTATTATTAATTATGTTTAAAAATATCAAAAAGCAAGATCTCGTATTTGTCGCCGCTGAGTTAGATATCGTTGTACCGGATGGTACCACAATTCTAAAATTAAAAGACTTAATCGAAAAAAGTGAAGTTTTCGTTAAAGATCCAGATTTCGTTCAAGATTTAATAACAACAGTTGTAGCTGAAAGAAAAACCCAAGAGGCCCATGAAAAACAAAAAGAAATCGAAGAAGTTAAACTCGCACAGATAGAACGACAACTCGAGCTCACAGCTCTTAAAAATACTACTGCATTAAACCAAACTAGTACTGGAAGTACCACAGCAACCGAAGCAAGTCCAAATATCGAAAGTCTTCTTCGCAGTGTTCGAACGCTAAGCATGCCAGTCCCGTCGAGACCAGAAAACTACAATTTATTCTTTCAGTCTCTGGAACGTGCGTTTACGACAAAAAATGTCCCAGATGATGCAAAATCGGAAATTTTGATTAGCATACTGGGCGAACAGGCTAGTTACATTTTACTAAATATTTCGGAGAACGACCTAAAAAATTACGAACAAGTCAAAAGTATTGTCCTGCGCCAATTTCAACCCACGCCACAAGAATGTCTTCTTAATTTTCGAAGGAGCCAACGCATGCCGAACGAGTAGCATACGCAATTTGGGTCAAGGCTATCACAATCATTCGCATATTACTGTAAGGTACGCAACGCCACTGACTACGAAACACTATGTAAATTAATGGTGTCGGATAAACTTTTCAGCACACTTGACCGCCAAACACAAGCACACATCGCCGTTCGCCAAGGGGAAGACTGGCTAGAACCTAAAGAACTTGCAAAAGAGTGTGATATTTACTTTACGTCAAAACGTAAATCTCTAAGCGAAACAAATCATCAGCAACAAACATACAACAGCGGGCAGAATTTCCAAAACAAAAATACGCAAAACCAATACAGAGGGTCATTTAACAGACCGCCAAGGGGTTCTTACAATCACCGTAACAACAACGATAATTTTAGGCCAAATGCACCAAATAATCACGTCTGCGAAATAGAAACCGGAAGAAATTACAACCGCGATAAATATTTCAATAAGCTACAGTACGAAGATGTTCTTATCGATGATAAAAAAATAAAAACTTTGATCGATGGAGGTACTAATATAACTTGTGTAAAAACCAGTGTATTACCACCCTCAACAGTCTATGACGGATCAATAACCCTCACAGGAGCTTTCGGTTCCACACAAAAAGCGAAGTTGGCAAAAATAAATCTAGCTCATCCTAAGAACAAAAATCCAATTCTAGTTACGGCAGCAGCTTGTGACGACCTATGTTCGAATTTAATAATTCCACCTAACGTATACGAAAGCATAAAAAAACGAAACACACTTCCGATTGTAAACGAATTCGAAACCCGCGCGAAAAAAAAATGCTATGTTGCTTCAAAAAAGAACTCGGAATATATCACTTTTCCTGCTGACAAAAATAACGAAATTTTAAATACTTCGCAAATCCTTCCGATTCCGGAAACTCAAAAAGAAGGCACGTGTCAAGGTCATACAAAGGATAACTCAACGGAAAACACGGGCTCTTCGTTGATGGAGGCGGGGCTTAATGTCCCCAGGAGAATAGACGAGCGGTCATTGGAAGATCCTGATGAAGTAGGCGAAGTTTGTGTTAGAACAGAAGACGGAGGAAAAGGCTCAAAACCAGAAGCTCCTGGTCCAGAATGTAAACAAACAGCACACGTTGACTGTTTACCTTTTCTGTTTACGATTGGGGATAGCGTGAGTTTTAACGAAGCGGATTTCTTGCACATTAACGACGATAACTTGCGGGATACTGTTACGAATATGGTAAAATTTTATAAACCAAATAAGATAAAAAGTACAAATTTTCAAATGAAGATTTTTTTATCGGATGAAACGCCAATATTTCAGCGGGCACGCCGTTTATCAATCACCGAGAAATTGGAAGTTAACAGGCAAATCAAACAACTATTGAACGACGGAATTATTTCAGAAAGCACTTCTGACTTTTGCTCACCAATAGTTTTGTGCAAAAAACAAGATGGCTCAACACGCATGTGTATTGATTACAGACGTTTGAATAAAGTGGTAATCAAAGAACGATTTCCAATTCCTATTATAGACGACGTCTTCTACAGGCTACAAGGGGCTACCGTGTACACAAATTTAGATCTCAAAAATTCGTTTTACCAAGTAGACGTTGATCCTGTAAGCCGCAAGTATACGAGCTTTATTACACCAGATAATCAGTATCAATTTAATAAAGTCCCGTTTGGACTTTGCAACTCGCCGTCTGCTTTTCAAAGATTCATACAGATTGTTTTTCGAGAACTTTTAGAAACTAATACACTGATCTTGTACTTAGACGATTTGATCATCCCATCAATCAATGAGTTAGAGGGTGTCGAAAAACTCAAGCAAGTCTTCAAAGTAGCTTCCGACTATGGACTTGAGTTTAACTTTAAAAAATGCAATTTTCTACAAAGAAAAATCAACTTTCTCGGGCACATTTTAGAAAAAGGTACAATTCGTCCCTCGACAGCCAAAACAAACGCTGTTTTAGGTTTTCCACAGCCCAAAACAACAAAAGATGTTCAATCATTCTTGGGTCTAAGTGGATTTTTTAGGAAGTTTATAAGGGATTATGCTGCCATTGCAAGACCCTTGAGTGATCTTTTACGGAACAATACTCCTTTTTATTTTGGTACAGACCAAAAACAAGCTTTTCTAACACTGAAACAGGCACTGTCAACAGAGCCTGTGCTACACCTATATAAACAAGGCTCGCCTTTACAGTTACATTGTGATGCATCCTCAAAAGGATTTGGTGCTATTCTTCTTCAAGCAGACTCGGATAACATATTCCATCCTATACATTATATGAGCCATAAGACATCACCACAAGAAGAGAAATATTCATCGTACGAATTAGAAGTTCTTGCCATAGTTCAAGCACTAAAGAAATTCAGACACTACCTTGTAGGTACCAAGTTCAAAATTATTACAGACTGCCAAGCCTTCCAAAAGACCATGTCAAGGAAAGAAGTTCCACCAAAAATTGCCAGATGGGCAATGTTGTTAGAGGATTTTGACTACGAGATAGTACACAGACCAGGCAAGCAGATGACACATGTTGATGCTCTCAGTCGTTACCCAGTCATGTCAATCCAAGTTGATGCAACAACCCAGAAAATCTGCGATGCTCAGTCAAAGGACGAATTCACACAAAACATTAAAAATCTAATCGATCACTCTTCAACTACAGAATACAAATACAAGAAAAACATTCTTTACAAACTGGTCAATGACCAAGAACTGTTAGTTATACCACAAGACATGCAAAAACAAATAGTCCAAATAGAACACAATAAAGGCCATTTCGGGATCAATAAAACTGAAGCATTGGTGAAACAACAATTCTGGTTCCCGCATATAAGAAAAACCGTCGAAAGCGTAATATCCAACTGCATTCCATGCATACTTTCTTCACGTAAAGTTGGAAAACAAGAAGGATTTCTACACCCAATCCCAAAAGGCGACGTCCCGTTGGACACTTACCATGTCGATTTTCTCGGCCCACTTCCAAGCACAAATAAAAATTACAAATACATCTTTACCGTGGTATGTGCCTTTAGCAAATTCATATGGATATACCCTGTTAAGTCAACGTCAACAAAAGATGCTTTGGATAAACTTCAACTCCAACAAATTACCTTCGGAAATCCTAAACGAATAATATCAGACCGCGGATCAGCCTTTACAGCAATAGAATTTAAGAAATACTGCGAAGATGAGGAAATTGAACATATCACAATCACCACTGGTCAGCCTCGTGGAAATGGACAAGTAGAGAAGTTTCATGGAACACTTATCCCTGTCATCACAAAGTTATCCCTCGATGACCCCAATAAATGGTTTAAACATGTGCCAGCAGTCCAACGCGTAATCAACAGCACCGTTTCTTCAGCAACAAAGTACACACCTTTCGAGCTCTTAATAGGGATTAAAATGAAAAATAAGGAAGACCTTAACATCAAAAAAATCCTCGAAGAAGAACACATACATACCTTCGTCCAAAATAAACGACAAATGCGCGAACAAGCAAAAACCAATATACTACAGCTGCAAGAAAGAAGCAAGCACAACTATAATACTCGACGCAAGACAGCAAACAAGTACAAACTCCACGACAAAGTAGCCATCAAAAGAACGCAGTTTGGTACTGGTTTAAAACTGCGTCAAAAGTTTTTCGGCCCATACGAGGTGGTAAAGATTCGGCCAAATGACCGATATGATGTCCGTAAACTGGGGACAACTGAAGGACCACTTCTCACATCTACATCAGCTGATATGATGAAGTGCTGGGAAGATACTTAAGTTTCTTCAATTTTCTTTTACAAGAACTTTTTACAGAAGAGACTTTTTTTTTCTTTTTATGAACTTTTGAATGAAGAGACTTTTTTTTTCTTTTTATGAACTTTTGAAAGGAGAGACTTTTTTTTCCATCACACAAACTTTTTAAAGAAGATACTTTTTTTTTCTTTTTATGGACTTTTGAAAGAAGATTTTTTTTTCTTTCACACAAACTTTTTAAAGAGAGACTTTTTTTTTTCCCTTTCTACAAACTTTTCATGGTGCAAGAACTTTTTCCACAGACTTTAAATTTTTAAGAACTACACATTGTGATCTTCAAGACATTAATGTTGTTTAAATTTTATTATTGTGCTGTATTTTTCAATATCTTTATTTACATGTTTAGTATATATCAATGAGTCGGCGGTCCTCCTCAATCAGGATGGCGGAGTGTTATCCCCAGTGATGTAGAGGGCGCTGCTAATGTAATCCCCTAGCGGCGACTTCGTCGCCAGAGAGAGAGTATGATCGGAGGAGTGGAGGTGAACGGACGTGTAAGTTGCCTCTCCTAGTTTGGGTTTAAGATCCTATTTCTATCTAATGCACGAATAAACCTGCTGTCCATTTAATTGGCCTCTTTCACTTTTACCCCTTCATCATACAACATGTATTTGGCCATCTTGAGTCTCTCTTGGATGGAAAATTCTCATTACAATTAGTTTTGATTGAATCATTGTGAGTATGTGTTTCTTTGGGATAGTTGGTCATTCTACTAGGGTATATGTGTGTTTGTCTAGGGTAAGTGTATCTTCTTCTGTGACATGTTTGAGTTTCTCGGGGATGTATGTATGTTTCTCTAGGGTATGTGTAGGTTCCTCTAGGGCAGCGTTCGCCATTAACTTTTAGAGACGGGCCGCATGACTTATGTTGGAACTTTCCGCGGGCCGCAGATTTTACCGAATAAGCCAGTAAATATATTGCTTTACAATATACGTTCAATGTTAGAAATGTGATAATTACTAAAGATTCAACAATATAAAACAATTTTGAAAACTGAAACAATAATTTAACTTTTTTATATTAATTGATATTAGACTTTTTTAAATAACAATTAATATTAGATTCTTGTTTCAAATATTAAAAAAAAAAAAAAAAAAATTTCTTTACATCGTAAATCAAAGTCATAAAAGAAGTTAATCTTTTGTGACAAAATTACCATGTGACTTGACATAAACTCATAATCAGTAAAGATATTTAACCCATATCCTAAATCTTACATTTTAGTCGATGTTAATTGCGAGACGATGACGGCCGGTCCACTTTTCACTATCTACTTAGCGTTTAAAACTAGTCTTCGACGTCATTATTGCACTGGAGTCATAAAGATCGTGGTACTTCTCTATGCGTTAAAACACTCAACTCCTGCCCATCACATTCAGAAAAGCAGAAATCGAAGTGTGCCATTCACGAATTCAGGGGGTAGGGCATCATAAGTACAAAACTAAGCAATGCGTCATTGGGAATAATTCAAACTATTGCTTTTTTTATTTTTTCTCGTTGACAGTCTCGGAAAGAAAAAAAAAAGATTTTCAAGACACACTGACGCGAGCCACCTAATAAAAAAACGCGGTTTTTGGTAGTAAACACATACTATAGTAGACAAATTAAAATTTGTCTACTATTTTGTCACTATTTGTCAAAATTTGGTTTGGCTGGTTGTTGTTTTCAGATTATCTGGCGCCATCAGCAACACGAGGGCTATAATGCGCCGAAACATTCGTGATTTGACAAGCCAACATACATTTACAAATACCCATGTCTTACACGAGACTCGAACTTACAACCTCGTGGTCTAGAAGCTAACTACTATACCATTTGGTCAGCCAACAAAATTTGATTTTTGCTTTACTGCCGGCGGGCCGGAGTAAAAGCTCTCGCGGGCCGGATCCGGCCCGCGGGCCGCCTAGTGGCTGACGCTGCTCTAGGGTATATGTGGGTTTCTCTGTCATACTTCTGTTGCTGAGTATTGTTAGTGTGAGCTCTGCTTTGGCAAAAAGCTCCATGTCCTTGACATTTCCAACGTCCGCACTGCCTATATGTTCTGGTAATGTTACCCTGTGATGGTTTTAGCACTGCCCCCTGGAAGTACGTGGCGAAGTTAGTTAATAAATGTGCTATTATGCCCAATGTGCAAACGTATTCTAAGAAAGCATCAGCCACATCATTGGCTTATTGAATCTTTAATGCGTAAATTTTCATAAAGCGTGTAAAATAATCCTTTATGCAAAGGATGTATATATTACCTTGTGAAGTTTCTGGTAATGGCCCGACGATATCCATGCTACAAGTCTGGAAAGGATAAGATGCTATAATGTTATTACTAAGTGGAACTAGTTTGTTACGGTTTGGTGTCTTAAACTGCATGTATTCTTCACATCATTGTACATATTCCTTGGCGTCTGCAAACATGCCTTGCCAAAAAAAGTATTCTGACATATTTAGGAAGGTTTTTAAGTGTCCTGGCGTGATTAGCATGACATAGGTGTGGAATTCTTGCTCGATACATTTTGGAATAACTATTCGTTTTCTTAGAGAGTATTCCTGTTCTTCCTATTTGTGTGATATATGTGACGACGCACCATCTGCCAATACCTTATCCTGTTCAGATTTAGTCAGTCAGTGATTGTGGGTTGAATTTTAGTTTATCAATTATGGCGTCTTGTTTCTATGTCCAAATCTTGCTCTAAACCTATGTCTCTTAATGAGGATACCTTTATTGTGAGTACATTGACACTGCTTGTGTTGTCGTTGTTGTCGAATTCATGATTGTTAAGTATATCTGGAATCAGATTTTCTTTTGAGGAAATGAGTTTGTAAGTTATGTCGTAATCCTGTAATTTTAAAATTTGACTAGAAACTCTTGTTGCAGGGTTGTCGATAGTCTTAATTTAGGATATTGTTTTCTTGTCTATTTCAACTTTAAATCTTCTTCCCAAACGTAGTATTTAAAGGCACACAGATTTTCTATATATGCCAACAATACTTATTTGCTTTGGTCTGAGCTTTTTGCTAAAGTATGCAATTGGTTGCTTAGTACCTGTCTTGGTATCGAGCTGCGATAAACAGCCTCCAATTGCTTTTATACTTGAGTTGGTAGATAATATAAAGTCCTTGTTTTAATCCGGAAGAGTTAAGACTGGTGCTTTGTCTAGACAATCTTTTAAAATGTCGAAGGACATTTGTGCGTCAGTATTCCATATAAATCTTGTTTTGATTTTTATCAAATCAGTGAGTGGAGCTGCTATTTTGGAATAATCTTTGATGTACCTTCTACAGTAGCCTGTGAGGCCTAAGTATCCTCTGACCTGTTTGAAATTAACTGGTCTTCAGAATTTGGAAATTTTTACAAGATTCTCATTTGAATGTTTTGAACCTAGTTCGTTGATGTTATGTCCAAGAAAGGTAATATCTTTAACTAAGAAAAAGCTCTTTTTCGAATGTATTGTAATGTTAAATTAGCGCAATGGACAATTCCCGCATCTTTTAAAAACGATTGGAATTAGTACATTCTTATTAAGAATTTCTTTCAGAGTCTAAATATTTAAACAAAAGTCCTTTAAAAAAAATTGTTATTTAAATATTAAGAAAAGAAAATGTCTCAAAATCGAGCCAAAACCAGTCCAATCAAAACAGTCAACAAAATTCGTGACGTAAAGTGACCCTGGCATTTCTATGATTATCGTGAGGATTCCGCCAAATAGTTATCGTTATAAAAATTAGCATTGGTAGACCATTGCCACATTTCGTACAGGTTGGCGTGATTTGCGAGAAACCTGCAAATCTGGTTTCCGTTGCTGCATTTCAAGCCAAAACGTTTGAGATCTCTTTACGTCACGTTCAATGCCAACGAAATGAGTCGTTTTCTCGGCAACTTCTCACAGAGTAATTTTGATCGCAAATTAAAAAAAAAGAAAAAGCGCATTGAGCAGAAATTTTTAGCATTGATTGGTAAAGTAATTAATTTTGTTTCTCCTGGTTTTAATACATTGGTCTTTGCAGTTTAGCAATCTTAATTGTGTGAATGTTACTTATTTGACTGTAATTCGAGTCGTATATTTTTATCTAGAAGTCTTTAACCTTTAATAAATTTAACTCAAAGTCTATTTGTATCGCATTGTCTTTCACAATGTCGTAGCCTAGTATAGATTCGTAATTTTGCCCTATCGATTGGTTGACTACATAAAAATTATGGTTTTATGTTTTTCCTGCTGTGACAAATAGGATGCAATAACATCCTTGTTTCTCAAGAGGTTGCTTATTTACTGCTTTTTTAGATACCCAATTTGTACTCGTTGTATTGGTTTTCTGTGTTTTATTTGTTTAAAAATTTCTCCGTTTCTTAGGGATACCGCTGATCCACAGTCAATTTAGATCTTAATTGTTTGGTTTGCCATAGTTATTTTAACTACTGGTAAATGGTTGTTATTATTGTTGTTTTTGTTTCGATTTAAGTTTTGTACTCTTCTTACTCTTGTAAATCTGTTTCATTTCTTCTCTTTGTACCTTTCATGTGGGGATTTTCTATTCGATTGGGGCCCTTGTCGAAAATCCCTTACTAGTTTAAATTTCTTCTAAAAGTTTGATTGCTTCTGTTCTGCCATAATTTCTATTCCCATTGTTTCTCCCCTGCTAAATATTCTCTTGTCCACTCTGTTCCCATCTGGGAACTGCCCATGTATTTGGCCATCTTGAGTCTCTCTTGGATGGAAAATTCTCATTACAATTAGTTTTGATTGAATCATTGTGAGTATGTGTTTCTTTGGGATAGTTGGTCATTCTACTAGGGTATATGTGTGTTTGTCTAGGGTAAGTGTATCTTTTTCTGTGACATGTTTGAGTTTCTCTGGGATGTATGTATGTTTCTCTAGGGTATAACAATACTTATTTGCTTTGGTCTGAGCTTTTTGCTAAAGTATGCAATTGGTTGCTTAGTACCTGTCTTGGTATCGAGCTGCGATAAACAGCCTCCAATTGCTTTTATACTTGAGTTGGTAGATAATATAAAGTCCTTGTTTTAATCCGGATGAGTTAAGACTGGTGCTTTGTCTAGACAATCTTTTAAAATGTCGAAGGACATTTGTGCGTCAGTATTCCATATAAATCTTGTTTTGATTTTTATCAAATCAGTGAGTGGAGCTGCTATTTTGGAATAATCTTTGATGTACCTTCTACAGTAGCCTGTGAGGCCTAAGTATCCTCTGACCTGTTTGAAATTAACTGGTCTTCAGAATTTGGAAATTTTTACAAGATTCTCATTTGACTGTTTTGAACCTAGTTCGTTGATGTTATGTCCAAGAAAGGTAATATCTTTAACTAAGAAAAAGCTCTTTTTCGAATGTATTGTAATGTTAAATTAGCGCAATGGACAATTCCCGCATCTTTTAAAAACGATTGGAATTAGTACATTCTTATTAAGAATTTCTTTCAGTGTCTAAATATTTAAACAAAAGTCCTTTAAAAAAATTGTTATTTAAATATTATATATTAGAAAAGAAAATGTCTCAAAATCAAGCCAAAACCAGTCCAATCAAAACAGTCAACAAAATTCGTGACGTAAAGTGACCCTGGCATTTATGATTATCATGAGGATTCCGCCAAATAGTTATCGTTATAAAAGTTAGCATTGGTAGACCATTGCCACAGTTCGTACAGGTTGGCGTGATTTGCGAGAAACCTGCAAATATGGTTTCCGATGCTGCATTTCAAGCCAAAACGTTTGAGATCTCTTTACGTCACGTTCAATGCCAACGAAATGAGTCGTTTTCTCGGCAACTTCTCACAGAGTAATTTTGATCGCAAATTAAAAAAAAAAAGAAAAAGCGCATTGAGCAGAAATTTTTAGCATTGATTGGTAAAGTAATTAATTTTGTTTCTCCTGGTTTTAATACATTGGTCTTTGCAGTTTAGCAATCTTAATTGTGTGAATGTTGCTTATTTGACTGTAATTCGAGTCGTATATTTTTATCTAGAAGTCTTTAACCTTTAATAAATTTAACTCAAAGTCTATTTGTATCGCATTGTCTTTCACAATGTCGTAGCCTAGTATAGATTCGTAATTTTGCCCTATCGATTGGTTGACTACATAAAAATTATGGTTTTATGTTTTTCCTGCTGTGACAAATAGGATGCAATAACATCCTTGTTTCTCAAGAGGTTGCTTATTTACTGCTTTTTTAGATACCCAATTTGTACTCGTTGTATTGGTTTTCTGTGTTTTATTTGTTTAAAAATTTCTCCGTTTCTTAGGGATACCGCTGATCCACAGTCAATTTAGATCTTAATTGTTTGGTTTGCCATAGTTATTTTAACTACTGGTAAATGGTTGTTATTATTGTTGTTTTTGTTTCGATTTAAGTTTTGTACTCTTCTCACTCTTGTAAATCTGTTTCATTTCTTCTCTTTGTACCTTTCATGTGGGGATTTTCTATTCGATTGGGGCCCTTGTCGAAAATCATTTACTAGTTTAAATTTCTTCTAAAAGTTTGATTGCTTCTGTTCTGCCATAATTTCTATTCCCATTGTTTCTCCCCTGCTAAATATTCTCTTGTCCACTCTGTTCCCATCTGGGAACTGCCCATGTATTTGGCCATCTTGAGTCTCTCTTGGATGGAAAATTCTCATTACAATTAGTTTTGATTGAATCATTGTGAGTATGTGTTTCTTTGGGATAGTTGGTCATTCTACTAGGGTATATGTGTGTTTGTCTAGGGTAAGTGTATCTTCTTCTGTGACATGTTTGAGTTTCTCTGGGATGTATGTATGTTTCTCTAGGGTATGTGTAGGTTCCTCTAGGGTATATGTGGGTTTCTCTGTCATACTTCTGTTGCTGAGTATTGTTAGTGTGAGCTCTGCTTTGGCAAAAAGCTCCATGTCCTTGACATTTCCAACGTCCGCACTGCCTATATGTTCTGGTAATGTTACCCTGTGATGGTTTTAGCCCTGCCCCCTGGAAGTACGTGGCGAAGTCCGTTAATAAATGTGCTATTATGCCCAATGTGTAAACGTATTCTAAGAAAGCATCAGCCACATCATTGGCTTATTGAATCTTTAATGCGTAAATTTTCATAAAGCGTGTAAAATAATCCTTTATGCAAAGGATGTATATATTACCTTGTGAAGTTTCTGGTAATGGCCCGACGATATCCATGGGACATGGCTGGAAAGGATAAGATGCTATAATGTTATTACTAAGTGGAACTAGTTTGTTACGGTTGGGTGTCTTAAACTGCATGTATTCTTCACATCATTGTCCATATTCCTTGGCGTCTGCAAACATGCTTTGCCAAAAAAAGTATTCTGACATATTTAGGAAGGTTTTTAAGTGTCCTGGCGTGATTAGCATGACATAGGTGTGGAATTCTTGCTCGATACATTTTGGAATAACTATTCGTTTTCTTAGAGAGTATTCCTGTTCTTCCTATTTGTGTGATATATGTGATGACGCACCATCTGCCAATACCTTATCCTGTTCAGATTTAGTCAGTGATTGTGGGTTGAATTGTAGTTTATCAATTATGGCGTCTTGTTTCTATGTCCAAATCTTGCTCTAAACCTATGTCTCTTAATGAGGATACCTTTATTGTGAGTACATTGACACTGCTTGTGTTGTCGTTGTTGTCGAATTCATGTTTGTTAAGTATATCTGGAATCAGATTTTCTTTTGAGGAAATGAGTTTGTAAGTTATGTCGTAATCCTGTAATTTTAAAATTTGACTAGAAACTCTTGTTGCAGGGTTGTCGATAGTCTTAATTTAGGATATTGTTTTCTTGTCTATTTCAACTTTAAATCTTCTTCCCAAACGTAGTATTTAAAGGCACACAGATTTTCTATATATGCGAACAATACTTACTTGCTTTGGTCTGAGCTTTTTGCTAAAGTATGCAATTGGTTGCTTAGTACCTGTCTTGGTATCGAGCTGCGATAAACAGCCTCCAATTGCTTTTATACTTGAGTTGGTAGATAATATAAAGTCCTTGTTTTAATCCGGATGAGTTAAGACTGGTGCTTTGTCTAGACAATCTTTTAAAATGTCGAAGGACATTTGTGCGTCAGTATTCCATATAAATCTTGTTTTGATTTTTATCAAATCAGTGAGTGGAGCTGCTATTTTGGAATAATCTTTTATGTACCTTCTACAGTAGCCTGTGAGGCCTAAGTATCCTCTGACCTGTTTGAAATTAACTGGTCTTCAAAATTTGGAAATTTTTACAAGATTCTTATTTGACTGTTTTGAACCTAGTTCGTTGATGTTATGTCCGAGAAAGGTAATATCTTTAACTAAGAAAAAGCTCTTTTTCGAATGTAATGTAATGTTAAATTAGCGCAATGGACAATTCCCGCATCTTTTAAAAACGATTGGAATTAGTACATTCTTATTAAGAATTTCTTTCAGTGTCTAAATATTTAAACAAAAGTCCTTTAAAAAAAATTGTTATTTAAATATTAAGAAAAGAAAATGTCTCAAAATCGAGCCAAAACCAGTCCAATCAAAACAGTCAACAAAATTCGTGACGTAAAGTGACCCTGGCATTTATGATTATCGTGAGGATTCCGCCAAATAGTTATCGTTATAAAAGTTAGCATTGGTAGACCATTGCCACAGTTCGTACAGGTTGGCGTGATTTGCGAGAAACCTGCAAATCTGGTTTCCGTTGCTGCATTTCAAGCCAAAACGTTTGAGATCTCTTTACGTCACGTTCAATGCCAACGAAATGAGTTGTTTTCTCGGCAACTTCTCACAGAGTAATTTTGATCGCAAATTAAAAAAAAAAGAAAAAGCGCATTGAGCAGAAATTTTTAGCATTGATTGGTAAAGTAATTAATTTTGTTTCTCCTGGTTTTAATACATTGGTCTTTGCAGTTTAGCAATCTTAATTGTGTGAATGTTGCTTATTTGACTGTAATTCGAGTCGTATATTTTTATCTAGAAGTCTTTAACCTTTAATAAATTTAACTCAAAGTCTATTTGTATCGCATTGTCTTTCACAATGTCGTAGCCTAGTATAGATTCGTAATTTTGCCCTATCGATTGGTTGACTACATAAAAATTATGGTTTTATGTTTTTCCTGCTGTAACAAATAGGATGCAATAACATCCTTGTTTCTCAAGAGGTTGCTTATTTACTGCTTTTTTAGATACCCAATTTGTACTCGTTGTATTGGTTTTCTGTGTTTTATTTGTTTAAAAATTTCTCCGTTTCTTAGGGATACCGCTGATCCACAGTCAATTTAGATCTTAATTGTTTGGTTTGCCATAGTTATTTTAACTACTGGTAAATTGTTTTTATTGTTGTTGTTTTTGTTTCTATTTAAGTTTTGTATTCTTCTCACTCTTGTAAATCTGTTTCAATTCTTCTCTTTGTTCCTTTCATGTGGGGATTTTCTATTCGTTTGGGGCCATTGCCGAAAATCCTTTACTAGTTTAAATTTCTCCTAAAAGTTTGATTGCTTCTGTTTTGCCATAATTTATATTCCAATTGTTTCTCCCTTGCTGAATATTCTCTTGTCTACTCTGTTCCCATCTGGAATCTGCCCATGTATTTGGCCTGCTTGAGTCTCTCTGGGATTGAAAATTCCTATTACAATTAGTACTGATTGAATCATTGTGAGTATGTGTTTCTTTGGCATAGGTGTTCATTCTCCTAGGGTATATGTATGTTTGTCTAGGGTAAGTGTACCTTCCTGTGTGATATGTGAGAGTTTCTCTTTGATGTATGTATGTTTCTGTTGTTCTTTACCATAAAAATAATAGTCCATGAGGTAGGGTAGACAAATACATTTAATGACAGGACGGACGACTAACGAACTACGGAGATAAAGTTCACTAAGAACCAATTCGGCACACAGCCTCCAAACATCAGACAGAACCACACAGGTCTTTACACTTTCATGTCTACAAGAGGAATGAAAGTTTTTCGGTAGAGGGACGAACAAACTACACCTACACGTATCTTGTATTAATCCGCATAAAATATAGCTCGCTCGTCTCAATACCAACACACCCCACCTGCGAGTAACAATATTTTATCATAAACATACAAACTCATACAATACAATGACATATAATAATACATAAAATACCTTTACACTAATGAAATACCTTTCAGTGAATATAACAATTTTTCTTCATTAAGGGTACAGTGGACTTTCAATTTTTTTTTTTTAAATTTTTAAGGTAGAATTCTGAATTTTTTACCATGAGTTTATAGTACAAATTCATTATTGTAAAACAAATTTGGTAAGAATTACTTGAAAACTTTTTGATTTATTGAAAAAAATATAGTTTAAATATATAAATACTAAAAATGTTCCATGCGCATTAAAAATACACATACAATAATTTCCTTTGCATTTTACAATGCGTATAATGAACCTATACAAAACTTAGCATGTTTAAAATTACTTCTAAACCTATATCTCATCTCTAACAGGATTTATGTGTGTTCCCCTGATTTCCCCCCTCAAAATATGTACAATTTCAATTTCAAAATTTTGTAATAAAAATATTTATTAAGTTAGACATTGGAATCATGCCAACTTTCATTAAAATAGTCATTAAGAATATTAAAAAAAACTTTCAATAAGCTAACTTAAAAATTGATGCGCATGGAGCAATTCGAAACATGATCAACGTCGAAAAACTATCGTTTTGAGAAAAATGAACTTTTATGTTTTAAAAGCAAATAACTTTTTTTCTATCAAACCAAGGTTTTTAAAAATTACAAGGAAGATGAAATATACACTTTTAATTTATAAAATATAAATATTTAGTGAATTCTTAGTTGAATGTGTTTTAGGCGAGAAGTAGCAAAAAAGCCAAAATGATGCATTTCCTGTTTGTCAATAATGTCAGATGCTATGTCAACTCTAAGACAAAAATAGTGACTGAAGTTATCACTTTAAAAATAACATCAAACAAAACATAAATACACAATTGATAATAAAAACTCTACATAATATGACATAAATAAGTAAAAAAAAACTTATTTTATATGGCAAAAAATGTGCTTGTATGTGTAGTGAGTCTATTCTTTGATAAGGAGGGTCGTTTCCTACAGAAAGTGCTATAGTAGGTCGACCCTTGACGAGAGCAGAATAAATTCCAGACTCGCGTCATTGTTTGTAAGTGTAAAGGACCATATAAAATAAGAAGAAAGTTAATTGTTTACATTCATTAGTTAAAATTCACCTGGCGCATAAGTAGTGCCTTCTAACTTGTTCTCTTTATTTACAGCCGCTTTCTTTTTGTATTTCTTAACGTTTCTTTCTTTTTTGTAACCTTCAGAAGACTTCCTCTTATGTTGGGTGGTTCTCAAATGCTGTTTTCTCCGAGCAATAATGGTGCTCAAAACATTGTCGTTCTCACTCTCCTTGCCCACTGAAAGTGCTGCTACATAGCCAAGATTATGTTCTTTTACAGCTGATGCGACTCCCAACTCTAATCTTCGCTTCGACACAAATACATCTTTGGGACATTTTCTCCAAATGCAACTGTGCAAACTCTCATTACTGTTTTGTGTTTTGGCAGCAACACATCTGGACACAATTTCATCTGAAGCAAGACGCTGATACACTGGCATAATCTTTTCCACAACTTCAGGTGACAGGGTAGTTTTCATCCTTTTGTGGGACTGGGGCTTTTTACCCTCGGCAACAGCTCTTTGAAAAAAACACCATGAATCTTTACCCTGCGGACATTTATTGTGCAGAGGTTTAGCATCTGTAGACATGCAGTGATGAAGTGTAGCAAAAATTGAAGCCTTCATTTTAACAACATCAGGGGCATTATCTTTTACTGCCTTTCGGTAGTAATTCTGCAGTTTCAGGATTGTTGAATCTTTCAAGCTGCCAGCTTTTTTCCCTCCTAAAGTTAATTTCTTCACTTTCCATTCTTTAACGGTTTTCCGTAAAGCAGTGCCGAGTCTTTTAGCAACGTGGTTGATGCACTCCTCCTTTGAAATGACGGTAGAGGGACCATACACTTTAATTTCATTTAAGTGTTGAAATGCCTTGGAGTCGCCATCAGACAGCATGGTCGTATAACGGAATTTGAATTCTTCGGATCTTGTCCACATGACAACTGCTGCATGTACTTCCATACTGCCAGAAGATCCCTGGTAGTTTTGCTCACAATCTTCTTTGTGGCTATTGAACCAAATTTCATATTCAGCCGAGTTTAAACCAAGATCATTAGCAGAAATCACACACTCCTGACAGTATTTGGAAAGTACTTCAAAATCTATGACAAGAGAAGAGCGGATGTCAATGACGCAAAATACTCCAAGGTTGGAAGTATGGCCACGTTTCTGCCAGGTGCCATCATATGTCACGCTTATATCCAAAACATCTTCAGATTCGAGTGCAGGGTTGGCAAGAATGTGGGCATTTCGAACTGCCTTATGCGATACTTTCAGCATTTCAAATTTCAGCGATTTGTTTTCAGTACAAATGTTATGCATACATTTGTTGAAAGTCTTTTTGTCCATTGATTGGGTACCGAGCATCATTGAAAATGTCTCCAATGCAGCATGTCCTCGTCCAATGGCCAAAAAGCACTCTACTACTTTATTATTAACGTTAAATGTTTTGGATTCTTTTTGACGTTCACTAGTATAAACAGACCCATAGTCTTTCCCGCATGATTTGCATATCAAACCAATTTTGCTCGATAACCCCATTGAGTTGCAGCTTTCTGAGATATTTAGGTCAGTTTTCTTGCAGTCAGGACAAGGAATGTTTTTCAACAGTGATGACCAGACTGAATTACACATTATTATGTAGCCATTTTCCACAATTGGAACTGAAATAGTGTCCGATTCAGTAACTGGTGTGAACTGGTGTTCAGCAACAGCTTCAGATGGCGACCATCGTTTCCTTGCATTTTCAGCAGCTGCCTTCTTCTTCTTACTCATGCGCCCTTTCGGCTTTCTATAGCGAGAACTAACTAAATCCATGTCAATATAACTAAATCCAAAGAAATTCAAAAGACAAACAAAACAGCAAATCAAAACCTATTTCAAATGAAACAGCAAAGCAACTCTACGTTTCAATTTGAATAAAAGCACATGGAACACCGTCAATATAAAAACTAACTAAGAAAAACTAACCGTCAATATAAAAACTAACTAAGAACTAACTAAATCCATGTCATTATGGCGTTCTAAATCCAAAGAAATTTAAAAGCCAAACGAAACAGCAAATCAAAACCTATTTCAAATGAAACAGCAAAGCAACTCTACGTTTCAATTTGAATAAAAGCCCATGGAACACCGTCAATATAAAAACTAACTAAGAAAAACTAACTGGCAATATAAAAACTAACTAAGAAAAACTAACCGTCAATATAAAAACTAACTAAGAACTAATTAAATCCATGTCAATATAACTAAATCCAAAGAAATTTAAAAGCCAAACGAAACAGCAAATCAAAACCTATTTCAAATCAAACAGCAAAGCAACTCTACGATTCCAATCAAAATAAAAACGTCAATATAAAAACAAATTCACAAGTGCAAACGATAATTGAAGTTGAAGTATATATATTTTCTTTCCAACTTCAGTAAAAGTATAAATAAATAAATGTAAGGCTCAATTCTAGCAGACGAAAACGTGAACTGGAAACGTCAGACACAATGTAAACAAGTGGGCGTGGTGCTTCACCGTGGAAAGTAAAAAGACCTATTTTAATTGAAAAAATTGAGTTTTTTTTTTAATTCTTTTTGGAAATGATAGAAAATACATTATTTGTTAGTTTTAGGCAAGAAAAAAAAATCGCAGTTTTCACTGATTTTCGACTTTTTTCAAGGTCCACTGTACCCTTAACAGCTTTGGTAAGAAAATCTGCAATCATATATTCAGTCTGTAAATATTTCAATTTAATTACATTGTCCATCAACAAGTCCTTGACAAAATGAAAACGTAAATTCATATGCCTTGACTTATTCGAAGATTTCGTACCTTTAACATATTGAATAGCTGCTTGACTATCTGAATACAAAATTACACTATCGTCTATAAATTGTTTAAATGACAACTCATTTAACAAATCCAATGTCCAAATAATATTTTTACATGTTTCTGAAATTTTTGTTACTTACAGTATTTGCTCTGACTGTACCTTTACCTTCAGAAGTTATTTTCGAATCTTTTCCAGCTAGATAGATATCGTTGACTTCTGGAACAAGTTCTGTGAACCAAAACCTGTCTTTAGACATGTGCGTTGACGCTCCACTGTCAAGAACCCATGTGTTATCGCACTGTTCTTTCTCCTGTGCAGAAACTTGTAGAGCAGATTTGTTTTCTTTTGTATAGTTCACAGTTCGGTTATTTCCGTTTTCGTATTTAGATCCTCTGTTACCACACGAAATGTCACTTCCACGATTCTTATTTCTTTGAAAACACGATCTGGCAATGTGCCCTGGACGTCTACATATGTAGCACATTCTTGAATTTGAATTCTGCATTGATCCCCTCAGCATGTCGGTTGTTTGTCGAACCGAAACTTTTTTCTTCTTCACGTAGAATCTCCAGCACTTCCTCTAAACTCTTCTCACGCTTCGTTTTTAATATTTCTCTAACTTTCGTGTATTTTCCAGTCAGTCCACGAACAGTATAGTACACCAGTTCTCGATGAGAAATTTCAAGTCCAAGTGATTGGCACTTTGTAGATACATCTCTTGCTCTCGCAATATAATCATTTGCTGCTTCGTTGTGTCGAATTTCTATATTTTTAAGTTCGTTTCCGGCATCAATTTTTCTGTCTTCAGCTTGGCCGGTAAAGTTTGCTTTAATCTTCTCCCACAAAGTTTTTGCGTCTTCTTCAGCCGCGTACTGGAGTGATTGTTCATCTGATAAGGATAACTTGATATATGCAATGGCATCGGCATTTTTCTGTATCCATAGTGCAGCCGCATCTCCTTCCAGATCTTCTGGTTTCACTTCGAATATTACTGCATCCAGTCTTTTTAACGTTAGTGCCGCTTTGATTTTCAGGGCCCAAATAAAATAATTATTTCCAGTCAGTTCAGGAACATTTAAGCGCTCCATTTTTCACACGCAAATCACAAAGAGTTTCGATTGATCACTAAGTTTCGTTTGAGCATACAGTCACGAAGTATCGTTTCGTAAGTTTCGTTTTAGCACATAGTTCAACCCTAACCAACCACGCTCTGCTACCATTTGTTGTTCTTTACCATAAAAATAATAGTCCATGAGGTAGGGTAGACAAATACATTTAATGACAGGACGGACGACTAACGAACTACGGAGATAAAGTTCACTAAGAACCAATTCGGCACACAGCCTCCAAACATCAGACAGAACCACACAGGTCTTTACACTTTCATGTCTGCAAGAGGAATTAAAGTTTTTCGGTAGAGGGACGAACAAACTACACCTACACGGATCTTGTATTAATCCGCATAAAATATAGTTCGCTCGCCCCAATACCAACAGTTTCTCTAGGGTATTTGTAGGTTCCTCAAGGGTATATGTGGGGTTTTCTGTCATACCTCTGTTGATGAGTATTGTTAGTGTGAGCTCTGCTTTGGCAAAAAGCTTCATGTCCTTGACATCTACAACGTCCACACTGCCTACATGGCCTGGTAATGTTACCTTGTTGAGCGTTTTCAAATGCCTGTCGCTTGTGTTATTCTTGGGACGAAAGCTTTAATACTTTCGTCCGGTTTTAATCGGCTGGAAAAAAGGTTCTGTCGCCTTATCTTTAAACTGTCATGCTTTGAAAGTAATTAAGGAATTTTTCCTCGAATATTTCGTCTTCAAAATCAAGCTCTTCATTGTTCATTAAACTGCTTAATGCTCATCATTAGAATTTATCATTAGAATTTTATCATTACAATTTTGTGACTGTCTGGTGAGATTGTATTGTCTGTTATTTTACGAATAATATCGATTAAGAATCCTGGGGTAACTGCGGATGTTCCATCAAATGTTGGAATTAAATTTTCGATCACTGCTAAATTTAAAAAACTGTCGGTTGGTCATATTAGCGTGGCCTTATTTACTCTGATTCGGTACTGTTTCCGCCTAAATCTAAATAATAGCTATAAGGAATTGAAATAGATGGGATTACTTTGACTCGAAGAAAGTATAGTGGTTAGCCATCAAGAAACAACTTCATTTAATTAACAGATATTTATTGTTCTTAATATAGAAAGAGAAGAAAAACAAGAAATATTATTATATTGGTAAGACGACAAAAAAAAAAAAAAAAAAAAAAAAAAAAAAAATGTAGTTCAATTGAACGCTGAGAATATCAAATTGAAATGCACACACCAAACTTCTATAAAATTTTGAAATTCATTGATCATCACCAATAATATCACTCTATTTGAGTATGAAGAAACAATAATTGCCTTACAAAAATTGTCTAGCTTCTTACTCCATAAATTGGCAATTTTGTAAGTTTAAAGAAAACTGTATATATAAAAAAAAACTCCAGTTACTATACTTTCAAATTAAGTTAATATCAAAATAATCATAAATAATTAATTGACCTTTGATTAGCAGTGAGAAATTGGCCATATGCACTTACTGGTTAATATCGTTATCTTTGCCAATCTAGAGAAAGTCCGGTCTCAAGGGTTGTCCTTAATTGGCACCACACAAATTTAAATCTGTCCTTTTGTATGGCTCCCTTGTCTATATCTGCGTTGGTGTGTAAATCCGAATACCTGCTATATTTAAGCTAAAATTTTACTTGCTCCCTTGAACTCTGATCAAGTGAGTCCCTTAATCATATTTCTTCTTTTGATATGATTTAATTTTTGATACTTTATATCTCTAAAGTTCACCGTTTTCTAATTGAAGTTTATCAGCAGTTATTGCCCTCCTCTGTTTCCTCGTTGTCTACAAACGGTGAAATGCCTGCCTCGGTATGTCCATCCACTTCTTTTGGTATTGTCTACTTGTTGTCTTTCTTCAATGTGAATTTTACTTTGCGTTGAGTGAAAGATAAAAGTCTTTCAGCGTGCACTCGTTGGATTCTGGGGTTTTGTCCCTCCATGTCTTGTATTGTGTAATTCCATTCTTTGTTTTGGTGTAATATAAGGTGAGGGCCATCATATAATGGTCGTTTAGGTAGACGTACTGTCCTACCTAGGTTTGGACAGTGTAAAAAGACCATTGGTCCTATTTCAAATGTTCTTGTTTTCGCTCCACAGTTTAAGCGATAGGCTTGCTATGCCTCTGCAGCTTTTTTGAAATTCTCCTTTACTATTTTTTTTTTTTCCTGAAATGATTGTATTTTGTCTTCAACATATATGGGAATTGAGTCATAACGACTTCGTTGTGATTCTGGTTGAAAAGTGTATTGCATGCTTGTTTGAAAGCCAATTAATTAGAAAAATTGTGAAAATTTCGTCATTGAGTGAGTTGTGTTGTTATGTTAGAGTGTAGAAGTCTAGGTATGCAGTTTTCCCTAGCTAGGATTGATAAGGAGGTCTTCAGACGTCTAACGTCCACATTGCCTAATTGACCTTGTAATGTTAGCCTGTGATGGTTAGTTTGCACTGCGCCCTGGAAGTACGTGGCGAATTCATTTGATAAATTTGCTATTATGCCCAATGTGCAAATGTATTATATGAAAGCATAAGCCACCTCATTGGCTTGTTGAATCTTTAATTCGTAAAGTTTCATACAGCTTGTAAAATAATCGTTGATGCGAAAAATGTATCTATTACCTTGTGAAGATTCGGGTAATGGCCCGACGATATCCACCTACAAGTCTGGAAAGGATAAGATGCTAGAATGTTATTACTGAGTGGAACTTGTTTTTAGCGGTTGGGTGACTTAAACTGCATTTTATCTTAACATGGATTGTACAAATTCCTTGGCGTCTGCAAACATGCCTTGCCAATAAAAGTATTCTGACATATTTAGGAAGGTTTTTAAGTGTCCTGCGTGAAAAGCATGTCATTGGACAAAAATGTTAGCTCTTAACTTTTTGGAAAAACTATTTGTTTTCTTGGAGAGAGTCCCTTTTCTTTCAGTTTGCCTCTGTTGCCGAGTAGTGTTGGTGTGAGCTCTGCTTCAGCAAAAAGCTCCAAGTCCTTTTCTTCTCCAACGTCCACATTGCTAATTGGCCTGGTAATGTTTTCCTGTGAAGGTTAGTAAGCACTGCCTCTTGGAAGTTGGTTGCGAACAATGTTAATAAATGTGCTATTATGCCCAAAGTGCGAACATATTCTAAGAAAGCATCAGTCACAGCATTGGCTTGTTGAATCTTTAATGCGTAAATTTTCATAAAGCGTGTAAAAGAATCCCTTATGCAAAGGATGTATCTATTACCTTGTGAAGTTTCTGGTAAAGGCCCGACGATATCCATGCTACAAGTCTGGAAAGGATATGATGCTAGAATGTTATTACTAAGTGGAACTATTTTGTAGCGGTTGGTTGACTTAAACTGCATGCAATCTTCACATCATTGTACATATTCCTTGGCGTCTGCAAACATGCCTTGCCAATAAAAGTATTCTGACATATTTAGGAAGGTTTTTAAGTGTCCTGGCGTGATTAGCATGACATAGGTGTGGAATTCTTGCTCGATACATTTTGGAATAACTATTCGTTTTCTTAGAGAATATTCCTGTTCTTCCTATTTGTGTGATATATGTGATGACGGACCATCTGCCAATACCTTATCCTGTTCAGATTTAGTCAGTGATTGTGGGTTGAATTGTAGTTTATCAATTATGCGTCTTGTTTCTATGTCCAAATCTTGCTCTAAACCTATGTCTCTTAATGAGGATACCTTTATTGTGAGTACATTGACACTGCTTGTGTTGTCGTTGTTGTCGAATTCATGTTTGTTAAGTATATCTGGAATCAGATTTTCTTTTGAGGAAATGAGTTTGTGAGTTATGTCGTAATCCTGTAATTTTAAAATTTGACTAGAAACTCTTGTTGCAGGGTTGTCGATAGTCTCATATTAGGATATTGTTTTCTTGTCTATTTCAACTTTAAATCTTCTTCCCAAACGTAGTATTTAAAGGCACACAGATTTTATATATACTTATTTGCTTTGGTCTGAGCTTTTTGCTAAAGTATGCAATTGGTTGCTTAGTACCTGTCTTGGTATCGAGCTGCGATAAACAGCCTCCAATTGCTTTTATACTTGAGTTGGTAGATAATATAAAGTCCTTGTTTTAATCCGGATGAGTTAAGACTGGTGCTTTGTCTAGACAATCTTTTAAAATGTCGAAGGGCATTTGTGCGTCAGTATTCCATATAAATCTTGTTTTGATTTTTATCAAATCAGTGAGTGGAGCTGCTATTTTGGAATAATCTTTGATGTACCTTCTACAGTAGCCTGTGAGGCCTAAGTATCCTCTGACCTGTTTGAAATTAACTGGTCTTCAGAATTTGGAAATTTTTACAAGATTCTCATTTGACTGTTTTGAACATAGTTCGTTGATGTTATGTCCAAGAAAGGTAATATCTTTAACTAAGAAAAAGCTCTTTTTCGAATGTAATGTAATGTTAAATTAGCGCAATGGACAATTCCCTCATCTTTTAAAAACGATTGGAATTAGTACATTCTTTTTAAGAATTTATTTCAGAGTCTAAATATTTAAACAAAAGTCCTTTAAAAAAAATTGTTATTTAAATATTAAGAAAAGAAAATGTCTCAAAATCGACCCAAAACCAGTCCAATCAAAACAGTCAACAAAATTCGTGACGTAAAGTGACCCTGGCATTTATGATTATCGTGAGGATTCCGCCAAATAGTTATTGTTATAAAAGTTAGCATTGGTAGACCATTGGCACATTTCGTACAGGTTGGCGTGATTTGCGAGAAACCTGCAAATCTGGTTTCCGATGCTGCATTTCAAGCCAAAACGTTTGAGATCTCTTTACGTCACGTTCAATGCCATTTAAAATGAGTCGTTTTCTCGGCAACTTCTCACAGAGTAATTTTGATCGCAAATTAAAAAAAAAGAAAAAGCGCATTGAGCAGAAATTTTTAGCATTGATTGGTAAAGTAATTAATTTTGTTTCTCCTGGTTTTAATACATTGGTCTTGTAGTTTGGCAATCTTAATTGTGTGAATGTTGCTTATTTGACTGTAATTCGAGTCGTATATTTTTATCTAGAAGTCTTTAACCTTTAATAAATTTAACTCAAAGTCTATTTGTATCGCATTGTCTTTCACAATGTCGTAGCCTAGTATAGATTCGTAATTTTGCCCTATCGATTGGTTGACTACATAAAAATTATGGTTTTATGTTTTTCCTGCTGTGACAAATAGGATGCAATAACATACTTGTTTCTCAAGAGGTTGCTTATTTACTGCTTTTTTAGATACCCAATTTGTACTCGTTGTATTGGTTTTCTGTGTTTTATTTGTTTAAAAATTTCTCCGTTTCTTAGGGATACCGCTGATCCACAGTCAATTTAGATCTTAATTGTTTGTTTTGCCATAGTTATTTTAACTACTGGTAAATGGTTGTTATTATTGTTGTTTTTGTTTCGATTTAAGTTTTGTACTCTTCTCACTCTTGTAAATCTGTTTCAATTCTTCTCTTTGTTCCTTTCATCTGGGGATTTTCTATTCGATTGGGGCCATTGTCGAAAATCCTTTACTAGTTTAAATTTCTCCTAAAAGTTTGATTGCTTCTGTTTTGCAATAATTTATATTCCAATTGTTTCTCCCCTGCTGAATATTCTCTTGTAAACTCTGCTCCCATCTGGGAGATGCCCATGTATTTGGCCTGCTTGAGTCTCTCTGGGATTGAAAATTCCTATTACAATTAGTACTGATTGAATCATTGTGAGTATGTGTTTCTTTGTCATAGGTGTTCATTCTCCTAGGGTATATGTATGTTTGTCTAGGGTAAGTATATCTTCCTGTGTGATATGTGTGAGTTTCTCTGGGATGTATGTATGTTTCTCCTGGTATGTGTAGGTTCCTCTAGGGTATATGTGGGTTTTTCTGTCATACCTCTGTTGATGAGTATTGTTAGTGTGAGCTCTGCTTTGGCAAAAAGCTTCATGTCCTTGACATCTACAACGTCCACACTGCCTACATGGCCTGGTAATGTTACCTTGTTGAGCGTTTTCAAATGCCTGTCGCTTGTGTTATTCTTGGGACGAAAGCTTTAATACTTTCGTCCGGTTTTAATCGGCTGGAAAAAAGGTTCTGTCGCCGTATCTTTAAACTGTCATGCTTTGAAAGTAATTAAGGAATTTTTCCTCGAATATTTCGTCTTCAAAATCAAGCTCTTCATTGTTCATTAAACTGCTTAATGCTCATCATTAGAATTTATCATTAGAATTTTATCATTACAATTTTGTGACTGTCTGGTGAGCTTGTATTGTCCGTTTTTTTTACGAATAATATCGATTAAGAATCCTGGGGTAACTGCGGATGTTCCATCAAATGTTGGAATTAAATTTTCGATCACTGCTAAATTTGAAAAACTGTCGGTTGGTCATATTAGCGTGGCCTTATTTACTCTGATTCGGTACTGTTTCCGCCTAAATCTAAATAATAGCTATAAGGAATTGAAATAGATGGGATTACTTTGACTCGAAGAAAGTATAGTGGTTAGCCATCAAGAAACAACTTCATTTAATTAACAGATATTTATTGTTCTTAATATGGAAAGAGAAGAAAAATAAGAAATATTATTATATTGGTAAGACGACAAAAAAAAAAAAAAAAAATGTAGTTCAATTGAACACTGAGAATATCAAATTGAAATGCACACACCAAACTTCTATAAAATTTTGAAATTCATTGATCATCACCAATAATATCACTCTATTTGAGTATGAAGAAACAATAATTGCCTTACAAAAATTGTCTAGCTTCTTACTCCATAAATTGGCAATTTTGTAAGTTTAAAGAAAACTGTATATATAAAAAAAAACTCCAGTTACTATACTTTCAAATTAAGTTAATATCAAAATAATCATAAATAATTAATTGACCTTTGATTAGCAGTGAGAAATTGGCCATATGCACTTACTGGTTAATATCGTTATCATTGCCAATCTAGAGAAAGTCCGGTCTCAAGGGTTGTCCTTAATTGGCACCACACAAATTTAAATCTGTCCTTTTGTATGGCTCCTTTGTCTATATCTGCGTTGGTGTGTAAATCCGAATACCTGCTATATTTAAGCTAAAATTTTACTTGCTCCCTTGAACTCTGATCAAGTGAGTCCCTTAATCATATTTCTTCTTTTCATATGATTTAATTTTTGATACTTTATATCTCTAAAGTTCACCGCTTTCTAATTGAAGTTTATCAGCAGTTATTGCCCTCCTCTGTTTCCTCGTTGTCTACAAACGGTGAAATGCCTGCCTCGGTATGTCCATCCACTTCTTTTGGTATTGTCTACTTGTTGTCTTTCTTCAATGTGAATTTTACTTTGCGTTGAGTGAAAGATAAGTCTTTCAGCGTGCACTCGTTGGATTCTGGGGTTTTGTCCCTCCATGTCTTGTATTGTGTAATTCCATTCTTTGTTTTGGTGTAATATAAGGTGAGGGCCATCATATAATGGTCGTTTAGGTAGACGTACTGTCCTACCTAGGTTTGGACAGTGTAAAAAGACCATTGGTCCTATTTCAAATGTTCTTGTTTTCGCTCCACAGTTTAAGCGATAGGCTTGCTATGCCTCTGCAGCTTTTTTGAAATTCTCCTTTACTATTTTTTTTTTTTTTCCTTCCTGAAATGATTGTATTTTGTCTTTAACATATATGGGAATTGAGTAAAATCGACTTCGTTGTGATTCTGGTTAAATAGTGTATTGCATGCTTGTTTGAAAGCCAATTAATTAGAAAAATCTTGAAAATTTCGTCATTGAGTGAGTTGTGTTGTTATAATGTAGAGTGTAGAAGTCTAGGTATGCAGTTTTCCCTAGTTAGAATTGATAAGGAGGTCTTCAGACGTCTAACGTCCACATTGTATAATTGACCTGGTATTGCTAGCCTGTGATGGTTAGTTTGCACTCCGTTGATAAATTTGCTATTATGCCCAATGTGCAAATGTATTATATGAAAGCATCAGCCACCTCATTGGCTTGTTGAATCTTTAATGCGTAAAATTTCATACAGCTTGTAAAATAATCGTTGATGCGAAAAATGTATCTATTACCTTGTGAAGTTTCTGGTAATGGCCCGACGATATCCACCTACAAGTCTGGAAAGGATAAGATGCTAGAATGTTATTACTGAGTGGAACTTGTTTTTAGCGGTTGAGTGACTTAAACTGCATTTTATCTTAACATGGATTGTACAAATTCCTTGGCGTCTGCAAACATGCCTTGCCAATAAAAGTATTCTGACATATTTAGGAAGGTTTTTAAGTGTCCTGGCATGATTAGCATGACATAGGTGTAGAATTCTTGCTCGATACTTTATGGAATAACTATTCGTTTTCTTAGAGAGTATCCCTGTTCTTCTTATTTGTGTGATGTATGTGATGACGGACCATTTGCCAATACCTAATCCTGTTCAGATTCAGTCAGTGATTTAAATTGTAGTTTATCTATTATGCGTATTGTTTCTATGTCCAAATCTTGCTCTAAACGTATGTCTATTAATGAGGGTACCTGTATTGTGAGTACATTGACACAGCTTATGTTCGTCATGTCTGTTAAGTATATCTGGAATCTGAAATTCTTTTGAGGAAATGAGTTTGTAAGTTATGTCGTAATCCTGTAATGTAAAAATTTGATTAGAAACTCTTGTTGCAAGGTTGTCGATAGTCTTAATTTTGGATATTGTTTTCTTGTCTATTACAACTTTAAATCTTTTTTCCCAAACATAGTATTTAAAGGCACACAGATTTTCTATATATGCGAACAATTCTTATTTGCTTTGGGCTGAGCTTTTTTCTAAAGTAAGCAATTGGTTGCTTAGTGCATGTCTTTGTATCGAGCTGCGATAAACATCCTCCAATCGCTTTTATACTTGAGTTGGTAGATAATATAAAGTCCTTATTGTAATCCGGATTAGTTACGACTGGTGCTTTGTCTAGACAATCTTTTAAAATGTCGAAGGACATTTGTGCGTCTGTGTTCCATATAAATCTTGTTTTGATTTTTATCAAATCAGTGAGCGGAGCTGCTATTTTGGAATAATCTTTGATGTACCTTTTACAGTAGCCTGTGAGGCCTAAGTATCCTCTGACCTGTTTTAAATTAACTGGTCTTCTGAATTTGAAATTTTTACAAGATTCTAATTTGACTGTTTTGAACCTAGTTCGTTCATGTTATGTCCAAGAAAGGTAATATCTTTAACTAAGAAAAAGCTCTTTTTCTAATGTAATGTAATGTTAAATTAGCGCAATGGACAATTCCCGCATCTTTTAAAAACGATTGGAATTAGTACATTCTTATTAAGAATTTCTTTCAGAGTCTAAATATTTAAACAAAAGTCCTTTAAAAAAAATTATTATTTAAATATTAAGAAAAGAAAATGTCTCAAAATCGAGCCAAAACCAGTCCAATCAAAACAGTCAACAAATTTCGTGACGTAAAGTGACCCTGGCATTTATGATTATCGTGAGGATTCCGCCAAATAGTTATCGTTATAAAAGTTAGCATTGGTAGACCATTGCCACATTTCGTACAGGTTGGAGTGATTTACGAGAAACCTGCAAATATCGTTTCCGTTGCTGCATTTCAAGCCAAAACGTTTCAGATCTCTTTATGTCACGTTCAATGCCAACGAAATGAGTCGTTTTCTCGGCGACTTCTCACAGAGTAATTTTGATCGCAAATTAAAAAAAAAGAAAAAGCGCATTGAGCAGAAATTTTTAGCATTGATTGGTAAAGGTAATTAATTTTGTTTCTCCTGGTTTTAATACATTGGTCTGGTAGTTTAGCAATCTTAATTGTGTGAATGTTGCTTATTTGACTGTAATTCGAGTCGTATATTTTTATCTAGAAGTCTTTAACCTTTAATAAATTTAACTCAAAGTCTATTTCAATCGCATTGTCTTTCACAATGTCGTAGCCTAGTATAGATTCGTAATTTTGCCCTATCGATTGGTTGACTACATAAAAATTATGGTTTTATGTTTTTCCTGCTGTGACAAATAGGATGCAATAACATCCTTGTTTCTCAAGAGGTTGCTTATTTATTGCTTTTTTAGATACCCAATTTGTACTCGTTGTATTGGTTTTCTGTGTTTTATTTGTTTAAAAATTTCTCCGTTTCTTAGGGATACCGCTGATCCACAGTCAATTTAGATCTTAATTGTTTGGTTTGCCATAGTTATTTTAACTACTGGTAAATGGTTGTTATTATTGTTGTTTTTGTTTCGATTTAAGTTTTGTACTCTTCTCACTCTTGTAAATCTGTTTCATTTCTTCTCTTTGTACCTTTCATGTGGGGATTTTCTATTCGATTGGGGCCCTTGTCGAAAATCCCTTACTAGTTTAAATTTCTTCTAAAAGTTTGATTGCTTCTGTTCTGCCATAATTTCTATTCCCATTGTTTCTCCCCTGCTAAATATTCTCTTGTCCACTCTGTTCCCATCTGGGAACTGCCCATGTATTTGGCCAACTTGAGTCTCTCTGCGATGGAAAATTCTCATTACAATTAGTTTTGATTGAATCATTGTGAGTATGTGTTTCTTTGGCATAGTTGTTCATTCTCCTACGGTATATGTGTAATTGTCTAGGGTAAGTGTATCTTCTTCTGTGACATGTTTGAGTTTCTCTGGGATGTATGTATGTTTCTCTAGGGTATGTGTAGGTTCCTCTAGGGTATATGTGGGTTTCTCTGTCATACTTCTGTTGCTGAGTATTGTTAGTGTGAGCTCTGCTTTGGCAAAAAGCTCCATGTCCTTGACATCTCCAACGTCCGCACTGCCTATATGTTCTGGTAATGTTACCCTGTGATGGTTTTAGCACTGCCCCCTGGAAGTACGTGGCGAAGTCCGTTAATAAATGTGCTATTATGCCCAATGTGCAAACGTATTCTAAGAAAGCATCAGCCACATCATTGGCTTATTGAATCTTTAATGCGTAAATTTTCATAAAGCGTGTAAAATAATCCTTTATATCCTTTATGCAAAGGATGTATATATTACCTTGTGAAGTTTCTGGTAATGGCCCGACGATATCCATGCTACAAGTCTGGAAAGGATAAGATGCTATAATGTTATTACTAAGTGGAACTAGTTTGTTACGGTCTTAAACTGCATGTATTCTTCACATCATTGTACATATTCCTTGGCGTCTGCAAACATGCCTTGCCAAAAAAAGTATTCTGACATATTTAGGAAGGTTTTTAAGTGTCCTGGTGTGATTAGCATGACATAGGTGTGGAATTCTTGCTCGATACATTTTGGAATAACTATTCGTTTTCTTAGAGAGTATTCCTGTTCTTCCTATTTGTGTGATATATGTGATGACGGACCATCTGCCAATACCTTATCCTGTTCAGATTTAGTCAGTGATTGTGGGTTGAATTGTAGTTTATCAATTATGCGTCTTGTTTCTATGTCCAAATCTTGCTCTAAACCTATGTCTCTTAATGAGGATACCTTTATTGTGAGTACATTGACACTGCTTGTGTTGACGTTGTTGTCGAATTCATGTTTGTTAAGTATATCTTTAATCAGATTTTCTTTCCAAGAAAGGTAATCTCTTTAACTAAGAATAAGCTCTTTTTCGAATTTAATATAATGTTAAATTTGTGCAATGGACAATTCCCGCATTTTTTAAAAACGAATGGAATAAGTACATACTTATGAAGAATTTCTTTCCGATTGCAAATATTTAAACAAAAGTAATTTAAAAAAAATAGTTTTTCAAATATTAAGAAAAGAAAATGCCCCAAAATCGAGCCAAAACCAGTCCGAACAAAACAGTAAACAAAATTCGTGACGTAAAGTCTATGGTTATCGTGAGGTTTCCGATAAATAGTTAGCGTTATAAAAGTTAGCATTGGTAGTCATTGCAATAAAATCCTTGTTTCTCAAGAGGTTGCTTATTTACTGCTTTTTTAGATACCCAATTTGTACTCGTTGTATTGGTTTTCTGTGTTTTATTTGTTTAAAAATTTATCCGTTTCTTAGGGATACCGCTGATCCACAGTCAATTTAGATCTTAATTGTTTGGTTTGCCATAGTTATTTTAACTACTGGTAAATGGTTGTTATTATTGTTGTTTTTGTTTCGATTCAAGTTTTGTACTCTTCTCACTCTTGTAAATCTCTTTCATTTCTTCTCTTTGTACCTTTCATGTGGGGATTCTTTATTCGATTGGGGCCCTTGTCGAAAATCCCTTACTACTTTAAATTTCTTCTAAAAGTTTGATTGCTTCTGTTCTGCCATAATTTCTATTCCCATTGTTTCTCCCCTGCTAAATATTCTCTTGTCCACTCTGTTCCCATCTGGGAACTGCCCATGTATTTGGCCAACTTGAGTCTCTCTGCGATGGAAAATTCTCATTACAATTAGTTTTGATTGAATCATTGTGAGTATGTATTTCTTTGGGATAGTTGTTCATTCTCCTACGGTATATGTGTGTTTGTCTAGGGTAAGTGTATCTTCTTCTGTGACATGTTTGAGTTTCTCTGGGATGTATGTATGTTTCTCTAGGGTATGTGTAGGTTCCTCTAGGGTATATGTGGGTTTCTCTGTCATACTTCTGTTGCTGAGTATTGTTAGTGTGAGCTCTGCTTTGGCAAAAAGCTCCATGTCCTTGACATCTCCAACGTCCGCACTGCCTATATGTTCTGGTAATGTTACCCTGTGATGGTTTTAGCACTGCCCCCTGGAAGTACGTGGCGAAGTCCGTTAATAAATGTGCTATTATGCCCAATGTGCAAACGTATTCTAAGAAAGCATCAGCCACATCATTGGCTTATTGAATCTTTAATGCGTAAATTTTCATAAAGCGTGTAAAATAATCCTTTATATCCTTTATGCAAAGGATGTATATATTACCTTGTGAAGTTTCTGGTAATGGCCCGACGATATCCATGCTACAAGTCTGGAAAGGATAAGATGCTATAATGTTATTACTAAGTGGAACTAGTTTGTTACGGTCTTAAACTGCATGTATTCTTCACATCATTGTACATATTCCTTGGCGTCTGCAAACATGCCTTGCCAAAAAAAGTATTCTGACATATTTAGGAAGGTTTTTAAGTGTCCTGGCGTGATTAGCATGACATAGGTGTGGAATTCTTGCTCGATACATTTTGGAATAACTATTCGTTTTCTTAGAGAGTATTCCTGTTCTTCCTATTTGTGTGATATGTGATGACGGACCATCTGCCAATACCTTATCCTGTTCAGATTTAGTCAGTGATTGTGGGTTGAATTGTAGTTTATCAATTATGCGTCTTGTTTCTATGTCCAAATCTTGCTCTAAACCTATGTCTCTTAATGAAGATACCTTTATTGTGAGTACATTGACACTGCTTGTGTTGACGTTGTTGTCGAATTCATGTTTGTTAAGTATATCTGGAATCAGATTTTCTTTTGAGGAAATGAGTTTGTGAGTTATGTCGTAATCCTGTAATTTTAAAATTTGACTAGAAACTCTTGTTGCAGGGTTGTCGATAGTCTTAATTTAGGATATTGTTTTCTTGTCTATTTCAACTTTAAATCTTCTTCCCAAACGTAGTATTTAAAGGCACACAGATTTTCTATATATGCGAACAATACTTATTTGCTTTGGTCTGAGCTTTTTGCTAAAGTATGCAATTGGTTGCTTAGTACCTGTCTTGGTATCGAGCTGCGATAAACAGCCTCCAATTGCTTTTATACTTGAGTTGGTAGATAATATAAAGTCCTTGTTTTAATCCGGATGAGTTAAGACTGGTGCTTTGTCTAGACAATCTTTTAAAATGTCGAAGGACATTTGTGCGTCAGTATTCCATATAAATCTTGTTTTGATTTTTATCAAATCAGTGAGTGGAGCTGCTATTTTGGAATAATCTTTGATGTACCTTCTACAGTAGCCTGTGAGGCCTAAGTATCCTCTGACCTGTTTGAAATTAACTGGTCTTCAGAATTTGGAAATTTTTACAAGATTCTCATTTGACTGTTTTGAACCTAGTTCGTTGATGTTATGTCCAAGAAAGGTAATATCTTTAACTAAGAAAAAGCTCTTTTTCGAATGTAATGTAATGTTAAATTAGCGCAATGGACAATTCCCGCATCTTTTAAAAACGATTGGAATTAGTACATTCTTAAGAATTTCTTTCAGAGTCTAAATATTTAAACAAAAGTCCTTTAAAAAAAATTGTTATTTAAATATTAAGAAAAGAAAATGTCTCAAAATCGAGCCAAAACCAGTCCAATCAAAACAGTCAACAAAATTCGTGACGTAAAGTGACCCTGGCATTTATGATTATCGTGAGGATTCCGCCAAATAGTTATCGTTATAAAAGTTAGCATTGGTAGACCATTGCCACATTTCGTACAGGTTGGAGTGATTTGCGAGAAACCTGCAAATCTGGTTTCCGATGCTGCATTTCAAGCCAAAACGTTTGAGATCTCTTTACGTCACGTTCAATGCCAACGAAATGAGTCCTTTTCTGGCCAACCTCTAACAGAGTAATTTTGATTGCAAATTAAAAAAAAAAGTAAAAGCGCATTGAGCAGAAATTTTTAGCATTGATTTTTAGATTAATTAATTTTGTTTCTTCTGCTTTTAATTTACATTGGTCTTGTAGTTTAGCAAACTTAATTGTTTGAATGTTGCTTATTTGACTGTAATCCGATTCTTATATTTTTATCTAGAAATCTTTAACCTTTAATAAATTTAACTCAGTCTAATTGTATCGTAATGTCTTTCACAATGTCGTAGCCTAGTATAGATTCGTAATTTTGTCCAATCGATTGGTTGACTACATAAATATTATGGTTTTATGTTTTTGCTGCTGTGACAAATAGGATGCAATAACATCCTTGTGTCTCAAGTGGTTGATTATTTACTGCTATTTTACATACTCAATTCGGTACTCGTTGTATTGGTCTTCTGTGTTTTATTTGTTCGAAAATTTATCCGGTTCTTAGGGATACCGCTGGTCCACAGTCAATCTAGATTTTAATTGTTTGGTTTGCCATAGTTATTTTAACTACTGGTAAATTGTTGTTATTGTTGTTGTTTTTGTTTCTATTTAAGTTTTGTATTCTTCTCACTCTTGTAAATCTGTTTCAATTCTTCTCTTTGTTCCTTTCATGGGGGGATTTTCTATTCGTTTGGGGCCAATGTCGAAAATCCTCTACTAGTTTAAATTTCTCCTAAAAGTTTGATTGCTTCTGTTTTGCCATAATTTATATTCCAATTGTTTCTCCCCTGCTGAATATTCTCTTGTCTACTCTGTTCCCATCTGGAATCTGCCCATGTATTTGGCCTGCTTGAGTCTCTCTGGGATTGAAGATTCCTATTAATATTAGTACTGATTGAATCATTGTGAGTATGTGTTTCTTTGGCATAGGTGTTCATTCTCCTGGGGTATATGTATGTTTGTCTAGGGTAAGTGTATCTTTCTGTGTGATATGTGAGAGTTTCTCTTTGATGTATGTATGTTTCTCTAGGGTATGTGTAGGTTCCTCAAGGGTATATGTGGGTTTTTCTGTCATACCTCTGTTGCTGAGTATTGTTAGTGTGAGCTCTGCTTTGGCAAAAAGCTTCATTTCCTTGACATCTCCAACGTCCACACTGCCTACATGGCCTGGTAATGTTACCCTGTTGAGCGTTTTCAAATGAATGTCGCTTGTGTTGTTCTTGGGACGAAAGCTTTAATACTTTCGTCCGGTTTTAATCGGCTGGAAAAAAGGTTCTGTCGCCGTATCTTTAAACTGTCATGCTTTGAAAGTAATTAAGGAATTTTTCCTCGAATATTTCGTCTTCAAAATCAAGCTCTTCATTGTTCATTAAACTGCTTAATGCTCATCATTAGAATTTTATCATTACAATTTTGTGACTGTCTGGTGAGCTTGTATTGTCCGTTATTTTACGAATAATATCGATTAAGAATCCTGGGGTAACTGCGGATGTTCCATCAAATGTTGGAATTAAATTTTCGATCGCTGCTAAATTTGGAAAACTGTCGGTTGGTCATATTAGCGTGGCCTTATTTACTCTGATTCGGTACTGTTTCCGCCTAAATCTAAATAATAGCTATAAGGAATTGAAATCGATGGGATTACTTTGACTCGAAGAAAGTATAGTAGTTAGCCATCAAGAAACAACTTCATTTAATTAACAGATATTAATTGTTCTTAATATAGAAAGAGAAGAAAAATAAGAATATTATTATATTGGCAATACAAAAAAGAAAAAAAAATCGATGTAGTTCAATTGAACGCTAAGAATATCAAATTGAAATGCACACACCAAACGTCTATAAAATTTTGAAATTCATTGATCATCACCAATAATATCACTCTATTTGAGTATGAAGAAACAATAATTGCCTTACTAAAATTGTCTAGCTTCTTACTCCATAAATTGGCAATTTTGTAAGTTTAAAGAAAACTGTATATATAAAAAAAAACCAGTTACTATACTTTCAAATTAAGTTAATATCAAAATAATCATAAATAATTAATTGACCTTTGATTAGCAGTGAGAAATTGGCCATATGCACTTACTGGTTAATATCGTTATCATTGCCAATCTAAAGAAAGTCCGGTCTCAAGGGTTGTCCTTAATTGGCACCACACAAATTTAAATCTGTCCTTTTGTATGGCTCCCTTGTCTATATCTGCGTGAGTGTGTGAATCCGAATACCTGCTATATTTAAGCTAAAATTTTACTTGCTCCCTTGAACTCTGATCAAGTGAGACCCTTAATCATATTTCTTCTTTTGATATGATTTAATTTTTGATACTTTATATCTCTAAAGTTCACCGCTTTCTAATTGAAGTTTATCAGCAGTTATTGCCCTCCTCTGTTTCCTCGTTGTCTACAAACGGCTAAATGCCTGCCTCGGTATTTAAATCCACTTCTTTTGGTATTGTCTACTATGTTGTCTTTCTTCACTGGGAATTTTACTTTCCGTTGAGTGAAAGATAAATGTCTTTCAGCGTGCACTCGTTGGATTCTGGGATTGTGTCGATCCATGTTTTGTATTGTGTAATTCCATTCTTTGTTTTGGTGTAATATAATGTGAGGGCCATCATATAATGATCGTTTAGGTAGACGTACTATCCTACCTAGGTTTGGACTGTGTAAAAAGACCATTTGTCCTATTTCAAATGTTCTTGTTTTCGCACCACAGTTTAAGCGATAGGCTTGCTATGCCTCTGCAGCTTTTTTGAAATTCTCCTTTACTATTTTTTTTTTCCTGAATTAATTGTATTTTATCTTCAACATATATGGGAATTGAGTCATATCGACTTCCTTGTGATTCTGGTTGAATAGTGTATTGCATGCTTGTTTGAAAGCCAATTAATTAGAAAAATCTTGAAAATTTCGTCATTGAGTGAGTTGTGTTGTTATAATGTAGAGTGTAGAAGTCTAGTTATGCAGTTTTCCCTAGTTAGGATTGATAAGGAGGTCTTCAGACGTCTAACGTCCACATTGCCTAATTGACCTGGTAATGCTAGCCTGTGATGGTTAGTTTGCACTCCGTTGATAAATTTGCTATTATGCCCAATGTGCAAATGTATTATATGAAAGCATCAGCCACCTCATTGGCTTGTTGAATCTTTAATGCATAAAGTTTCATACAGCTTGTAAAATAATCGTTGATGCGAAAAATGTATCTATTACCTTGTGAAGTTTCTGGTAATGGCCCGACGATATCCACCTACATGTCTGGAAAGGATAAGATGCTAGAATGTTATTACTGAGTGGAACTTGTTTTTAGCGGTTGGGTGACTTAAACTGCATTTTATCTTAACATGGATTGTACAAACTCCTTGGCGTCTGCAAACATGCCTTGCCAATAAAAGTATTCTGACATATTTAGGAAGGTTTTTAAGTGTCCTGTGTGAAAAGCATGTCATTGGACTAAAATGTTAGCTCTTAACTTTTAGGAAAAACTATTTATTTTCTTGGAGAGAGTCCCTTTTCTTTCAGTTTGCCTCTGTTGCTGAGTAGTGTTGGTGTGAGCTCTGCTTCAGCAAAAAGCTCCAAGTCCTTTTCTTCTCCACCGTCCACATTGCTAATTGGCCTGGTAATGTTTTCCTGTGAAGGTTAGTAAGCACTGCCTCTTGGAAGTTGGTGGCGAACAATGTTAATAAATGTGCTATGATGCCCAAAGTGCGAACATATTCTAAGAAAGCATCAGTCACAGCATTGGCTTGTTGAATCTTTAATGCGTAAATTTTCATAAAGCGCGTAAAATAATCCCTTATGCAAAGGACGTATCTATTACCTTGTGAAGTTTCTGGTAAAGGCCCGACGATATCCATGCTACAAGTCTGGAAAGGATAAGATGCTATAATGTTATAAATAAGTGGAACTAGTTTGTTACGGTTGGGTGTCTTAAACTGCATGTATTCTTCACATCATTGTACATATTCCTTGGCGTCTGCAAACATGCCTTGCCAAAAAAAGTATTCTGACATATTTAGGAAGGTTTTTAAGTGTCCTGGCGTGATTAGCTTGACATAGGTGTGGAATTCTTGCTCGATACATTTTGGAATAACTATTCGTTTTCTTAGAGAGTATTCCTGTTCTTCCTATTTCTGTGATATATGTGATGACGGACCATCTGCCAATACCTTATCCTGTTCAGATTTAGTCAGTGATTGTGGGTTGAATGGTAGTTTATCAATTATGCGTCTTGTTTCTATGTCCAAATCTTGCTCTAAACCTATGTCTCTTAATGAGGATACCTTTATTGTGAGTTCATTGACTCTGCTTGTGTTGTCGTTGTTGTCGAATTCATGTTTGTTAAGTATATCTGGAATCAGATTTTCTTTTGAGGAAATGAGTTTGTAAGTTATGTCGTAATCCTGTAATTTTAAAATTTGACTAGAAACTCTTGTTGCAGGGTTGTCGATAGTCTTAATTTAGGATATTGTTTTCTTGTCTATTTCAACTTTTAATCTTCTTCCCAAACGTAGTATTTAAAGGCACACAGATTTTCTATATATGCGAACAATACTTATTTGCTTTGGTCTGAGCTTTTTGCTAAAGTATGCAATTGGTTGCTTAGTACATGTCTTTGTATCGAGCTGCGATAAACATCCTTCAATCGCTTTTATACTTGAGTTGGTAGATAATATAAAGTCCTTATTGTAATCCGGATGAGTTAAGACTGGTGCTTTGTTTAGACAATCATTTAAAATGTCGAAGGACATTTGTGCGTCAGTATTCCATATAAATCTTGTTTTGATTTTTATCAAATCAGTGAGTGGAGCTGCTATTTTGGAATAATCTTTGATGTACCTTCTACAGTAGCCTGTGAGGCCTAAGTATCCTCTGACCTGTTTGAAATTAACTGGTCTTCTGAATTTGGAAATTTTTACAAGATTCTCATTTGACTGTTTTGAACCTAGTTCGTTGATGTTATGTCCAAGAAAGGTAATATCTTTAACTAAGAAAAAGCTCTTTTTCGAATGTAATGTAATGTTAAATTAGCGCAATGGACAATTCCCGCATCTTTTAAAAACGATTGGAATTAGTGCATTCTTATTAAGAATTTCTTTCAGAGTCTAAATATTTAAACAAAAGTCCTTTAAAAAAAATTGTTATTTAAATATTAAGAAAATAAATTGTCTCAAAATCGAGCCAAAACCAGTCCAATCAAAACAGTCAACAAAATTCGTGACGTAAAGTGACCCTGGCATTTATGATTATCGTAAGGATTCCGCCAAATAGTTATCGTTATAAAAGTTAGCATTGGTAGACCATTGCCACAGTTCGTACAGGTTGGCGTGATTTGCGAGAAACCTGCAAATATGGTTTCCGATGCTGCATTTCAAGCCAAAACGTTTGAGATCTCTTTACGTCACGCTCAATGCCAACGAAATGAGTCGTTTTCTCGGCGACTTCTCACAGAGTAATTTTGATCGCAAATTAAAAAAAAAGAAAAAGCGCATTGAGCAGAAATTTTTAGCATTGATTGGTAAAGGTAATTAATTTTGTTTCTCCTGGTTTTAATACATTGGTCTGGTAGTTTAGCATTCTTAATTGTGTGAATGTTGCTTATTTGACTGTAATTCGAGTCGTATATTTTTATCTAGAAGTCTTTAACCTTTAATAAATTTAACTCAAAGTCTATTTCAATCGCATTGTCTTTCACAATGTCGTAGCCTAGTATAGATTCGTAATTTTGCCCTATCGATTGGTTGACTACATAAAAATTATGGTTTTATGTTTTTCCTGCTGTGACAAATAGGATGCAATAACATCCTTGTTTCTCAAGAGGTTGCTTATTTATTGCTTTTTTAGATACCCAATTTGTACTCTTTGTATTGGTTTTCTGTGTTTTATTTGTTCAAAAATTTCTCCGTTTCTTAGGGATACCGCTGATCCACAGTCAATTTAGATCTTAATTGTTTGGTTTGCCATAGTTATTTTAACTACTGGTAAATGGTTGTTATTATTGTTGTTTTTGTTTCGATTTAAGTTTTGTACTCTTCTCACTCTTGTAAATCTGTTTCATTTCTTCTCTTTGTACCTTTCATGTGGGGATTTTCTATTCGATTGGGGCCCTTGTCGAAAATCCCTTACTAGTTTAAATTTCTTCTAAAAGTTTGATTGCTTCTGTTCTGCCATAATTTCTATTCCCATTGTTTCTCCCCTGCTAAATATTCTCTTGTCCACTCTGTTCCCATCTGGGAACTGCCCATGTATTTGGCCAACTTGAGTCTCTCTGCGATGGAAAATTCTCATTACAATTAGTTTAATTGAATCATTGTGAGTATGTGTTTCTTTGGGATAGTTGTTCATTCTCCTACGGTATATGTGTGTTTGTCTAGGGTAAGTGTATCTTCTTCTGTGACATGTTTGAGTTTCTCTGGGATGTATGTATGTTTCTCTAGGGTATGTGTAGGTTCCTCTAGGGTATATGTGGGTTTCTCTGTCATACTTCTGTTGCTGAGTATTGTTAGTGTGAGCTTTGCTTTGGCAAAAAGCTCCATGTCCTTGACATCTCCAACGTCCGCACTGCCTATATGTTCTGGTAATGTTATTCTGTGATGGTTTTAGCACTGCCCCCTGGAAGTACGTGGCGAAGTCCGTTAATAAATGTGCTATTATGCCCAATGTGCAAACGTATTCTAAGAAAGCATCAGCCACATCATTGGCTTATTGAATCTTTAATGCGTAAATTTTCATAAAGCGTGTAAAATAATCCTTTATATCCTTTATGCAAAGGATGTATATATTACCTTGTGAAGTTTCTGGTAATGGCCCGACGATATCCATGCTACAAGTCTGGAAAGGATAAGATGCTATAATGTTATTACTAAGTGGAACTAGTTTGTTACGGTCTTAAACTGCATGTATTCTTCACATCATTGTACATATTCCTTGGCGTCTGCAAACATGCCTTGCCAAAAAAAGTATTCTGACATATTTAGGAAGGTTTTTAAGTGTCCTGGCGTGATTAGCATGACATAGGTGTGGAATTCTTGCTCGATACATTTTGGAATAACTATTCGTTTTCTTAGAGAGTATTCCTGTTCTTCCTATTTGTGTGATATGTGATGACGGACCATCTGCCAATACCTTATCCTGTTCAGATTTAGTCAGTGATTGTGGGTTGAATTGTAGTTTATCAATTATGCGTCTTTCTATGTCCAAATCTTGCTCTAAACCTATGTCTCTTAATGAGGATACCTTTATTGTGAGTACATTGACACTGCTTGTGTTGACGTTGTTGTCGAATTCATGTTTGTTAAGTATATCTGAAATCAGATTTTCTTTTGAGGAAATGAGTTTGTAAGTTATGTCGTAATCCTGTAATTTTAAAATTTGACTAGAAACTCTTGTTGCAGGGTTGTCGATAGTCTTAATTTAGGATATTGTTTTCTTGTCTATTTCAACTTTAAATCTTCTTCCCAAACGTAGTATTTAAAGGCACACAGATTTTCTATATATGCGAACAATACTTATTTGCTTTGGTCTGAGCTTTTTGCTAAAGTATACAATTGGTTGCTTAGTACTTGTCTTGGTATCGAGCTGCGATAAACAGCCTCCAATTGCTTTTATACTTGAGTTGGTAGATAATATAAAGTCCTTGTTTTAATCCGGATGAGTTAAGACTGGTGCTTTGTCTAGACAATCTTCTAAAATGTCGAAGGACATTTGTGCGTCAGTATTCCATATAAATCTTGTTTTGATTTTTATCAAATCAGTGAGTGGAGCTGCTATTTTGGAATAATCTTTGATGTACCTTCTACAGTAGCCTGTGAGGCCTAAGTATCCTCTGACCTGTTTGAAATTAACTGGTCTTCAGAATTTGGAAATTTTTACAAGATTCTCATTTGACTGTTTTGAACCTAGTTCGTTGATGTTATGTCCAAGAAAGGTAATATCTTTAACTAAGAAAAAGCTCTTTTTCGAATGTAATGTAATGTTAAATTAGCGCAATGGACAATTCCCGCATCTTTTAAAAACGATTGGAATTAGTACATTCTTAAGAATTTCTTTCAGAGTCTAAATATTTAAACAAAAGTCCTTTAAAAAAAATTGTTATTTAAATATTAAGAAAAGAAAATGTCTCAAAATCGAGCCAAAACCAGTCCAATCAAAACAGTCAACAAAATTCGTGACGTAAAGTGACCCTGGCATTTATGATTATCGTGAGGATTCCGCCAAATAGTTATCGTTATAAAAGTTAGCATTGGTAGACCATTGCCACATTTCGTACAGGTTGGAGTGATTTGCGAGAAACCTGCAAATCTGGTTTCCGATGCTGCATTTCAAGCCAAAACGTTTGAGATCTCTTTACGTCACGTTCAATGCCAACGAAATGAGTCCTTTTCTGGCCAACCTCTAACAGAGTAATTTTGATTGCAAATTAAAAAAAAAAGTAAAAGCGCATTGAGCAGAAATTTTTAGCATTGATTTTTAGATTAATTAATTTTGTTTCTTCTGCTTTTAATTTACATTGGTCTTGTAGTTTAGCAAACTTAATTGTTTGAATGTTGCTTATTTGACTGTAATCCGATTCTTATATTTTTATCTAGAAATCTTTAACCTTTAATAAATTTAACTCAGTCTAATTGTATCGTAATGTCTTTCACAATGTCGTAGCCTAGTATAGATTCGTAATTTTGTCCAATCGATTGGTTGACTACATAAATATTATGGTTTTATGTTTTTGCTGCTGTGACAAATAGGATGCAATAACATCCTTGTGTCTCAAGTGGTTGATTATTTACTGCTATTTTACATACTCAATTCGGTACTCGTTGTATTGGTCTTCTGTGTTTTATTTGTTCGAAAATTTATCCGGTTCTTAGGGATACCGCTGGTCCACAGTCAATCTAGATTTTAATTGTTTGGTTTGCCATAGTTATTTTAACTACTGGTAAATTGTTGTTATTGTTGTTGTTTTTGTTTCTATTTAAGTTTTGTATTCTTCTCACTCTTGTAAATCTGTTTCAATTCTTCTCTTTGTTCCTTTCATGGGGGGATTTTCTATTCGTTTGGGGCCAATGTCGAAAATCCTCTACTAGTTTAAATTTCTCCTAAAAGTTTGATTGCTTCTGTTTTGCCATAATTTATATTCCAATTGTTTCTCCCCTGCTGAATATTCTCTTGTCTACTCTGTTCCCATCTGGAATCTGCCCATGTATTTGGCCTGCTTGAGTCTCTCTGGGATTGAAGATTCCTATTAATATTAGTACTGATTGAATCATTGTGAGTATGTGTTTCTTTGGCATAGGTGTTCATTCTCCTGGGGTATATGTATGTTTGTCTAGGGTAAGTGTATCTTTCTGTGTGATATGTGAGAGTTTCTCTTTGATGTATGTATGTTTCTCTAGGGTATGTGTAGGTTCCTCAAGGGTATATGTGGGTTTTTCTGTCATACCTCTGTTGCTGAGTATTGTTAGTGTGAGCTCTGCTTTGGCAAAAAGCTTCATTTCCTTGACATCTCCAACGTCCACACTGCCTACATGGCCTGGTAATGTTACCCTGTTGAGCGTTTTCAAATGAATGTCGCTTGTGTTGTTCTTGGGACGAAAGCTTTAATACTTTCGTCCGGTTTTAATCGGCTGGAAAAAAGGTTCTGTCGCCGTATCTTTAAACTGTCATGCTTTGAAAGTAATTAAGGAATTTTTCCTCGAATATTTCGTCTTCAAAATCAAGCTCTTCATTGTTCATTAAACTGCTTAATGCTCATCATTAGAATTTTATCATTACAATTTTGTGACTGTCTGGTGAGCTTGTATTGTCCGTTATTTTACGAATAATATCGATTAAGAATCCTGGGGTAACTGCGGATGTTCCATCAAATGTTGGAATTAAATTTTCGATCGCTGCTAAATTTGGAAAACTGTCGGTTGGTCATATTAGCGTGGCCTTATTTACTCTGATTCGGTACTGTTTCCGCCTAAATCTAAATAATAGCTATAAGGAATTGAAATCGATGGGATTACTTTGACTCGAAGAAAGTATAGTAGTTAGCCATCAAGAAACAACTTCATTTAATTAACAGATATTAATTGTTCTTAATATAGAAAGAGAAGAAAAATAAGAATATTATTATATTGGCAATACAAAAAAGAAAAAAAAATCGATGTAGTTCAATTGAACGCTAAGAATATCAAATTGAAATGCACACACCAAACGTCTATAAAATTTTGAAATTCATTGATCATCACCAATAATATCACTCTATTTGAGTATGAAGAAACAATAATTGCCTTACTAAAATTGTCTAGCTTCTTACTCCATAAATTGGCAATTTTGTAAGTTTAAAGAAAACTGTATATATAAAAAAAAAACAGTTACTATACTTTCAAATTAAGTTAATATCAAAATAATCATAAATAATTAATTGACCTTTGATTAGCAGTGAGAAATTGGCCATATGCACTTACTGGTTAATATCGTTATCATTGCCAATCTAGAGAAAGTCCGGTCTCAAGGGTTGTCCTTAATTGGCACCACACAAATTTAAATCTGTCCTTTTGTATGGCTCCCTTGTCTATATCTGCGTGAGTGTGTGAATCCGAATACCTGCTATATTTAAGCTAAAATTTTACTTGCTCCCTTGAACTCTGATCAAGTGAGTCCCTTAATCATATTTCTTCTTTTGATATGATTTAATTTTTGATACTTTATATCTCTAAAGTTCACCGCTTTCTAATTGAAGTTTATCAGCAGTTATTGCCCTCCTCTGTTTCCTCGTTGTCTACAAACGGCTAAATGCCTGCCTCGGTATTTCCATCCACTTCTTTTGGTATTGTCTACTTGTTGTCTTTCTTCACTGGGAATTTTACTTTCCGTTGAGTGAAAGATAAATGTCTTTCAGCGTGCACTCGTTGGATTCTGGGATTGTGTCGATCCATGTTTTGTATTGTGTAATTCCATTCTTTGTTTTGGTGTAATATAATGTGAGGGCCATCATATAATGATCGTTTAGGTAGACGTACTATCCTACCTAGGTTTGGACTGTGTAAAAAGACCATTTGTCCTATTTCAAATGTTCTTGTTTTCGCACCACAGTTTAAGCGATAGGCTTGCTATGCCTCTGCAGCTTTTTTGAAATTCTCCTTTACTATTTTTTTTTTTCCTGAATTAATTGTATTTTATCTTCAACATATATGGGAATTGAGTCATATCGACTTCCTTGTGATTCTGGTTGAATAGTGTATTGCATGCTTGTTTGAAAGCCAATTAATTAGAAAAATCTTGAAAATTTCGTCATTGAGTGAGTTGTGTTGTTATAATGTAGAGTGTAGAAGTCTAGGTATGCAGTTTTCCCTAGTTAGGATTGATAAGGAGGTCTTCAGACGTCTAACGTCCACATTGCCTAATTGACCTGGTAATGCTAGCCTGTGATGGTTAGTTTGCACTCCGTTGATAAATTTGCTATTATGCCCAATGTGCAAATGTATTATATGAAAGCATCAGCCACCTCATTGGCTTGTTGAATCTTTAATGCATAAAGTTTCATACAGCTTGTAAAATAATCGTTGATGCGAAAAATGTATCTATTACCTTGTGAAGTTTCTGGTAATGGCCCGACGATATCCACCTACAAGTCTGGAAAGGATAAGATGCTAGAATGTTATTACTGAGTGGAACTTGTTTTTAGCGGTTGGGTGACTTAAACTGCATTTTATCTTAACATGGATTGTACAAACTCCTTGGCGTCTGCAAACATGCCTTGCCAATAAAAGTATTCTGACATATTTAGGAAGGTTTTTAAGTGTCCTGTGTGAAAAGCATGTCATTGGACTAAAATGTTAGCTCTTAACTTTTAGGAAAAACTATTTATTTTCTTGGAGAGAGTCCCTTTTCTTTCAGTTTGCCTCTGTTGCTGAGTAGTGTTGGTGTGAGCTCTGCTTCAGCAAAAAGCTCCAAGTCCTTTTCTTCTCCACCGTCCACATTGCTAATTGGCCTGGTAATGTTTTCCTGTGAAGGTTAGTAAGCACTGCCTCTTGGAAGTTGGTGGCGAACAATGTTAATAAATGTGCTATGATGCCCAAAGTGCGAACATATTCTAAGAAAGCATCAGTCACAGCATTGGCTTGTTGAATCTTTAATGCGTAAATTTTCATAAAGCGCGTAAAATAATCCCTTATGCAAAGGACGTATCTATTACCTTGTGAAGTTTCTGGTAAAGGCCCGACGATATCCATGCTACAAGTCTGGAAAGGATAAGATGCTATAATGTTATAAATAAGTGGAACTAGTTTGTTACGGTTGGGTGTCTTAAACTGCATGTATTCTTCACATCATTGTACATATTCCTTGGCGTCTGCAAACATGCCTTGCCAAAAAAAGTATTCTGACATATTTAGGAAGGTTTTTAAGTGTCCTGGCGTGATTAGCTTGACATAGGTGTGGAATTCTTGCTCGATACATTTTGGAATAACTATTCGTTTTCTTAGAGAGTATTCCTGTTCTTCCTATTTCTGTGATATATGTGATGACGGACCATCTGCCAATACCTTATCCTGTTCAGATTTAGTCAGTGATTGTGGGTTGAATGGTAGTTTATCAATTATGCGTCTTGTTTCTATGTCCAAATCTTGCTCTAAACCTATGTCTCTTAATGAGGATACCTTTATTGTGAGTTCATTGACTCTGCTTGTGTTGTCGTTGTTGTCGAATTCATGTTTGTTAAGTATATCTGGAATCAGATTTTCTTTTGAGGAAATGAGTTTGTAAGTTATGTCGTAATCCTGTAATTTTAAAATTTGACTAGAAACTCTTGTTGCAGGGTTGTCGATAGTCTTAATTTAGGATATTGTTTTCTTGTCTATTTCAACTTTTAATCTTCTTCCCAAACGTAGTATTTAAAGGCACACAGATTTTCTATATATGCGAACAATACTTATTTGCTTTGGTCTGAGCTTTTTGCTAAAGTATGCAATTGGTTGCTTAGTACATGTCTTTGTATCGAGCTGCGATAAACATCCTCCAATCGCTTTTATACTTGAGTTGGTAGATAATATAAAGTCCTTATTGTAATCCGGATGAGTTAAGACTGGTGCTTTGTTTAGACAATCTTTTAAAATGTCGAAGGACATTTGTGCGTCAGTATTCCATATAAATCTTGTTTTGATTTTTATCAAATCAGTGAGTGGAGCTGCTATTTTGGAATAATCTTTGATGTACCTTCTACAGTAGCCTGTGAGGCCTAAGTATCCTCTGACCTGTTTGAAATTAACTGGTCTTCTGAATTTGGAAATTTTTACAAGATTCTCATTTGACTGTTTTGAACCTAGTTCGTTGATGTTATGTCCAAGAAAGGTAATATCTTTAACTAAGAAAAAGCTCTTTTTCGAATGTAATGTAATGTTAAATTAGCGCAATGGACAATTCCCGCATCTTTTAAAAACGATTGGAATTAGTACATTCTTATTAAGAATTTCTTTCAGAGTCTAAATATTTAAACAAAAGTCCTTTAAAAAAAATTGTTATTTAAATATTAAGAAAATAAAATGTCTCAAAATCGAGCCAAAACTAGTCCAATCAAAACAGTCAACAAAATTCGTGACGTAAAGTGACCCTGGCATTTATGATTATCGTAAGGATTCCGCCAAATAGTTATCGTTATAAAAGTTAGCATTGGTAGACCATTGCCACATTTCGTACAGGTTGGCGTGATTTGCGAGAAACCTGCAAATCTGGTTTCCGATGCTGCATTTCAAGCCAAAACGTTTGAGATCTCTTTACGTCACGTTCAATGCCAACGAAATGAGTCGCTTTCTGGCCAACCTCTAACAGAGTAATTTTGATTGCAAATTAAAAAAAAAAAGTAAAAGCGCATTGAGCAGAAATTTTTAGCATTGATTTTTAGATTAATTAATTTTGTTTCTTCTGCTTTTAATTTACATTGGTCTTGTAGTTTAGCAAACTTAATTGTTTGAATGTTGCTTATTTGACTGTAATCTGATTCTTATATTTTTATCTAGAAATCTTTAACCTTTAATAAATTTAACTCAGTCTAATTGTATCGTAATGTCTTTCACAATGTCGTAGCCTAGTATAGATTCGTAATTTTGTCCAATCGATTGGTTGACTACATAAATATTATGGTTTTATGTTTTTGCTGCTGTGACAAATAGGATGCAATAACATCCTTGTGTCTCAAGTGGTTGATTATTTACTGCTATTTTACATACCCAATTCGGTACTCGTTGTATTGGTCTTCTGTGTTTTATTAGTTCGAAAATTTATCCGGTTCTTAGGGATACCGCTGGTCCACAGTCAATCTAGATCTTAATTGTTTGGTTTGCCATAGTTATTTTAACTACTGGTAAATTGTTGTTATTGTTGTTGTTTTTGTTTCTATTTAAGTTTTGTATTCTTCTCACTCTTGTAAATCTGTTTCAATTCTTCTCTTTGTTCCTTTCATGGGGGGATTTTCTATTCGTTTGGGGCCAATGTCGAAAATCCTCTACTAGTTTAAATTTCTCCTAAAAGTTTGATTGCTTCTGTTTTGCCATAATTTATATTCCAATTGTTTCTCCCCTGCTGAATATTCTCTTGTCTACTCTGCTCCCATCTGGGAGATGCCCATGTATTTGGCCTGCTTGAGTCTCTCTGGGATTGAAAATTCTCATTACAATTAGTTTTGATTGAATCATTGTGAGTATGTGTTTCTTTGGGATAATTGTTCATTCTTCTAGGGTATATGTGTGTTTGTCTAGGGTAAGTGTATCTTCTTCTGTGACATGTTTGAGTTTCTCTGGGATGTATGTATGTTTCTCTAGGGTATGTGTAGGTTCCTCTAGGGTATATGTGGGTTTCTCTGTCATACTTCTCTTGCTGAGTATTGTTAGTGTGAGCTCTGCTTTGGCAAAAAGCTCCATGTCCTTGACATCTCCAACGTCCCCACTGCCTATATGTTCTGGTAATGTTACCCTGTGATGGTTTTAGCACTGTCCCCTGGAAGTACGTGGCGAAGTCCGTTAATAAATGTGCTATTATGCCCAATGTGCAAACGTATTCTAAGAAAGCATCAGCCACATCATTGTGTTATGAATTTTTCCACTGAGGCAATGATGGCACAATTTTCACGGTTTAAAAATATTTATTCTCTCTTCAGAAAACTCACAAAATTTATTCACAGGCAACAGTTTAATTACTCTCAAGCTTCAACACAAGCTTCAACAAAAATAACTTCGAATTCAGCGATTATACAAGCTCACTCCAATAGGTAAACAAAGCGATCAGCTTTCAACGAACTCCGAAGTCAATCTGCAAACTTTCCCGTTCTCCAGTCTTTTTATATACAAGCGCGTGAGACATTCTCGAAATTTCCAGCCAATTCATCGGAAACCAAATATCTCGAAACTTCTCGAATGCTTTAGGTGTTGCCACCTTTTTCTAACTTGTATAATCGCTATTAATTATTAAATAAAATAAGATAAAAATAAATTACAATAGAATTTTGAAATAATACGTCACTATTTACAATATATACAGACAATTTGTGCAACATTTCCCCCTTCTTAAAGACTGCACGTCCCGGGCAGTGAAGTCCTTAAGAGGAAAGGCAATTCAATCACTTCTTCTATAATATGGGGCTAGTCTATTGTTATGTACAACTCTAGGTTTACAGGAGGGTGTCCGTTGAATCCTTACCACGACGTCGTTGATCCTCTTAAGGACCACATACGGCCCTTCCCAGTTCGTCTGGAGCTTAGGGGAGAGTCCTTTCCGACGTTTAGGATTCCATAACCACACCTTGCCACCTTCCTGGAATGAACGTTCCGTGGCCTTGGCATCGTAGCGGACCTTCATGCGCTCTGTCATGATGTTGATTCTTTCTCTGGCGAACCGATGTACGGCTTCCAAACGTGCCTGGAGATCATCTAGATACTGGACAGGCGAGGAAGGGGTGTCCGGTGGTCGTCCAAAGAGGAGGTCGCAGGGTAGTCTAAGGTCTCTTCCGAAAATCATTTGAGATGGAGTATATCCGGTGGTCTCGTGAGTAGCACTTCTGTAGGCCAAAAGGAACAATGGAAGTTTCTGATCCCAATCTTGCTGTTTCTTGGAAACAAACAAGGAGAGATGATTCAGAATCGTTCTATTAAATCGTTCAACCATTCCATCGGATTGTGGGTGCAGGGGAGTTGTACGAGTCTTTTCCACGTCGAGCAAGTCACACAGCCCAGTGAAGACGGCAGAGTTGAAGTTCGTCCCCTGATCGGAATGTATCAGCAGGGGTACGCCAAATCCGGAGATCCAATTCTGTACGAGGACTTCTGCTACGGTTGTGGCTTCCTGATCCGGAATCGCGTATGCTTCTGGCCACTTGCTAAAGTAGTCCATGACAACTAGGATGTATTTGTTGCCATTAGTTGTGTGAGGTAGGGGGCCTAAGACGTCTAAAGCAATTCTTTCGAATGGTGCTCCCACGTTGTAACGTTGCAACTTTCCACGAGTTCGGGTCTTCGGTCCCTTTCGTGAATTGCATGCATCACAGGACTTGCACCACTTCTCCACGTCGGATTTTGCTTTGTCCCAGAAGAATCTCTCCCTGACTTTCTGAAGAGTTTTCGTGACACCAAAATGTCCTCCAGTAGAACTGCTGTGAAGTTCTTCTAGAACGTTGGTAACTCTAGAACTTGGAAGGATTAATTGCCACCGGAAGCTTTTGCCATCATCGGACTCCCATCGGCGGTAGAGTACTCCATTATTCAAGTGCAAAGAGTCCCACATAGCCCAATATCTCTTCATTGTTGGGCTATAGCGTGCAATTTCCTGCCAACTGGGTTTTCCGGTAGCTGCTTCCATGAATTCAATGAGAGGTTTCAAGTCTTGATCTTCAACCTGACACTTTCGAACATTCTGGTCACTCCAACGGTCCACGTCTGAAGTAGTCGACTTGGTGGTTATTTTCCGAACGGCCGATGTGTTAACCCCAAACTTAGACTCGGCATTGTAACAAAATCGACAATTCTCCGGACATGGTCTTCTAGAAAGAGCGTCTGCATTTCCATGGAACGTTCCTTTTCTGTGATGGATATCCATGTCGTATTCCTGCAGGCGCTGAATCCACCTTGCTATTTGTCCCTCTGTATTCTTGAAATTTAGCAACCAAGTCAGAGACGCATGATCAGTTCTTAAAAGAAATTTTCGGCCGTACAAGTAATGGTGAAAGTGCTCAACGGCTTTTACTATTGCCAGTAACTCCTTTCTTGTGACGCAGTAGTTCCGCTCGGATCTTGACAGGCTCTTACTAAAATAAGCGATGACTTTCTCCTGTCCTTCAATTTCCTGGGAAAGAACGGCGCCCACTCCCTCATTGCTGGCATCTGTATCCAGAATAAAGTCCTTGTTAACATCGGGAAAAGCCAAAACAGGCGCGGATGTTAAAACGTTCTTCAGTTGATTGAAGGAGTCGTCACAGTCGGCAGTCCACAGGAACTTCTGCTTGCTCTCTGTTAGTCGATGCAAAGGTCTGGCGATCTTGGAGAATCCCTTCACAAATCTACGGTAATACGTGCACAGGCCTAGGAAGCTTCGCAATTGATGAACATCTTGCGGTCGAGACCAAATTTGCACAGCATGGATCTTGGCTGGATCGGTGCTCACTCCCTCGGATGAGATGATGTGTCCGAGATAACTAACTTTCCTCCTAAAGAGCTTACATTTTGATGGGCTAAGTTTCAAGTGGGACGTTCAAACGTTCTTCACGTTTTGCAAGTGTTGATCAAAACTCCGCCCGGTTATAATGATATCGTCCAAATATACCAGACAGGTCTCGTAGGAAAGTCCTCTAAGCACAGTCTCCATTAGTCGCTCGAACGTAGCCGGTGCATTACACAAGCCAAACGGCATAACTTGAAACTGCCATAATCCTTGGCCGGTAGTGAAGGCAGTCTTCTCACGATCGTCGGGATGTATCTCCACTTGCCAGTATCCACTCTTCAAATCCAAAGTCGAAAACCACTGGTTCCCCGATAGAGTGTCCAAAGTGTCATCAATTCTTGGCAGAGGGTAGCTGTCCTTTTTCGTAATTTCGTTCAGCTTCCGGTAATCCACACAAAACCTGGTGGAACCATCCTTCTTTCGAACGAGTACGATTGGAGAGGCCCATGGACTTGAGGAGGGTTCGATAACTCTATTATCTTCCATTTCATGTAACAATCTCCCGACCTCCTCTTGTTTTGCGAAAGGAAGTCTTCGAGGATGTTGTTTAATAGGTAAATGGGTCCCAGTATCGATTCGATGTTGTGTAAGCTTCGTTCTTCCTACATCTTTCGATGACTTGGAGAAAACGTCCTGAAATTCTTTTATAAGGTTTCCAACAACCTTCTCTTGACTTCTTTCCAACCGAGCATCCTCGAGAAGCTGGTCCTCTAAATCCGCGGATGGTGCGGTCGGAAGCTCCTTCGATCCTCTTTCAATGCTTGTAACAGGTGTGCAAGTGGCAATTTCTTCCCCCTTCTTGATAACTCTTGTAGAATCACCGATGTTGGCCATTCTCACATGCCCCACCTCCTGAGAGAGATCCACAAGCGTCGCTCCTACTAGCACTCCTTTCGGGACGCTATTCGATGATGGGAAGTCCGTTACTCCAAATCGGAAGGCCTTCGGGAGCTCTGCCGTACCCTTTACAACTAAATCTGTCATGGAAGGGATGGCGATGTCTTCAAGAGCTACTATTCGATATGCACACGGCTCTTCCGAGTCCAAACCGAACAATGGAATTTCTTCTTTCCCTGTTTGAAGCTCGCCTTTCTCGAAATTCAAAGTAATTCCATTTTTCTTTAAAAAGTCCAATCCCAGAATACATGGGTCAATAATTTCAGCGACGTAAACGGTGTGAGTGTAGGTGTGAAATCCAAAAGAGATGTTGATATTTAATTTCCCATGCACAGAAATTTTGTCACCAGTCACAGTCTGTAGTGAAACTGAAGGCGCCGTGTAAAGAGGTTGGCCGTCCAGGCGCCGGGCTACATCCGTCCGTAAGATGGTTACATTTGCCCCTGAGTCAACTATTAGACGACAGGGAGTTCCATTGATCTTGCCCTCCACGAATAAACCATGGTTTCCTCCTTGAAGGGATGAGATGTGATAGAGGCTGAGTGGGGCACCACCTGCTCTACACGGCGACCTCCGCCTCACGAGATAGCCGCTCTTTAGTTTAACTGCTGAGGCTCGGACGAGGGTCTGTCCCCTCTCCTGTCCAATTCAGGGCAATCACGTCTGAAATGTCCTTCCCGGTTGCAGAGCCAACAAACCACTCTAGTTTTTCGATCCCTCGAGCCAGGAATATTTCTCATAATTCGCTCCATCTTGTTTTCCAGTTCTTGAAACTTTTTCGTGAAAAGTTCAGAGGAATCGTCTGCCAATGTTCCACGTACGAAACGCCGATCCTTTCTAGAAGCTTGCTGTGCGGCTTCTACTCTCATGGCATAGACGAGGGTGGACTTCAGATCTTTGCTGTCTGACATCCTGGTAGCTTGCTGTATGTCGGGATCTTTGATCGCATCCACGAAATACTGAAGAGACAGGTTATCTCGTACGTCCGAGGGACAGTCTGGGAAAGCGAGGAGCGACAGTCTTTCTATATCCGATGCCAATTCTTGAAGAGTTTCATTGGCCTTCTGCTGTCTCACTTTCAATTGCAGTCTGTTGTAATCCTTTAGATGCTGCTCCCCAAACCTTAACTCCAACGCACTTGCCAGCGCCACGAATTCTCCCCGCTTCTCTTCAGGTAGTGTCTGTAAAATGTCAGCAGCTTCACCTCGAAGAGATGCTGCGAGATGGAATGCCTTCGAAGTATCGTCCCAACCATTCGCAGAAGCAATAATTTCAAACTGCGTTTGATAAACGCGCCAAGACGACCTCCCATCAAAAGTGGCCACTTTGATGTTGGAACGTGGCGCAATGAAGGGAGTGGGAACATTATCCCATTTAGGAGTTGCAATGGTCGCAGCTTCGCGAGTTTCCACTTCCCGTAGTCTTTCTTCTACAGCATTATGAAACTTTTCAAACCTTTCTGCAACAGCGTCTTGAAACTTTTCCTGCTTCTCTTTCATGGTGGAAACTTTGTCACCTAAGTTGTTCACTTTTCCGTTGAACTCCTCAAACTTTTCATCAACTTCCTTTCTTACTGCATTGAATACTTCTTCTTTCACGGATTGCAGAACATTTGAGGTAGTTTCTACTATAGTTGATTCCACCATTGAGGCTAGCTCTATCTTCATTTCTTCTTTGATTTCATTCACTGCTGCAGATGTTGTTTTACACTTGGCGGCTAAAGCTTTAATATCCGATGATGTTGCTTCTTGGCTGGCGGCGATTGCGGCGGCAAGTTCGGCGTTAGTCGTTTCTTGGCGGGCTTGTCCAGCGGCAATCGTAGCGAAAAGTTCGGCTTTCATTTCGGCTGCGGTGGTTTCTTGGCAGGCTTTCATTTCGGCTGCGGTGGTTTCTTGGCAGGCTTTCATTTCGGCTGCGGTGGTTTCTTGGCAGGCTTTCATTTCGGCTGCGGCGGTTTCTTGGCAGGCTTTCATTTCGGATTTTATTTCGGCGGCAGTGGATTCTTGTTGGGCCTTCATTCCAGCAATCATTTCCATCAACTGCTTCATTTGGTCTTCCATCATTCCTCTAGTTGTCGGCATTCAAAATTACGAGATCCCACTTCTGACACCACTGTTATGAATTTTTCCACTGAGGCAATGATGGCACAGTTTTCACGGTTTAAAAATATTTATTCTCTCTTCAGAAAACTCACAAAATTTATTCACAGGCAACAGTTTAATTACTCTCAAGCTTCAACACAAGCTTCAACAAAAATAACTTCGAATTCAGCGATTATACAAGCTCACTCCAATAGGTAAACAAAGCGATCAGCTTTCAACGAACTCCGAAGTCAATCTGCAATCTTTCCCGTTCTCCAGTCTTTTTATATACAAGCGCGTGAGACATTCTCGAAATTTCCAGCCAATTCATCGGAAACGAAATATCTCGAAACTTCTCGAATGCTTTAGGTGTTGCCACCTTTTTCTAACTTGTATAATCGCTATTAATTATTAAATAAAATAAGATAAAAATAAATTACAATAGAATTTTGAAATAATACGTCACTATTTACAATATATACAGACAATTTGTGCAACAATTGGCTTGTTGAATCTTTAATGCGTAAATTTTCATAAAGCGTTTAAAATAATCCTTTATATCCTTTATGCAAAGGATGTATCTATTACCTTGTGAAGTTTCTGGTAATGACCCGACGATATCCATGCTACAAGTCTGGAAAGGATAAGATGCTATAATGTTATTACTAAGTGGAACTAGTTTGTTACGGTTGGGTGTCTTAAACTGCATGTGATCTTCACATCATTGTACATATTCCTTGGCGTCTGCAAACATACCTTGCCAAAAAAAGTATTCTGACATATTTATTCTGCCAATACCTTATCCTGTTCAGATTTAGTCAGTGATTGTGGGTTGAATTGTAGTTTATCAATTATGCGTCTTGTTTCTATGTCCAAATCTTGCTCTAAACCTATGTCTCTTAATGAGGATACCTTTATTGTGAGTACATTGACACTGCTTGTGTTGTCGTTGTTGTCGAATTCATGTTTGTTAAGTATATCTGGAATCAGATTTTCTTTTCAGGAAATGAGTTTGTAAGTTATGTCGTAATCCTGTAATTTTAAAATTTGACTAGAAACTCTTGTTGCAGGGTTGTCGATAGTCTTAATTTAGGATATTGTTTTCTTGTCTATTTCAACTTTAAATCTTCTTCCCAAACGTAGTATTTAAAGGCACACAGATTTTCTATATATGCGAACAATACTTATTTGCTTTGGTCTGAGCTTTTTGCTAAAGTATGCAATTGGATGCTTAGTACCTGTCTTGGTATCGAGCTGCGATAAACAGCCTCCAATTGCTTTTACACTTGATTTGGTAGATAATATAAAGTCCTTGTTTTAATCCGGATGAGTTAAGACATTTGCTTTGTCTAGACAATCTTTTAAAATGTCGAAGGACATTTGTGCGTCAGTATTCCATATAAATCTTGTTTTGATTTTTATCAAATCAGTGAGTAGAGCTGCTATTTTGGAATAATCTTTGATGTACCTTCTACAGTAGCCTGTGAGGCCTAAGTATCCTCTGACCTGTTTGAAATTAACTGGTCTTCTGAATTTGGAAATTTTTACAAGATTCTCATTTGACTGTTTTGAACCTAGTTCGTTGATGTTATGTCCAAGAAAGGTAATGTCTTTAACTAAGAAAAAGCTATTTTTCGAATGTAATGTAATGTTAAATTAGCGCAATGGACGATTCCCGCATCTTTTAAAAACGATTGGAATTAGTACATTCTTATTAAGAATTTCTTTCAGAGTCTAAATATTTAAAAAAAAGTCCTTTAAAAAAAAATGGTATTTAAATATTAAGAAAAGAAAATGTCTCAAAATCGAGCCAAAAACAGTCAACAAAATTCGTGACGTAAAGTGACCCTGGCATTTATGATTATCGTGAGGATTCCGCCAAATAGTTATCGTTATAAAAGTTAGCATTGGTAGACCATTGCCACATTTCGTACAGGTTGGCGTGATTTGCGAGAAACCTGCAAATCTGGTTTCCGTTGCTGCATTTCAAGACAAAACGTTTGAGATCTCTTTACGTCACGTTCAATGCCAACGAAATGAGTCGTTTTCTGGCCAACCTCTAACAGAGTAATTTTGATTGCAAATTAAAAAAAAAGAAAAAGCGCATTGAGCAGAAATTTTTAGCATTGATTTGTAGAATAATTAATTTTGTTTCTTCTGTTTTTAATTTACATTGGTCTTGTAGTTTAGCAAACTTAATTGTGTGAATGTTGCTTATTTGACTGTAATCCGATTCGCATATTTTTATCTAGAAATCTTTAACCTTTAATAAATTTAACTCAGTCTAATTGTATCGTAATGTCTTTCACAATGTCGAGCCTAGTATAGATTCGTAATTTTGTCCAATCGATTGGTTGACTACATAAATATTATGGTTTTATGTTTTTCCTACTGTGACAAATAGGATGCAATAACATCCTTGTGTCTCAAGTGGTTGATTATTTACTACTTTTTTACATACCCAATTCGGTACTCGTTGTATTGGTCTTCTTTGTTTTATTTGTTCGAAAATTTCTCCAGTTCTTAGGGATACCGCAGGTCAACAGTCAATTTAGATCTTAATTAATTGTTTGGTTTGCCATAGCTATTTTAACTACTGGTAAATAGTTGTGTTGTTTTTGTTTCGATTTAAGTTTTGTATTCTTCTCACTCTTGTAAATCTGTTTCAATTCTTCTCTTTGTTCCTTTCAAGTGGGGATTTTCTATTCGATTGGGGCCCTTGTCGAAAATCCCTTACTAGTTTAAATATCTCCTAAAAGTTTGATCACTTCTGTTCTGAAATAATTTATATTCCAATTGTTTCTCCCCTGCTGAATATTCTCTTGTCTACTCTGTTCCCATCTGGGAGATGCCCATGTATTTGGCCTGCTTGAGTCTCTCTGGGATTGAAAATTCCTATTACAATTAGTACTGATTGAATCATTGTGAGTATATTTCTTTGGGATAGGTGTTCATTCTCCTAGGGTATATGTATGTTTGTCTAGGGTTAGTGTATCTTCCTGTGTGATATGTGTGCGTTTCTCTGGGATGTATGTATGTATGTTTCTCTAGGGTATGTGTAGGTTCCTCTAGGGTATATGTGGGTTTTTCTGTCATACCTCTGTTGATGAGTATTGTTAGTGTGAGCTCTGCTTTGGCAAAAAGCTTCATGTCCTTGACATCTCCAACGTCCACACTGCCTACATGGCCTGGTAATGTTACCCTGTTGAGCGTTTTCAAAAGCCTGTCGCTTGTGTTATTCTTGGGACGAAAGCTTTAATACTTTCTTAAGGTTTTAATCGGCTGGAAAAAAGGTTCTGTCGCCGTATCTTTAAACTGTTATGGTTTGAAAGTAATTAAGGAATTTTTTCTCGAATATTTCGTATTCAATATCAAGCTCTTCATTGTTCATTAAACTGCTTAATGCTCATCATTAGAATTTATCATTAGAATTTTATCATTACAATTTTGTGACTGTCTGGTGAGATTGTATTGTCCGTTATTTTACGAATAATATCGATTAAGAATCCTGGGGTAACTGCGGATGTTCCATCAAATGTTGGAATTAAATTTTCGATCACTGCAAAAATTTGAAAAACTGTCGGTTGGTCATATTAGCGTGGCCTTATTTACTCTGATTCGGTACTGTTTCCGCCTAAATCTAAATAATAGCTATAAGGAATTGAAATAGATGGGATTACTTTGACTCGAAGAAAGTATAGTGGTTAGCCATCAAGAAACAACTTCATTTAATTAACAGATATTTATTGTTCTTAATATAGAAAGAGAAGAAAAATAAGAAATATTATTATATTGGTAAGACGACAAAAAAAAAAAAAAAAAAAAAAAAAAAAAAAAAAATGTAGTTCAATTGAACGCTGAGAATATCAAATTGAAATGCACACACCAAACTTCTATAAAATTTTGAAATTCATTGATCATCACCAATAATATCACTCTATTTGAGTATGAAGAAACAATAATTGCCTTACAAAAATTGTCTAGCTTCTTACTCCATAAATTGGCAATTTTGTAAGTTTAAAGAAAACTGTATATATAAAAAAAAACTCCAGTTACTATACTTTCAAATTAAGTTAATATCAAAATAATCATAAATAATTAATTGACCTTTGATTAGCAGTCAGAAATTGGCCATATGCACTTACTGGTTAATATCGTTATCATTGCCAATCTAGAGAAAGTCCGGTCTCAAGGGTTGTCCTTAATTGGCACCACACAAATTTAAATCTGTCCTTTTGTATGGCTCCCTTGTCTATATCTGCGTTGGTGTGTAAATCCGAATACCTGCTATATTTAAGCTAAAATTTTACTTGCTCCCTTGAACTCTGATCAAGTGAGTCCCTTAATCATATTTCTTCTTTTGATATGATTTAATTTTTGATACTTTATATCTCTAAAGTTCACCGCTTTCTAATTGAAGTTTATCAGCAGTTATTGCCCTCCTCTGTTTCCTCGTTGTCTACAAACGGTGAAATGCCTGCCTCGGTATGTCCATCCACTTCTTTTGGTATTGTCTACTTGTTGTCTTTCTTCAATGTGAATTTTACTTTGCGTTGAGTGAAAGATAAAAGTCTTTCAGCGTGCACTCGTTGGATTCTGGGGTTTTGTCCCTCCATGTCTTGTATTGTGTAATTCCATTCTTTGTTTTGGTGTAATATAATGTGAGGGCCATCATATAATGGTCGTTTAGGTAGACGTACTGTCCTACCTAGGTTTGGACAGTGTAAAAAGACCATTGGTCCTATTTCGAATGTTCTTGTTTTCGCTCCACAGTTTAAGCGATAAGCTTGCTATGTCTCTGCAGCTTTTTTGAAATTCTCCTTTACTATTTTTTTTTCCTGAAATGATTGTATTTTGTCTTCAACATATATGGGAATTGAGTCATATCGACTTCGTTGTGATTCTGGTTGAAAAGTGTATTGCATGCTTGTTTGAAAGCCAATTAATTAGAAAAATTGTGAAAATTTCGTCATTGAGTGAGTTGTGTTGTTATGTTAGAGTGTAGAAGTCTAGGTATGCAGTTTTCCCTAGCTAGGATTGATAAGGAGGTCTTCAGACGTCTAACGTCCACATTGCCTAATTGACCTTGTAATGTTAGCCTGTGATGGTTAGTTTGCACTCCCCCTGGAAGTACGTGGCGAATTAATTTGATAAATTTGCTATTATGCCCAATGTGCAAATGTATTATATGAAAGCATAAGCCACCTCATTGGCTTGTTGAATCTTTAATGCGTAAAGTTTCATACAGCTTGTAAAATAATCGTTGATGCGAAAAATGTATCTATTACCTTGTGAAGATTCGGGTAATGGCCTGACGATATCCACCTACAAGTCTGGAAAGGATAAGATGCTAGAATGTTATTACTGAGTGGAACTTGTTTTTAGCGGTTGGGTGACTTAAACTGCATTTTATCTTAACATGGATTGTACAAATTCCTTGGCGTCTGCAAACATGCCTTGCCAATAAAAGTATTCTGACATATTTAGGAAGGTTTTTAAGTGTCCTGCGTGAAAAGCATGTCATTGGACAAAAATGTTAGCTCTTAACTTTTTGGAAAAACTATTTGTTTTCTTGGAGAGAGTCCCTTTTCTTTCAGTTTGCCTCTGTTGCCGAGTAGTGTTGGTGTGAGCTCTGCTTCAGCAAAAAGCTCCAAGTCCTTTTCTTCTCCAACGTCCACGGTAATGTTTTCCTGTGAAGGTTAGTAAGCACTGCCTCTTGGAAGTTGGTTGCGAACAATGTTAATAAATGTGCTATTATGCCCAAAGTGCGAACATATTCTAAGAAAGCATCAGTCACAGCATTGGCTTGTTGAATCTTTAATGCGTAAATTTTCATAAAGCGTGTAAAAGAATCCCTTATGCAAAGGATGTATCTATTACCTTGTGAAGTTTCTGGTAAAGGCCCGACGATATCCATGCTACAAGTCTGGAAAGGATATGATGCTAGAATGTTATTACTAAGTGGAACTATTTTGTAGCGGTTGGTTGACTTAAACTGCATGCAATCTTCACATCATTGTACATATTCCTTGGCGTCTGCAAACATGCCTTGCCAATAAAAGTATTCTGACATATTTAGGAAGGTTTTTAAGTGTCCTGGCGTGATTAGCATGACATAGGTGTGGAATTCTTGCTCGATACATTTTGGAATAACTATTCGTTTTCTTAGAGAATATTCCTGTTCTTCCTATTTGTGTGATATATGTGATGACGGACCATCTGCCAATACCTTATCCTGTTCAGATTTAGTCAGTGATTGTGGGTTGAATTGTAGTTTATCAATTATGCGTCTTGTTTCTATGTCCAAATCTTGCTCTAAATCTATGTCTCTTAATGAGGATACCTTTATTGTGAGTACATTGACACTGCTTGTGTTGTCGTTGTTGTCGAATTCATGTTTGTTAAGTATATCTGGAATCAGATTTTCTTTTGAGGAAATGAGTTTGTAAGTTATGTCGTAATCCTGTAATTTTAAAATTTGATTAGAAACTCTTGTTGCAGTGTTGTCGATAGTCTTATATTAGGATATTGTTTTCTTAACTATTTCAACTTTAAATCTTCTTCCCAAACGTAGTATTTAAAGGCACACAGATTTTCTATATATGCGAACAATACTTATTTGCTTTGGTCTGAGCTTTTTGCTAAAGTATGCAATTGGTTGCTTAGTACCTGTCTTGGTATCGAGCTGCGATAAACAGCCTCCAATTGCTTTTATACTTGAGTTGGAAGATAATATAAAGTCCTTGTTTTAATCCGGATGAGTTAAGACTGGTGCTTTGTCTAGACAAACTTTAAAAATGTCGAAGGACATTTGTGCGTCAGTATTCCATATAAATCTTGTTTTGATTTTTATCAAATCAGTGAGTGGAGCTGCTATTTTGGAATAATCTTTGATGTACCTTCTACAGTAGCCTGTGAGGCCTAAGTATCCTCTGACCTGTTTGAAATTAACTGGTCTTCAGAATTTGGAAATTTTTACAAGATTCTCATTTGACTGTTTTGAACATAGTTCGTTGATGTTATGTCCAAGAAAGGTAATATCTTTAACTAAGAAAAAGCTCTTTTTCGAATGTAATGTAATGTTAAATTAGCGCAATGGACAATTCCCGCATCTTTTAAACACGATTGGAATTAGTACATTCTTTTTAAGAATTTCTTTCAGAGTCTAAATATTTAAACAAAAGTCCTTTAAAAAAAATTGTTATTTAAATATTAAGAAAAGAAAATGTCTCAAAATCGAGCCAAAACCAGTCCAATCAAAACAGTCAACAAAATTCGTGACGTAAAGTGACCCTGGCATTTATGATTATCGTGAGGATTCCGCCAAATAGTTATCGTTATAAAAGTTAGCATTGGTAGACCATTGCCACATTTCGTACAGGTTGGCGTGATTTGCGAGAAACCTGCAAATCTGGTTTCCGATGCTGCATTTCAAGCCAAAACGTTTGAGATCTCTTTACGTCACGTTCAATGCCAACGAAATGAGTCGTTTTCTCGGCAACTTCTTACAGAGTAATTTTGATCGCAAATTAAAAAAAAAGAAAAAGCGCATTGAGCAGAAATTTTTAGCATTGATTGGTAAAGTAATTAATTTTGTTTCTCCTGGTTTTAATACATTGGTCTTGTAGTTTGGCAATCTTAATTGTGTGAATGTTGCTTATTTGACTGTAATTCGAGTCGTATATTTTTATCTAGAAATCTTTAACCTTTAATAAATTTAACTCAAAGTCTATTTGTATCGCATTGTCTTTCACAATGTCGTAGCCTAGTATAGATTCGTAATTTTGCCCTATCGATTGGTTGACTACAAAAATATTATGGTTTTATGTTTTTCCTGCTGTGACAAATAGGATGCAATAACATCCTTGTGTCTCAAGTGGTTGATTATTTACTGCTTTTTAACATACCCAACTCGGTACTCGTTGTATTGGTCTTCTTTGTTTTATTTGTTCGAAAATTTCTCCGGTTGTTAGGGATACCGCTGGTCCACAGTCAATTTAGATCTTAATTGTTTGGTTTGCCATAGTTATTTTAACTACTGGTAAATGGTTGTTATTATTGTTGTTTTGTTTCGATTTAAGTTTTGTACTCTTCTCACTCTTGTAAATCTGTTTCATTTCTTCTCTTTGTACCTTTCATGTGGGGATTTTCTATTCGATTGGGGCCCTTGTCGAAAATCCCTTACTAGTTTAAATTTCTTCTAAAAGTTTGATTGCTTCTGTTCTGCCATAATTTCTATTCTCATTGTTTCTCCCCTGTTAAATATTCTCTTGTCCACTCTGTTCCCATCTGGGAACTGCCCATGTATTTGGCCAACTTGAGTCTCTCTGGGATGGAAAATTCTCATTACAATTAGTTTTGATTGAATCATTGTGAGTATGTGTTTCTTTGGGATAGTTGTTCATTCTCCTAGGGTATATGTGTGTTTGTCTAGGGTAAGTGTATCTTCTTCTGTGACATGTTTGAGTTTCTCTGGGATGTATGTATGTTTCTCTAGGGTATGTGTAGGTTCCTCTAGGGTATATGTGGGTTTCTCTGTCATACTTCTGTTGCTGAGTATTGTTAGTGTGAGCTCTGCTTTGGCAAAAAGCTCCATATCCTTGACATCTCCAACGTCCGCTCTGCCTATATGTTCTGGTAATGTTACCCTGTGATGGTTTTAGCACTGCCCCCTGGAAGTACGTGGCGAAGTTAGTTAATAAATGTGCTAGTATGCCCAATGTGCAAACGTATTCTAAGAAAGCATCAGCCACATCATTGGCTTGTTGAATCGTTAATGCGTAAATTTTCATAAAGCGTTTAAAATAATCCTTTATATCCTTTATGGAAAGGATGTATCTATTACCTTGTGAAGTTTCTGGTAATGGCCCAATGATATCCATGCTACTTGTTTGGAAAGGATAAGATGCTAGAATGTTATTACTAAGTGGAACTGGTTTGTAGCGGTTGGGTGACTTAAACTGCATGTAATCTTCACATGATTGTACATATTCCTTGGCGTCTGCAAACATGCCTTGCCAATAAAAGTATTTTGACGTATTTTGTGAGGTTTTTAAGTGGTCCTGCGTGATTAGCATGACATAGGTGTAGAATTCTTGCTCGATACTTTTTGGAATAACTATTCGTTTCCTAGAGAGTATCCCTGTTCTTCCTATTCGTGTGATATATATGATGACGGACCATCTGCCAATACCTAATCCTGTTCAGATTTAGTCAGTGATTGTGGGTTAAATTGTAGTTTATCAATTATGCGTCTTGTTTCTATGGTCAAATCTTGCTCTTAACCTATGTCTCTTAATGAGGGTCCTGTATTGTATTGTATACCTGTATTGTGAGTGCATTGACACTGCTTATGTTGTAGTTGTGTTCGAATTCATGTCTGTTAAGTATATCTGGAATCAGATTTCTTTTGAGGAAATGAGTTTGTAAGTTATGTCATGATCCTGTAATTTTAAAATTTGACGAGAAACTCTTGTTGTAGTGTTGTCGGTAGTCTTAATTTGGAATAGTGTTTTGTTGTCTATTTCAACTGCAAATGTTCTTCCCTAAATGTAATGTTTTAAAGCAAGCAGATTTTTTATAAGTGCGAATAATTGTAATTCAAATATGGGATTTTTCATTGGCGTTGTGCTGAGCGTTTTGCTAAAGTAAGCAATAGGTTGCCTAATTCCTGTCCTAGTTCCTAGTTTTGATAAACAGCCTCCATTTACTTTTATACTTGAGTCAGTAGATAATATAAATTTTTTATTGAAATTCGGATGAGTTAAGACATTTGCTTTGTCTAGACAATATTTTACAATGTCGAAGGACTTTCGTGCTTCTGCGTTCCATGTAAATCTTGTTTCGAATTTTATCAAGACAGTGAGCGGAGCTGCTACTTTGGAATAATCTTTTATATACCATCTATAGTAGCATGAGAGAGGCATAAGAATTCGCTGACATGTTTTAATATAATTAACTGGTATTCTGAAGTTGGAAATATTTACTAGATTCTCATTTGAAGGAACCTAGTTCGTTGATGTTATGTGAAAGAAAGGTAATCTCTTCGACTAACAATAAGCTCTTTTTCGAATTTAATGTAATGTTAAATTTGCACAATTGTTGAAAGAAACATTGTAGTTTAAACGAAGTGTTCTCTATACTATGACGATCCATGGAAAAGTTATCTATATAGTTACTTATTTGCAAGCTCCTTTTCGTGTCTAAAATTTTGTCAGCCAGTTTTTGTATTCTGCTTGTGCTGTAAGAGAATCCCATAGGGAGACGCTTGAACGGCGTTGTTCCTATGGTAGGTTAATCTGTGTAAGTTCCTCTAGGGTATGTGTCGGTTTCTCTGCCATAGCTCTGTTGCTGAGTACTGTTAGCGTGAGCTCTGCTTTGGCAAAAATCTCCATATTCTTGGCATCTCCAACTTCCACATTGCCTAATTGGCCTGGTAATGTTACCCTGTGATAGTTAGTTAGCACTGCCCCCTGGAAGTTGGTGGCGAAGTCCGTTAATAATTTTGCTATTATGCCCAGTGTGCAAACATATTCAATGAAAGCATCAGCCACCTCATTGGCTAATTGATCAACGATTGATTTGCATGGCACCCCATTGTGTTTGAAAAGCAGTCTATTCCTTTTGGTTATCTCTCAATTTTATTTGAAAAAAAGATTGGGTTAAATCTGTTACATAAAAATATTTTGAACTCTTTAATTTCTCTATCTCTGACTGCATAAGTGGTAATGAATATCTCGAGAATTGTATCAATTTATTTAACTGGCGGAAATCAACACAGGCACGATATCTTTGATTGTTTGGTTCACCTGATTCATTCTTCTTTCTGACCATGACTAGAGGAAATTGTACAAAAAAAACTGGATGGTTCAATTATGTCTGCTTCTAATAATTCATTTAAATGTTCTCTTAAAATATCGATGAGATCACTTGGTACCTTAAATGGACTAGAGGTTTGCAGCTCGTCAGTTTTGACTGAGAACTCTGGTTGTACAGCGTCTGTGCTGCCTAATGTGACTAAACGAACGTTAAATACACCCGCATATTGGCGAAGTAACCTTAATAACTTTTTCTTTGTGCTTTGATGGAGATGTGATAAATTAATGTCACTTTCTTTTAAATCTTCCCTGCGCATTTGTCTTATTCTTTCTTTTTTTGCGTCCTCAATGTCAGATTCCACAGTGGCCTATATTCGTATTTTTGTTAAGTGTTATGCTTTCTGTCGTTATATTGGATATTATTGAGTTTTAATATTTTTGTCCATTGATACAATTGCAGGGTCAATTTGTATACCTCTGTTCCTTACAATGGACAAGTAAAGTATTTTTTAAAAATGGTAAAAAGCAAAAAATTTTAATAAAGAAAGCAAAGCTGATTCCTAATATGTAAGTTATATTGCGGTTAAAAATTTATTTAATTAAATATCGAAAGAAGAAAAATCGCAAAAACTGTTGAATCGTGACGTAACTGCAAAACGTTCCATTATTGGCTGGGTAGATTTGACGTTATAATCCGATGGAAAATTTTCTCCTTCATTTGTTTACCTACGACGACCTACGAATTTCATAGGAGCTGATATTCGTGGTGTAAAATCTGAAAGGTATTCATCCATTTTTAAAACAGTTTTTCATTTGTCTTTAATTTGATTGAATATGACTTACTTTTATTGTAAGTTTTTATTTTCAATTATCATTGCAGTCGCCAATTTTTTTACAATATTTTCGGAGTTCAAAATTTTACATACTTTACGAACATTTCGAAACGAAACACATATTTATCAAAAAACTGTATATTCGATTAAAAATCACTTTCTAGAATCTTCATTTTATTCTTGTACAAGTCATTCTTATACAAGTTAATTTGATTCTTGTACAAGAACCAAATGACTTTTTCCTTGTTCGTAAATTTTTTGGTGCTATTGCGAAAACTTTAATTCCGTTTTTCAACATCTCTTCACTCCTAAGAAAGTTATAAAAACACTAGTTTTCCATAGTACAGCTGTATCCAGTAGTATTGTTAAAATCAAATTTTCAGATTGATGGATTGAAACAGTAGAAGTTTCCACATTTTTTACTAATAAGTGAAATGTCTGTAACTTGACGTGCTATGTAAACAATTGCCATGAAAATCCAATACAGTAAAAAAAAAATTTACCATTATTTTCAATTTAGATTTTTTTTTCAGTTCAGATTAATTTATATTCCACAAGAAATTTTACTTTCCCATTTTCAAGAACACTTGTTACCTCTTTGAAAAACTTGTACATTTGACATTCACAAAATTGGCAACATTTATTACCAGAGAAAATAAAATCGATCGTTTTAACAAATTCTACCAAATTATCAAAGCAGAATAAAAAGTAAATATAATTTAATTTTGTGTATACATTTAATTTAATTGTATTTGTATATTTCTATTCAACTAAAACGCTGTTCCAATTTTCTTTGACCTACTTTAAAAAAAAAAAAATTTAGTTTAGTAAGAACAGTCAGGCGGCGATGTTCGCATACAGTCCGCTAGGACGAACTCTTATTACCTTGAAAGGCTTAAAAAGCTTCTATTTTTTTTTTTTTTTTTTTTTTTTTTTCCTCATATTAATTTCATGCCCTGCTTTGTACCTGTAGATGAATTTTATTTTCCATTCGTCTTTAACAAATTACATATACTCAAGATCACAAGCATAGACAATGCTTTAGTTTCTAGTCATGCAAATATAGCTTCTGCCATTACACAGTTAATACAATAATTATATATATTTTTTTTTTTTAGGATGATAATACTAATTCTAAAAACGGCAATATTTTTCGAAATTCCTTTGCAATTTTCTTAAACCAAATTTTAAATAACAAAAATAACTATACGTTATGGTTTTAAAATCCTTAAATATTTATTCACCTTTTTTTTTTTTTTTTTTTTTTGCTCTATGAATTTATATTTTTATAAAAATAAAACGATTCAATACTTTTTTTAAGTATTAGGTTTCATTCAAAATAACAAAACAAAAAAAAATATAGGAACTAATATTCAAATTTAATTCCAAACTGAAGAACTACTTTTTCTACGTATTTTTAAACTGTACGAACACTTTTAGGAACCACTGTATATCATATAGAATTTCAAAATAATTAGATCATTCTATAAAAACAAGAGTAATAGGAGTACTAATATCACATCAAAGTGATCTTCACAAACGTATCAAGAACATTTTGCAGAAACATTTGTCTCGTTTCATGACTTTACACCACTTCTTGCGGATATCTGCGTGTTTAGCAACACCGATAAATAATTTAGCAGCGTTGGAAACTGAAAAATTCTTACAATTCGGGACGAGGCAATGTTTGTACGCTGAGATTGGGGACATAATTTTAAATCGCTTAAAAGAAAACAAGATTTAAAAAAAAAATTAATTAAAACGCGCTATAGCAATGCGCATAAATTCACGATAGTTTCCCAGACTGCGCGAAGCCAAAGTCAGAATATGACGTAGGGGGACGTCACAACCAAGCTAGTCTCGTTTTTGCCGCGCTTTTAATAGTGGGAAATTGAAACGAGTGTAACTCGAAAAATATTGAATGGATTTCAAAAAATTTCTAGTTTTGGTTGGCTTTCGTCACTCTTAATAAAAAAAAAATGCTTAAATTGTCTATTGTGATCAATAAACTATCTTCATTAGGTTCTAAGTTAGCCTTGATTTGTAGTGTAATTTATTTTGTTTCTCCTGGTTTTAAATTACATTGTTCTTGTACTTTAGCAAACTTAATTGTATGAATGTTGCTTATTTGACTGTAATCCGAGTCGTGTATTTTTATCTAGAAATCTTTAACCTTTAATAAATTTAACTCAAAGTCTATTTGTATCGCATTGTCTTTCAGAATGTCATAGCCTAGTATAGATTCGTAATTTTGTCCTATCAATTGGTTGACTACATGAAAATTATGGTTTTATGTTTTTCCTGCTGTGACAAATAGTATGCAATAACATCCTTGTGTCTCAAGTGGTTGTTTATTTGCTGCTTTTTTAGATACCCAACTTGGTTCTCGTTGTATTGGTATTCTGTGTTTTATTTGTTCGAAAATTTCTCCTTTTCTTAGGGATACAGTTGCTCCACAATCAATTTAGATCTTAATTGTTTGGTTTGCCATAGTTATTTTAACTACTGGTAAATAGTTGTTACTGTTGGTATCTGTTTCATGTATGGTGTTTATGAATGTGCTTGTATGTTTGTCCTCCACCTATGTGTGCTGTTTTCTATAGATTGCCCCTCCTTTGGTATCGATTTAAGTTTTGTATTCTTCTCACTCTTGTAAATCTGTTTGAATTCCTCTCTTCCCACGGGTCCTTAATTTTGGTTTTAGTTTTTAAGGGCTCTTAAGAACTCCTTATTTTTGATAAATCAGGTTGTTAAAAACTCCTTAATTTCTCCCTAAAATTATAAGAGATAGCAAATTTCTGCCGGTTTTCGGAGCTGCATTAGCGAAATATGAAGTAGAGACAATCTGTCGTTAAAGCTCAAAATATAGTGATCAGAACACTAAACCCTTCTTCTAAGCCAGTTTTTTTTTTTTTTTTTTTTTTTTTTTTTTTTTTTTTTTTTTGGTAACTGAGTGGTGTTTAAATGTTAGGCCACATTCCGGAAACGATATCGCCTTATAAATTTCTAGTCTACGTGTATGGGTTGGCGGGTTTTTTGAAAAATTGGCAACAAGATCAAAACTATACCAATTCATTATGATGGGTGATTCAAAATCCACCAGTTGGAAAAATGGCCGTTGATGCTAAACAATGACTGAAAACCGAATGAATATGAAAATAATCAAGACAATAAGACATAATATGATAACTCGCGTTTGAAAATCTAAGAGGTAGAAAAAGGGAATTGAAGCAAACCAAGTTGCAAATCTTATCAGACTATTCATGAATTAACAAGAGACAAAACAGTAGTGGACAAATTTAATTTTGTTTTATCTGTTGCTAAGTTACTACGCCCTTTTCTCAAATTCTTTCAAAATGATAAACTCCTCTTGCCCTTTTATGAAGATGACTAGTCTAAACTCGTCATACAGTGCATGAAATATTTCATTGTTCTAAATCAAGACCTTAAAATTACTGCAATAGTATTAAAATTTTGTACGTTTGACTTTGAGGATTATAATTGTTACTCATCTACCGATGAAATTAGCATGGTTTTTTTGCTAATAGACTATTAAAAGAAAAATTGAAAACAAATGATGTTAGTGCAGATGAAGGCCTCAATTTAAAACGAGATTGTTGTAGTTTTATGGTAAAAACTAGCTAAGTAATCGTGCTTAGCTACGAAATTTTACCATGTGCATAATTTAACCAGCTATGAGGCCCCGCGTTGCCGAAATCCGTCATTGGTGTATAGACTCAATTTTTGGCGCTTCATTCGCAGGAAGGTTCATTGCAAAACAAAATCGAGCTCGCTTTGCTCGATGAAAGGTTCATTGCTGCGTAAGCGTAAGGTCGCCTCAGACACTAAAAACTAGTTACTACGTAAAGCTTTAATATTAGAAGCCCCTCCCTTGTCGAGAAACAATAAAAAGAATCCCCGTCAAAAACTATAATGCAACACCCCTTTAAGAATATTTTAACACGTGATGTTTGTAAAAAGCAAAATTAGAAGGTCAAAACTATTTATGTTGAAACTTTCAGCGCTCTAGGCCTATTAGAAGTCGCTTTTTGTGGAAATATTAATCGATATATGCAATCAAATTTTCTCTTTTTGTCACTTTTTTTTTCAAAATTTATCAATTTTTTAAGCATCTTTGTTGAGAAATCACACAATTTTAAATTACACTAATGCTTCCACGGCTGTCTCTTCAATTTATCCTCCATCCAGCGCAATAGGGGAACACTGGGCATCGCACACTGGGGTAATTGCCTCTAAAAGCTGGCTAAAACTCGATTTTTCAAAATTCCACCTAGTCACTTGAATATTTGCACATATATACTTTATTAAGTACAGAATCTTACCCTGTACAGGGATGAGTTTCTTCCGCCATGTGGCGGAATTCCGCTTTTTTAATTTTTTAGAAAAAAAAGAATTCCGCTTTTTCAAAGAAAGTTCCGCTTTTCTAATTCCTGAAAAAAATCCGTGTTTTCCCGCTTTTTCTATCCCACGGAAAAATAACTTTTTTTCTAAGGCTGAACCTCGAATCAGCTTCACTTCCGAATGATCGGGAAACCTATCGCTCAGAGGTCGCATCACATTCCTGCCTTATTCCTGCTCCAAGTACAAAAATCCACTGAAATACAAATTTTTAGTCAGATTGGGGCTCAAACTCACATTTTGTGCCTTTCCAACTGCGCCGAAATTTGATCCTTTTGTGTCATTTTTTCTCTGCTCAAAATGTAAATTCCTTCTTACGATTTCACGCGATTAACGTATACTAATAATGCGCTTGCTTCCAAGTTTGACATCCACGGAATTTTATTGCTGAGAATTGACCGGTATCTTCGGCGATAACGCTGATATTTACGTTTATGGATGAGCATTTTCGTTGAGTGCTACCCTGTTGTAATATCTGAGATTTCCACCGATGTTACCGAAAGAATGTTGATATTACCGTGATGAATTGCGATATCGCGAGATTTTGTGATCGTAATTTTCGTCGAGTGTTACGCCCATACATTAGCGTTATTGTTGAGAGTTGCTCCGGTATATTAGGTTCTAACTTTGATATTTCAATTGGCGTGAGAGTTGTTTTCAGGGAATGCCGTACTTAGATAACATCCGATATTACCGAAATTTGCACTAGTATTACAAAGAAAATGTCGATATTACCGAAACTTGTGCAGATATCGTGGACGCTATCGCCGATACGCACGTTGTTGCGATTTTCATTTCGGCTGATATTTAGATTTTCGCCGGTATTGCAAGCGCTGTTGCTTTCGTTAGAGTGATGGTCATTTTCGCCAAGGTTTACTCTAATACAATACGGGCTATTACTGAGATTTTCAACACCGTTTTGTAGCCATTCGTCTAGACTTCCGTAAATGCGATAGCCGCTATATCCGTGATTAGTGCCTGTTTAAGGATCGATTTCGCCGTTTCATATGAATCTATACTAAAATTTTTATATCATTTTGTATAAAAATATTCTGAAAATTAGTCCCAATTAAAAAATTTGTAAAGAAGCTATGTTCAAAGTTGTTATTTTAACTGCAATTGTATGTAAAATTGTTTGTTGCTTTTTATTTTATTGAACAAGCTGAACGGCAGGAATAAAAATTTAAATGTAAAGATTTTAGTACTTAAAATGTAGCTTAAAAATTTAGAAAACTAGGTTAAATTATATTCGGCCTGTTTCTCAACATGGTATAGTCTCACGGACATACCGAAAAGGGGCAGTGTTATAAACGCACATGGAAAAGCACAATTTTTTTTAAGTATAGCTTAAAATGTGTTTTACGCATAAAACGTTTGGAGTTTTGTTTTCAGCTTTTTGATTTTTTACCAAACTCATCCCTGCCTGTATCAATTTTTTACTTTCAATTACTCATATGTATACATAGGGTAAAGAAAGTACAGCATTCAGTCAAAAAAAAAAAAAAAAACTTTTTTTTTTTTTGCATTTCTCCAAGTTTTGGAACATCCTGATTTCAAAAGTTATCTAGAAATAATGTCTGTCTGTGTGTATGAATGTGTGTCTGTGGTCAACATATCTCCAAAACAAATTGACCTACGATGTTCAAATTTGGTATGCAGGTTGCTGGTGGCCATGGAACAACATTTTGAACTCTTTGTTTCAATTTTAATTTCAACACGATATGTTTCATCTTAAGGTATACAATTAAAGAAATTTAAATAAATTTAGTGAGCAATTTAAATTTTGTTCAGTAACTAAACTCAGCTAACTTTTCTTGCAATATTTTATTTTCACGAGTGTTTTAGTTATACGATTGTCTTATTAAGTAGTGGTTTTTATATCATTTTAAAGATCACATATGCTAGTTCCTTATACCTTAAAAACATTTTGGGATGCGGATATTACAAGTTCTGACGTAGATGACGTCATTTTGATGTACTTGCAGAAACTTATTTTGTTTCCTATTTATCATTATATATGATAATTTACAATGAAAATTAGGTATGGTATTTGAATAACACCTTATAAAATTGTAAAATAACTAATTTGAAAAAAAAGTTTGAATATAATGAGTATTTTAGATAGTTTTTTGGTTTACCACTGAAAAGCCTGTTAGGAAAGTTAAAATTGTATTGAAATTAAGCTTATAATGAGAATCAAAGGGTAAATTTAAAGTAAGTTCACTTATAAAGAGTATAAATTCCTAAGAGAATAACTAAGAAGAAAAAAAAATATTTGTAAAAATTATTTTTACCCTTCTCCTCTGAGAACACTGTTGCAGATGCTTTGGCTGAATAAATATGCAGGGTCAATTAGATCGCACGAATACACTTATACTTACATATTTGCAGAAAGTTGTAGTAACAATTAGTTTTAATGAGAGAAAGTCATTAGAATTAATAACGAAATGTGCTTGTGACAGATCCCAACAAACGAAATACAAACAAACACTTCAAAATTCTAGAGAGTCGGGTGTCAATAGTTTTCAAAGTTATCTGGTGCCTTTACGATTTCTTTGCAGAACAACTGAGAAAAAAGTCATTAGTAAAAACCCCACAACTTATCGCCTCGGTATTGTTGAACAATCAGATTATAATTCAGCAAGGGGGACCACAGACATAACAAAACGTAAGGTAGATTACATCCAAACAAAAATTAAGTTCACTCAAAAACACATAAGATGATGGAGGTGTAAAAGTTAAACTAATATCTTTTACCATGGTTGGTTCCATGTTGATACTGACACAAAACCAACCAGTGTTACATATGCGGTGCAACATCCAAAAACTTAAAACGATTTAACAAAAACACAGGAGATTGATCGAAAGACCCTTCAATTCAAATTATCTATTTTGCATGCGCGTATTCGTTTGTGTGAGTGCATACTCCATTTTAAGTGCAAACTGGCCTCTTAAATAGTAGCAACTTCGAACACTAGAAGATAAAAATAGAGTTAAGAAGAAAAAACTTAAATCCAAGTAAGCTTGGTTAAGCTATTGAAGTACCAAACCCCAGATTTGGAAACAGTAATGAATGCAATACAAGTAGACTATATTTAGCCTCTATATTTGAAAATGCAATTTTTTTGGTTATGGGAATGCATTATCATATCTATATATATGCCCTAGACATCTTATACGAGACGTTTTTACTTTTCTCATTATATCGGGTTCGTCATATATTTTAGATTTCATGATTACAGGGCTGCCACTGACTGTGAGCTTTGAAAATAGTTGCTTTAGTAGCCTCAGATGTTAAAAATAGTAGTCTCAGACATTGAAAATAGTAGTCTCAGACATTGAAAATAGTAGTCTCAGACGTTGAAAATAGTAGCCTCACTTTTCATAACAACAATTGTTTTTTCAAGTCGGTAAAGACCTTCCTCTTGTTTTAAAGGTTACCATCAAGATCGGAATAAAACTGTTGATTTACATAAACACAAAAACCCAGAGACACTCTTTCAATTCAAAATAGTGTCTAATACATAACATCCCATACGGTAAAAGGCATGTGTCTTGGGGGAGGCATTATCGTATTTACATAACTGCGATGGAAGTTGGCAACTCAACCTTACTCCCAGACAGCACCTAAGCAAAAAAAGCTAAACTTCACGCAAAAGCGACGATAAAAATCGATTGGCCAAAACAAGATACATATTTATTTTTTTTAATTTCCAAAGTCAAACAACTTTTTGGCAGAAAAACAAGTTTTATGTTTAAACAATTATACTATATAATGACAATGACAGGCGAATTTAATTAAGGCCAGTTTTTAATTTTTTTAACAGGATAGCTACAGAATTTGAGAAACAAACTTCCCCAACCATTTCTCTAATTTCCAGAAAATTCTCTGATGTCGACGTTATCATTAAAAAAACGAAGAAAATATGACCAGTTTAAAAATATATAAATTTGACTATTTACAATTATATTTACTTATCAAAGTATAATTGTACCAAAATATAAATTTAGGCTAAAAATCAAAACAAGCATCTTTAAGAGTATGAAAAAAATTGAAAACATTAATAAAAAAAATATAAAATTCATATAAACCAATTTACAAACTACACCCATACTTGCTAACTTCAAGGAAAAGAAACTAGTACAATACTTTTCTTTTTAATTTAAAAATAACAAAAATAAAACATGTTATTTTTTTAAAAATTCCATGACCCTTTGCCTGAATGTAAGCAGTAGCGCATTCAGATTTTTAAATTTTTGGAGGGGGAGGAGGATGTTTCAATTTTTCGTTTGATTTGTATTAAACATATAAATCAAAAACACATATCTCTTTCAGTTAATTACTTTTAATAAAATGTCAAAATTAAAGTACAAAAAAAAAAAATCAAGTACAGGATCTAACCCTTTTTGCTTATTAATGCCTATAGATTTGTTGCACATCTATAACAGTACTGTGAAGGGTTAATAAAAACAAAAAGATACGATGGAATCAATTTGAAATATAAAGGAATTTAGTGTTCTAATATATTCTATTGACAAAAAACACAAAACAAGAAAAAAACAATCATATCTGTAAAGGATGCACTCAGATTTAAGTTGGAGGATTTTTTTAAACAATAATGCGCCGGCGGTCGCGAAGCTTTAAGATAACCAAATATCTAACGGAAATAATGTGTAATGTGTGAAATAATGTGTTCCAAACATTACAATGATCTCAAAAAGTAAAAAAAAAAAAAAAAAAACTGGGGACATGAACATGCGGTTGTGAGCCGAGGAGAGGGGATGGCCAGTTTGGCTCAGCTGCCGAAAGTAGAAAAAGGTCGGAAACTTCATACACCCAAATCGGCTAACTAGCCAGGTATGACTTTTACGAAAAAGCACATGAAAAAAAACCTGTATTATTCAACGCACCGGGCATCCACTTCTTGTGACGCGTTAGATGTCCGCACGGGGAATGCGAGAAAGGAAACTCAAAAATTTCAAAATTCTCTGACTAAAAGAGTAATTTTACGAAATACCTTGTCATTTACCTGAATTCCCGGTTTTGTAGCCACCCTGTTTAAGCTACATTCAAAGTAATTAAATTGCCTCAAAATTTAAATCAGTTTATTATTTATAAATTTAGCTACAACATTGAAATTCTAATCATTCGGAATCGATTGCAGGGCTGCCACTGACTGTAAGCTTTGAAAATAGTTGCTTTAGTAGCCTCAGATGTTAAAAATAGTAGCCAAAATAGTAGTCTCACACATTAAAAATAGTAGTCTCAGACGTTGAAAATAGTAGCCTCACTTCTCATAAGTTCGAAATAAAACTGTTGATTTACATAAAACACGAAAACCCAGAAACACTCTTCTTTCAATTCAAAATAGTGTCTAAAACATTACATTCCATACGATAAAAGGCAGGTGTCTTGGAGGAGGCGATACCATATTTATATACTGCGATGGAAGTTGGCAACTCGACCTTACTCCCGGCAGCACCAAAGCAAAAAAAAAAAAAAAAAAAAAGCTAAACTTCACGCAAAAGCGAGGATAAAAATCGATTGACAAAACAAGATAACTTTTTCTTAACTTCCAAAGTCAAACAACTTTTTCAGAAAAACATGTATCATGTTTAAACAATTATACTATACATTGGCAATCGAATTTCATTAAGGTCAGTTTTTAAATTTTTAACAAAATGGCTACAGAATTTGCGAAATAACATTTTAAGAAAACAAAGAAAATAACGGCCAATTTAAAAATATATACATTTGACTATATAGAATTACATTTACTTATCAACGTATAATTGCAACAAAATATAAGTTTAGGCTAAAAATCAAAACAAGCATCTTTAGAGCTTAAAAAAACCGGAAAACATCAAGAAAAAAAATACAAAATTCGCATAAAACAATTTACAAACTACACCCATACTTGTTAACTTCAAGGAAAAGTAAAACTAGTACAATATTTTTCTTCTTTGTGTTATGATTATGTGTTTTAGATTTGGAAGTTGAGAAAAGATAAATAACACATAATGCATTAAAGAAAGTCTTGGAAATTAACAGCTTCTTATAAAAAATTAATTACTCATAGATATACAGAAATAAAATTTTGTACAACAAAAATAATATCTTAAACCACAAAAGTACATATTAAATGAGGCAAATTAATTATTAAACAAGAGCAGCATTTGGCAGCGAGGGGGGGGGGGGGAATGTAAGGACCTTTTTTTTAATTCCATTACCCTTTGCCTAAATGTATGCAGTAAAGCTTCAGATTATTTTTTTATTTTATGGAAGGGGAGCAGGATACTTCAATTCTTTATTTGATTTATATTAAACATATAAATCAAAAACACATATATCATTTTCAGTTAATTACGTTAAATAAAATGTAAAAATTAAAGTAAAAAAATAAAATACAGGATCTAACCCATTTTGCTTATGAATGCCTATAGATTTGTTGCACATCTATAACACAATGCTGTAAAGGGTTAATAAAAACGAAAAAATATGATGGAATCAATTTGAAATAGTATTAAGGAATTTAGGGTTCCAATATTGACAAAAAACACAAGACAAAAAGAAAAATAATCATGTCTGTAAAGGATGCAGTCAGATTTAAGTTGGAGGATTTTTTTAAACAATAAATCTACGGTCACGCTTCTAAATAATAGGACTACTAAAAATCTAACAGAAATAATACGTAAATAATTAGGGTTCTAATATATTCTGTTGCGAAAAAACGCAAGGCAAGAAGAAAAAAAATCATGTCTGTAAAGGATGCAGGCAGATTGAAGTTTGAATATTTTTTTTAACAATAAGACACCGCCGGACGCGAAGTTATAGGATAACCAAAAATCTATCAGAAATAATGTGTAAATCATTGTTCCAAGCATAACAATGATTTCAGAAAGTAAAAAAATAAATAAAAATAAAAGCGGAACATGAACATGTGGGCCAAGAAGGGGAGATTGGCCGGTTTGGCTTAGCTGCTGAGAGTAGAAAAAGTTCGGAAATTTCGTACACCCAAAATCGATCGGCCAACTATAAAAACTATATATATATCGTGTGACACGAGTTGGGACAGATGTCCGCACCCACACGGGGTACGCGAGAAGAGAAACTCGAAAATTTCAAAATTCCCTGATTAAAGAGTAATTTTGCGAAATTCCTTGACATTTCCCTGAATTCCCGGTTCTGACGCCACCCTGTTTAAGCTACATCCAGAGTAATTAAATAAATTGCTAAAAAATTTAAATTACTTAATTATTTATAACTTTAGCTACAGCATTGAAATTCTAATCATTTTGCATTCATTGACCAACAGGGCAAAATTGTTCATCACACTGACACAAATCTCGGAAATAACGTCAAATAACATCAATACTGTCCATACTACGGCACTTTCTTCCGGCGTTCGAGGCAAATTCCACAAATTCATTTTTGTTTAGAGTAAATAAAGCGAAATAATTTGATATTTGAGAATATAATTGTGTATGCTGTTGCCTTGCACGGCGAAAGATAAAACATAGAAACCTAACAGGTAGGCGAAAATGACCGCGGTTGCCGTCAAAAACAACAATCTTGCGTGAAGTTACTATCGTCGGCCTAACAAAGTGATCACTCTACCAACGAATATGGACATCTATTTCGGTAGTGTTCGCTCTCCCCCCCCCCCCCTTTAAAAAAATCACCATTTTGGTAAAATTGTTAGTACCTTAGTGCGTTTTTTTTTCTGTCTTCTAACGGACAGTATCCAATTTTTTTAAAAAATAGTCGCCTGAGCCCAAAAATAGTTGGAGGTTTTGTTCAAAATAGTCGCTTTGGGCCCTTTTTTCATTGAAATAGTTGCCATAGTCGCCTGGCCACTAAAATAGTCGCTTTAGTAGCCGTTTTAGTCGCCTGTGGCAGCCCTGCGATTGACCTACATGGCGATATCATTCATCACATCAGCACCAATCTCGGACATAACGTCTATATAATATCAATTCTGTCCATACTGATAGCATTTTTTTCCGGCGTTCACCACAAATTAATTTTTGTTAAGTAGAGTAAATAAAGCGAAATAATTTGATATTTCAGTATATAACAGTGTCCAGCGCGTGGCAGAGCAAAAGATAAAACATAGGAACCTAACAGGCAGACGAAAATGACCGCGGTTGCCGTCAAAAACAACTATCTAGCGTGAGCGCTTACTATCGTCGGACTAACAAAATAACATCTGTACCCGCGAATATGAACAACTATTTCGGTAGTATTTGCTCTCTCTCTCACCCCCCCCCCCTCCCTTAAAAAAAAATCACCGTTTTGAGAAGATTGTTAGTAACTTAATGTCGATTTTTTTCGTGCTACTATCGCCTCAGCCCAAAAATAGTTGAAGGTTTTGTTTAAAATAGTCGTTTTGGGCCCTTTTTTCATTGAAATAGTTGCCATAGTCGTCTGGCCGCTAAAATAGTCGCTTTAGCAGCCTTTTTAGTCGCTTGTGGCAGCCCTGTGATTATATGCGCTTCTACACTCGTTATTTTGTTCACAGAGTTTCCACTCAAATCACAGAGCGAAAATCAATGACTTTTAAGGACCTTCGAAAAATTGTTTTCGTGAATTATGTCTATATATAAATTTTTCATGAAGTATATTCTACCAAAAAAATTATAAATTTGCGCATGCGTAATTCAAATATGTCAAGAGAATCCCGATACGGTGCGGACAAGTGGAGGTCACGCGGGGACAGCAAGTCCGAGTAGTATTTTTATAAATTTTGCAGTTGGGGCACACAACATCCGCACAAATTTAAGACTTTTAAGCACCTCCAAGCATTTTCAAGGCCTTGTAAACAAGTTTAAAAAAATATTGAGCACTTTTAATAACCGTGGGAACCTTGGTAAATATAATGACACCAAAACACTACATTTAAATTTGACGTGAAATAGTGTTGTTAGCATTTTTGTTTCTTTGTGCAAACAAATTGCCAGTTGAGTTTTTTGGGAATAGTTCTTACAAAGGAAAAGAACTCCCCCGCTAAAATAGTGATATACTTTTCGATAATTTTTCCATTATCCTTACTAGTAAGTGAACAAGGGAAGAGAATTTCTTTATTAAAGACATTCGTTTTTTAAATTTTTACGCACTTTTAAGATTTTTACGGGAATTTCGAAGCTGGGGATGTTTAGACCACCTTAAGAGACATGCGATTTTGATCAAAATAGTTTGAGTCGTTATTTAGTAATTGCTGAATTTTTTCAATTTTTTTTTTTTTTTTTCTTTTCAATGGCAGATACCTTATGCGCAATATTGACGAAAACGTTAATGACAGGTCCCATGGCCACCGCTAAACCGAAAACCAGATTTGAATATTGTAAGTCAATTCCTATGGGAGTTATGCTGACCACGTAGTACACTGTAATTTTTCTGTGCCACTTTTTTGAAGTCAGGATGTCCAAAACGTAAAAAATACAAAAACGATATATATATATATAGTTTTTTTTTGTCGTTGACCAGAGACATTACTTTTTGTTACCATATGGAAAGTAAAAACATTTAAATTTCAGGTTAAGCATCACTCCTAAATCTTGTACAAATTTGATCACTGATATGATCACCCACTGTTAAATATGATTGGGACATTGTTAAATATGGAACACCGTTAAATATGATTAACACAAGTGATCTAATAAGGGCGAAAGGGTTAAGGGATGAAAAAAAAAAAAGGGGGGGGGTCCAAATTTCAACACTCACAGGTACAAATAGGGAGTTCTTGCACTAGAGCTATGCAAATTCCTGCAGGGTAGCCACAAAATTCGGGGGGGGGGGGGGAGTTTCCTGACATATTTCTTTAAAAAATTCTGATTTTATGGCTAACTTTTTTTTTTCAAATTGGCCCAATTTTTTGTGATGTGTAGACACTTTGATCAAATATAACATGTATGCTAAAGAGATAATAGGTCAATTTATATAAAAAAAAGTTTTGACGGTAACGAGAAGTTTAAATTATTCCGTAACATTTAACTTCTGGAGACTACTAACACAATTCTCGGGGTAAAAGGCGCAAAATTATGATTGAATGCGCAGAGTCCCCTGATAATTCGCTTGAGATTTCTAAAAAAAAAAATTTATACGACTAACTTTTTTTATAATTTCCCCAATTTCAGGTTTTCCAGATGTGAAATAAAACATGGTATGCTAAAGAGATAATGTGCCAATTCGGTACTTTTGTGTCGATTTGAGTAGTTTTAGCGGTAATGAAAAATTTAAATTATTCTGCAATATTAAACTTCTAACGGTTACCACTGCAATTCTACAGGTTCTGCCGAAATATAGATGAACGGGGAAACAACAATCGTAAATTTCCCGGATTTCCTTGAAATTTAAAAAATTTCCTGACTTTTCTCAATTTTTCGATTCTGTGGACACTTCTGGGAGGTCTTGAAAGGGGAAACTGTCCTGTACTGGATAATTCCTGCATTTTTTTTTAAAAACCGAGTGAAATTAGTATATATTTATGAAGAAATTTCTTTCCGATTCAAAAAATATTTAAAAAAAATGCCCCGAAACCGAGCCAAAACCAGTTCGATCAAAACAGTCAACAAAATCCGTGACGTAAAGAGACCCTATCGTTTTTATGGTTATCGTGAGGTTTCTGCCAAATAGTTGGCGTTGGTAGATCATTGCTACATTCCGTACAAATTGGGGAGTAATTTGCGAGAAACTTTCAAATTTGGTTTCCGCTGCTGCATTTCAAGCCAAGATGTTTGCGAAGTTGTGACGTCACATTCAATCTGAGCAGAATGAATCGTTTTCTCGCCAACGTTTAACAAGGCAATTTTGATCGCAAATTTATAAATAAAAAAAAAAAAAAAAAAAAAAAAAAAAAAAAAAAAAAAAAGCGTATCGAGCAGAAATTTGTGTTTATGGCCTGTTCGAAACATTTAGAATTGAATAATAATAACAAATAATAAAAAAAATGCAGATATTGTCCATTGCGTTTCGTACATAGCTGGAAACCCGACTACACGTTATGAGATCCAGACTCACCCACAAAAAGAAGTGGCCACCGGGCTTGCTTTTTTTTTTTTTTTTTTTTGTAATTTCGAACCACCAGAAAGATGTAGGGAAGGGTGTACTTGCATCCCCCCAACCCCCAGGCTGTACAAATTTACAAGAAAGTTAAACTCGTCTCAAAAAAGACAAAAATTAAATAAAATGTAATTCTTTTATGCTGTCCAATAATACTTACTTCCCAAAAGCAGAAGCTTTCATAGACGGAAGGCACATACTTGGAAGAAGCTGCATCAATGTTCATCGAAAATTATCATAATCAGACTCCAAACACAGAAAAATACATACATGGATAGATATTTTTATTAAAAACTACTAATTTTGTTACTTTTTGTAGTTAATTTTATATTTTTCAAAGTGAATCGTGATAGAAAAACCCTTTAAATTCAAGAAGAGTTACTAAATAAACGTCTTATTTACAAATAATCGGACAATTTTTATTTACATTCAGTGCAACCTTGCGAGTAGGAAAAATAACTCTAATATACATACTTTTACAAAAACGAAATTTTGTAATATCATATACAAACCATATTAATCACATATACATTCACAATTTATATTTACATGCGACTTTACCTATGTCATTATACAAAAGATGTGAATGTACAAAATGACAATGACACATATCAGAAGCGTAATTGTGAAGTTCATTAAGATTTTAAATATTAAATTTGTATTCCTAGTTATACTGAATACAAATTGTTTAAAAAAAAGTGATATCATACAGGTTGGTGAGAGGAGGTGAATGCAAATCATAAACCTTCTTATTTATAATAAGTGCAAATTTGTGCATCGGCAATCTAATACATAAACATACTCGTAGAAGGACAAACAACTTGATCATTATAATAAGCAATATTTATCACAAACATTCACAACTAATAGTTATATGTGACAAATTATACAAAAGATGTGACTATACAAAATGATATTCGCTCGTAAGAAGAGCAATTACGTGTAGTATGATAAGTTTTTTTTTTTTTTAAATGAAATTCCTAATCCTATTTTTATTCATAAATAATGTATAAAAATATTTTGGAAATTAAATTTTTACTTCTAATTACAAGGTTTAATTTTTTTTTCCTTTTTTTTTTCCTAAAATTAATATATGTAATGCGTTTAAAAATTAATTTTGAAAAGAAAGTCGCATTTAATTATTATTAAGAAAATATTTTGAGTAAAATATTTAAAATCTTTTTTTTCTTCCTGTTATTGCATGAGATTAGAACAATTTCATTGATAAGTACAAAGACAAAACAATTGAATTTTGTGTTTTTAATAATGACAATGTTCTGTGAAACTCTAGTGACTCAGCTATGAGGAAATTTTTGCAATAATTCAACTAAGAGAATTTTTTTTAAAGTTGATTGATGGCAGAACGTTAGGATTTATCAAATAATTTGACTTTCATGTTTTACCTCCCAGGCTAGCTGCACTATTTTTTTTATTTCTTTTATTTTAATGATACATGATACATTGAGAATTTGATAAGAATTTCAAAAACGATTGAAATGAACTCATAAATAAAGTAAACTAATTGCATTTTATGATTGCCAAAAAGTGACCCATTCAATCTGCAATCAAATGAGAATTTGGACTAGATTATCACGATGCTTCTGACACTAAGTTTAATTCAAGCTGTGTTACTTTTTTGACACAAATGCAAGCGGACGAAGACCCTATACTGTATATTTGCTGAAAATATTAAGTTCGGTTTTTGCTTTGGAGCAACAATGCACATTACACATGAACACAAACGTAAGCCCCCATTTCACTGAAGTTTGACAACTTATGCCTACTCGCATTTCATTCAATCATCAAATGGTAATTTCTTCCAATAATTATTTGTTGCTTTGATTCATGTTGAACTGAACTAGATCTATGTCGGGCCTAACCAGATAATTGTGGGGTCTATTTATCCATAAAATTTCTCATTTTACATTAAAACTGGAAAAAGAACTGGTACACGACTAAAAGATTATCACAAAGGTATAATAACAGTGGTCCTATTATTCATGTCGATAAAGAATATATGTGAGACTTCAATTTAAGCATAATCGTATGCTGAAGGCTAATAAAGTAATGATAATAAAAAAAAAAAAATGTTGCAAAATCAACAAAACTATCTCCAAATGCTATTGATTAGACAATAATTGGAACTTGACTCCAATGAGATTTTTTTTTATTTACGTATATAGGGGAGAAGAAAAGGGAGGGGGGTACTTAACTTTTCAGAACTTTTTTAACAAGTCTGAAGGTCTGTTACGATGTTATAATACTAATTTTTACAATAAAAATGGGTAAATGGTACGATTTTTATTTTAACAATTATGACGGCAAACCTAGTCAATTTTAAAATGTGCTTCTGACACTGGAACCTGATTCAAAAAGCTTCATCTGATTCTCTTTTAAGAAATTATGCTTGTGGAAACCCAGTACGCAACAGCAGGCAATATTGCGAGCTACTAGATACATTTTTACTGCTTTTTTTCTTTTAACGAATTCCGTTAAAAGACAGTTTGATGAGAGCTTTGCTTATTGTGTTGGAAACATACGATAACAAAACTATTTCAGAAAATTCTCTTTCACTCTTCTGAAGAGGATGCCATTTTCTCAAGAATGTCCTCGAATCCTCACTTCAGAATAGAGGAAGTCTCTAAAGAATATTCTACATTATGTGCGAAATGCAGTGGTGCAGTAAAGGCGTGGGAATAATTTTGTGATAATTATCTTTCGACATAAATGGAACCGAGTATCTAGAAGATATTAACTTATTGGACTATGATACACTCCCAAGTTAACGATGTCCCAAAACAATATGTATTTTTGGAGAAAAGAAGAACTACTTCATCTGTAGACTGCACTTATAAAAACAATTAGGATGCAGTAATTTTGACTGGAAAATGTATATGAATATTTTATTAAGTTAATGATGCAAACTGTCTTTGGTGGGGATATATATGTATGAAAGATTTACGAAGACCTCGACTTTCGCTTCTCAGCTTTCTACGCTTTTGAACTGTGCCACTAATGCGATAATGCACCAAAAGCTGAAATCAGCTCAACCAACTAACCACTTTCATATTGGCCAAGCTGATGGGGGTTTGGTTAGCGCTCTGGCCTCGCATGTCAAAGGTGCCGGGTTCGAATCTTTGGTTAAGCATGGATGTTCATTGTGGTTCAGAATCCAGATAAAGCTGTAGGTCCCAGATTGATTAGCCGTTATTGTGCACAAAAATAGGTCGTTGAGCGAACAAACAAATTTCCATTTTGTCTGGCACACCATTCGGCTGTTAGTGACACAAATTTAACAATCATTAAATCTCAGATAATTAGACTATTAGAAAAAGGTTCTCTCCCCACTGAGCACATAGGAAATAAAATATCAAAGGAATCAGTAATGGTTTTCGCTCTCGATCAGTATTTTAATAGGGAAATGAACAAATATTGAATTCATACAGCATTGGAAGTCGACATATCTTGCTCCCCCCCCCCCTCCCCCCTCCCCCACACACTTTTTTTTTTTGTGCATTTTTCAGTAGAAGAGGAAAAGATTTCATGTGTATTTGTAACACCACAAAGCACAAAAAATTTCACAGTGAAACTAAAAAATGCCGACATTTAAATTTAACGTTATTTTACTGAAGTCTTTCCAGCCTACCAAACGGTATAGTGGTTAGCGTACTAGCTTCTAGACCGAGAGGTTGCGAGTTCGAGTCCCATGTTAGGCATGGGTGTTTGTAAATGTATGTTGGCTGTCTAATGATGAATGTTTCGGCGCATTTTAGCCCTCGGGTTGGTGTCGGCGCCAGATAATCTGAAAACAACCAACCAACTGAAGTCTTTCCATGCAAAATATCCACAACAGTCAATAGGATGAATTAGAATCTTGTCCACACAAAGAATAAGTCAGGAAAGGGGGAAATACATTTACTCAAGGGAAATTCGCGATTGTGATGAATTGAAAACTCGTCCACTTATTAATTAAAAGAATAATATAGTGAGAGAAAAAATGCATTTCGTAAAGGAAACTTTTGATTGTTGTGATTATACATTAAAATCTCATCCACTTGTTAATTAAAAGAATAATATAGTAAGGTGAAAATACATTTCTTAAAGGAAACTTTTCATTGTTGTGATTATACATTGCAATCTCGTCCATTTGTTAATTAAAAGAATAATATAATGAGGGGAAAATATATTTCCTAAAGGAAACTTTTGATTGTTGTGATTATACATTGGAATCTCGTCCACATGCTAATTAAAAGAATGCCAGAAAGGAGGATATATATTTCTTAAGGGAAAATTCATGGTTGTTACAAATGAAAATTGTAAGAATCGGTCACTAAGGGAAAAACCCATTTTCTGTCGAATCAAATTTATGACAAAAATAGAAGAAATTTAGTCTTTCCCGATATGTGAAAAATTTAAATAAATCATCTTTCTGGCATGTTTCCTTTGTAGTAACAGTGATGTAGCCAAGGAGGAGGGAGATATTGAAAGTGAATTTTTGAAACACATACCCTATGTATCACAAGGTTTGAGTAAGCTCAAAATTAACTCAACGTGAACCTTCCAGTCATGTGACATGACGTCCTATCACATAATTGGAAAAGTCACCCGCTTTAGTTTATCACCGATAGCCCAATTAATCTTGGCTATGCAACTGTGTACATTAGGAAACATCCTTTTGCAAAAATAAGATTTTAAGCTCTGGCCGATCGAAGGAGAAATTTTGCTTTAGATTAACCAATGACTTCTAAAATCGCATCCAAAGTAACCTTTTAGAAAATAAGAATTCGATTTAATAACTTGCTTCTGAACGATTTTTGAGATAATATGCTGAAAAAATATGAATTTGTGGAAAAAAATCCCTAGTATCGACATAATTTCAGAGTTTTTGTTATCTAGGATATTAAAATTATTTATAACAGAATCTGCAAAATCTCAGTTTTGGTCAAAATATTTCAGAATTGGAATAATCTCATGTCTCAAATGCGGACACAGGACAGCAAATTCTCTCATAGAATTTAAGTAATATAGGAATTGAAAGTCACAAGGCTATTAGTTGATGCATAAGTGTAGGTTAAGTCAGATTGAAGAATTTCCAATATCGTAGTCACGAAATGCCTCAAATCTCTAACACACCAAACCAATAGATCATATATACACAAACCGCTCACATACTAAACCAACAGCTCTCTCTCACCTCACACACACCTCCACACACACCAAACCAACAGTACACACACACACACACACACACTAATCCAACAAGTCCAACTCAGCCTATTTGGCATCTGGGAACTATTTGGCCCGGGTACCCTCACAGAGGCCAATTAGGTAAAGTTGGACATACCACAAACCAACACCTAAAACCAACAAAATAATCCCAAAGAGTCTCCCCCTCCAGAAAAATAATGCGACCTACTCTTCCCTTAGAAATGTCGAACTGAAGATGACCGCAATTTTGGAAATTTTACCAATCTGACACAACAAACACTTATCGTCATGAATTGAAAATCATTTAACTACCCATTCAAAAGGTTGATTATCGCAGAATAGCCCATACTGACTTCCTTACAGAAAAAGTGTTTCAGTTGAACAGACGAAAATGTTCGAGATCAAGTTTGCATTCGAAACCTAAATTCGCTTCTTTCTGATAACTAAACAAGGGATGGAATTCACTTAAGGCTCGTCAAAATAACCAAGCTCAAGTGAGCCTGGCTGGAACAAGGGGTGATATGGCCGTTAATGACAAGTCGAGCTCAAATTAGTGAGCCCGACAGGGACAAGAGATAATTTGCGGGACAGTGTGGACGAGATTTGCGTTAGGTTTTGAAATAAGCCAAGCTCAAGTTAATGAGCCTGGCTGGGACAAGGGGCGATATGGCCGTTAATGACAAGTCGAGCTCAAATTAGTGAGCCCGACTTGGGCAAGATATAATTTGCGGGACAGTGTGGACGAGATTTGCGTTAGGTTTTGAAATAAGCCAAGCTCAAGTTAATGAGCCTGGCTGGGACAAGGGGCGATATGGCCGTTAATGACAAGTCGAGCTCAAATTAGTGAGCCCGACTGCGGCAAGATATAATTTGTGGGACAGTGGGGACGAGATTTGCGTTAGGTTTTGAAATAAGCCAAGCTCAAGTTAATGAGCCTGGCTGGAACAAGGGGTGATAGGGCCGTTAATGACAAGTTGAGCTCAAATTAGTGAGCCCGACTGGGGCAAGATATAATTTGCGGGACAGTGTGGACGAGATTTGCGTTAGGTTTTGAAATAAGCCAAGCTCAAGTTAATGAGCCTAGCTGGTACAAGGGGTGATAGGGCCGTTAATGACAAGTCGAGCTCAAATTAGTGAGCTCGACTGGGGCAAGATATAATTTGCGGGACAGTGTGGACGAGATTTGCGTTAGGTTTTGAAATAAGCCAAGATCAAGTTAATGAGCCTGGCTGGGACAAGGGGCGATATGGCCGTTCATGACAAGTCGAGCTTAAATTAGTAAGCCCGACTGGGGCAAGATATAATTTGTGGGACAGTGGGGACGAGATTTGCGTTAGGTTTTGAAATAAGCCAAGCTCAAGTTAATGAGCTTGGCTGGGACAAGGGGTGATATGGCCGTTAATGACAAGTCGAGCTCAAATTAGTGAGCCCGACTGGGGCAAGATATAATTTGCGGGACAGTGTGGACGAGATTAGCGTTAGGATTTGAAATAAGCCAAGCTCAAGCTAATGAGCCTGGCTGGAACAAGGGGTGATATTGCCGTTAATGACAAGTCGAGCTCAAATTAGTGAGCCCGACTGGGGCAAGAGATAATTTGCGGGACAGTGTGGACGAGATTAGGGTTAGGATTTGAAATAAACCAAGCTCAAGTTAATGAGCCTGGCTGGAACAAGGGGTGATATGGCCATTAATGACAAGTCGAGCTCAAATTATTGAGCCCGACTGGGGCAAGAGATAATTTGAGGGACAGTGTGGACGAGATTAGCATTAGGATTTGAAATAAGCCAAGCTCAAGTTAATGAGCCTGGCTGGAACAAGGGGTGATATGGCCATTAATGACAAGTCGAGCTCAAATTAGTGAGCCCGACTGGGGCAAGATATAATTTGAGGGACAGTGTGGACGAGATTTGCATTAGGTTTTGAAGTAAGCCAAGCTCAAGTTAATGAGCCTGGCTGAAAATGGGGGATTAGGCCACAATGGCAAGTTGAGCTTAAATTATTTAGCCCAGCTGGGGCATGAAATTATTAGCCGGACAATGGACGAGATTCGCATTTCCTTTGAAAGACGAAAAAGGCTGGGGCAAAAGTATTTGGCTAGACAGCTGTGGAAATTAGTTTAAGGTTTTAAATTAGCTTAAGTTAACCAAGCTCAAGTTAATGAGCCCGGTTTGAGACAAGTGATTTTCTGGACTGTGAACTGGATTAGTTTGATAATTTAGAACATATCCTAGGGAAGACCAAGAGTAATTAACCAGATAACCCCTAAGTTAGCCAAGCTCAAATTAATGAGCCTGGTTTGGTACCCTATATAATTAGCCTGACAATTACAAGCCGAGCTCAAATTGAGGAGCCAGGTAAAAGGTAATTAGCAAAACAATGAACCAGGTCTGAAATAAGGTAAGGATAGTTATGGGCTAGCTTCTCAAGCTCTATGCAGACCTGGTCCACTGCTCAGGTTAAAGATCCTGGATTGGGGCTAAAGCTATTTAGCTGGACACTAAAAGAGAATAGTCTTTAATAAATCTTGGGGGAGGTTAGATTTAATTAACCTAATAATAACCAATCTCAAGTTAATGCGCCAGATAGATAATTTGGTAAATAGGCTATAACTAGACTGACTTAGGCAAGCCCAGCTCAAATTAATGAGCCAGACAGAGGACCAAATCCTCCCCCACTCCTTTGAGAAGCAAGTCCAGCTCTAGTTAATGAACCTGACACAGGAAGAGATAATTGGCTAGATCATGGACAAACCCTTAATCGGACCAAACCAATCATGGACATTTTATTCACCTTTCCTTGATATTGATTTCCTATGTGCTCTTTCAAACGTGTATTTGGGTAATACAGTATCCTTTTGTGCTTCTAGATTAGGCAATTTTAATATCATTGTAGTAGGCTACTTTAGTATCATTTAAGGACTCGCTTTGTCAATAGTCAACAACAGCATAGGCAATCAAAAGCCAAAGTCGTTACTCTTTGTAACATATCATACAACACCAATTGCAGAATAGGCCTGTATTATTGTGGAATTTAAAGTCTGAAGTTATTAGAATTCCAAATTCCTAAGAAATTTCTGCTGTTCAGTTTTCAACACACAAAGACTCTGTCATCATGTATTGTCCATCTTAGATTTTCTATTAATGTCTTAATGTTTTAAAATTACTTTGTTCAGCAAGATGTTTTAAATAAGATTTTGCCATCCTGTCATTAAATTTTAATGAATAACATAATATTTCAATAGATAACTGTAACACACATACTGTAACTTAAATCGCTTAATTTTAAATAGGGAATTTATGTCTCCATTCCTTAAAAAAATTGGTCACATACGTATTATGGTACGTACGTTTGTAAAGAGTATCTAAAAATTGAATTTAAAGTTCTGTAAATTAATGAATAAAGGTTAAAAAATATTTAGTTCCTCTTTCACAATATTGAGCTGAAAACGAATATATATTAATTTAACACTACACCACTTCATTTCATGGTAAATAATGTACAAATTAGTTAATTTATAGTTGTTTCGTTTCCCAGTCAGTTGAAGTCAATGATCGATTCCTTTCAACATCAATTGGAGCTATTTGCATTCATTTGATTTGTAAAATTGCAGCAACCTTTCAATGCTACTTTTAAGCTCGTGCTCGACTCTTCAGACAATCAAAAGCGAGAGAAAACCAAACTAATCAAGTGGAATTCAATTTACTTTTCGGTGGCTACAAAAAAAAATCTGTTACCCTCATGACCTCGTACAATTTGAGAACAAAATTTAAAATTGATGAATATTTTAGTAATGTGAGTTGAGAGGGGGGGGGGGATGTTCACAAATATATTGCAGAAGTTACTGGATGCAAGCTGCCTTAAAAAATTCCGGGGTTTATAATTTTGAATTGGTTTAAGGAGTTTTATTCCATGCATCACATATGGCTAAATGTGGTGGAATTGTTACTCAGCTAAATACTATAAAACTGTCATGCTCCTAAATATTATGAGAAAGAGAAGTCACAAGAAGTTATGTATGAGAAAGGTGAATAAATATTTGGACTTGGTGACTAAAGCATATAACTTTTCTAAACAATGCATAAAGAGTAAATTTAGCAGAGCAAAATGTTCTTTAGCTTTTAAGAAACTAAATATTTATTGGGATTTCTGACTGTTTCTTTCCCTTTTTTTAAAAATAGATTAATCATCAGAATTATTAGTCCCGTTAGAAAGTGTATGTACCCAATATAGTAAGTCTTATGGTTTCAATAAAAATGTCCAGTTTAAATTTATGATGATATCAATTTCAATTTTCCTTCCCTGATAATATTGCCCTATACAAATCCTATTTTCTTACAAGACAACCAAATTTGGGTGCATTCCATAAAAATGCAAACTTTCCATAGTTCATTTTAATTAATCTGAAGCTCCACAGCTGAGTCACTGCAATATGATTACAAAAGAGTTACAAACAATAACTAGTAGATATCAATTTTGGAACTGATGTTATCTCATTCTAATCCCATGCAATTTGTTTTCATTTTTATCTATTAAATTTTATTTTATTTATTATTTTTGATATATATAATTTAGTATTTCTTTTATAGTCCTCTATTATTTTTATTTATAAATTTAAATTTTTTTATTATTTTTTTTTTTTTAATTTTTACTTTTTTTAATATTTAAATTTGATTTTAAATTTAATTCTTTTTTATAATCATGCTAATAAAAAGTCATGTTAATGCACACATTTTTTAAATAATTTAGTAATTTGTAAATGCACAAATATGCAACAGTGCAATACAAGTTTCTTTTTTAAGTAAATTAAGGGTAAAGACAAACTTAATACGTTTTCATGAATATAATTTGGTCCATGAACACAACAGGAATTACTTCTCTGAAGATTCCTCAAGATAGCCTTCCAGTGGATAGTATGATTTACCTGCAATAAAAGTTATCATCATTAATAATTTACTTTATATTGGATTTAATTTGTTTTTAGATTTTACACTTTTTTGAAATATAAATTCGATATACTTAACACATTTTATTTATACCCTACAATTAAAGACAGGGTGCGCAGTGAGTTTTCTAAAACCTAAAAATTTTAGGGATATTTCTTTTAAAGCTGACATAGCTTCCTAACGAAGACATTCTTTTCAAAGCTTATTTCAATACCGGCAAAAAACTGTCAATTTTCAAAAAATTAAATATTTAACAATTAAAATCTTGAGGGGGGAAAAAAATTTCCTCTGGTGCATTATTTTAGCTTTTTTGCTGGTTTTGTAAGAAAATCTTGGAATTTTCGAGGGTTTGTAAAAAAAAAATTTTAATCACCCAGTTTCAACGACTTCCACATTTCTACCCACAAATGGCGATTTTATTTACTCTGTTAATCAACCTTCTTTTGAAATTGAGCAATAAGTATCCTGCAACAAATTTTTCAAAACAAATGCAAGGAGAGGACAAGAAACAATCTGCTTTAATTAAAAATTGTCCTTAAGTGAATCATCTAATTATTACTAAATAACCTAATATAATGTATATAAATCATACTTAAAAGGGAAAAAAAAACAAGAAATTTAAGACTTCTTATAATTATTTTAACACATTTGACAATTAAAAAAACAATGAATGAATGTAAAATATCTAAATAATGAAATCAATAATCTAGAGAGCAATGAAGAAAGGATTAGGGTGAATAAAAAGATATTGACATATTACAAGAATTATAAATTATTTTATTACTCTTTGGATAAACTATGCACCGTTGTTAATTATAGTAAAAGCAAAAAATTTAAAAATACCAACGATAATATTTTATGTCTGCAATGGAAATGGAAAAAATATATATAGCTAATTTTAAAATTCTTTTATTTTTTTAAATGCAGGCTTTTGTAATTTTTTTAAATCTATTTATAAATATGGGTCCACTTTAACAAGTTTTTCAAATTTCGGCAATAAAAAATACTACTAGACAAATGAAGCAGTATTATTTCTAAAGTTAAAATTACAACTTTTTATGGTGATAATATTTAGTTAAAGAATTACGTTGGATCTAAAAAGGTTTAGAGGTTTTAGTGGCTATTTCATGTTTAAAAAAAAAACAAGTTTGATCAAAAGAGGTTCAATATTTTTTACTTTTAACTTGAAGCTATCTGTTGGGTTTTTGGATTTTCCTTATGATACAATGTAATACCTGAAGATTCCTTTTCGATATTTTTGTAAATTAAAGATGGTAGTTGTAATATTTTTGTTAAGCTCCTGAACACCTTAATTCCTTTGGTACCCAGTACATAAATTTGTAAACTAATACTGGGTGGCCACAAAGTTCAGAAAAAAAAAGTTCCATGATAGATGATCCCTTATTTTAACGAGAAAAAAAATTTCAAATTTCCTCAAAATTCTCACCCTGATAAAATAGAACATATATATATGTTAAAGAGAAAATTTTCCAAGTTTTTAAAAAAATTTTTTGGTTGTAATGAAAAGTTTATATTAATTCGTGAAACGAAATTTCTAATAATTACTGCCACGATTCTCATGTCGCCAAAATACGTATGAACAGAGAAACGTACCTTCAAAACAATGATAGCAAATTTCCCTGATTTTCGTAAAATTTAAAAAAATTCCAAAACATTTCCCTGATATTTTCCAGAATCAAAAAACTCCCTGACATTTCCCATGATTTCCAGGTTCTGAGGTCACTCTGTAATATTTGTAGTGTCTATCAGGAGAACGCCAAATAGTTTGGATGATGGTAGTTGCTATGGAAACAAGATTCATTAATATGGGGTGATGAATGTAGAAAATTGGTAACTGATAAGGTTACAATACGGTAAATACATAGATGAGTTTTGACTTCCTTCAGGAATTCCCCAAGAAAAATAGGGGTATTCTTAATTCTATGGTAACATACTAGCCAATCTGTAGGGATCTATTCTTGTGATAAACCAGACAATACAGGGTGTCAGAAGAAATAATCCGAATTTTTCTCCCAAAGTCTCCCAATTTCTCTTCAGGTCACCCGTATTTTCACGATAATGTAAACAATTCTAAAAATTAATTTAAGAATTTTTTTTTTTTTTAAATAGTATCCGAAAAATATATATGTATTAAAATTTATTGATAGCATTTGCAAGTTTTTGCTCTTGATAAACTTTTTTAATAACTTTTCAACTTAAGAAGGAAGGAAGTTAACTTCTACCCTCAAATTTTCAAAATGTCCTGTTTTCCATATTTTTCATGTTGTATGGATAATATTTATAGATTTAAAAAAGCTTATTCAGAAACAAAACGCTTAATACATACATTAAAGTTCAGACAACCTAGTTCAATGACTTTCGAATGAAAAACAATACTCACTAACTGTTGAGATCCTGACCCCTGCTTGGCTTTACTGTGTGAAGAAGCAAAGTTCATCTTGCCAGTTTTTTTTTTTTTTTTTTTTTTTCTCCAGGCTGCCTACGACCTTTAGAGTAGAATGACAAATACCTATAAAAATACCATGAATTTTATAAATAGAAAGCACACATAATATGATAATCATAGGCAGCGAGTTTTTACTAAAAAAAATTAGGTAGGAATTTTAGGGATGATTCCAAACATTTTAGGGATAATTCTTAAAAAATTTAGAGGTAGTAATTCCAAAAAAATTTGAGAAAATTTCAAAATTTTATGGACAATTGTGAAAATTTAGGGATATTTCTTTTAAAGCTTGCACAGTCATTTACACACAGACATTCTTTTCAAATTATATTTTAATACTGGCAAAAAACTGCAAATATATAAAAAATTAAATAATTAAAATTTTAGAAACTATTTTCTCCTTTGGAGAAGTATCTGGATTTTTTCCGCTGGTTTTGGAGGAAAATCGGGGAATTTTCAAAGTTCTTAATTTCTATTTTTAGGAATTATCGAAAAGTTTAAGTACAATTTTAGGGAGAAACAAAAATTTAAGGAATATTAGGAATTTTAGAGCGAATGCTACCCATGCAATCCTAGCTACAGGATAGAAAAGAAATAATGACATCCTGTATAAGATACATATCTTATTTCCAAAGGATCTTCAAAAAGCATGTTGTGTGATTTAATTTCAAAGTTTAATTTACCAAGTAAAGATTATGGATTTAGAAAAACGATAACTGAAAACGGACAAATATATATATATATATATGACGTTTTACGTAAAAATTACGATACAAAAATGTTAAAATATATGTAGTTTAAGTTTAGTTCTTTGGAGCCATAGCATTTGCAATTCAAAGCCCTGCATTCCATTCTTAAGTTTGTTCAAATTGCTCTAAATTTTAACTGAGACAAGTCAAAAATCCAACAACACTTAAGAAGAAGTCCTAGTAAGGATCATTTGCTATACTCCCTTTGTTACAATCCCCAATATGTTAGGCCCAGTCATTTAGAAACTACTTTCCATAAAACCTGGACATTTGGCGAGTAGGAACGAAAAAGATCACTTAATAAAATGCCATAAATTTTTCTCATTTAATGTCTTATCTATTATGAATGAAAATTAAAATAGAAAAAGACGAAATCAGGAACTACTATTATACAAAATTTCACAGTCTTGCCTACAAACCTACTCAAAAAGTGCACACAAATATCAAACAAACAACCTACCTTAATTCTTTTTTCCAACAACCTTTTTCGTCCTCGTAACCACAAATCTCTTCTCTGAATCTTCTGCTTCGTTGATGGTCATCCCGCCCTCTGCTAGTGCTTGAGGATTGAAAGATGGCCGACAAATCATCACTATCTTCTCTCTTCTGATCTCGTCATTAGAAATATTGCTTTGTTTTCCCTGTCACAGATTCTAACAATCCAATCTTCAATATTTCCTTGGATAGTTCTTGGGGGATTGTTTGTCCCCATAGTCATCTTTGAGACTTCTCTAATCCATATCAATCCCTACGATTATGGGATTTTCGAGTCTGATTTGCAATGAAAGTCTTTTTATTATTTTCTTAAGGTTTTATTCATTGTATGATTTTAACACAGGGTTCTAACTGAAAGCATAGATTAAAAATCAACGACTTTTCAGGACCTAAATAATATTTTTTAAAGACTTTCAAAAATTTGTTTTCATGGATGAGGTCTTTATTGTGTAACTTACAGCTGCTTTGCCCAGAGTGTGAATATCAAATTCTTTCATGCACAACTTGCATTTTGCCTAATGAACAAAATGAATCGTTTTCAGATTTCGTCTTTTTTTCCCAACAAAACAGCTAAAGACAAACTTAATACGTTTTCATGGATATAATTTGGTACATGAACACAACAGGAATTACTTCTCTGAAGATTCCTCAAGATAGCCTTCCAGTTGATAGTATGATTTACCTGCAATAAAAGTTATCATCATTAATAATTGACTTTATATTGGATTTAATTTGTTTTTAGATTTTACGCTTTATTGAAAAATAAATTCGATATACTTAACACATTTTATTATACCCTATAATTTAAGACAGGGGGCGCAGTGAGTTTTCTAAAACCTAAGAATTTTAGGGATAATTCAAAAAAAAATTTAGGGATATTTCTTTTAAAGCTGACATAGCTTCCTAACGAAGACATTCTTTTCAAAGCTTATTTCAATACCGGCAAAAAACTGTCAATTTTCAAAAAATTAAATATTTAACAATTGAAAACTTGGGGGGGGGGGGGGAAATTTCCTCTGGTGAATTATTTTAGCTTTTTCGCTGGTTTTGTAAGAAAATCTTGGAATTTTCGAGGGTTTGTAAAAAAAAAAATTTTAATCACCCAGTTTCAACGACTTCCACATTTCTACCCACAAATGGGGATTTTACTTACTCTGTTAATCAACCTTCTTTTGAAATTGAGCAATAAGTATCCTGCAACAAATTTTTCAAAACAAATGCAAGGAGAGGACAAGAAACAATCTGCTTTAATTAAAAATTGTCCTTAAGTGAATCATTTAATAATTATTACTACATAACCTAATATAATGTATATAAATCATACTTAAAAGGAAAAAAAAAAACAAGAAATTTAAGACTTCTTATAATTATTTTAACACATTTGACAATTAAAAAAACAATGAATGAATGTAAAATATCTAAATAATGAAATCAATAATCTAGAGAGCAATGAAGAAAGGATTAGGGTGAATAAAAAGATATTGACATATTACAAGAATTATAAATTATTTTATTACTCTTTGGATAAACTATGCACCGTTGTTAATTATAGTAAAAGCAAAAAATTTGAAAAATACCAACGAGAATATTTTATGTCTGCAATGGAAATGGAAAAAATATATATAGCTAATTTTAAAATTCTTTTATTTTTTTTAATGCAGGCTTTTGTAATTTTTTTTAATGGAATTTTTTTTAATCTATTTATAATAATGGGTCCACTTTAACAAGTTTTTCAAATTTCGGCAATAAAAAATACGATTAGACTAATAAAGCAATATTATTTCTTAAAGTTAATGGTTACAACTTTTTAAGGTAATAATATTTAGTTAAAGAATTACGTTGGATCTAAAAAGGTTTAGAGGTTTTAGTGGCTATTTCATGTTTAAAAAAAACACGTTTGATCAAAAGAGGTTCAATATTTTTTACTTTTAACTTGAAGCTATCTGTTGGGTTTTTGGATTTTCCTTATGATACAATGTAATACCTGAAGATTCCTTTTCGATATTTTTGTAAATTAAAGATGGTAGTTGTAATATTTTTGTTAAGCTCCTGAACACCTTAATTCCTTTGGTATCCAGTACATAAATTTGTAAACTAATACTGGGTGGCCACAAAGTTCAGAAAAAAAAAGTTCCATGATAGATGATCCCTTATTTTACCGAAAAAAAAATTCAAATTTCCTCAAATTTCTCACCCTGATAAAATAGAACATATATATATGTTAAAGAGAAAATTTTCCAAGTTTTTTAAAAAAAATTTTGGTTGTAATGAAAAGTTTATATTAATTCGTGAAACGAAATTTCTAATAATTACTGCCACGATTCTCATGTCGCCAAAATACGTATGAACCGAGAAACGTAACTTCAAAACAATGATAGCAAATTTCCCTGATTTTCGTAAAATTTAAAAAAATTCCAAAACATTTCCCTGATATTTTCCAGAATCAAAAAACTCCCTGACATTTCCCATGATTTCCAGGTTCTGAGGTCACTCTGTAATATTTGTAGTGTCTATCAGGAGAACGCCAAATAGTTTGGATGATGGTAGTTGCTATGGAAACAAGATTCATTAATATGGGGTGATGAATGTAGAAAATTGGTAACTGATAAGGTTACAATACGGTAAATACATAGATGAGTTTTGACTTCCTTCAGGAATTCCCCAAGAAAAATCGGGGTATTCTTACTTCTATGGTAACATACTAGCCAATCTGAAGGGATCTATTCTCGTGATAAACCAGACAATACAGGGTCCCAGAAGAAATAAATAATCCGAATTTTTCTCCCAAAGTCTCCCGTTTTCTCTTTAGGTCATCCGTATTTTCACGATAATGTAAACAATTCTAAAAATTAATTTAAGAATTTTTTTTTTAAATAGTATCCGAAAAATGTATATGTATTAAAATTTATTGATAGCATTTGCAAGTTTTTGCTCTTGATAAACTTTTTTAATAACTTTTCAACTTAAGAAGGAAGGAAGTTAACTTCTACCCTCAAATTTTCAAAATGTCCTGTTTTCCATATTTTTCATGTTGTATGGATAATATTTATAGATTTAAAAAAGCTTATTCAGAAACAAAACACTTAATACATACATTAAAGTTCAGACAATCTAGTTCAATGACTTTCGTATGAAAAACAATACTCACAAAGAAACTGTTGAGATCCTGACCCCTGCTTGGCTTTACTGTGTGAAGAAGAAAAGTTCATCTTGCCAGTTTTTTTTTTTTTTTTCAGTCTGCCTACGACCTTTAGAGTAGAATGACAAATACCTATAAAAATACCATGAATTTTATAAATAGAAAGCACACATAATATGATAATCATAGGCAGCGAGTTTTTACTAAAAAAAATTAGGTAGGAATTTTAGGGATGATTCCAAACATTTTAGGGATAATTCTTAAAAAATTTAGATGTAGTAATTCCAAAAAATTTTGAGAAAATTTCAAAATGTTATGGACAATTGTGAAAATTTAGGGATATTTCTTTTAAAGCTTGCACAGTCATACAGACATTCTTTTCAAAGTATGTTTTAATACTGGCAAAAAACTGCAAATATATAACAAATTAAATAATTAAAATTTTAGAAAATATTTTCTCCTTTGGAGAAGTATCTGGATTTTTTCCGCTGGTTTTGGAGGTAAATCGGGGAATTTTCAAAGTTTTTAATTTCTTTTTTTAGGAATTATCGAAAAGTTTAAGTACAATTTTAGGGAGAAACAAAAATTTAAGGAATATTAGGAATTTTAGAGCGAATGCTACCCATGCAATCCTAGCTACAGGATAGAAAAGAAATAATGACATCCTGTATAAGATGCATATCTTATTTCCAAAGGATCTTCAAAAAGCATGTTGTGTGATTTAATTTCAAAGTTCAATTTACCAAGTAAAGATTATGGATTTAGAAAAAGGATAACTGAAAACGGACAAATATATATATATGACGTTTTACGTAAAAATTACGATACAAAAATGTTAAAATATATGTAGTTTAAGTTTAGTTCTTTGGAGCCATAGCATTTGCAATTCAAAGCCCTGCATTCCATTCTTAAGTTTGTTCAAATTGCTCTAAATTTTAACTGAGCCAAGTCAAAAATCCAACAACACTTAAGAAGAAGTCCTAGTAAGGATCATTTGCTATACTCCCTTTGTTACAATCCCCAATATGTTAGGCCCAGTCATTTAGAAACTACTTTCCATAAAACCTGGACATTTGGCGAGTAGGAACGAAAAAGATCACTTAATAAAATGCCATAAATTTTTCTCATTTAATGTCTATCTATTATGAATGAAAATTAAAATAGAAAAAGACGAAATCAGGAACTACTATTATACAAAATTTCACAGTCTTGCCTACAAACCTACTCAAAAAGTGCACACAAATATCAAACAAACAACCTACCTTAATTCTTTTTTCCAACAACCTTTTTCGTCCTCGTAACCACAAATCTCTTCTCTGAATCTTCTGCTTCGTTGATGGTCATCCCGCCCTCTGCTAGTGCTTGAGGATTGAAAGATGGCCGACAAATCATCACTATCTTCTCTCTTCTGATCTCGTCATTAGAAATATTGCTTTGTTTTCCCTGTCACAGATTCTAACAATCCAATCTTCAATATTTCCTTGGATAGTTCTTGGGGGATTGTTTGTCCCCATAGTCATCTTTGAGACTTCTCTAATCCATATCAATCCCTACGATTATGGGATTTTCGAGTCTGATTTGCAATGAAAGTCTTTTTATTATTTTCTTAAGGTTTTATTCATTGTATGATTTTAACACAGGGTTCTAACTGAAAGCATAGATTAAAAATCAACGACTTTTCAGGACCTAAATAATATTTTTTAAAGACTTTCAAAAATTTGTTTTCATGGATGAGGTCTTTATTGTGTAACTTACAGCTGCTTTGCCCAGAGTGTGAATATCAAATTCTTTCATGCACAACTTGCATTTTGCCTAATGAACAAAATGAATCGTTTTCAGATTTCGTCTTTTTTTCCCAACAAAACAGCTAAAGACAAACTTAATACGTTTTCATGGATATAATTTGGTACATGAACACAACAGGAATTACTTCTCTGAAGATTCCTCAAGATAGCCTTCCAGTTGATAGTATGATTTACCTGCAATAAAAGTTATCATCATTAATAATTGACTTTATATTGGATTTAATTTGTTTTTAGATTTTACGCTTTATTGAAAAATAAATTCGATATACTTAACACATTTTATTATACCCTATAATTTAAGACAGGGGGCGCAGTGAGTTTTCTAAAACCTAAGAATTTTAGGGATAATTCAAAAAAAAATTTAGGGATATTTCTTTTAAAGCTGACATAGCTTCCTAACGAAGACATTCTTTTCAAAGCTTATTTCAATACCGGCAAAAAACTGTCAATTTTCAAAAAATTAAATATTTAACAATTGAAAACTTGGGGGGGGGGGGGGAAATTTCCTCTGGTGAATTATTTTAGCTTTTTCGCTGGTTTTGTAAGAAAATCTTGGAATTTTCGAGGGTTTGTAAAAAAAAAAATTTTAATCACCCAGTTTCAACGACTTCCACATTTCTACCCACAAATGGGGATTTTACTTACTCTGTTAATCAACCTTCTTTTGAAATTGAGCAATAAGTATCCTGCAACAAATTTTTCAAAACAAATGCAAGGAGAGGACAAGAAACAATCTGCTTTAATTAAAAATTGTCCTTAAGTGAATCATTTAATAATTATTACTACATAACCTAATATAATGTATATAAATCATACTTAAAAGGAAAAAAAAAAACAAGAAATTTAAGACTTCTTATAATTATTTTAACACATTTGACAATTAAAAAAACAATGAATGAATGTAAAATATCTAAATAATGAAATCAATAATCTAGAGAGCAATGAAGAAAGGATTAGGGTGAATAAAAAGATATTGACATATTACAAGAATTATAAATTATTTTATTACTCTTTGGATAAACTATGCACCGTTGTTAATTATAGTAAAAGCAAAAAATTTGAAAAATACCAACGAGAATATTTTATGTCTGCAATGGAAATGGAAAAAATATATATAGCTAATTTTAAAATTCTTTTATTTTTTTTAATGCAGGCTTTTGTAATTTTTTTTAATGGAATTTTTTTTAATCTATTTATAATAATGGGTCCACTTTAACAAGTTTTTCAAATTTCGGCAATAAAAAATACGATTAGACTAATAAAGCAATATTATTTCTTAAAGTTAATGGTTACAACTTTTTAAGGTAATAATATTTAGTTAAAGAATTACGTTGGATCTAAAAAGGTTTAGAGGTTTTAGTTGCTATTTCATGTTTAAAAAAAAACACGTTTGATCAAAAGAGGTTCAATATTTTTTACTTTTAACTTGAAGCTATCTGTTGGGTTTTTGGATTTTCCTTATGATACAATGTAATACCTGAAGATTCCTTTTCGATATTTTTGTAAATTAAAGATGGTAGTTGTAATATTTTTGTTAAGCTCCTGAACACCTTAATTCCTTTGGTATCCAGTACATAAATTTGTAAACTAATACTGGGTGGCCACAAAGTTCAGAAAAAAAAAGTTCCATGATAGATGATCCCTTATTTTACCGAAAAAAAAATTCAAATTTCCTCAAATTTCTCACCCTGATAAAATAGAACATATATATATGTTAAAGAGAAAATTTTCCAAGTTTTTTAAAAAAAATTTTGGTTGTAATGAAAAGTTTATATTAATTCGTGAAACGAAATTTCTAATAATTACTGCCACGATTCTCATGTCGCCAAAATACGTATGAACCGAGAAACGTAACTTCAAAACAATGATAACAAATTTCCCTGATTTTCGTAAAATTTAAAAAAATTCCAAAACATTTCCCTGATATTTTCCAGAATCAAAAAACTCCCTGACATTTCCCATGATTTCCAGGTTCTGAGGTCACTCTGTAATATTTGTAGTGTCTATCAGGAGAACGCCAAAATAGTTTGGATAATGGTAGTTGCTATGGAAACAAGATTCATTAATATGGGGTGATGAATGTAGAAAATTGGTAACTGATAAGGTTACAATACGGTAAATACATAGATGAGTTTTGACTTCCTTCAGGAATTCCCCAAGAAAAATCGGGGTATTCTTACTTCTATGGTAACATACTAGCCAATCTGAAGGGATCTATTCTCGTGATAAACCAGACAATACAGGGTCCCAGAAGAAATAAATAATCCGAATTTTTCTCCCAAAGTCTCCCGTTTTCTCTTTAGGTCATCCGTATTTTCACGATAATGTAAACAATTCTAAAAATTAATTTAAGAATTTTTTTTTTAAATAGTATCCGAAAAATGTATATGTATTAAAATTTATTGATAGCATTTGCAAGTTTTTGCTCTTGATAAACTTTTTTAATAACTTTTCAACTTAAGAAGGAAGGAAGTTAACTTCTACCCTCAAATTTTCAAAATGTCCTGTTTTCCATATTTTTCATGTTGTATGGATAATATTTATAGATTTAAAAAAGCTTATTCAGAAACAAAACACTTAATACATACATTAAAGTTCAGACAATCTAGTTCAATGACTTTCGTATGAAAAACAATACTCACAAAGAAACTGTTGAGATCCTGACCCCTGCTTGGCTTTACTGTGTGAAGAAGAAAAGTTCATCTTGCCAGTTTTTTTTTTTTTTTTCAGGCTGCCTACGACCTTTAGAGTAGAATGACAAATACCTATAAAAATACCATGAATTTTATAAATAGAAAGCACACATAATATGATAATCATAGGCAGCGAGTTTTTACTAAAAAAAATTAGGTAGGAATTTTAGGGATGATTCCAAACATTTTAGGGATAATTCTTAAAAAATTTAGATGAAGTAATTCCAAAAAATTTTGAGAAAATTTCAAAATGTTATGGACAATTGTGAAAATTTAGGGATATTTCTTTTAAAGCTTGCACAGTCATACAGACATTCTTTTCAAAGTATGTTTTAATACTGGCAAAAAACTGCAAATATATAACAAATTAAATAATTAAAATTTTAGAAAATATTTTCTCCTTTGGAGAAGTATCTGGATTTTTTCCGCTGGTTTTGGAGGTAAATCGGGGAATTTTCAAAGTTTTTAATTTCTTTTTTTAGGAATTATCGAAAAGTTTAAGTACAATTTTAGGGAGAAACAAAAATTTAAGGAATATTAGGAATTTTAGAGCGAATGCTACCCATGCAATCCTAGCTACAGGATAGAAAAGAAATAATGACATCCTGTATAAGATGCATATCTTATTTCCAAAGGATCTTCAAAAAGCATGTTGTGTGATTTAATTTCAAAGTTCAATTTACCAAGTAAAGATTATGGATTTAGAAAAAGGATAACTGAAAACGGACAAATATATATATATGACGTTTTACGTAAAAATTACGATACAAAAATGTTAAAATATATGTAGTTTAAGTTTAGTTCTTTGGAGCCATAGCATTTGCAATTCAAAGCCCTGCATTCCATTCTTAAGTTTGTTCAAATTGCTCTAAATTTTAACTGAGCCAAGTCAAAAATCCAACAACACTTAAGAAGAAGTCCTAGTAAGGATCATTTGCTATACTCCCTTTGTTACAATCCCCAATATGTTAGGCCCAGTCATTTAGAAACTACTTTCCATAAAACCTGGACATTTGGCGAGTAGGAACGAAAAAGATCACTTAATAAAATGCCATAAATTTTTCTCATTTAATGTCTATCTATTATGAATGAAAATTAAAATAGAAAAAGACGAAATCAGGAACTACTATTATACAAAATTTCACAGTCTTGCCTACAAACCTACTCAAAAAGTGCACACAAATATCAAACAAACAACCTACCTTAATTCTTTTTTCCAACAACCTTTTTCGTCCTCGTAACCACAAATCTCTTCTCTGAATCTTCTGCTTCGTTGATGGTCATCCCGCCCTCTGCTAGTGCTTGAGGATTGAAAGATGGCCGACAAATCATCACTATCTTCTCTCTTCTGATCTCGTCATTAGAAATATTGCTTTGTTTTCCCTGTCACAGATTCTAACAATCCAATCTTCACTATTTCCTTGGATAGTTCTTGGGGGATTGTTTGTCCCCATAGTCATCTTTGAGACTTCTCTAATCCATATCAATCCCTACGATTATGGGATTTTCGAGTCTGATTTGCAATGAAAGTCTTTTTATTATTTTCTTAAGGTTTTATTCATTGTATGATTTTAACACAGGGTTCTAACTGAAAGCATAGATTAAAAATCAACGACTTTTCAGGACCTAAATAATATTTTTTAAAGACTTTCAAAAATTTGTTTTCATGGATGAGGTCTTTATTGTGTAACTTACAGCTGCTTTGCCCAGAGTGTGAATATCAAATTCTTTCATGCACAACTTGCATTTTGCCTAATGAACAAAATGAATCGTTTTCAGATTTCGTCTTTTTTTCCCAACAAAACAGCTAAAGACAAACTTAATACGTTTTCATGGATATAATTTGGTACATGAACACAACAGGAATTACTTCTCTGAAGATTCCTCAAGATAGCCTTCCAGTTGATAGTATGATTTACCTGCAATAAAAGTTATCATCATTAATAATTGACTTTATATTGGATTTAATTTGTTTTTAGATTTTACGCTTTATTGAAAAATAAATTCGATATACTTAACACATTTTATTATACCCTATAATTTAAGACAGGGGGCGCAGTGAGTTTTCTAAAACCTAAGAATTTTAGGGATAATTCAAAAAAAAATTTAGGGATATTTCTTTTAAAGCTGACATAGCTTCCTAACGAAGACATTCTTTTCAAAGCTTATTTCAATACCGGCAAAAAACTGTCAATTTTCAAAAAATTAAATATTTAACAATTGAAAACTTGGGGGGGGGGGGGGGGGGAATTTCCTCTGGTGAATTATTTTAGCTTTTTCGCTGGTTTTGTAAGAAAATCTTGGAATTTTCGAGGGTTTGTAAAAAAAAAAATTTTAATCACCCAGTTTCAACGACTTCCACATTTCTACCCACAAATGGGGATTTTACTTACTCTGTTAATCAACCTTCTTTTGAAATTGAGCAATAAGTATCATGCAACAAATTTTTCAAAACAAATGCAAGGAGAGGACAAGAAACAATCTGCTTTAATTAAAAATTGTCCTTAAGTGAATCATTTAATAATTATTACTACATAACCTAATATAATGTATATAAATCATACTTAAAAGGAAAAAAAAAAACAAGAAATTTAAGACTTCTTATAATTATTTTAACACATTTGACAATTAAAAAAACAATGAATGAATGTAAAATATCTAAATAATGAAATCAATAATCTAGAGAGCAATGAAGAAAGGATTAGGGTGAATAAAAAGATATTGACATATTACAAGAATTATAAATTATTTTATTACTCTTTGGATAAACTATGCACCGTTGTTAATTATAGTAAAAGCAAAAAATTTGAAAAATACCAACGAGAATATTTTATGTCTGCAATGGAAATGGAAAAAATATATATAGCTAATTTTAAAATTCTTTTATTTTTTTTAATGCAGGCTTTTGTAATTTTTTTTAATGGAATTTTTTTTAATCTATTTATAATAATGGGTCCACTTTAACAAGTTTTTCAAATTTCGGCAATAAAAAATACGATTAGACTAATAAAGCAATATTATTTCTTAAAGTTAATGGTTACAACTTTTTAAGGTAATAATATTTAGTTAAAGAATTACGTTGGATCTAAAAAGGTTTAGAGGTTTTAGTGGCTATTTCATGTTTAAAAAAAAACACGTTTGATCAAAAGAGGTTCAATATTTTTTACTTTTAACTTGAAGCTATCTGTTGGGTTTTTGGATTTTCCTTATGATACAATGTAATACCTGAAGATTCCTTTTCGATATTTTTGTAAATTAAAGATGGTAGTTGTAATATTTTTGTTAAGCTCCTGAACACCTTAATTCCTTTGGTATCCAGTACATAAATTTGTAAACTAATACTGGGTGGCCACAAAGTTCAGAAAAAAAAAGTTCCATGATAGATGATCCCTTATTTTACCGAAAAAAAAATTCAAATTTCCTCAAATTTCTCACCCTGATAAAATAGAACATATATATATGTTAAAGAGAAAATTTTCCAAGTTTTTTAAAAAAAATTTTGGTTGTAATGAAAAGTTTATATTAATTCGTGAAACGAAATTTCTAATAATTACTGCCACGATTCTCATGTCGCCAAAATACGTATGAACCGAGAAACGTAACTTCAAAACAATGATAACAAATTTCCCTGATTTTCGTAAAATTTAAAAAAATTCCAAAACATTTCCCTGATATTTTCCAGAATCAAAAAACTCCCTGACATTTCCCATGATTTCCAGGTTCTGAGGTCACTCTGTAATATTTGTAGTGTCTATCAGGAGAACGCCAAAATAGTTTGGATAATGGTAGTTGCTATGGAAACAAGATTCATTAATATGGGGTGATGAATGTAGAAAATTGGTAACTGATAAGGTTACAATACGGTAAATACATAGATGAGTTTTGACTTCCTTCAGGAATTCCCCAAGAAAAATCGGGGTATTCTTACTTCTATGGTAACATACTAGCCAATCTGAAGGGATCTATTCTCGTGATAAACCAGACAATACAGGGTCCCAGAAGAAATAAATAATCCGAATTTTTCTCCCAAAGTCTCCCGTTTTCTCTTTAGGTCATCCGTATTTTCACGATAATGTAAACAATTCTAAAAATTAATTTAAGAATTTTTTTTTTAAATAGTATCCGAAAAATGTATATGTATTAAAATTTATTGATAGCATTTGCAAGTTTTTGCTCTTGATAAACTTTTTTAATAACTTTTCAACTTAAGAAGGAAGGAAGTTAACTTCTACCCTCAAATTTTCAAAATGTCCTGTTTTCCATATTTTTCATGTTGTATGGATAATATTTATAGATTTAAAAAAGCTTATTCAGAAACAAAACACTTAATACATACATTAAAGTTCAGACAATCTAGTTCAATGACTTTCGTATGAAAAACAATACTCACAAAGAAACTGTTGAGATCCTGACCCCTGCTTGGCTTTACTGTGTGAAGAAGAAAAGTTCATCTTGCCAGTTTTTTTTTTTTTTTTCAGGCTGCCTACGACCTTTAGAGTAGAATGACAAATACCTATAAAAATACCATGAATTTTATAAATAGAAAGCACACATAATATGATAATCATAGGCAGCGAGTTTTTACTAAAAAAAATTAGGTAGGAATTTTAGGGATGATTCCAAACATTTTAGGGATAATTCTTAAAAAATTTAGATGAAGTAATTCCAAAAAATTTTGAGAAAATTTCAAAATTTTATGGACAATTGTGAAAATTTAGGGATATTTCTTTTAAAGCTTGCACAGTCATACAGACATTCTTTTCAAAGTATGTTTTAATACTGGCAAAAAACTGCAAATATATAACAAATTAAATAATTAAAATTTTAGAAAATATTTTCTCCTTTGGAGAAGTATCTGGATTTTTTCCGCTGGTTTTGGAGGTAAATCGGGGAATTTTCAAAGTTTTTAATTTCTTTTTTTAGGAATTATCGAAAAGTTTAAGTACAATTTTAGGGAGAAACAAAAATTTAAGGAATATTAGGAATTTTAGAGCGAATGCTACCCATGCAATCCTAGCTACAGGATAGAAAAGAAATAATGACATCCTGTATAAGATGCATATCTTATTTCCAAAGGATCTTCAAAAAGCATGTTGTGTGATTTAATTTCAAAGTTCAATTTACCAAGTAAAGATTATGGATTTAGAAAAAGGATAACTGAAAACGGACAAATATATATATATGACGTTTTACGTAAAAATTACGATACAAAAATGTTAAAATATATGTAGTTTAAGTTTAGTTCTTTGGAGCCATAGCATTTGCAATTCAAAGCCCTGCATTCCATTCTTAAGTTTGTTCAAATTGCTCTAAATTTTAACTGAGCCAAGTCAAAAATCCAACAACACTTAAGAAGAAGTCCTAGTAAGGATCATTTGCTATACTCCCTTTGTTACAATCCCCAATATGTTAGGCCCAGTCATTTAGAAACTACTTTCCATAAAACCTGGACATTTGGCGAGTAGGAACGAAAAAGATCACTTAATAAAATGACACAAATATCAAACAAACAACCTACCTTAATTCTTTTTTCCAACAACCTTTTTCGTCCTCGTAACCACAAATCTCTTCTCTGAATCTTCTGCTTCGTTGATGGTCATCCCGCCCTCTGCTAGTGCTTGAGGATTGAAAGATGGCCGACAAATCATCACTATCTTCTCTCTTCTGATCTCTTCATTAGAAATATTGCTTTGTTTTCCCTGTCACAGATTCTAACAATCCAATCTTCAATATTTCCTTGGATAGTTCTTGGGGGATTGTTTGTCCCCATAGTCATCTTTGAGACTTCTCTAATCCATATCAATCCCAACGATTATGGGATTTTCGAGTCTGATTTGCAATGAAAGTCTTTTTATTATTTTCTTAAGGTTTTATTCGTTGTATGATTTTAACACAGGGTTCTAACTGAAAGCATAGATTAAAAATCAACGACTTTTCAGGACCTAAATAATATTTTTTAAAGACTTTCAAAAAAAAATTTTCATGGATGAGGTCTTTATTGTGTAACTTACAGCTGCTTTGCCCAGAGTGTGAATATCAAATTCTTTCATGCACAACTTGCATTTTGCCTAATGAACAAAATGAATCGTTTTCAGATTTCGTCTTTTTTTCCCAACAAAACAGCTAAAGACAAACTTAATACGTTTTCATGGATATAATTTGGTACATGAACACAACAGGAATTACTTCTCTGAAGATTCCTCAAGATAGCCTTCCAGTTGATAGTATGATTTACCTGCAATAAAAGTTATCATCATTAATAATTGACTTTATATTGGATTTAATTTGTTTACGCTTTATTGAAAAATAAATTCGATATACTTAACACATTTTATTATACCCTATAATTTAAGACAGGGGGCGCAGTGAGTTTTCTAAAACCTAAGAATTTTAGGGATAATTCAAAAAAAAATTTAGGGATATTTCTTTTAAAGCTGACATAGCTTCCTAACGAAGACATTCTTTTCAAAGCTTATTTCAATACCGGCAAAAAACTGTCAATTTTCAAAAAATTAAATATTTAACAATTGAAATCTTGGGGGGGGGGGGGGAAATTTCCTCTGGTGAATTATTTTAGCTTTTTTGCTGGTTTTGTAAGAAAATCTTGGAATTTTCGAGTGTTTGTAAAAAAAAAAATTTTAATCACCCAGTTTCAACGACTTCCACATTTCTACCCACAAATGGGGATTTTACTTACTCTGTTAATCAACCTTCTTTTGAAATTGAGCAATAAGTATCCTGCAACAAATTTTTCAAAACAAATGCAAGGAGAGGACAAGAAACAATCTGCTTTAATTAAAAATTGTCCTTAAGTGAATCATTTAATAATTATTACTACATAACCTAATATAATGTATATAAATCATACTTAAAAGGAAAAAAAAAACAAGAAATTTAAGACTTCTTATAATTATTTTAACACATTTGACAATTAAAAAAACAATGAATGAATGTAAAATATCTAAATAATGAAATCAATAATCTAGAGAGCAATGAAGAAAGGATTAGGGTGAATAAAAAGATATTGACATATTACAAGAATTATAAATTATTTTATTACTCTTTGGATAAACTATGCACCGTTGTTAATTATAGTAAAAGCAAAAAATTTGAAAAATACCAACAAGAATATTTTATGTCTGCAATGGAAATGGAAAAAATATATATAGCTAATTTTAAAATTCTTTTATTTTTTTAAATGCAGGCTTTTGCAATTTTTTTAAATCTATTTATAAATATGGGTCCACTTTAACAAGTTTTTCAAATTTCAGCAATAAAAAATACTACTAGACTAATAAAGCAATATTATTTCTTAAAGTTAATGGTTACAACTCTTTAAGGTGATAATATTTAGTTAAAGAATTACGTTGGATCTAAAAACTCCAAAAAATTAGGTAGGAATTTTAGGGATGATTCCAAACATTTTAGGGATAATTCTTAAAAAATTTAGAGGTAGTAATTCCAAAACATTTTGAGAAAATTTCAAAATTTTATGGACAATTGTGAAAATTTAGGGATATTTCTTTTAAAGCTTGCACAGTCATACCGACACAGACATTCTTTTCAAAGTATGTTTTAATACTGGCAAAAAACTGCAAATATATAACAAATTAAATAATTAAAATTTTAGAAAATATTTTCTCCTTTGGAGAAGTATCTGGATTTTTTCCGCTGGTTTTGGAGGTAAATCGGGGAATTTTCAAAGTTTTTAATTTCTTTTTTTAGGAATTATCGAAAAGTTTAAGTACAATTTTAGGGAGAAACAAAAATTTAAGGAATATTAGGAATTTTAGAGCGAATGCTACTCATGCAATCCTAGCTACAGGATAGAAAAGAAATAATGACATCCTGTGTAAGATACATATCTTATTTCCAAAGGATCTTCAAAAAGCATGTTGTGTGAATTTATTTCAAAGTTCAATTTACCAAGTAAAGATTATGGATTTAGTAAAAGGATATCTGAAAACAGACAAAAAATATATATATGACCTTTAACGTAAAAATTACGATGCAAAAATTTTAAAATATATGTAGTTTAAGTTTAGTTTTTGGAGCCATAGCATTTGCAATTTAAAGCCCTGCATTCCATTCTTAAGTTTGTTCAAATTGCTCTAAATTTTAATTGAGCCAAGTCAAAATTCCAACAACACTTAAGAAGAAGTCCTAGTAAGGATCATTCGCTATACTCCCTTTGTTACAATCCCCAATATGTTAAGCCCAGTGCATTTAGAAACTACTTTCCATAAAACCTGGACATTTGGCGAGTAGGAACGAAAAAGATCACTTAATAAAATGCCATAAATTTTTCTCATTTAATGTCTATCTATTATGAATGAAAATTAAAACAGAAAAAGACGAAATCAGGAAATACTATTATACAAAATTTCAGTCTTGCCTACAAACCTACTCAAAAAGTTCACACAAATATCAAACAAACAACCTACCTTAATTCTTTTCTCGTACAACCTTTTTCGTCCTCGTAACCACAAATCTCTTCTCTGAATCTTCTGCTTCGTTGATGGTCATCCCGCCCTCTGCTAGTGCTTGAGGATTGAAAGATGGCCGACAAATCATCACTATCTTCTCTCTTCTGATCTCATCATTAGAAATATTGCTTTGTTTTCCCTGTCACAGATTCTAACAATCCAATCTTCAATATTTCCTTGGATAGTTCTTGGGGGATTGTTTGTCTCCATAGTCATCTTTGAGACTTCTCTAATCCATATCAATCCCTACGATTATGGGATTTTCGAGTCTGATTTGCAATGAAAGTCTTTTTATTATTTTCTTAAGGTTTTATTCATTGTATGATTTTAACACAGGGTTCTAACTGAAAGCATAGATTAAAAATCAACGACTTTTAAGGACCTAAATAATACATTTTAAAGACTTTCAATTTTTTTTTTTTCGTGGAGGAGGTCTTTATTTTGTGACTTACAGCTGCTTTGCGCACAGCGCGAATATCAAAATCTTTCATGCACAACTTGCATCTTGCCTAATGAACAAAATCAATCGTTTTCAGATTTAGTCTTTTTTTTTTTTTTTTTATTGTTGAGAGCTTTTGCTTTGTGTCTAGCATGGCCTTTCATCCTCACTTCTTTTTTCTTTATATACTCTTCTTCAGACTTCCGTCGAGAGCTTTTGCTTTGTGTCTAGCATGGCCTTTCATCCTCACTTCTTTGTTCTTTATATACTCTTCTTCAGACTTCCGTTGAGAGCTTTTGCTTTGTGTCTAGCATGGCCTTTCATCCTCACTTCTTTGTTCTTTATATACTCTTCTTCAGACTTCCGGCGAGAGCTTTTGCTTTGTGTCTAGCATGGCCTTTCATCCTCACTTCTTTGTTCTTTATATACTCTTCTTCAGACTTCCGTCAAGAGCTTTTGCTTTGTGTCTAGCATGGCCTTTCATCCTCACTTCTTTGTTCTTTATATACTCTTCTTCAGACTTCCGTCGAGAGCTTTTGCTTTGTGTCTAGCATGGCCTTTCATCCTCACTTCTTTATATACTCTTCTTCAGACTTCCGTCTTCAAATTCAGGACGAGCTAGTGGTCTGTTGCATCTTGAACGGATCTGGTTTTAAAGTGCTTTTTTAAAAAGTTAAATTTTGAACTAGCTTTTTTTTTTTTTTTTTTTTTTTTTTTTTTTTTTTTTAAATAACTTAGCAATTTTTACAAGTTGAAATTTGTTTTCCTCAAAATACACTTTTGTGCTTGTTCTCTATATAATTTTTTTACTTATTATTTTTTTTTAAAGTGAATTTTTCTTCCAAACTGTCCTCAAGAAGAAGAGTCCAGTACCCATGCATTGATACTGAACCCACAATTGGAGGCTAGCACTCCAATCGCCTCTTGAATCGAGTTTCGAAAGAAAAATTCAAAAATTTAGATAAAATTTTAAACGAAATAAAAGCCTAGATGCTTTTTAAGAGTTTAGAAAAAGTGTGATGAATGAAAAGTGTGTGAAAGGATTGATTATTGCTGATGGCACTGGTAACCAGATCCGACAAGACACTTTTTTTTTTTCTTGGACAGACCACAGCTTTCAATTAATTTTCCACTCCAATCTACAAACAATAAAAATTCATGCATGAGTGATATAGTAAACATACTCTAGTAAGTAATGACGCATGGAACATTTTAGGTCTTATTTCTTCTCGTAAATGGATTAGAATTGAAAAATTATGATACTAGATTCATCAAACAAAAACATAACTACTAGATTCATCATAATTTAAAAATTATAATCTGTTTACGAGAAGAAAAAAGAGCGGAAATATCCTGTGTGAACACCAGAGAAATGCCCTGTACATAAATAATATCACTACTTGGGAGCTGCATTTAGTAAAATCAATGTTTCACCTTTTATGCAGTTTGTTTTAGGTGAACTTCTACAAATGATAGAAAAGTAGAGGATTAACGACTCAAAGACTATAAATTCAAAATTAATGCTATTCTGAAGTTTTTAACTGAAGTATTTACTAAATTTCTTTATTACATTAAATTTGATCTTAGATTTTACAATTCTTCAAAAGTAAATTTGTGATATTTAATTTGTTTTAGCTGTTTCTTAACATGAATTCTATGGTTTATAATAGTCGACAGTTTATCATCCTTAACAATTGACTTCAAGAAAAAAAACAAGAAAAAAAACATGTAATAAGCAATTTAAAAACCAGAAAAAAAAAATTTCCTCTGAACTAATATAGAGGTTTTTTCACTGGTTTTGATGGAAAATCGGGGAATTTTCAGTGTTTTTAATTTTTTTTTTTTTTTCTTTGGGAATTAGCCAAAAACTTGCCTACAATTTTAGGAATTTAAGGGAGAGACAAAAATCTAAGGAATATTAAGAATTTTAAGATGAATGTGATTTCTGCAGCCCATAGCAAAATAATAAGTTGTTTACAGCATTTAAGTTGATACCTCAATTTAAAATACTGAAGGCAAAATGATCTCCTTTCCATAACAAGAGAAAACATAAAAGATTCAATTGACAGTTTAGTTTTCATTGTAATTCTTTTGATAAGCACTTCTGCCAAGGCAACTGCAGACAACTCATCAATCCACTGTTCGATTGATGCTGCTAAACCAGAGTGGCCACAAAATTTGGGAAAAAATAATTACCCAAAATAGGTTTCTAAAATTCTCAGATTTTTAGGCAAACTTTTTTTTAAAATTCCCTAATTTTTCTAGATGTGTACATCAAATAGAACATTTATGCCAAAGATATAATAATATGCCAATTTCTTTAAATAGTTTTGGAAGTAACGAAAAGTTTAAATTATATTGTAACACAAAACTTCTAAGGATTACCACAATTCTCCAAGAAAATGGCGACATAATACGGATGAACAGGGAACCAAACGTACCTTAAAAAAAAAAATTCGAAAAAATCCCTGATTTTTGTGAAATTTAAAAAAATTACCCGACATTTTCAGAATCAGAAAGCTCCCTGACACTTTCCTGATATCCAGGTTCTGTGGCCACTATGCAAACATGCTCATGAAAAACAAATATGTTATGTAAAAGGCTTGGTCCCTCAATAAAACAACCCAGAATCCCCACTCCCAGATCCTATGCAAGCCATTCCAGGTATTGGAACTGGAATTACAAGATATTCTTCATGCACTATGTGTCTTTTTTGCCTCGTTTAACACAATCTATGTTCTCAAAAAAAAAAACGGGGTGCTTGACCGGTGCTGTACGTACCATATGATGTCAGAATAAAAGACTATGTTACATGATCATCAACAGTTCTGGTGTCTAGTTCGAAATTACATAAAACTATCACTTCCGTCGCAACGCCAGAGTGAGCAGGCATTAGAGGGTCACTTGATCGTTAGATTTTGGTTTTATCCGAACGCCCAGTGTTTGCCAGTTAAATAGTTATTAAAGGGAATTTTACTACCTCTCTAAATTTTAAGGGGTATTTTTTTAAATTAAAGGAAAATAAGATTTTTGTCAAAACTAATAACTGCAACAATAACAGTGATACACGATCATGATTTCGCGTATCAGAGCTAAAACAGGGTGGCCACAAAATTCGGGGGAAAAAGTTCGCTGATTTCCATGGCAGATTTCTTAAAATTCCCTGATTTTACAGCAAACTTTTTTTTTAATTTCCCCAACATTTCCAAAAGTGTAGACACCCTGATCATGTATGCTAAGTAGATAATAAGCCAATTTTTCTAAAATAGTTTTGGCGATAATAAAACGTTTAAATTATTGCGTAACATTATATTTCCAACGATTACCACCACTATTCTATGGCTAATTTACGCCAAAATGTGGCTGAACAGGGAAACGTACCTTCAAAACAAAGACAATTTCCCTGATTTTCGTGAAATTTTTAAAAATTCCCTGACATTTCCCTGATTTTTTCCAGAATCAGAAAGCTCCCTGACATTTCCCCGATTTCCAGGTTTTCCCGGTTCTGTGGCCACTCTGTCCTAGATCAATTTTCAGTGCTTATGAAAGTTCAAAATGTTCAGCACAAATAATAAAAGTGAATGCTCTTTGATAACTTTGTGAAGTCAACAATTTTTAGTACAAAATTACATAGCCCATATTACATTATTTGTAAGATATTACCGTTATCATTATTTTTCATAAAAAAATTTCCACCAGGTGGCTACAAAGCTTTTGGGATTGCTCAACAAGTAACAATATTGAGACATGTATATAGATATATTTTTTATTTGTTTTATCATGGTTTTTCTTTAAGGATCTCTTTTGTTAAATGTTTGAATATTAATTCATTTCAACTATTTGTATTCTAAATAATCTCTACCTTTACATCTCGCTCATTCCACACAAAGTTCATAAAATGTCTTACCCTTGATTTCAAGAGATTTATTATTAGATGTCAAGGCCTGCGCAGGTGATTGATAACGCTTGGATTGTCTGGCAAATCTAAAATTCCTCAGACTGGATATAAAACTTGGTGATGAATTATCGGATTCACAACTAACAGGCATCTTGATGACTCTGACAACACCAGAACACTTCCATTATGCACTGCAAAAATGCAAATTGAATATAAATAAAAATTGCACAGTAAAAATATGAAGAAAAAAAATTAAAAGTAACAAAGCTTGTCAATTTTGATTGTTCCAATAAAATTAAAATGCATATTTTGACACTTTTGCATCTGTCCATTGTTTGAAATAGAATTTTTTTTTTTTTTTTTTTTTTTTTTTTTTGTATGGGTTTGTATGACCTAAGAACTTGATCCATTCAATGATGTAAAAAGATTTTCTAAGGAATAATCAGAAAAGTATCAAAATGTGCATTGGAATTTTTTTGAATTTAGGTCCTTCTAATGACAATATAAAAGCAGTATGTATAGCAAAAAATTGCAGTTTTGACTTAATTTTTGGGCATCACGTATCACAATTTATGGACACCAGCTAAGTTCTTCAGTCCAAATATTTCTTGTGATGTTGGGAATGTGGAGTAATTTAATAAAAAAAAAATGGGAAGTATTATGTTTGACAAAACAAATTCCCAACCAAGTTTTGAAAAAACAAATTTCCAACTAAGTTTTGAAAAATCTGTATGAGAATTAGGGTGATTCATTTTATCAAAACTTTTGACTTTTCATCGAGGAATGCTCTGAAAAGTTGCTGCATATTAAAACTTTATGCCATGTAAAATTTCATAAAATATATAAATATATAAAATTTTGCAATAACACCCTAATTACTAATAATAAATTCAAAAAATATAAAAAATCATTCCTTTACATGCCCTATTGTCTTTCACTTAGTAAAGCATTATTAAAACAAAAACATACAACATTTTGATGTTGTAACGTTGCACAGCAACGCCAGAGATAAATTGAGATTTGTAGGCGACATCCATATAGGAAGTTAATATGCGCACGAGTTACTGTACTAATAGTTGTTCTGCATTATTTATTGTCTCTATATATTGTCAAATTTAACATTATACTAACTTTTTTTTGGGGGGAAGAACCAAATTATCTGGTAAACCAGTGAATTTTCAAAGTTTGAAATTTTGGCCACGTTTTTTTAATCACCCTAATTGGAGCGAGTAGTAAAAAAATTTAGGAACATTATATCTGCTTAATTTTACAGTATTATAAATTGTTATTTTTTATACAAATATATATATTTTAATTTTCTTAAGTGCAAACGTTTTTTTTCTTTTTTTTTAATCTATAATAATGTTCTCAGTCTTATTCCAGCAAAGGTCAGTAGCATTTTATATGGATGTTATAGTATTGCAATATCACTTGACTTTTGATTTTAAACTCTTTGAACAAATTTTTGATTTATGCCTTTTAGAGCGTTAATTCCTTTTAAAAAAATATTCATCATCGTAGAAAATTAGCAGAGCAATTATTGCAAAAAAAAAACAAAAAAAAATTCACCAGATCTTTTTTATTTCTAGGATAAACTTTGCAAAATCAGAGTGGCTACAGAATTTGAGAAACAAAATTCCATGACATTTCCCCTGATTTCCAGAAGATTTTTTTAAAAATTCCCTAATGTGCGCCATAGTTCAAAAAACAAAATAATGGTCAATTTAAAAATACCAAAATTTATTAAGTAAATTTAATTCTAAATAATTAAAGTATAATTGCACCGTAATAAATTTATGGTAAAAATCAAAACAAGCATCTTTAGAGCTAGAGTGTGAAAAAGAATGGAAAACATTAACTAAAAAATACAAAATTCACCAACTACAGCCATACTTGCTAACTTCAAGGTAAAGCAAAACCAGAACAATATTTTTCTTTTTAATTTCAAAAATAACACAAATAAGACACGTTATTTTCTTTAATATATGTCATATGCTGATTCCTGTTAATAGCATAAACTTAAATTCGTGTCCTAAATATTTACTGAACTTGGGCATGCATGTGCATAAAACTTAAACAATCAGCATTTTACTATTCTGTCACAAATTTCACTAGGTACATATCCTGCATGATAAATGATGTCTTTAGGATTTGGCTAAAGATAAACAACATTTAATGTATGAAAGAAAAGGCCTGAAATTAACAGCTTCTTATAAAAATTAGTTACTCATAGATGTATAGAAATAAAAAATTTTACAATAAAAATATTATCTTAAACCACAAAAGTACAGATTAAATGAGGCAAAAATTCATTTCTATAAAACACGACTAGCACAAAGTTCATAATTTTTTGGCAGAAAAAAAAATGCTATGACTTTTTAGACACACTTGAAAAAGTACATGCTAAAAAACTGTATTCAGTGTGATATAGCTCTATAAGAGAGACATCATTGGTGGAAGCCACAGACCTAAAGAACAGAGACAGCCTACTTTGGATGTCTTAACCAAACTTAAATTTTACGCGTGTTTTTACTTATAAATAAAAAATAAAAGAATGACTTTTTTCCGCATGAAGCATGTGAGAAGGGAAACTCAAAAATTTCAAATTTCTCTGATTAAAGGGTAATTTTACGAAATTCCCTGACATTTCCCTGATTTTTCCAGAAGATTGAGATTCCCTGATTTCCATGATTCCAGGTTCTGTAGCCACCCTGGGAAATATGCTTTTTAAATGCTTCGTGACACCACGTAGGTGTTTCGCAAAACTATCGTGACAATGACGGAAAAGTAAAACTTGATGATTTACGATATCCAGAAAAAACATGGTGATAGACATGAACAAAATGATCTAAACCAGTCCAATTGGTGCCAAAAAATAATTCTGATTAAACGTGCGGATGAAATAGTGTTAATCTACATTCTACATGCTTTCATGGATGCAGTTACCTTTTTTTTCTCTATTTTGTGCAAGAAGGCATGGTGAAAAGTCAGCGAAATACACTTAATTAAGAATCGTACAAAATTATATTTGGAAATTGTGGGACATCCCCCAACAATCTACCTACAAATGAAACACATGGTATCAGCAGCCATTCAATGACTTCAGTCTATCACTGGTCTGTGCGAGGCACGTTTGAACATTAATGCGCATGCATAACTGGCAATTTCGAAGGGGGTGATCAGTATATTGGATTCAGTGGGAAAATAAACGAACATTTTTGCATTTTTTTCAGAAATAGACGATATTTTCAAAGAAAAAGGGCAGGGAACTAGTGCCACCCTTTGAAAAACGGTTAGGATGATCACTGATTTTATAAAATGGAGGTTTATTTTTAAAAATTTAACATTTCATGTGCAGATACTTTGGATGTCTTAACCAAACTTACATTTCTCCCGCATTTTTACTTGTAAATAAAAAATAAAAGAATGATTTTTTTACAAAAATAGTCGCCAAATATTTCAAAAAGTAACAAAATTAGCTGAAAAGGTAGCTTTTAGACCAACTTCAGCAAAAAAAGTCGCCATAGTAGCCTTGCCTAAAAAAAAAGTCGCCATAGTAGCCTTGCCTCGAAAATAGTCGCTTTGGTCGCCAGTGGCAGCCCTACTCCAATAATCATTTTAAGGCAAATCAATAAAACTTACTTTTGTTGATATTCATAATCACAAGTGAAGACTTCTTTAGACGAATTTTTAGTTTCTATTTGTGTCTTGACTTTCTGTAGTCTCATTATTTAATCTTTGGTTAACAATCTTTTCAGATATTAAATCCTAAAAAAAAAAAAAAAAAAAAAAAATTATGATAAGGTTAACATTAAAAAACTCAAACACGATTAAAAATAGTATTACTATTTCATTTAAAATAAAAATAATTACTTGTCTTAAAGCTTCTCAAGACTTCTTGTCAACTGAAGTTTGTTGGCTTAAATCTTTATTTTCTCGCTCAAGATCACGTAGCTTCACAGTAATCAGATCAAAATTTCCCAATTTCTTTTACAAGATGCTTGTTCTCTCTGTCGAGGTACATAGCACGAGAAGCACACTCTACTATCAAAAGATCCTTAGACTGAAAAACAAACACATTTGAAATGTTATTTAAATAAATTTTGAATTTTTTTCATAAAAGAACTTATACTAGCCTGATACAAAGAGTTTCTTTGAGATTAGTTGTTAAGGATTCATATGAAAATTTTAATTTTTAAATAAACAAGGGTAAAATATACCTGAAAAAGACAAGATCTTTACACAGTGAAAATTAAAGGAAAAAGAAGCTCACTTTTTAAAGGCTCCCCTTTTGATGTAAGAAATTATATTCTTTAAAAAGTGAGGTACATTTTCATATGCTATATGAACCCGAGTTCAAAATTAGTGGGTGCACTGTGCACATAAAATCTTATTCGTGGACATAACTTTTTAATGTGGGTACACACAGTGCACCTAACTATTTAAAACCATACTAATATTTTATTATGATTAAAAAAAAAACTTAATACTTTTTTTTTATTACAAAAGAATGTTCACTTATTTTGAAAAGTTGTATTTCATTAGCTGACATGCTTAAATATAATTGCTGCACTTGCACTTTTACTTAATCTATTTTTAATGTTGAAGCTTATTTTCTATTCTGTTAGTTAAAGATTGCCCCCAACTGATATTTAGTGCACCCGATTTAAAAAATTAATTTCGACACCTCTGATATGAAGTATACAACTAGTACAATATTGTGTAAAAATAATAATATAGTAAGGATTTCTTTCCCACAAATAAAATGTTCAATTCATTAAAAAAAAATATAACTGCATGTAATGCTTAAGAGCCAATGCTAATTAGTAGCTTAATCTGATGAGGTTCTGTAACATCAAGTGTATTATCTTAAAAGAATATGAGCATTACTTTTCTTTCAGACGTTTGGAGCAATTTTAAATTGTTAAAATTAAATGAGGCATTAAAAAAAATTAACATAGAACTTGAGTACGATTAAAATATTTCCTTCACTGCAATAATGAATGAAATAGAACACATTTGTTTTAATTTACATTATTTTAAGTTCAGTGTACTTTTATTTACTATTTACAAAAGCAAGGTAGGAGGTGGTACTTGATAAGACTTTTTGCTTTTCCATGTTTTGTTCCTTAAAATCACCTTTGTTGTTGACAAACATTTCAAAATTATATTTTGTACTTCAATAACAAACGCTATCAAAGCAACATCAATAATTGACCTGATATAACAGATAAAATAAACTTTAAATAATTTTTTAAAAAAAAGTACCTCAATTGCAGTTTTCAAATGATTATTTTCCTTTTCCAAGCCCTTCATTTCTTGCTCTAATTGATGATTTTCTCAAGTTTCTGACTTTCAGTAGTGTTTGAATTTAGACTATGCTCAAACTGATCACATTTTGAAATATCAATCTGAAATATTTACATTTTATACTTTAAAGTTATCACCATGCACATTGTCGTCAGTTTTTTTACATTAATTAATCAATTACACATTTTATTATTATATAGTGCTGTGAATCTTACCATACGATTCAGGAAGGGCCAGATATAGTAACTTGTAATTTAAGGTTTTATATCTCTGAAGCATGAAACTAAAACGGGACGTGATTTTCAGTATATTTTAGAAGTAGGTAATATTTTTATATCCTTTATATTAATTTCCGTTTTGTGTGTGTGTCGATGGGAGGCAAATCAGCGGATGCCTAATTAACCCCTTTCCCGTCATCTAATCGGGCTGAAACTTGGCAGATTGATTCGATGTCGAGGACAATGCATTCGATCAAATTTTGAGACTTCAACTCTCACCAAAAGATCGCTTTTACACATGCTTCAATAATTGCTTCGGAATACTAATAAATCCCATTTAACCGATTATGGGTTGAAACTCTTTTCTGTTGACAAAATTGTTTTTATCAAAATAAATAAAAGATAATTGATGCCTAATTAACCCCTTTCCCGTCATCTAATCGGGCTGAAACTTGGCAGATTGATTCGATGTCAAGGACAATGCATTCGATCAAATTTTGAGACTGCAACTCTCACCAAAAGATCGCTTTTACACACGCTTCAATAATTGCTTCGGAATACTAATAAATCCCATTTAACCGATTATGGGTTGAAACTCTTTTCTGTTGCCAAAATTGTTTTTATCAAAATAAATAAAAGATAATTGAACGTGAATGCATAAATTCATTACGGAGTGAAGTCCAGTCAATTTAAATTTGCGTTGCATAACAATACTAGTGAAATAATTTTAATTTTTTTTTTAATCAAAATAAATAAAAGATGTTTTCATTGCCTTACGTCAGACTTATCAGCTTTCGTAGATGGTACTCGTTGCAGATGACAATGTATTCAATTGAATTTTTTTGGGGGGAAAAAGAAATTAGTAAATAGTTCGGAGTAGATCTTATGTTCTTAGTGGTCAAACACTGTGAAAACTCGATCTGAGCTCAAGAAGTTGCAATTGCACAGAGAACCCTGTACTTTAACCATAGAACATTAAATGTGCACTTTCCGGGCACAGAAAGTTGCTTTTGCTAAGAAAAAAAAAACAGCATTCACTAGTTGCCATCTCTTTTGGTTCGCAAAACATAAACACTGCTATCAAATGTTCGTCTCAAAGTACAGAGTGTAACTAAAACTCCATTCAAATTACACTCCACCAGCAAATACAAACTAGACGACACACAAGTTGCCGCATGACATACCAGAAAATTCTAGTGCGGCACGGATGAGTGGTGCTTCGCGGGGATAAGCACATCAAAGTTGAAATTTTAAATAGTCGAGCACACAACATCAGAAGAAATTTAAGACTCTTAAAGACCTCTAATTGTTTACAAGGCCAGGAAAACAAGTTAAAAATTATTAAGCACTTTCAATGACTGCTGGAACCCTGATTAATTAAAAAGTGTTTAATTGGCATAATTAGTTTTTTTACTATAAATTATGTCCGAAAGTAACAGATCGTCAGAAAAAGGAAATATATAAATGATATGAAACATAAATTGCCTTTATTATATTTCAATATTATTATTTGAATTTCTCGTGACTGTGGTTTATGCAACTTTTTTTCATTACTAATATAATAAGATAGTAATTAATATTCGTTAATGGCTTCTATAATACATGCAAAACTTCTGAGAAAAGAATTTTCGATTTTAAAATAGATTACAGAAAGCTCCAAAATATTCTACAACAGAGCTTGTAAAGCATATATGGCTACGACATCGAAATAGCAAATTTTGAAAGTTTCCTGGATTGGCGATCTATCTTTGCCACAATGTAATTTATTTCACCCCTTTCGTGTTCCGAATCACCCAGCAAATCTCCAAATCAAAGTGTAGCAAAACATAAAAATTCGTTAAAAAAAAGTTTTAATTCTTAAGTTAAATTAAATATGGCATGCTGTCGTGGATATTTGAACTTATCTAAAAATATACAAGTTAAGTCGATAACAAGTAAATGTTAGTAACAAGTAAATGTTAGTAACAAGTAAATGTTAGTACATCACAGGAATGTATGCATGCTATTTCAGAATTTTTTTTAAAAAAAGGACAGTGTTTTCAACCACAAAAAATATATGTTCTGAGATTCCCAACACATTAGACAAATAAAAAAATATATGTAATAATAAAAGTAGTTTTTGTATTAAAGAGGAATTTCTTTGCAATTTCAAGAAGTTTTGTTCCGATTCACCCCGCTTTTCCTATTCATGGTAATGCAAAAACAAAAGGACAGTGTTAACCACCCTACGCTAAGCTATCAAGTCGGAGATGTGACGAATGTGTGGGAGGGGCAATCAATATATATGGATGATCTTGAAGTATATTTTTTGAACACTGTTTAGATTTTTTTTTAAAACACCTTTTTTAAATATTCAATTTCGTCCTGACTAAGGCATGGCAAATTGTTGCGCCCCTCCCTCAAGAAAATCCTGGATCCGCCACTGATTGTAGGGAGCAGTCTTACAATTTCCAAGTGCACATTAGTAAACTCTGATGGCCATTTTGTACGTGTTTTAATTAAGTGTATTTCGCTGGATTTTTACCATGCCTCCTTCAAAATAAAGAAAGGAATTTGAAAGACTTGATGAACTTATTTAAAGGTGTATAACCATCAAATGTTTACACTAAGAATTTAAAAAAAAATATTTCCGTTTGGACACGCGTAATTGCGATGTCCCCCTGTTAAATTTAAGGAGTGTATTTGATAGTTTACCTGTTACCAATTAATTTCAAAACATCCGTTTCGTATTTAAAATTGAACATAACAGGAATGCAATCAAAATCCCAGAGTATTTTTGATTTAAAAAAAAATAAAACTTCTAATACAGCTTGCATAATAGCGTCATGCACAGCAAAAAAATTGCCGTTTTGACGCTAAATTTGATCCGATTTGGAAAATAAAAAATTCACAAATTTCAGGACGTAGTCCAAGTTCTTCAGTCAGAATACTCCTTGTGATATCCCATAATGAATAATGTTAAATTTGAAGAAACTCGATTCTCTATCTAACAATGGCAAACCTAAGAGATAAAGTTTAAGGTTGATCCATTCAAACTTTAAAAAATTTTGAAAGAGTGAAAAGTTATTATCTTAAAACATTTTCATTATACTGACACATTCGTATCTTAATTTTACTGTATTATAAATTGATATTGTTATAAAAATTACTATTTGATGACAATTTTACTGTGTATATTGCACTTTAGTTTTAATAATTTTCTAGGTCTCATTCCAGCAGAATTAGGACTGAAACATTTTATCTGTATTTTGATATCTTTTAAGTTTCTGAGCGAGTTTTTGATCCACGGATTTTAGCATTATTATTTTTTTTCTTCAGAATATTGAAAATTATTTATCACGGTAGAAAAGTATAACAATATTGAAATTGTGGCACAAAACGCGTATGCAAATTACTGCTATTTGTCAAAAAAATGCCCTCGTACACAGGAATCGCCCTTTTTTTGGAAAATAGCACCCTGCCCTTTTTCATTTCTAGGATGAACTCTGTATGTACAAGATATACTTTTTTTGACACATATTTAAATAATGCAAAAAAGAGCTTGGTTTAGATTTACTGAATATTCTCTCTTGGAAACTTGGCATTATCTTTGAAAAGTCGCCATGGGGGACCGTACAGTAAATCTTAACCAAGAGCTCCACTAAGTTTAATACAATACCTATGAATTAAATTATAAATAATTTTAAACTCACCAAACTCCTTTTCGAATATCATCCAATGTCCTCTGTTTGTCATCCTGAGCATAAAACTATAATCCATGCTCTTTTAGTTGACTAGTAGAACTCCCAACAAACTTGTAGCATCTGTTTTGAACCTGGTATCTCTTTGCCAAGCCTGAGCCAAAACCCTTTAATGTAAAATTCAAGGTGTTCAAATTATTGTTTTTCATGGAGATCCTCAGTGAGTAATCCAGATTGCAATCTCTCGGGGCCTTGCTTTTTAAGGTAGGTTGGGGTGGCAACAAGAGTATATGAGTTGGAGTCAGGAATGCCTACATGATCAGAAGAGGTTTTGGCTGAGGGGCCTTAGTTGAAAAGTCCTCCCCACCAGTCATTACTGACTTTGTCTGTAGTTGCTCATACAGCTATTTGAGGCAGATTGTTAATATAAATGGGTTGCGTTTTATTAGCGCTTCAAATATTAGGTACATTGCTTCACTCAATGCAACTGGATTCTCCTTGCTCTTGGTTGGTAGAAATACATAGACTTTCTTCTCTGATTATTAACTTATCATTGCTGTGTGTCAGGAGACAATGTAAAGCGTAATTAAAAGTCATGAAGCTTGAACTTGACATCAACAGGAGGGATGGGGCTTTTGATCAAACTGATAGGGGCGAAAACTATCTGTATGTTCTTACAGTGTGTCATGAATTCGAAAAGAAACTTGTCCTCTTCGTTTTTGAAGTCTAGCTTTGGAACCGAGTTCACTGTGAATTCTTTTCTAAGGTATGAAGGGAAGTTCTCGTAGAGATCAATGGAAGGAAACCAGGGCGTATTGTAACCAATGTCATGAAATGAAGTGTAATCACGATTTTCTTCATCTTCATTTTGAATAACAGAAAACATCAGAGGAGGCTGCAAAAAGTGAATGTACACTGTCAGTCCTTTATTTATCGAGACCTGAATGAAATGAAGAGTAAGGAATCTCTAGCTTATGCAGGAGATATGTTGCTGCATTACGCTTCTGCACTGTACAAATCTTGCCAACTACAAAGTACAACAACATTTTCTTATTATCGTACAACACCAGTTTGTTTTGGACGATTTTATAACCGTCATCATTTAAAGCAGTTTTACTGTCAAACCATTCGCGAAAAGTGTTCAGATCGACTAAGTTTCCGAAATAACTTTGTGATCTCCTTCGCTTTATTTTCTGCATTAATTGGGCTTTGGACACCAAATATGGTTGGATCATTCTTTAAATACAGTCCAAGAATGAGCCTTCCATGTTTAATAAGTGTTAAAAATATTTACAAATCATTTTTAAGGCTTTTTTCTAGCTTGACAGTGCAAAATACATTAAATAAGAACTTGAGGTAGAAAAGAGAATGTTCTGTTGGGTTTTATATAGCTGTCAGATTCCATCACACTCTGGATTTTTTCAATTTCAGCTAATTCTTCTTCCTTAGGGGGCCACAGAAAACTGTTTCAACCATCCTAAATGAAAGGTTAAATTAAAATTTCTAACATATTTCCAAAAAATCAATATATATGTGATGTTATTGTTTGTGCAAAGTTACATTCCTTACAAAAACATAAAAATTATTTAATTAAAATACCATAAATTAAAGTATGTTCGTCACATAACTAATTTATGAAACTAATTTGACTTAAAATTTGCAGTACAGTCAATTGCGACTTTTTGAAAATGGGCAATTCGAAGCCGAATGTAGCAATCAGGCGCCAAGGTTTTCCAACAACCCTATAAACCGTTGGATTTGGCAACATAGTCTGTTTTGATGCCATTGATTTGGCGACACATACACCTGTATTATTTATTAGCATTATGTTTTTATTAAGTGTTATTTTAGCATTAAAGAATTGTAGTTACTTTTTCAATTATTAAATTATAATTTTTTCATCGAACAACCAAGAGAAAATTAAAGAAAATTATTTAATTTTTTTCTTCATGATCAAATCTAAAAATTAGTACCCTGCAATTGGAAAGAAATCATTGCTTCGTATCAATATACCCCAGATATCAATTTTTGGCAAAATGCAACAAATTGATACAGAAAGCAGACACAGAAAATGAAAATAAGAAATGACTAAAATACGAATCCGATAATTTGTTGCATTTCTCCCCAAGAGCTGAATTGTAAGTAAAACTTCGACAGCTACGAATTTTATAATAATCAATAGTATACAGCTGCACACTTTGGAATATAAATATCGAATTTGTTCTTTAAGCAGTTAAGATAAGTGGTGCCAAAAATATGCACAAAATGTTTAGGATAACAAGAAATTTCAAGACAATTTTGCTATCAAAGATTTCTTAAAAATTCATGAGTCAGGGGCTGGGGTTCCTTGACAACCCCCTCACAAATATATATTGTACAGCTGCACTCTTTGGCCTATAACTATCGAATACCCCCCTCCCCCCTTGAAAATTACAAGCTTAGGAGCTGAAGCATTTTAAAGAGTTTGAGTACTTACTGCTTTGTTTACAATTTGGCATTTCTCAATGCAAGACGTGTCACAGGCCTACTGATGGTAGACAAGGGAATTCTTGAATTTCCATCCATGATCCTTCTTAAAGCTGGTGAACGTTTCATCTAGTGAAAAAATCATTGCAAAATGGTTAAGAACTTACTGGAATGATAAAAAAAAAAATTAAAAAATGTTAACATTATTAGCTAAAACTCCGTAAAATGTGCACACACAAAATTGTGATCAGAGAATGAGAACGAGGCACCTTTCCCAGGAAATTGCACCCAAGGCCCCAGTTGCTCCTGTACTAACCATAATTCCATATCTTCTGGAAGACAAACACCTGTAGTTTCCAAATACCAGGAATGCAGCGAGTTTTATAAAAATAATTTGGTACACATTTTAGGGATAGGGGGACTGGGTACTTAACGACAATATAAAAACAGGAAAATCAAAGCAAAACAATAACTTGTTTAACTCATTAAATATTGGTAAAAATGAAGTTATTTTTGGTACATATGCTGTTCAAGCATTTTAAAATCATATTTTAGAAAAAAAATTCTTAATAATAGGCTAATAATTTATTAATAATCACTTATTTAAAACTCTGTTAAAAAAATTTTGCAGTGAGTTGATATGTGGTACGCTCGTAGCAAAACCTTAAAACTACAATAAAGTTTTCTTTGCTTTATATTGCTTAAAAATGTCTATAAATTGCATTAAATATCATATTTTACAAAATAATACAAAAAAAGTTTCTTTATGCAGTTATTTGTTGAACATATGAAAATTTGCAATTTTTGTAAGTAATAATTAAAAAATAAATTACGCATATTTGAATAATTTGTTTGCTTTAATATGTACTTTATATGGTTCTTAATCATTGTGAAAAATTTTAATTCTATATCTTGCATAGTTTTTTGCACGAGCGTACCAAAAGTTAGAAAATCAACGTTTTGAGAAAAAGCAAAAAAAAACTAAAGAAGTTTGAATAACTTAAATGCTTTTCAAATTTAATGTGCTCCACCTCCATATTTTGAAGCATCCACCATTACAGATACTTGTAATGCGTAATGCATACATATATTCAATTGTTTTCCTTTTCTTACATTTTTTTAAGTTATTTAAATGCCCCCTCTGCTTTGGCTACACAACGATTAACGAAACATTTCAGTGATATGTTGTTCCCATTCTTAAATTGCAGATTTTAATATCTTTTTGTTTCAGTATGTACCTTATATGTTATTTAATCTACATAATAAATTTCAAGTGTATACCTTGCATAGTTTTTTTATACAAGCGTACCAAAATATAGAAAACCAACGTTTTGAGAAACACAAGAAAACAAAAAAAGCTTTAAATACTTATATGTTTTTCAAATTTAACTTGCTCCGCCTCTGTATTCTGAAGCATTTATCATTACAGACAAACCTTCTGTTTTTAATTTCTTTCTCTTTTTTCCATCTTTTGAGGTTTTTAAATGCCCTCTTTGCTTTGGCTACTCAGAACTCAACGAAGCATCGCAGTGCGAGAAATGATATGACCACGTTAAATTCCCACAAGGGTGATAATATGTTACCACATAATGTATCCAGGGCCTGATCATCGCCTAGGCCCACAAGGCCCGGGCCTTGGGCCCATGATTTTAGGGGGCCCCGAAATTGGCTGTAAACCATTTTTGTTTCACAAAAGCTATGTGAATATCTTTTATAACATGTACAAAATAATTTTTACATAAAATTAATTTTGTATTGATCTTAAACCGTCTTTAGTATACCAGAGTGTATTTTTTAAAACGGAAATAAACATTTAAATCGTTAAACTCAAGCTTTTTTGAAAGATAGAGAAGAAAAAAATTGAAAGGAAGTCTTGACGAATTTATAGTGAGATTAGAAAATGTTGGCTCTGAAGTTGTGAATAATTATACATAAAAAATTTTCCTTTTTTGATTTATAAATTTGATTGTTTGAAATTTGTTTCTTTATTTTTGATAAAAAAAAAAAAAATAAAAAAAAAAAACACTTTTAGAAAACAATATTAAAAATAATTTATCAACTTTTTCTGTATTTCATGTTAATTCATTTGACTTGACTTTGAGTCGAGTCCATTTCCAATAAATCACTCGTTTGTAAAAAGGGCCCCCGGATGTGTCCGGGCCTTGGGCCCCAACTCGTCATTATCAGGCCCTGAATGTATCTACAGCATTTCAACACATACAATAGAATACATTCATGTTTACGTCATGTTTGTTATTTTTCGTTGAAGCTGACATGTGAAAAGCACCTTAAAACTGTTATAAAATTTTAGACGCCAAACCTATTTTGCTTGGGATTCAACCACAACAAAATGTATATATTTATCAAAAAGTTCCAGTGTGATAGATAATAAGCCAATTTCAACATCATGCACTTTCTTCCCATGTCACACTTTTTAGTGTTTCGTAAAAGAACTCCACGCAACTTTATCAGCTAGCGAATGCACGTTTTCCAGCCTTTAAAATATTTTAATGTTTACTGGTATAGGATACCCCTTTTTTTGAATTCCTATACACGCCAGTTTTAATGTTAACACAGACAGCGAAAAGTTTCGACAATGACATCATTAAACTTACCCAAAACTAAATATTTACTTTAAATTACACGCGGAAAAGATAGCTGCAGTTACAGTTAAAATGTATTGCCTCCATAAATGTATAAAAACATTAAAAAATAATTAAAAATTGTAATAACTAAACGTTAATTTGAAATCGAAACTAGAAAATGGAGACCGAAACTAAAATCAGTAATTGTAATTATTAAAATGATATAGTTCTGATTGATTTACAACAAAAAATTATATATCAAACGATTTAGCGTAGCGCCCTCTGTGTAATGTAAATAGAACTATAGATTCGATATTTTGAAAATTTTTGAGTACCCAGTCTCCATAATTCCAAAAATTTCAAAGGTAATTCCCAAAAATTTTAGGGATATTTCTTAAAATTTTAGGATAATCTGTAAACGTTTCAGGGTATTTCTTTTGAAGCTAACATAAGCTCTTAACAAAGGCATATTCTTTCCAAAGCTTCCTTCATTATAGGCAAAAAACAGCCAATTATCAAAAAATTCAACTTCAGACAACTGTTTAGCAAAATAACTGTTATATAATCAATCATTTGTAGTTTGGATACAATTTAAAATTGTTAGTTGTTAGTTAAAATTTTTAGAAAGTGTCCTCTAGATGAATATTTAGGGTTTTCTGAGGGTTTTGGAGAAATTTTAGGGCAAATGCGACCCTCAAAGGAAAAGGACTCAAAGGAAAAAATAAAATGATAAAAAATAATTTATAATGCGATCAATTATGATCTTTGATCTACAGTCAGCTTCAAGAGCTATCCGATAGCCTTTTGAGAAATTATATCAGCACGATCTAGTATAATTTACGTAGTTTGGCAGCATTTTTTAGCAAAATAACCCACCATTTCATGTTTTGAACAAAGAATTATTGCTATGCCAATTTGTTCCTATAGAAATTTATAACCGAACTCTTGTGTTGAAAGTTACTAGAATTTAAAATAATAAGATAAAAGATTTTCCATTACTTAAATTTTTTAAAAAAAGTCTTAAAGATCCTTCCTCATATAGATTTTTCTTTATTTTTTAATTAAAATTCAATCACTTATGAATTCGACAAATTTTAACTACTTTTCCAATCCCATGAGCTGTAGCTAATAGATCACACGTGATTGGATATCTTGTAACAGTTCAAATATAAGTAAACGAACATTATCTCCTAAGAGGAAGTTCTAATAGGGACCATATCTCCTATGCTCGCTATGTTGCAATCTTCTGGCTCAGTGCATTTAGAAAGTACATACTTTGCCGGCGTAAAAAAAAGGCGCCGGCAAATTATTACCGGCGTTTGTAAAGGCGCCGGCAGTATTATTTGCAAGGAGGTTCAAGACTAATAGAATTTTTTTATTAAATCGCTAATTTGTCAGATGATATGTTGATTGCAATTAATAATTACATGTTAATTAGTAATTTTTCATTAACTTTCACTTTGATAATAAAAAAATTCCTGTTGTATGTTTTGAAATCCTCGTCTCCGTAAATTTTATTTGGTACCCAACTCAACAATGTTAAACATTTCTTGTAAAAAAATAAAAAATATATATATATATATATATATATATATATATATATATATATATATATATATATATATATATATATATTAAATTAAAAACTTTGTTTTGGTGTTTTTTTTTTTTTTGTGTGTGTATATTCTGGTTCTTCTGCTCGAAACACTGCTATCTGAACATCGCGAGTACTACTTAGGAGATAATAATAATAATAAATATATATATATATATATATATATATATATATATATATATATATATATATATATTTATTTATTATTATTATTATCTCCTAAGTAGTACTCGCGATGTTCAGATAGCAGTGTTTCGAGCAGAAGAACCAGAATATACACACACAAAAAAAAAAAAAAAAACACCAAAACAAAGTTTTTAATTTAAATTCTCTAAATGCATTGCCAATTGCAATAAGCAATTGCAACTTTTGTATAGCTCATTTCGAGATTTTATAGTGTTTGACCGCTAAGAACAAAAGATCCATTCTGAACTGTTAACTAACTTTATTGCCACGAAATCTTGATTGAATACATTGTCATCCACAACGCGTCCATCTTCCAAGTTTCAGGTAGGTTGGATGACGGCAAGCGAGTTAATTACCCTCCGAAAATTTTGCCTCGTCAATCTTAACAGGGGAAGGTTAATGAAATGACATAAAATAAAATCTAGAAAAGAAGAATCTAGAAGAATTTTATTTTACATTTGAAATCCTTACGTTAATGCGTATGCAGTGTCGACACCTTCTTTTACTTTTTTTTAATTTCCAGTCATAATAGAAAGATATCAAAGGAAAGCAATTTATGTCATTTCAGTCCATAATTGATATCGTACCAAATTTCAAGGTTTTATACACCGGAAGTTTTCTAAAAAAAATTAAGGTATAGGAATTTTAAGGATAACTCCAAAAAATTTCAGGAACATTTTAGAGATAATTTCTAAAAAATTTAGGGACAATTCTTTTCAGGGATAATTAAAAAAAAAAACTTTAAGGATATTTCTTTTGAAGGCTCCTAACACAATACATATTCTTTCCAAAGCTCGTTTTAATACCAGCAAAAAAATTCAAAGCAACTTTTTAGTAAAATAACAGTTACGTAATTAAACAATGATACTATTTTGACAAACATACACTCGATTAAAACCACTTTTCTAGTTTGGAGGAATATCGGGCGGTTTTCGTGGGTTTTGGAGAGAAATCTGGCGATTTTTTTTTTTTTAGATTTTTAATTTATTTTTTCCTAGGAATTATCGAAAATATTAAGTACACTTTTAAGAATTTCAGAGAGAAACAAAAATGCAAGGAATGTTAGGAATTTTAGGGCGAATGCGACCCTATTATTATGACTTTCTCCGTAACATAAAGCTTTTTACCTCAGGTGTAACATCGATAAATGTCACCAGCTTGGCTTCCACTTGCTCCATCAGCAGGCTTTCTTGCCCTTCTCTAAAGTTCTTGGCAGATGGTTGCGTGTTCTTCCTTCTGTATGGCCCCCTAGGCCCCACGATTCTTCTTGCAGCCTTCCTCGGCCTGCCTCTACCTCTTTTGGGGGGGAGCCTATTGGAGGAAAAGGGATTTTAGGCATATTTCTAAAAATTTCAGGAACGTTATAGGGATTATTCCAGAAAAAATTAGGGATAATTTTTGAAATTTTGTGGATATTTTTTTTTTTTTTAATTTTTAGGGATGATTCTTAAAATTTAGGCCTTGGGCCCCCTCAGCTTCTTTTGGGTGTTGGGGGTGGAAATCCTATTGAAGAAAAAGCGATTTTATTGGTCAGGGATACTTCCAAAAATTTCAGGAACATTATAGGGCTTATTCACACAAAAAATATTTTAGAGATAACTCTTAAAATTTAGGAGAAAAAATTAAATATTAAAGAAAATTTTAAAATTTTAGGGATATTTTTTTTAAAAATTTAGTGATATTTTTTTTAATTTAGGGCGAAGGGGATTTAAAATTTTAGATACTTTTAAATTTTTTGGAATACTTCTTAAAATTTGGGAAGGGGAGGGGGGGAGAGAATTTTTTTTTTTTTTTTTTTTTTTTTTTTTTAATTTTAGGAATAATTCAAAAAACTTTAAGGATATATCTTTTAAGCTGACATAGACTCCTAACAGAAGCATATTCTTTCCAAACTTTATCAAATTACCGGCAAAAAAAACTGCCAATTTTTAAAAAATAGAACATCAAACAACTTTTTAGCAAAATAACAGAAATTAATTAGAAAATAGAATTATACTATTCTGACCAAACATACGAATTTAATTAAATCCACTTTTCTCCATCTAGAGGAATATTTTTTTATTTTTTTGTCGCTAGTTTTGGATGGAAATCGGGATTTTTAATTCTTTTTTATGAAATGACGAAAAATTTAGTGCAATTATAACTCCCACTTTTGGGTGCCAGGAGAGAGGTCCTATTGAAGGGGGGGGAAATTAGAATGCGATGTCACTCAAGGTAATATCCCGGTGGCAATGTTATGATATGAAGAGGGAAAACGATCTAAATTTTCCCTACAATTTCCTAATGAAGAAGAAATTAAAATAAATGGCAGCAGACGAATGAAATTCGAATTGATAATCAAGATTAAATCACTGGATCAAAACAGTCATAATTCTACATTCGAATGAGAATTTTTAATTGTGCTGAAATTTAAAATCTGACAGTTTTATAACTTTATATTTTGAAGCTATATTTCAGCCGAAAGTTTATATATTTGTCTATAGAGCCAATCAGAAATAAAGAAAAAACATTGTTTTGAAGTATTAACTTACTCCTGTTCTGCTTCAGCTGTTGGTGGTTGTTCCCTGTAATAAAGAAAAGATTGCATAACTAGAAAGTCCATTTTTAAAGCATGCTTAAAAAGAAGTTACCCTAACTAGGTTTTACGTAAATATTGAATTACGAAAGTCACTTAAATGCCATTTCTGCATATTTATAGTGCAGTCCTTAATTTCTTAATCATATTAATCTAGATAACTTAGCTGAATGGGAATTTAAAAGGAAAAAAAAAAAAAAACTAGAATGGGAATAAAAATTGGCGAGCTCATACCGTTGTTGTGGAATTTTATTTCAATACTTCAAAGTTTACTATACTAAACTTCAACTTAACTAGACATCACTTAGACGGTAGATCGTCACAGTGCTCATAGGTATTTAATCCATTTTGGCGGCGTGAAAGCATAATGTTCGCCAAACCACAACCCTGTAGAGAACAAAAGGCTATAAGGTTTGGCGAGAATTATGTCTTCACTCCTCCAAAATGCATTAAATACCTATGAGCACTGTGACGATCTACCGTCTAAGTGATGTCTAGTTAAGTTGAAGTTTAGTATAACTTCCGCATTTTTTGCATTAAAACAAACTTAACAATTTTTAGTCATAACAAAAAAAAAATTAAAAAAAAAAAAAAAAACTATCAAATGGAATGTAAGGACTGCAGTCGTAACGTTAAAGAAAATTTATTGCAAATTTACCACATTTCCATAATAACAATCGGTCACTTTTTGTAGAGTTGTATAAATTTAGATAGGAATTTAAGAGATAATTTCAAGAACACATTTTAGAGGATAGTTCCCAACTTTTAAGAATAATTCTTATAATTTTAGAGATAAATCAAAAACATTTAGGAGTATGTCTTTTGAAACTGGGATAGACTCCTAATACCGATATATTCTTTCCAAAACTTGCTTTCAATACAGGCACACAAAAAAAAACCTCCAATTTTAATAAAAATGTAATTTCAAACAACTATTTATAAAATAACAGTTATATAATTAAACAATTATACTATTTCGACAAACATATGTAAATTTAATTAAATCCATTTTCACATCTGGAGGAATATCGGTGTTATCGAAAATTTTCTGTACAATTTTAGAGAGAGAAACAAAAAAATTTAAGGAATGTTAGGAATTTTATAGCAGTCGTAAGCTTGAAGAAAATGTATTGCAAATTTATATTATCTTTCCAAAATACCAATCGGCCACTTTTTGTGCACACAACTTTATAAATGTACTAAAATACTTGAATAAAAAATTTTACAAGATATGGTTTTAAATAATTATTTACTTACACCACTTCCAGCGCAGGAACAAGGGCTGGTTCTTCAATTCTACATTTGAAAGAAGAAGAAAAAAAAACACGAGTAAGTAAACAATTCCAAAATAAACCTTTTTGACAATATTTTTCCCAGAAACGACCAAAATATTAGCACATTGTGATAGAAAAGAAGTATTTTATAATTGTTAAGGGGGATCGGAAGGCCCTATCTAGTCCATTTTAAAAAGGCTTTTTTTTTTTTTTTTATGTACTTTTTTCTCAGAAACTACTCATAGCATTATTCTTAAAATTTCTTTGAATTTTTTGGAATTATCCCCAAAACTCTTATTTTTATTTAAAGAAGAAGAAAAAAAAGAAAAGAAAAAAACTCATTGCATTTCTTTAAAAAAAAATGTTGAAAACATTTGTATATGGGGGAAGGGAAGAGAAAAAAAACATTTTGAGAAATCAGCGTTTTAAGTACAAAGCAGACGGGTTTTCTTCTGTGGTGTTATTTCTTCGAAAAATATTTTAAAATAATTCGGATGAGCGCAGTCCACCAAGTTCAACCATTTTATGGATAACATTTCCAAATATTGTGATGCGCTGAAAACCTCGAAATGGATTCCGAGAAAAAAAAAATTTGGAAACTACTTGCAGGGGGTGCAATGAGATTTTTTTTTTTTTTAATTAAAAAAGAATTTTAGGGAGAATAAATAAAAATTTTAGGGATATATATATAATCAGGAAGTATTTTTAGGTAGTTAATTTTTTTCAGGAATTATAGAAAAATGTAAATAAAATTTTAGGAATTTTAGAGAGAAACAAAAATTTAAGGAATTTTAAGAAATTTTAGGGTGACCCCAGCACTTGAAAATACCACTAAGTGAAGCAATAGAACAGTTTATGAAGATTTTTTTTAAAAAGATTCTAAGCACAAGGTAACCACAAAATTCAGGAAAGAAAGTTCCCTGATAATTCCCTAATTTCATTAAAATATTTCTAAAAAAATTGCCTGATTTTACTGCAAACTTCATTTCAAATGTCTCTTAACTTTGCCAGATGTGTAGACACCCTGATCAAATAGAACATGTATGCCAAAGAGCTAACCAAACTTATTAATTTAAAAATAGTTTTGACAGTAATGAAAAGTTTAAATTATTCCGTAACACTCAACTTCTAATGATTACCACCACAATTCACCGGGTATTAAATGGCACCCAAATACGGACGAACGGGAAAACGTACCTTCAGAACAGTTATAACAAATCTTCCTTATTTTTTGTGAAATTAAAAAAAAAATTTTAAAAAAATATTCCCCGAAAAAAAATGATCTCTATTTCCCTCCATCACGTACAGATTTTTTTTTTTTTTTAATTACAGAGTGTTTGCATGAAAATAGCGTAACACTAATGAACAAAACACCATTTTATTACATTGAATTTAAAAATATTTCCTATAATTCTTTAAGCCTATGAAGCCTTTTTTTTTTTTTTTTCTTTTTTTTTTTTTCTTTCTTTGCTTTCTTCCGCTTTCCATTTTTTGTGTCCCGCTTAAGCATCCAACAATAGTCAGCTAGCATATTGACTTCCCATTTTCCTGGGTAGTGTCTCTCGAAATGAGGTTCCAGGTGACACTAGGTTTTTATTTTTTACGCCTTGAACCCCAGTAATTCGGCAGAATTTTTCGAAAGGCATAATTCTCTAACACCAAAACATTGAACTCGCTTTCAATTCACTCTAATGAAATTACAAAAACACTAACATGATGGAATTTTTTTTTAGACTTTTCCCCAGTTTTAGTGAGTAGAAATCTATAAAAAAAAAAAAAAAACAGTAAAAAAAAATCCTATATGCAGTTTTTTGGGGTGGCAGATCTGTGCTATTAATCAGACATAAGCTGCACGTACGCAAAGAATGTACTTACTCTTGAACTGGTGCAGCTTCAGGATGTTGGTCAGCTGCAACCAATTCCTCCCCCTCCGCTTGCTGGTCCCTATAATGAAGAGAGAAAAACTTGGATAAATAGCACGTTGTAACTTGTACGCTTTCTCTCCTTTTATCCAAGACTCCAGAGGATGACCAGGAAACAGGGAAACGTGTCGATTTGCTGCTCCAGGGTGGCTATTTCAACCTCACCCAATTGGCAACAAACTGTAGGGTATTGGGATCGCGTGGAATTGAAAGATATAGAAGAATTAAGATTAACTACCATTTTATTGATAGACTAGGGTATATGATTTGTCCATATTTACAACGAAGAGTACGATGTGAACAGATACGTATCTTCTTACATATAGCGTCGGGCTTTTCGCTCTCAGACGCACAGCACCATTCACATTCGTGATTTCAGCTCAAGTAAGTCTTCTTATTCGGGTTCACAAAAGTAGAAACAGGTTTTGAATATACAATAGGGAATCCTCTGGTTCGTGTCGCCCTCTATTGGCGAGACCTAATATTAATTAATATATGGATATCTGTTACATACTCCCCCTCTGGTTCTGCCGACGTCCCGACAAAGAACCAGCAAGGAGTTTTCTGGGACGCCCACGCTTTCGTAAAGGCACCAAAGGTGTGGCATCGGAATCGGTGCACGGTCTAAGGGCTGATGAATGATAGACTCCCATTGATGTCTCAGGAGAGTCTGGATTTGCAACTTGGAATGTTGTTGGCGACCTTTGGGCGACCACTATATAGGGTCCATCTCTACGAGGCATGAATTTGGATGTTTTGTTCTTCGCCGCGTTACTTGCAAAATGTCTATTGACCCACACTTTGTCACCTTGGCTAAGTTGAGGACCAGTTCTTCGGGTTTTGTCAGCATATCGTTTGCGGTCATCTTGCCTTTGTTCTACAATGTCTTTGACCTGTTTGGTCATTTTGACGAATTGTTTGAGATATGGAATTATCTCTACTGCAAAGTTGTCATTAGAGATTATACTCCGCATGTCATGTGCAATGTCGTCGGTTGTTCTCAACTCCCGACCGAATTGCAGAAAAGCAGCGGTTTGGCCAGTTGTTTCGCATTTTGCTGTATTCATGGCAAAACGGATAGTTGGCAGTTTCTCCACCCAAGAGGTATGGTCATCACCAACGAGAATTGCTAGTCGTGGTTTAAGATCTCTATTTTTCCTTTCTACTGGATTTGCTTGTGGGTGGTATACCGGGATCAATACCTGATCAATATCCAGCAGAAAGCATGCTTGTTGCATGACCGAGCTTACGAATTGAGATCCGTTGTCGCTTATGCACTTCCGAGGTAAGCCATACCTCATGAAAACTTCTTCAATCAGAGTGGTGGCGCATTCTTGAGCTGTAGCATTAGTTAAAGCGAATAACTCTACCCATTTCGTGGAACAATCTTCAACCACGAATATCCATTTCTTGCCATCCTTGTTTTCTGGAAGTGGACCAAAGAGATCTATCGCAAGAGTTTCGAATCTCTGCGCATAAACAGGCGTCTGCAATATACCTGATGGTTTCTGATTGGAAGGCTTGTATCGATTACAGTCGGTGCAATTTTTGACATACTCACTGATGTATTTCCTCATTCCAGTGAAGTAGTATCTTTTAGCGATTCGGTGGTATGTTCCCTCAGCTCCGTAGTGTCCAGCGGTTGGGGCATCATGGTACTCCTTCAGGACTCTTTCGCGTTCTTGTGCTGGTACAACTAGTTGAGCCTCTTCCGATTCTGAGTCAGATGCGTAGCGGTAGAGTACTCCTAGGTTCATGATGTACCCACGTCTTGTCCAGTTGGTGAAATCTACGTCTTTCATTTCACTTTCGAATGAATCTATAACTTTCTTCAGTTCGTCATCTTTAAGTTGCTCCTCCCTCAGCTCCTTTGGACTTCGGCTTGGTAGATGAACAACTATGGTGCAGAGCTCGCACTCATTTTCGTCATGAGAACAATTTGGTCTCGATAGCATATCTGCGACCACGTTGGATTTTCCGGGAATATATTCTATTTTCAGATTATACGATTGCAACTGCAGGGCCCATCTGGCCAGTCTGCCAGATGGAGATTTGAGGGTCATCAGCCACTTCAGAGGCTGGTGGTCTGAGGCCACAGTAATCTCTGTTCCTTCTATATAACCTCGAAATTTGTTCAATGCCCAAACTACTGCCAGTGCTTCTCGTTCCGTAGTTGAGTAGTTTCGCTCGGCAGGATTCAATAAACGGCTAGCATATTCTACCGGATGTTCGTCACCCTCTAGACTTTGGATTAAGACGGCACCTAAGGCAAAATTACTCGCATCACAGCGGATTATGTACGGCTTCGTTTCATCAGCCTGTTTTAGAATTGGTGTGGTTACTAAACATTTCTTCAATGCTTCAAAAGCAGCTTGTTCATTATCACCCCAACTCCACTTGACCTTCTTCTTAGTGAGATTACTCAGAGGTCTTGAGATGTCAGCAAAGCTAGGTATGAATTTTCTGTACCATGAACATGTTTGCAGAAAGGACTGTATTTGTTTCACATTTCTGGGAGGTGGAATGTCTAAAATGGTGGAGATCTTTTCAGGGTCTACTTCCATACCACTTGGTGTTATCCAAAAACCCAGGTATTTCACTCGAGAACATGTGAAATGGCACTTTTCTCTATTTGCATTGAGATTAAATTTTCTCAATCTATCAAAGACGGCTTGGAGGTCTTTGAGATGCTGGTCAAATGACGTAGAAAGCACTATTATATCATCCAGGTATACTAATATCTTGATGTTTGGAAGTCCTCTTCGGAAGTTATCCATCAACCTCTGGAAGGTGGCTGGGGCATTACGTAATCCAAAAGGCATCCGTTTGAAACGGAAGGTCCCATACTGACAAACAAATGCTGTTTTGTCTTGATCCTTGGGTGCCACACTGACTTGATGATACCCTGATTTTAAATCGATTGTTGACATAAATACTGTATGCTTCGCGTCATGTAACAGGTCGTCCATTCTTGGCAATGGGTAGGTATCCGGAACAGTGATTGCGTTCAATTTTCTGTAGTCAACACACAACCTCACGCTACCGTTGGGTTTAGGGACTAAGACTACTGGAGATGCATATGGACTTTCACACTCTTCAATAATATCTTCTTCTAGTAGGGCATCCAACTCTTTCTTCAGAATCTCTTTCTTGACTGGAGACAGTCTGTAGGGAGGACCCGATACTGGAGGATGGTTTCCTGTATTGATATGGTGCTCAATAAAAGTTGTTGCCACTCCCCCTGGCTGAAAGTTTACTTCATTTCTTTTCAGTAACGAGTTCAATCCACTTCTCTGTGAGCTGGGGAGGTGTATCCCTTCTTCTTCTCTTAAATGACAGGAATTGAGTGTCTTCACCTCTGTCTTCTTGACTGGTACAGGTCCAACTTCTGCAAATGGATACTTTTCTTTCACTTCGTCATCGAAATGCCATTCTCTTTTCTTCATATTTAGAACAATTCCGGACCGTTCTAGGAAATCGGATCCCAAGAGAGTCTTGTTGTCGGTAGCTTCTGGTAGTACTATTAAAGTTGTTGGGAATGATCTTCCTTCCAATTCAACTGCAATTTCGGTCTCGTACACTTCCTTCTCCGATTTTTGACCATCTGCCAAGGAAATGGTGTGGTGGGTTGAGGAGAACTCGACATTCTGTTCTTGCAAGTGATGATATAAATCTTCGCCGGCAATTGAGTGAGTTGCCCCAGTGTCAGCACAAGCGGTTCCAAAGATTCCATTGATACCTACTTTCAATAATGCCACTTGAGGTGCTTCGGCTGTATAGGAGTGTAGGTTAACACTACTAAACTGGACTGGACCGTTTCTCATAGATGGCTTGCACTTTGGACATTTGGACTTGATTACTCCTGGCTCGCCACATCCAAAACAGTTTACCATAGGGTTCCCCTCTCTGGTTGTTTCAGGTCTTGGTTCTTCATATCTTCTTGGTTTGAAGGGTCTCCTCGGATTTCCATTTCCTGGGGTTTCATCTTTGTACTTATGAAAATTCTTTCTTTTGAAGTCTGGAAGAGGTTCTCTTCTTCTCTGGCTTCGCAAGCTGTCGAACGATTCCAGCTTGTCTGCAAGTTCATTGGGAGGGATGTATTCGCTCCAATCATCCAAGAAATGCTCCTTCACTTCTGGCGGGGTTTTCCTCTTCATCTGATCTGCTATCATCAGATCCTTCAACTGCTCAAAATCTTGAATATTGAGCTCTGACAGCCATCCCTCGAAGAAGCTCCTCAATTCAAAGTAGAAGTCGCGCCAGGTGTTCTCGGGCGTCTTCTTGTGTTGACAGAATAACTGTCGGAACTTCTCCGCACTTAGTTTGAATCTTTTCAGCAGCATCTCCTTGATGTGTCGATAGTTTCGAGATTCCTCTTCGGGTTCCCTAGCTATCAATTTGGCTACGTCTGCTGGCAAGGCACCTATGAGGTAGGCTACCCACTGTTCTTCTGGGACCTTCAGGAATTTAAGTTGCCTTTCAAAGATGTTAAGGAACAAACTCATGTCATCATCTTTAGGGTTAAAGGATGGAATTAGCTTCCTTAGCTCCCACTTTGGTAACTCCACTTCTTCTCCAGGTCGCGAGGATGATGCAGCCACTCCTGTTGGCCGTGCTTCCAATTCCAATCTTAACTTTTCGAGTTGGAAGGCATTCTCCTTGTCGATCTTAATGAGCTCGTCTTTTGCCTGTTGTTCGGCTCTCTGGGTTTCTTCCCTTTCTTTTCTGTCAGCTATAATCGTTTGTAACAATTCTTTAGCAAAGGCTTCTTCATAGTCGGTGGATTGTAGGATGATGCCTTTCAACTCTGCAATTCGGAGATCTTCACCCACGACCTCACCTAACTCCTCTGCCAAGATCCTAAGATCTTCCCGTCTACCTTTGGCCAAATATGTCATCGTAAATTTTGACTAAACTAACTGAACTTACCGTGTCAGAAGATTCCCTTTACAATTTTTATATATATATACAGTCAGGAAATATATGAAATCTAATAAACAGTTTCTGAACACACTAAATTATACATATGCACAATACGATAGCTATTTACGTGTAAGAAACATAAAAATATGATAATTAAATCAGTACTTCCCAGGTTTTCACCAAAAAAATCAACTTGTAAGGTAAGTCAAACAAATGCTTTCCGTTGATGTTCTTTTTTTTATTTTTCAAAAGAAAACCAACATAGCTTTGAATTTAGACTTTAATCTGAACCAATACTCAACACTTTGGTTGTAAAACTTAGGTATCAAACTTTCATTTAAAACTGCCTTAGTTCCTTAATTTTCATCAAAAATTAATTTTGAAACATGTGATAGTTCAATGTTAGCTATCAGAATGGAATCAGTAAAATTCAATTTCCTACACTCAGTCTTTGCATAAGTGCGTTTACAATAAACTTTAAATTTTCTCTCCAAATTTTAACTTTCCTTTCACTATTTTATTTCAACAGTCTGTTTTCGACTTTATCAGTGAATTAATTACCCAAGTTAAACTTCTAAAACTTGTTATCAAAATACTATCAAGGTAGCACTCAAACTAATGAAGGTCAGTTGTAGTATAAATTATGATTACTACAATTCAACATAATTTCAAAATCAATAATTCAATTCAGGTTTATGCAATATTTTATAAGTAGTTATACTCTTGATAAATTTCTATCAGCGGTACTATTATTTTTAACATATATGTAATACACTTATTCTCATAACTGCTACAGACCATCTGTTTAGCAATTAAAGTGTCACAATTAAAGTATCCGCTTAGAAAACCTTAGTGTTGGGTTAATTAAATATATACTTTTACTAGTCATATTCTAACCACCAATAATCCTAACACTTAGAATAACCTCTATTTGACATTCACAAAATCAATAATATGCAACTGATAATTAAATTTTGGATCACTATGCAAAAATAAATTCTTTACATTAAATCACTGTTTACTTTGTAAATTAAGAATTCCCTTTCTACACAATAATATGCTACTAACATTCAATATAAAACACTGTGCAAAATAAATTTTTCCACCAAACTGAAAAACTAGTCACTTAGGTTAAAGTAATTTCCTTTAACAATGCCAATAATTATATCCATTTAGGTAAACTTTTGCGCTCTTGGCAATAAAACATTACAAAACATGCAGTTTTCAAATTTAACCTCGTAAGGTTCAAAGTAAGTTACCTATAATTATCGGTTAAGCGTAATGCAAAATTTAATTCATTATAAAATTCATATGTACACAATGCAATGCAGCATTTCCAGGTACTATCAAAATGACATTAAATTATATTAGCTATCTATTCCTAGTTTTCAATTATGAAATTATTTACACAAGTACAATTTTGACATGCAGTTCATTTTTTTTTTTATAAAATTCTTATCTGGGATGCGAGGGACCATCTGTATCCATCCGTGGGCAAGGCTTCCTCCGGGATCAGCACGAGGCTACGGCTCTTAATTCTCCTCATCAATCCAGGCCATCAAGTTGGGCAAGGCTTCATTCGGGATCAGCACGAGGCTACGGCTCTTAATTCTCCTCATCAATCCAGGCCATCAAGTTGGGCAAGGCTTCATTCGGGATCAGCACGAGGCTACGGCTCTTAATTCTCCACATCAATGCAGGCCATCAAGTTGGGCGCCAGTGTAACTTGTACGCTTTCTCTCCTTTTATCCAAGACTCCAGAGGATGACCAGGAAACAGGGAAACGTGTCGATTTGCTGCTCCAGGGTGGCTATTTCAACCTCACCCAATTGGCAACAAACTGTAGGGTATTGGGATCGCGTGGAATTGAAAGATATAGAAGAATTAAGATTAACTACCATTTTATTGATAGACTAGGGTATATGATTTGTCCATATTTACAACGAAGAGTACGATGTGAACAGATACGTATCTTCTTACATATAGCGTCGGGCTTTTCGCTCTCAGACGCACAGCACCATTCACATTCGTGATTTCAGCTCAAGTAAGTCTTCTTATTCGGGTTCACAAAAGTAGAAACAGGTTTTGAATATACAATAGGGAATCCTCTGGTTCGTGTCGCCCTCTATTGGCGAGACCTAATATTAATTAATATATGGATATCTGTTACATACTCCCCCTCTGGTTCTGCCGACGTCCCGACAAAGAACCAGCAAGGAGTTTTCTGGGACGCCCACGCTTTCGTAAAGGCACCAAAGGTGTGGCATCGGAATCGGTGCACGGTCTAAGGGCTGATGAATGATAGACTCCCATTGATGTCTCAGGAGAGTCTGGATTTGCAACTTGGAATGTTGTTGGCGACCTTTGGGCGACCACTATATAGGGTCCATCTCTACGAGGCATGAATTTGGATGTTTTGTTCTTCGCCGCGTTACTTGCAAAATGTCTATTGACCCACACTTTGTCACCTTGGCTAAGTTGAGGACCAGTTCTTCGGGTTTTGTCAGCATATCGTTTGCGGTCATCTTGCCTTTGTTCTACAATGTCTTTGACCTGTTTGGTCATTTTGACGAATTGTTTGAGATATGGAATTATCTCTACTGCAAAGTTGTCATTAGAGATTATACTCCGCATGTCATGTGCAATGTCGTCGGTTGTTCTCAACTCCCGACCGAATTGCAGAAAAGCAGCGGTTTGGCCAGTTGTTTCGCATTTTGCTGTATTCATGGCAAAACGGATAGTTGGCAGTTTCTCCACCCAAGAGGTATGGTCATCACCAACGAGAATTGCTAGTCGTGGTTTAAGATCTCTATTTTTCCTTTCTACTGGATTTGCTTGTGGGTGGTATACCGGGATCAATACCTGATCAATATCCAGCAGAAAGCATGCTTGTTGCATGACCGAGCTTACGAATTGAGATCCGTTGTCGCTTATGCACTTCCGAGGTAAGCCATACCTCATGAAAACTTCTTCAATCAGAGTGGTGGCGCATTCTTGAGCTGTAGCATTAGTTAAAGCGAATAACTCTACCCATTTCGTGGAACAATCTTCAACCACGAATATCCATTTCTTGCCATCCTTGTTTTCTGGAAGTGGACCAAAGAGATCTATCGCAAGAGTTTCGAATCTCTGCGCATAAACAGGCGTCTGCAATATACCTGATGGTTTCTGATTGGAAGGCTTGTATCGATTACAGTCGGTGCAATTTTTGACATACTCACTGATGTATTTCCTCATTCCAGTGAAGTAGTATCTTTTAGCGATTCGGTGGTATGTTCCCTCAGCTCCGTAGTGTCCAGCGGTTGGGGCATCATGGTACTCCTTCAGGACTCTTTCGCGTTCTTGTGCTGGTACAACTAGTTGAGCCTCTTCCGATTCTGAGTCAGATGCGTAGCGGTAGAGTACTCCTAGGTTCATGATGTACCCACGTCTTGTCCAGTTGGTGAAATCTACGTCTTTCATTTCACTTTCGAATGAATCTATAACTTTCTTCAGTTCGTCATCTTTAAGTTGCTCCTCCCTCAGCTCCTTTGGACTTCGGCTTGGTAGATGAACAACTATGGTGCAGAGCTCGCACTCATTTTCGTCATGAGAACAATTTGGTCTCGATAGCATATCTGCGACCACGTTGGATTTTCCGGGAATATATTCTATTTTCAGATTATACGATTGCAACTGCAGGGCCCATCTGGCCAGTCTGCCAGATGGAGATTTGAGGGTCATCAGCCACTTCAGAGGCTGGTGGTCTGAGGCCACAGTAATCTCTGTTCCTTCTATATAACCTCGAAATTTGTTCAATGCCCAAACTACTGCCAGTGCTTCTCGTTCCGTAGTTGAGTAGTTTCGCTCGGCAGGATTCAATAAACGGCTAGCATATTCTACCGGATGTTCGTCACCCTCTAGACTTTGGATTAAGACGGCACCTAAGGCAAAATTACTCGCATCACAGCGGATTATGTACGGCTTCGTTTCATCAGCCTGTTTTAGAATTGGTGTGGTTACTAAACATTTCTTCAATGCTTCAAAAGCAGCTTGTTCATTATCACCCCAACTCCACTTGACCTTCTTCTTAGTGAGATTACTCAGAGGTCTTGAGATGTCAGCAAAGCTAGGTATGAATTTTCTGTACCATGAACATGTTTGCAGAAAGGACTGTATTTGTTTCACATTTCTGGGAGGTGGAATGTCTAAAATGGTGGAGATCTTTTCAGGGTCTACTTCCATACCACTTGGTGTTATCCAAAAACCCAGGTATTTCACTCGAGAACATGTGAAATGGCACTTTTCTCTATTTGCATTGAGATTAAATTTTCTCAATCTATCAAAGACGGCTTGGAGGTCTTTGAGATGCTGGTCAAATGACGTAGAAAGCACTATTATATCATCCAGGTATACTAATATCTTGATGTTTGGAAGTCCTCTTCGGAAGTTATCCATCAACCTCTGGAAGGTGGCTGGGGCATTACGTAATCCAAAAGGCATCCGTTTGAAACGGAAGGTCCCATACTGACAAACAAATGCTGTTTTGTCTTGATCCTTGGGTGCCACACTGACTTGATGATACCCTGATTTTAAATCGATTGTTGACATAAATACTGTATGCTTCGCGTCATGTAACAGGTCGTCCATTCTTGGCAATGGGTAGGTATCCGGAACAGTGATTGCGTTCAATTTTCTGTAGTCAACACACAACCTCACGCTACCGTTGGGTTTAGGGACTAAGACTACTGGAGATGCATATGGACTTTCACACTCTTCAATAATATCTTCTTCTAGTAGGGCATCCAACTCTTTCTTCAGAATCTCTTTCTTGACTGGAGACAGTCTGTAGGGAGGACCCGATACTGGAGGATGGTTTCCTGTATTGATATGGTGCTCAATAAAAGTTGTTGCCACTCCCCCTGGCTGAAAGTTTACTTCATTTCTTTTCAGTAACGAGTTCAATCCACTTCTCTGTGAGCTGGGGAGGTGTATCCCTTCTTCTTCTCTTAAATGACAGGAATTGAGTGTCTTCACCTCTGTCTTCTTGACTGGTACAGGTCCAACTTCTGCAAATGGATACTTTTCTTTCACTTCGTCATCGAAATGCCATTCTCTTTTCTTCATATTTAGAACAATTCCGGACCGTTCTAGGAAATCGGATCCCAAGAGAGTCTTGTTGTCGGTAGCTTCTGGTAGTACTATTAAAGTTGTTGGGAATGATCTTCCTTCCAATTCAACTGCAATTTCGGTCTCGTACACTTCCTTCTCCGATTTTTGACCATCTGCCAAGGAAATGGTGTGGTGGGTTGAGGAGAACTCGACATTCTGTTCTTGCAAGTGATGATATAAATCTTCGCCGGCAATTGAGTGAGTTGCCCCAGTGTCAGCACAAGCGGTTCCAAAGATTCCATTGATACCTACTTTCAATAATGCCACTTGAGGTGCTTCGGCTGTATAGGAGTGTAGGTTAACACTACTAAACTGGACTGGACCGTTTCTCATAGATGGCTTGCACTTTGGACATTTGGACTTGATTACTCCTGGCTCGCCACATCCAAAACAGTTTACCATAGGGTTCCCCTCTCTGGTTGTTTCAGGTCTTGGTTCTTCATATCTTCTTGGTTTGAAGGGTCTCCTCGGATTTCCATTTCCTGGGGTTTCATCTTTGTACTTATGAAAATTCTTTCTTTTGAAGTCTGGAAGAGGTTCTCTTCTTCTCTGGCTTCGCAAGCTGTCGAACGATTCCAGCTTGTCTGCAAGTTCATTGGGAGGGATGTATTCGCTCCAATCATCCAAGAAATGCTCCTTCACTTCTGGCGGGGTTTTCCTCTTCATCTGATCTGCTATCATCAGATCCTTCAACTGCTCAAAATCTTGAATATTGAGCTCTGACAGCCATCCCTCGAAGAAGCTCCTCAATTCAAAGTAGAAGTCGCGCCAGGTGTTCTCGGGCGTCTTCTTGTGTTGACAGAATAACTGTCGGAACTTCTCCGCACTTAGTTTGAATCTTTTCAGCAGCATCTCCTTGATGTGTCGATAGTTTCGAGATTCCTCTTCGGGTTCCCTAGCTATCAATTTGGCTACGTCTGCTGGCAAGGCACCTATGAGGTAGGCTACCCACTGTTCTTCTGGGACCTTCAGGAATTTAAGTTGCCTTTCAAAGATGTTAAGGAACAAACTCATGTCATCATCTTTAGGGTTAAAGGATGGAATTAGCTTCCTTAGCTCCCACTTTGGTAACTCCACTTCTTCTCCAGGTCGCGAGGATGATGCAGCCACTCCTGTTGGCCGTGCTTCCAATTCCAATCTTAACTTTTCGAGTTGGAAGGCATTCTCCTTGTCGATCTTAATGAGCTCGTCTTTTGCCTGTTGTTCGGCTCTCTGGGTTTCTTCCCTTTCTTTTCTGTCAGCTATAATCGTTTGTAACAATTCTTTAGCAAAGGCTTCTTCATAGTCGGTGGATTGTAGGATGATGCCTTTCAACTCTGCAATTCGGAGATCTTCACCCACGACCTCACCTAACTCCTCTGCCAAGATCCTAAGATCTTCCCGTCTACCTTTGGCCAAATATGTCATCGTAAATTTTGACTAAACTAACTGAACTTACCGTGTCAGAAGATTCCCTTTACAATTTTTATATATATATACAGTCAGGAAATATATGAAATCTAATAAACAGTTTCTGAACACACTAAATTATACATATGCACAATACGATAGCTATTTACGTGTAAGAAACATAAAAATATGATAATTAAATCAGTACTTCCCAGGTTTTCACCAAAAAAATCAACTTGTAAGGTAAGTCAAACAAATGCTTTCCGTTGATGTTCTTTTTTTTATTTTTCAAAAGAAAACCAACATAGCTTTGAATTTAGACTTTAATCTGAACCAATACTCAACACTTTGGTTGTAAAACTTAGGTATCAAACTTTCATTTAAAACTGCCTTAGTTCCTTAATTTTCATCAAAAATTAATTTTGAAACATGTGATAGTTCAATGTTAGCTATCAGAATGGAATCAGTAAAATTCAATTTCCTACACTCAGTCTTTGCATAAGTGCGTTTACAATAAACTTTAAATTTTCTCTCCAAATTTTAACTTTCCTTTCACTATTTTATTTCAACAGTCTGTTTTCGACTTTATCAGTGAATTAATTACCCAAGTTAAACTTCTAAAACTTGTTATCAAAATACTATCAAGGTAGCACTCAAACTAATGAAGGTCAGTTGTAGTATAAATTATGATTACTACAATTCAACATAATTTCAAAATCAATAATTCAATTCAGGTTTATGCAATATTTTATAAGTAGTTATACTCTTGATAAATTTCTATCAGCGGTACTATTATTTTTAACATATATGTAATACACTTATTCTCATAACTGCTACAGACCATCTGTTTAGCAATTAAAGTGTCACAATTAAAGTATCCGCTTAGAAAACCTTAGTGTTGGGTTAATTAAATATATACTTTTACTAGTCATATTCTAACCACCAATAATCCTAACACTTAGAATAACCTCTATTTGACATTCACAAAATCAATAATATGCAACTGATAATTAAATTTTGGATCACTATGCAAAAATAAATTCTTTACATTAAATCACTGTTTACTTTGTAAATTAAGAATTCCCTTTCTACACAATAATATGCTACTAACATTCAATATAAAACACTGTGCAAAATAAATTTTTCCACCAAACTGAAAAACTAGTCACTTAGGTTAAAGTAATTTCCTTTAACAATGCCAATAATTATATCCATTTAGGTAAACTTTTGCGCTCTTGGCAATAAAACATTACAAAACATGCAGTTTTCAAATTTAACCTCGTAAGGTTCAAAGTAAGTTACCTATAATTATCGGTTAAGCGTAATGCAAAATTTAATTCATTATAAAATTCATATGTACACAATGCAATGCAGCATTTCCAGGTACTATCAAAATGACATTAAATTATATTAGCTATCTATTCCTAGTTTTCAATTATGAAATTATTTACACAAGTACAATTTTGACATGCAGTTCATTTTTTTTTTTATAAAATTCTTATCTGGGATGCGAGGGACCATCTGTATCCATCCGTGGGCAAGGCTTCCTCCGGGATCAGCACGAGGCTACGGCTCTTAATTCTCCTCATCAATCCAGGCCATCAAGTTGGGCAAGGCTTCATTCGGGATCAGCACGAGGCTACGGCTCTTAATTCTCCTCATCAATCCAGGCCATCAAGTTGGGCAAGGCTTCATTCGGGATCAGCACGAGGCTACGGCTCTTAATTCTCCACATCAATGCAGGCCATCAAGTTGGGCGCCAGTGTAACTTGTACGCTTTCTCTCCTTTTATCCAAGACTCCAGAGGATGACCAGGAAACAGGGAAACGTGTCGATTTGCTGCTCCAGGGTGGCTATTTCAACCTCACCCAATTGGCAACAAACTGTAGGGTATTGGGATCGCGTGGAATTGAAAGATATAGAAGAATTAAGATTAACTACCATTTTATTGATAGACTAGGGTATATGATTTGTCCATATTTACAACGAAGAGTACGATGTGAACAGATACGTATCTTCTTACATATAGCGTCGGGCTTTTCGCTCTCAGACGCACAGCACCATTCACATTCGTGATTTCAGCTCAAGTAAGTCTTCTTATTCGGGTTCACAAAAGTAGAAACAGGTTTTGAATATACAATAGGGAATCCTCTGGTTCGTGTCGCCCTCTATTGGCGAGACCTAATATTAATTAATATATGGATATCTGTTACAACGTTCATTTTCAAAGTACATTTAACAAGAGCGCAGATAAAGCGACCCAAACCAGATAAACATGTAGAATTGCAACAGCAGTAGTGGCTCCTTTGGGTACAGCAAATGCAGCCGGATAAGTGGGGAAACGCACATTCAAAAGAATGGAAAATTTCCCCGATTTTCATGAAATTAAAAAAAAAATAATAATTCCCTGACATTTTCCCCACAATCTAAAAGCCCCCTTGACATATCCCTTATTTTCAGGTTCTGTGGCCACTCTGTAATATTTTCCTGACCATTTGCAAGTCGTAAGGAACATTTTTAATCTTTCCTTAATATTCAACCATCCACACTTTTGAAAAATTAGCCAGGTATGCGACAAATAATATAAGAATTTAAATTAAAGACAATTTTTTTACTTACACAACTTGAGGTGCATCCAGCTCTGCCATGTCGAATCTACATCAAAGAAGGAATATCACAAGTGAGTAAAAGATTAAAACATAATTTTTAAATAAAAAAAATAATAATAATAAAAGTGTCTAAATTGGTATATAGATTGGCTCTAAATACTATTAGCATCGGGAATTGAGAGCATGCCGCCACCAATTGAAGATAACTACATTGATTTTGCTTTGGAATTCTGTATGCCTGTTACCTTTGGGTCGGTAGACAGCGATAGATTTTCGTGAAATTTAAAAATTCTCCGACATTTCCCTGATTTTTTTTTCCAGAATCGGAAAGCTCCCCGACATTTCCTTGATTTCCAGGTTCTGTATAGCTACTGTGAGTACGTTAAAGCCTATGCAGTGGCGACATCTACATTAGTCTTTTTCTGTTTTAATTTTCATTTATAATAATAGATAGGCGTTAAATAAAAAACAATTTATTTCGTTTCCATTAAGTGATTATTTTCCTACCAACTCACCAAATGTCAAGTGTTTATTAAAAGCACTTTCTAAATGAACTGGACAAGAAGATCGTATTGTTACGAATTTCTGTATATTTGTAAATATTTCGTAGTAGTAATAATGTAAAGGAAAATTTATGTACATTTCGCATAAGGCAGTGCAAGGGTTTGTCTTCGCTTTCCTGCAATGAGTCTCTTAATGCTTGAAAACGAGTTTTACAGAGATCATGCTGGGAAACGAGTTTTACATTGGGCAGGCTTTTAACATTATGATTAATGGCAATCTCGCCAAGTTGGCGACAGTTTTAACAACTAATTTTAGTCGCCAAATTTGGCGACATTTTCGATCCCCATGTACCTGTATAGGGCTGTTCGACTACGATCTGGAAAGTTCTCCCAATTTCTATCTCTAGAAGGTTCGCGAAGAAAGCTTTCCTATATAAGGCCGGCCAAGAGAGCGGGGGAGTTAGTTGAGTTGAGTTACTGAGTTAGTTGTCTCTCAGTAAGCATTCAGAGTAGTTCCAAAAGCGAACTGTATTGCACTGTCTTTTGCGGCGATTTTAACAGTTGTGTAGTCAAGTTTTTAACTGCTGTTGTGCTCTATTGTCGTGTAAAGAGCTGTATTGAGTATTAGAACGAGAAGTTCTGGAGTTGTAAAAGAATCTGCGAAGAGTTATATCGGAATAAATTTCTGCAAGTTTTGATCTGCTTTGGCTTCCAAGTCTTTCGAACCCATCCACGCAACAGTATTATAGCAGGAATGATCCTTTAGTAGGATTTCCTCTTAAGCGACCGGTTTGAGTTTGGTATCGGAGTAATTGCTCAAAGTGTGCACTTTGCTTCTCTGGTCTATAGATGCAAGACAATCAAGCAAAGAAGTTATTTGTAACAAGATTAAATAAAAAAGAACGTGTTTACTGGTATTCAGTATAAAGGAGTGAGGTGAAATTTTTCAGAAGAGAAACAGTATTATTAATAGCTAAATTTAACATCTTGGACAACAGACCCATAATTAACAGAAAAATAAAATGAAACAGATGTATTATAAAAATATGACTTTATTTAATTTAGAAAGTTTAAAATGATAAACTTTTAACTAAGAAGATTTTTAAAGAGGAAACATGATTAAAAAAAAAAAAGATAAATGAATAAGTCTTCCTATGCTCATAGATGGCAGCGCACTCATTTGAAAACAATTTTGAATTTGCTTCTCTTTCGAGAGTTCACAGTAGCAATTAAACCTTTAAAAAAAGCATAAAATGCTATGTTTAAAGATATATTTAAAGTTTTAAAAAAAAATCGTACTCCCGATTTTTTTTTTTTTTTTTTTTTTTGAGGAATTAGCGAAAAATTTAAGTACAATTTTAGGGAAGAAACCAAAAAATTTAAGGAAAACCCAGTAAATTTAGTAAACCCCAGTAATTTATAAAATGTACTGACTGTGGCAAGGGCGCGAGGGCAGCTTCCCTCATTTCTTCCTCCTGGGCATACCTCGCTTCCTGCTCCCTCGCCACCCTGAGCTGTTCTGCCACAAATTTCACCTCTTCTTCTATCTCCATCCTTAGTTGTTTTTCTCGCCTATAATAAAGAATAACCTTTCGTAAATGGTTAAGGTTTACATTTTTGCAAAGAAGTTAAATAAACTAGATGATTTTATGTTGACATGTTTCGCTATACAGTCATTTCACGACCACTTCTATAGTCCGAGACCGCTTATCCAGACCCTTGCATTGCAATAAGCTGTAGGATGGATCTTTTCGCTTATAAAGATATATAGTTCCAAGCAAAAATCCCAATTTAACCTTTAACTGCTGTGGTTGTGCGGTTTGAGGTTTTTTGCGCAAGAGCAACACATGGTCCGTACTGAGCCAAACAAATTGGGGAACACCAGTTTAAAGTTTAAGAAACATAATATCAGAAAAATTAATATAAAAGTCAAAGATGAGGTATTTCAGGGGGTGGAAGCAATCTGCAAAAAATGAATTGCGGTATGTCAGACAGCTTACAGCAGTTAAAGGTTATAAAGTAATATTGAAAATCTGCGGGCACAGTTTTGCATTAAACTTAAATATATGTTTTTGATAATTTACTTTTCAATCCAAGGTTACTATATAAGAGTTTTAACGAATCACATAGATTTGACCGAACTATTTCATGACGTCACTCACTCGGCGAATCACTATTGGCTAACCTTGTCATCTCTCAGTTCAAAACGTCACACGCTAGATTATTGCGCAGCCAACCAGCGCGTAGTAAAACCGGATCACTCGTCACTGTAGCGTATTCTATGAGGTCAGCATAAGATGTCTTTGACTATACACAGGGTGTGCCACAAAAAATTAGGAAAAAAAAGTTCCCTGATTTCTCTGGCAGATTTCTAAAAAAAAAAATCCTTGATTTTACGGTAAACTTTTTTTGCAAATTTCCTAAATTTTTCCAGATGTGTAGCCTCCCTGATCAAATAGAACATGTATGCCAAGGAGATAACATGCCAATTTTTTAAAAATACGTTTTGGTGGCAAAAAAAAAAGTTTAAATTGTTCCGTAACATTAAACTTCTAACGATATTACCACAACAAGTCCTCAATAATAATCACAAAATAAGAAGTGAGAAAACTCTGCATAGACGTTGTATATTATAAAGAAATTGCAGGAACTTGGAGCTTCGCTTGATTGAAAACTCCTCCCTCAGACATATTTTTATTTTTATTTTTTTCTGATCTTCCGATATCGATCCAGAAGAGAACTTTTGTTTAGAATTAGAATATTTACAGCTTGAAAGTGCCGACCAAACGATATAGTGGTTAGCGTGCTAGCTTCTAGACAGCGAGGTTGCGGGTTCCGAGTCCAGTGTTAGGCATGGGTGTTTGTAAATGTATGTTGGCTTGTCTAATGACGAATGTTTCGGCGCATTATAGCCATCGTGTTGGTGGCGGCGCCAGATAATCTGAAAACAACCAACAGCTTGAAAGTTGACCAGAAGTTGAGGGCAGAAAATATCCGCAACGCTCTCTTCATTTTGTATGTGGTCTTGAGGTAGCCCTAACCATATCTTGAAAAAAAAAAAGAAACACATTCTTGCTGAAATAGTGTCTTTAACTGATGTTTTAGGGACTTAATTTCAGTTATTTAAGCAGGTTATTTCAAGGAGAAATTTTTCAAAGATTTTTTTTTTTTTTTCCAAAAAATGCTTCATAAAGGCTACATTTTTTAATGGCAAATGTCGATTACAATATTGACTAAAAGTTTTTTAAATGTTGGGATACTTTATTTTAAACCTTTCTTCGGGGTGACTACAAAATTCGGGAAAATTCAAACTCAAAATTCGAGTTCCCTGATAATTCTCTGATTTCATTAACATATTCCTAAAATATTTCCTGATTTTATGGCACATTTTTTTTTTAAACTTTCCCAATTTTTCCAGATGTGTAGATCAAATAGAACATTTATGCCAAAACGATAATATGTCATTTTTTTTTAAAATAGTTTTGGCAGTAATGAAAATAAGAAAATTATAACTTTAACATGAAACTCCTAACGATTATCAGAATTCTCCAGAAAAATGATGCCAAAATACGAATGAACATGAAAACGTATTTTCAAAACAACAGGAAAATTCAATGATTTTTGCGAAATTTTAAAAAAATTCCGACATTTTCCAGATTTTTTTCGAAAATCAGAAAGATCCCCGACATTTCCCTGATTTCTATAGGTTCTGTGTGTTTTTAGCAAATTCGTAAAAAGAGGGATTTTTTTTTTACAACCGGCACAACTTTAAAATTAACAATGCCATATAAAAAATATACACCGCAGTTTTTGTACGAAAAAAACCTCATCCACAACATTATGAGTATGAAATATGAAAACTACCAAGCTGTATAAATGATAGTTAAAAAGTCTTTTAAATGTTTTCCTCCCTTATTCAAATATGGGGCTCGCTGAGTAAATATCAATTTTCAGTTTTTTTTTTTTTTTTTTAATTAGAATCACACAAGAAAAAAAAGTTCTGAAATCACTAACTCTTAATGGTGTGAAATAAACTTAATTTTTTTTTTTTTTATTCATTAAAATACCTTTTATTGCAACATAGCTTTGTTTGTAATTGGCTGTCAGCAGAAGTTTGAAGGAATCACAATTTATGAGATGTTTCATCGACACAGCCTGTTTCAAAAGGATGGGGACTTACATTTTTGTTTATCACATCTTTAAGTATTTTTTCGATTTTTATAGGAAAACAAATAGTGACATATAATTTGAGTATTTCGTAATTTTTTACTTTTTTTTACTATTCTTTATTCCTCGTTCGCACCCTTGCCTCTTTTTGTCAAAATTCCAATTAAAAGGCCGAAACCACTTATCTTAAAATTTTCAGAGTACTACACATATTAGAAGTAGCTTTCTATAGAGGGACATTAACCAACTCTTGTTGTATTATTGTAGATTTGTACTTAAAAAATAAGTACTGACTGCAATTAAAAATTTTAAATTTAACTATTACAGTATAATATCTAAGTATGAAGTAAAAGGAGAAAAAAAATGAAATACTCACAGGCAGTCTTCCTTGTAAGTATTTGCGAGGTAACGTTCAAAGGCCACATCTGCCTCGGTTTCCTCCCTCAGTCTTTTATTCTAAAATTGGTCAAGGAAACAGATTTTAGATGAATGATAACTGAAATATGTACAGACAAACTCCATTAATACGAAGTCGAAGGGGGCAGCCGAAATTTTTCTCGCTAGCCGAATGAGGAACTTTTACGTTTTTTGGTTTTATTTTTAAATAAAAGTAGAGAAAAAATCATGAAAAACAATACCATTCTTTCAAAAATTTGAGTTCGGATAGATAGTTAAAAAAAAAAAAATTTAGTTTTTCATTTTGCGATTTGGCAAGAAAAAGCTACTTTTGACTTGTGACGTCAACTTTCAGATGACGAACCAGTCTAAAACTTGTTTTTACACGAGGTTCCTCCTTGGATTTTCGAAGGAATGTATGCGTAACTGTTTTTATGCGTTTTTGGTCACGTAACTTTTTCTTTGATTTCAAACTCGATTTTTGATTAATTGAAAGCGTAAGGATAAAAAAAATAATAATTGCACTGTTCAAATGCATTCGTTGAATAACACTAGAAAATGCAAAACAAAATATTCATTTTCCTCACTTGCGCAAGTTCCTCATTTCGTGCGGGTAAACCGTCTAAAAAAAATTTCCACTGCAGATTTTAACTACTATCTATATGTGTACCTCATACCGATATTTTAACTTCACTTCGTCATTTTTGTCAGCGGTTCAATCTTATCACGATTTTTTTTTTTAATTGTTCATTGAGTGCTGCAATCTAATCCGTACTTGACACATATATTTTAATATTAAAGAAGAATTTATCATTTATCTATGAATTTATCAAATATATTTTCTCCATTCCTAAATGACAACGATTGCTGCTTCCGACTCATATTTGGCAAAAGATTCAAGAAGCAAATACGATTAAGTTTAGTTCCTAATATCAGGGCCGACCAAACGGTTAGTGGTTAGCGTGCTAGCTTCTAGACTGCGAGGTTGCGGGTTCCGAGTCCCGTGTTAGGCATGGGTGTTTGTAAATGCAGGGTTTCCGCCAATCTTAAATGTCTCAAATCCCTGACTTTTCATGACTTTCCATGACTGAAGCAAATGATTTTCCATGACTCAAGAAATCGCATTAAAAACATTGAACCTGACTCGAGAATTTTATTATTTTACTAACGCAACATAGTAAATAAATTATTGTATATGATTGTAAAATGATTACTATAAGTTTTATATTCAGTAAAAAATCCTTGTTTCATGTAAGTAAACTAAACATAGAAAAATAATACAGTAAAGGTGTTTAAACAGGGTGCATACACTTTTTTGGAAGTGAAATTCAAGGACTTTCAAGGCCCTTTTCAAGGATATTTCAACAAAAATCAAGGCCCTATTTTATCGTTGCAGAGTCGATACCAAAATTGAATTTTTATATATTTTTTTTAATTAACGAAGTTGCAAAAAGAATTAAAAAAATTATTACTTAACAACTAAGATGCTACCACATATATTTATTGATAATTATACTTCTTACCAGAATAAGGAAAAAACTAGGTTAAAAAAAAAAGAAAGAAGAAGTTTTGTAGTGGTTTGTTTTCTAACACTCTCCATTGTCTAAATGGATTATAGAGGGTTCCCATGTGAAATCTCAAGGTCAATGGAAACAAAATGATCTTAAGTCTGTGGTTATTTGGTTAGTTTTTTTTTTTTAAATATATGCCAAAAAAATAATCATGCACTCTTAAAGTACTAAGAAAAATATTTATTATTTTTACTTACAAACAGGCTAGAAAAAAATATCCAAATTGGATGCATAAAGATTGATTTCATGCCTTCTACAGTTTGAATTTAAAGCGCGAATCCCTGGTTGGTTGAAGTTTAACGGCGCAAGGGGCATACTGCCGCGAATCCCTGATCTTTCTTATCGCTAATTTAAAGGAACAAAAATTTGTAAATACAAGAAATCCTTACTTTTTTTAAAAATAGAGACTTAGCTTAACCCCCCCCCCCCCCCCTCCTCCCATCCCCATTCAAGTTCTTCGTAGAATTTCTAGTCTACCTACGGTACGACTTGGCGCTTTTTCTGGGAATTGGCTACAATAAAAGAATGACGTAATATGCGTTTTCCCGTTCGTTGCTAAGTCAAAATCATGATCCAACATCCAGGGTTGCCAAAAAATCATTTACTAATAGTCACCAATCCTTCCAGATAATCAAAAAGGCAAGTTCAAAATTCAAATCCCGTTTTACCGATGACTTAGAAATTAAGCCTGGAAATGTTTGGGGAGGGGGGCTGTCAATTGGATTAAGTTTAGAAATTACAAAAAATATTCGCGTTTTTTTTTAGCTTAAAGAAAGCTATATATTTCTTTATTATTGAAACCAGGCAAGAGTGCAAATCTAAACCAGATGCACTAAGATTGCTTGTGCGAAAAATACAATACTTGTATTCTATTTTTAGCACGGAGTCTCAGTAAAAAAAAATCAAAAAAAAAATCATGTATTCTATAAGTATAAAAAAAAAGTATTAATTTTCTATACCTAAAATCAGCCAAGAAAACAGATTTAAATCAGATGCACACTGATTCATTTACTACTTCTTTATAGTTTGAAAAACCTACAACAAAACTGAGAGATTGTAATATGTATTTTCAAGTGCGAACCTTTTCCGGCACGTTAACTGACGAAAAACGCCCTTGAAGGGCAAAATACTCTCTATCGCTTTGTTGGTGATGTTTCATGATAATTTTGAAAAATTTCGAGACAAAATTCTCGCCAATTAGTTTTTCAAGTCAAAATATGATTTTTTGGCGCAGTTCGGCGCAATCTTAACCGAAAAGAGGTTTTTGGCGCAGTTTGGAGCAGGGTAGTCAGATTGGCGCACTTCGGCGCAATTGGAACAGCTCTTACATCCCTGTAATTAGAAATTTTTTATTGAGCTCAAAATAAATTTAATAAAATTGGAAGGTTTTTTTCCAGCAACCTTAGTTAATAACTTGTAACAATGTCTTTCCTGCGCATTCATGGCCAAACATTAAATGGGGACGAACACCGGACCAAACTTTTGACCTTGATAAAAAAATTATCCTTAGGATTAAGGCCCAGCGTAAAAGAAAGGCTCAAGGTCCAAATTGTAACCCCCATCAGGATTTAAGCACAGACCAGTTTACATAGTTTAAGTGCTAATATAAGTTGGTTGGTTGGTTTGTGCGTTTAACGACCTATTTTTATGCACAATGACAGCTAATCAGGCCGGAACCTACAGCTTAATGTGGATTCCGAACCACGACGAACAACCTTGCCTACCCCAGGATTCGAACCCGGCATCTTTGGCACGCGAGGCCTAACTACACAGCCATCTGGTGGGTCAGTGCTAATATAGGCATTTTTTAAAAGAAACCCATAAATTAACCAAAAAAAGATTGCTTTAAAGATAAAACAGATAAAATTGCAACTATATATATATATATATATATATATATATATATATATATATATATATATATATATATATATATATATATATATATATATATATATATATACAGAGAGAGAGAGTAGGATTGCAAATAATTTCAAGATTCTAATTGATTTAACTGGTTAGGTTAAAGGTTAAATAACTTGCCTCTTTTTTTATTCCGATCAATGTTTACAAAGAAAATTGACAATTGTTAAGAGTGGATTAGCATATTCTACCTTTTAAATGAGTAAATAGGTCACGTAAAACTATCTAAAAAGAGAAATCCAAAAAGCTTTTGTGCGAAACTATTGTTTTGCATTGTATTTCTTATTAAGACATGCAACTTTTTTGGGGGGGGCTGAAGAATTGATCAGATTTCAAATGTCACTGACAAGTCGGGAAAAATAGGGTAATCAGACTGCTGGCCGCGAAGTAAAGCTTAGAAACATTTGAATTTCTACTACAGTATAATAAAAGATCATGGAAACAGTTTAGAGGGAAAATAATAACTAACATTTATTATTATTATTCAGGGCGGCTACAAAATTCAGGAATAAAAGTTCCCCGACAGATTTCTAAAACATTCCCCGATTTTATGGCCAACTATTTTCAAATTTCCAACTTTTCCACGTTTTCTAGATACTTAGACCACGCAGATCAAATAGAACATAGAAGATATACATAATATGTGAATTTTTTTTAAGTAGTTTTGACGGTAATGACAAGTTTAAATTATTCTGTAACTTTTAACTATACGGTTACATTAAATTGGACAATTCCCGCATTTTTTTTTTTTTTTAAATATTATTATTTTTTTTTTTTATTCAATCCTAAATGTTATTAAAAGACCATAAATACAAAAATTTCTGCTCGTTGCACTTTTTTTTTTTTTTCCTTCTTTTAAATTGCAACCTAAGTTCGCTTGTTAGATTTTGGTTTACATTCGGCTCGAATTGAATGTGATCAATGCTAGCCAAAGCGTCGATTGGATGACGGCAAGTTGGTTTATTAGTATTCCGTAAAAGCGTGTCCCTCTTAGTGACAGTAACAGCCTCAAAATTTAATAGCATGCATTGTCACCGAGATCGATCATCGAGATCTGTCAAGTTTCAGTTCGATTGGATGACGGCAAGGGGGTTAATTAGGCGTCCGTAGATAATATAAAGGATTTAAAAAAAAAAAAAAGTGAATCGTTAAGTCTAAGGTCAGATAATCCCTCTGAGGTAACTCTCCAGAATTTTAAAATATTTACTAACTTCTTCCTCCAGTTGTTGCAACCTGGAGGGTATCGCCGATTGCAGGTCTTGGGCCTCGTTCCATCCTTGGTCCTAAAAATCAGTTAATCAAACTAAGTGTAAGCTCATTTCATGCATAAACATTATTCAAAAGCAATAGAAGGGTGTTGAGAGGGAAAAAAACAATATAAATTTTCTGACAATTCCTTCTCAATGATTAAAAACAGAATTAAAACATATCACACCACACCTTTCCTTCCCCCCCAAAAATTGTTTTTATTTTTTTTATGATTATTCGGTTTCAATTCCAAGTCCGGTACTGATTTTGCGTCAAGGTGATTTTCGCCAAAAAATGGCAACCCGGCCATTTTTTTTTTAATGACAAGTGAACTGGCCATGGTTGCCATCATTTGGCGTGGTTTTATATAAACAATTCTTGGCGCAGAATCCGTACCGGACTCGGAATTTTAAACCTTTTCTTCTATTTGAGTCATAAAAAATTGTACTTGAGGATTAAACGTCTTACTTTTTCGCCAACCAGAATTCTCGCCAGATGTGGATTTTCTTTCCAATTGTCCCAAAAATAATAATAATAATAATAATAATAATTTTTACTTATTAAGTTCTTGTTTATGAAGTCATTCCCAGTTGATCGTGCATTCTAAGATAGGTTACATAAAAAGAGCCGATTATAAGACGAAAGCATGATTAATTTTTTTTTTTTTTTTTTTTTTTTTAAGAATTTGCATTTACAGAGCCGCAATTCGAATCAACTATTACAGATCGAATAAACTATTTATTAAAATTAAAATTACATCGTCATCATTGACGTTACAAACAAGAACTCAATAAGTTCCAATTCTTAGTATTATTATTTTGCCATTGTGGTAACAGAAAAAAAAAAAAAATCATCATTTGCGAGAATTGGGTTTGGTGAAAAAGTAGGACGGAAAAGTACTACTTAGGAATCCTTAACCGTTGGTTAGGCTCGCGGCATTTTGAATCGCTGTTAGTCGCGATGGGGACAAATGTCCCTAAAAATTCAAATTTTTATTCAAACCATTAAATTCATGACCAAATATCAGAGAAGTGGTATTTTAATTAAAAACAATATTGAACAGAATAAAGTAAAAAATTTAAGAAAAGAAAAGAAGAAAAAAAAAAACATTTTTAAAATAACTTGAAAAATTGTAAGAAGTCTTTGATCATGTGCTGCCATCTATTGAGAGATTAAGATTGTGGAGGACCTATGTCGACCGCGCGACTAACCAATGGTTAAGTACCAAAATTTAGCGTTATTGAGCAACGATCCGAGAGTGGAAGAAATGCTCCATTAAAACTATGGTCATTAGAAAGTGTATGCCCCTTAAACTTCAATCATTATAAATTGAAGGGAAACTTTGACTTTTCTAACCTTATTAATTGAAACGCAAGTCTTTATATATTTTTAAGCAGATGTTTTGCACATTTTGATTCCTCTCCCTAAAAAATGCTTTTTAAAATTAGAAGGAAACTGTTTTAGAGCAGATTCAGGGGACGTAGTGAGTTTTCTAAAAAAAAAAAAAATTAGGTAGGACATTTTATGGACAATTCTTAAAGTTTTAGGGAGAATTTAAAAAATGTAGGGACATTTATTTTAAAGCTGATATAGGCTCCTAATATACATTCTTTTCAAAGCATAGCATGTTTTAATAACGAGAAAAAAAACTACCAATTTTCAAAAAAAAAAAAAAAAAAAAATTAAAAAATTAATAATTAAAATCTCAAACTGGAGGATTATTTGGGGGGGGGGGGGTTGGAGGAGTATACCACTAATCCCTTTTAAAAACATAACTGCTTAGTTAGCGGGTCGCAGTGAGCTTCCTAAAAAAACTGGGTAGGAATTTTAGGGATCAATCCGAAAATTTGCAAGGATAATTCTTAAAAGTTAAGGGACAATTCTTATAATTTTAGGGATGATTCAAAAACATTTTAAGTGTATTTCTTTTGACGCTGATACAGGCTTCTTTAACAGGGAGACATTTTCTTTCCTAAAGCTTGTTTCAATACCGGCAAAGAAGAAAAAAAATGTAGGGAGAAACGAAAATTTTAAGGAATATTAGAATTTTCAGGGCGAAAGCAGCTCCTGCAGATACAATTGTAAAATTTCTCCAAACATAATTTAACTGGAAATAATAAAAAATATATATATATTTCGGGCCACTTACTTTCAATCCTACAAGGAGAGACTCTGCAATGGCGGCTTGGAGTCTAAGGAAAAAGTATACATAGTATATATAAGTAAGAAATATATATATATATATATGCAAACGGAGAAAGTTAAAAAAAAAAACCACTTAAGACACATTTTTCTTGTGAGAAAGTTGTTTGCACATGGCATAGAGCTTTTTGAATTCGTGTGAACTCTGAAACCGTAACTAATTATTTTTATTTTTATTTATTTTTTAATTATTTTAAGTAGCTTAGTGGAGAGGTAGATATAAAAAAAAATTGAACTTTAGGTAGAAACGGAATGGGGATTGAGATAAACAGTTAAAATACAACAAAGCTCGAGAACAAAACTTCAGCAAATAAGCCTTAATTGGATTTTTTTCCCCCCTTCAATCAAATGTTAAAATGGTTCCCCCCCCCCCCCCTTCTCCCTAACTTCCCTTCTCTCCTTTCCATTATTATCAATATCTATGGAAGAGAGGTAACATAAAAATAATAAAACACCACAGGGTTTACAAAAAACTCGGGAAAAAAGTTCCCTAATTTCCTTAATGGATTTACTAAAAAAAAAAAAAAATCAATTTGTACTAATCAATCGATTTTATGGGTTTTTAGGGTTTACCAAAAATTCAGGAAAAAAGTTCCCTAGTTTCCTTAATAGATTTACTTAAAAAAAATCAATTTGAACTAATCAATCGATTTTATTTACGACTGAATAATCAACTAATTTTAAGGAATTTTTATTTTTTTAATTTCTTAAAATTTATACAGGTTTTCAGATGTGTAGACACCCTGATTAATTAGAAAATGTATGCTAAAAAGATAATACGCCATTTAAAAAAAAAAAAAAAAAAAAAAAATTAAAATTATTGAGTATCTTAAAATTTCTAACAGTTACCACAACAAATTCCCTGGGTAAATGGCGCCAAAATACCGACGAATGGGAAATCGTACCATCATAACAACAATAGAATATTTCACTGATTTTCCAGAATTTTTTTTAAACCTCCCGACATTTCCCCGATTTTCCCCGCCTCTCAAAGGGGCGTGGCCCTCCAAGGGGCGTGGCTACGCATCGACCGATGAACAAACAAGCAGATTACCTTTCATCCTCCTCGTCCAGACTCCAGGGAGGAGATGTGGCTTCTGAAAAAGAAATTGATTGAGGTGAGAAAGATGTTTCCAAGTCCGAAAGAATTACGACACAGCATTTTACAGGGTGGTCACAAAATGGAGGGGAAAAAGTTCACTGATAGATTTCCAAAACATTCCCCGATTCTACAGCTAATTTCTGTTTAAATCTTCCCAACTTTTCCAGATGTGTGATCAAATAGAACATGTATGCTAAAAAGATAATAAGCCAATTAAAAAAAAAAAAAAAAAAAAAAAAAAAAAAAATTTTAGCGGTAATGAAAAGTTTAAATTATTCTGTATCATTAAACTTCTTCACAATTACCGCAACAATTCTCTTGGTAAATGGCACCAAAATACAGATGAAAAGGGGAAACATGCCTTCAGAAGAAAAAAATATTTCCCCGATTTTCGAGAAACTTTAAAAAAGTTCCCTGACCGTTCCATGATTTTTTTTTTTTCCAGAATCAGAAAGCTCCCTGACATTTCCAGGGTCTGTTGCCACTCTGATTTTAGTTTCTGCAAATTTTAAAAAGATTAGAAGGAGAGATGTGCGAAAGAGACGAAACGTCATTTTTATTTTTGCGGAGAGAAAATCCTAAAACATTTTCTATTCAATTAAATTTTGAAAAGGAAAAAAAAAAAAAAAAATAGTTTTAATCATTTGAACTGATCATTTGACCGAATGACATTAATAAAAGTTAATCTACAATAAGTGTGAGTTTCCGAGTCTCAATAAATAATAATAATAATATAGCCCATAAAAACAAAGTTTTTAAATATAAAACCTTTATATGCATAGCCTATTTTTATATTCATTAACAAAGTGCCGTTCCTGTTGCCAGCGTGTGCGTAGTACTTTCAAATATTAGATACATCTCTATCGGCAAAATATCCGGTAAACTACTTTTCAAAATGTATTAATTAAAAATGAATATGAATTCATGCACTCATATCCAAATATCTTTTATTTATTATGATTGAAAGAACTAATTTTGTTAAAAACAATTTATTTCATTATTTACTTATTAAAACAATTTTCAACGACCAGTTAAATGCTATTTCAGTGCAATTGGATGACGGCAAGTTGGTTTGATAGATTTCCGTAAAAGCGACCTTTTAGCGATAGTGACAGCTCAAAATTTGATCGAATGGAATTGTCATTTACATCGAATCTATCAGTCAAGTTTCAATCCGATTGGATGACGACAAAAACAGGTTAATTAGGCCTCCGCAGATTTTTCCGCCTTCGCACAGTGGGGCAGAAGGGGTAAAAACCAGGCCAAAATCTAGTAGTGTATTTATTGGAATCAAACGTTAATAGTAAAGTGTTTAACGAGTTTATAAAAGAATACTACCCCTTAATTTTAGTTTTATTGACACATTTTAACTATTTTTAGGTAATACATTGCATTATCTGAATTTTTTTTTTTTTTTTTTATTTTTTTTTTCATCTAAAATATTACTTACCGAAATATATCTTTTAATAAAAGTTTCTGTTAAAATTCAAATATATATGCATTGATTAAAAAATATTTTTATATCTGAAAATTTTTTTTATTATATTTTTGTAGAAATGCAAACCAGGTGCACAATATGCAACTTAATCATTTATAAAAATTGCAAATATTAACACTAAAATCAACTTCAAATTGTACTGCTATATGTTCCTTCAAGCTGATTTATATAAAAATTACATCTTCATGTACCACTTAAAAATTCCCATTAGTTTAAACAATAAAATTTGCAGATACAATTTATATGGTAATATATTAAGAAAACAAACACGACAATTTCTTTCAAAGGAATAATCATATATTTGAAATTATACTTTGGTAAAACTTTAACTAATGCACATGCGCATTTTTGACGAAAGCCTTAATGGTAGGTCCCATTGCCACCACTAACTCGCACATCAGATTTGGACATCGTAGGTCAATTTCATCGGGAGTTATGCTGTCCACGCACACCAAGACATTTTTTAAATCAAGATGTTCCAAAACGAGGAGGGGGGGGGAGGGAAGATTTTTCTTTTTTTTTACCCAATGCTATACTTTCATATAGTTAGTGCAGAGTAAAAAAACTCAGAACTGCGCAGGTGTCAACAGATAAAAAATTTCACGGTTCCGACAGAAAACAAGGGAAGGTAATCCCGCAGGGAAATTCTAGCACAATGCAGAGAGAACGGGGTTATTGCTAATGTAACATAATAAATTCACAGTTGGTTTTAATATTCCTCAATCCCCTTTTCCTAGGATTCCCAACACCCCGACGTTTATTTTGTTACGATTGAAATAGAAACATTTAACAATCGTGCAAATAATTTCAAAAGAATATGTTTTCAAATCTACCCTAATTCAGACAGGGTTTACTTTTACCATATCGCAATTAGTTCCGAGAAATTTCTAAATGAATAAAGGGGTTTGTAATCTCCTTTAGCATCAAAAAATCATTATGCAGCAAGTTTTGGCCTACTCAGGTTCAATGTAAAGTGTCGTTTAAACAAAGTAGTTTCTAAACGCTGTGGAAAGATCGTTACTAGGACTTCCTCTTTAAATTGTTGCGCATGAAGCCTTGTCTTACCTGGAGCTGGCTGCGGCAGGTCCACTTCCATTGACACTGTCGGTGTGTCAATGGGGCATGTGAAAGCAGGGAGGAAGCTTTCTTTGGGTCTTCTTCTGGACCCTGTCTCAGAAGTCCTGGGTCTCTTGTTTTGAGACCCACTTGGAGAGGCTAAAAGCAAAATGGAAATAGTTACACGAATGCTAATTTTAAGTAATTTAATTAAAGAACACTATTTTTATTTAGAACCTTATTGTCGGTACAGATGTAGTATTGGACATTCCTTTGGCGCGATTTTCTTTTTTTCCACCGGTTGAATGCGGTTTCTGGCAACAGGTTTTTATTTTAAGTAATATTTTTAACTCTATTTTATTATTACGGGGCAGCTTAGCCTTACTGAGTTCTTGAGCCAGAAAATTACATCAAGCAACCAATTATTTTATTATTATTTACATTTAACTTAATTTAATTATTATTTATATTCAACATAATTTTTATATTTTAAGTTTACTTTGTTATTATTTACATTTAAATTAATTTTTAAACTTTAAGTTAATTTTATTATTATTTTTTTTTTAACTTTAAGTTAATTTGGTTATTATTTATATTTTTGACTTAATTTTATTACTAGTATATATTTTAATTTTAGTTTTCATTTAAATTTTGTTCAAATTACCGGGTTTTTTTTTTTTTTTTTTTTTTTTTTTTTTTTCAATTTGGTGATTCTTCTGATGGCCAATTGAAAAAATTGGCCACTATGTCATATATTCGAAAATATTCCGTTTAGGTATAAAAGAAGACAAATCTTATAAAATTATTTATATATGAATATCCATTAATTTTTAATCGAAAAACTAATGTTAATCATCGACAGGTTATTCGGGCATTTTTTGGGGGGTGTTTAAATTTGCCAAAGAAACTGCTACTGGAACCCCTGTTGCTTGCAAATAACATAAAATTATTGCAGAACTTGTACATTTTTCCCATCGAGCATTTTCGGCAAACACAAACAGCCGTCAGTACTCGACTGAGTGGCAAAATGTAAAGAAGAAACAAAGTGGAATCATGCAGTAGTTTCATTTATCTTTAGGTTGGTTGTTTTCCGATTATCTGGCGCCGTCAGCAAAACGAGGTCTATAATGCGCCGAAACATTCGTCATTAGACAAGTCAACATACATTTACAAACACCCATGCCTAACACGGGACTCGGAACCCGCAACCTCGCTGTCTAGAAGATAGCACGCAAACCACTATACCGTCATTAATATTTAGGAAAGTAGGCATGTGTTTATGGTACAAGATACGTCACAAGTCCAGTGTTTAAAAATCAATTGAAATAAATATTAACTTTAAAAAAATCTCAACAGACAATGAGGAACTTTTTAGTTTTTTGGTTTTATTTTTAAATAAAAGTAGAGAAAAAATCATGAAAAACAATACCATTCTTTCAAAAATTTGAGCTCGGATAGATAGTTACAAAAATATTTTGTTTTTCACTTTGCGATTTGGAGGGAAAAAGCCACTTTTACGTGAAACGTCAATGCGCAGATAATGAACCAGTCTAAAACCTGTTTTAGACGAGGAATAAGTATGGTTTCTTCTTCATTTTGCGGCTTTATCTCTGCGTAATCACGTCACGGTTTTTTCATGCGTTTTTGGTCACGTGACTTTTGCTTTGATTTCGGCTAATTTCAAACTCGATTTTTGATTAATTGAAAGCATAAAGATAAAAAATAATTGCACTGCTCAAATATATTCGTTGGATAACACTAGAAAATACAAAAAAAATACTCATTTTCCTCACTTGTGCAAGTTCCTCATTACTTTTACATTTAAAGGCAAGTTCGTTATCTTGGGTTTATAACTAATATTCATATTACGAGAGAAAAAAAGCGATTTTGTGAATTGTTCCGTCTAAATGTGTCAGCAAAACGCTATAGTATCACATATTTTAATTTAAAAGTTCAATAAGTTAAAAAATAAGTATATAGACTTACTTTTCCTTCGTTTGTTATTTTTTCCCAAATTGGGTTGGGAATCCTAAAAGAAGAAATGAAATAACGATGAGTAAAAATTAATTTGGGTAAAATTTATGAAAATTAAGTTTTCTGAAAATGAATGCTGCACTTTAAATGAGTGTGATTTAAAAATGCACGCGCCAAATGCGTAATATTTTTCTTTTCCATCCTGAAACAGGAATGAGTTTCAAAGAGACGATTTATCAAATAACAATAATGTACATAATGAGTAAATGCCTCCGATTTTGCATTTAGTATTTCTCAATATTGTTAAGAGATGGCGCAACTATAATCCCATCTATTGGTTTGTACCACGTTGTGAGTGAGCTCTGTCAAGATTCTGTTTACAGACAAAAATTATTTTGCACTTCCGAATTTAAGATAAAACATATAACCATTGTTAGCAATAAAAAATGATCTTTTATCAGAAATTTGGAAAACAAATTTGACCAAGAAGCATTTTTAAAATAAATTTTTAAATATCCCTCAAATAAACAATTGCAGGGTGGCTACAGAATTTGAGAAACAAAATTCCCTAACATTTTCCTGATTTCCAGAAAATTCTCCTAAAAATTCCTTGATGTTTATCTCTGCCGACGTTATCGTTTAATTCTAAATAGTCAAAGTATAATTGCACCAAAATATAAATTTGCGCTAAAAATCAAAACAAGCATCGTTAGAGCATGAAAAAGAATGGAAAACATTAATTCAAAAGTACAAAATTCACATTAAACAATTCACAAACTACACCCATACTTGCTAACTACAAGGAAAAACAAAGCCAGTGCAATACTTTTCTTTTTAATCTAAAAAAATAACACGAATAATAGAGATTATTTTCTTTAATATATATAAGTCATAGGTTGTATGCTGTTCATAAAGCATACATTTAAAACAATGTCCTGAATGTTCACTAAACTTAAGCATGCATGAGCATGAAACTTAAAAAAATTAGTATTTTGCTATTCGATCACAAATTTCACTAGGCACATATCTTGCATGAAATTCTTTTGGATTTTGAAATTGACAAAAGATAAACGACAGATATTGTACGAAAGAAAAGGCTTGAAACACAAGCTTCTTATAAAACTAATTACTCATAGATGCACAGAAATAAAATTTTATACAGTAAAAATATTATATTAAACCACAAAAGTACGTATTAAATGAGGGGGAAAAAAATCGTTTTTGTAAAACACTACAAGCATAGGGTTCATACTTTTTTGGCAGAAAATAAAATGTAAAGACTTTTATTAAAAAAAAAAAAATCCAAAGGCAGAACCAGAATGCATGTAGTAACACATCAAGATTTGTTTAATTTTTTTTTTTTTTTTTTAATGTTTACTGGAGGAGGAGGATATTTCAGTTCTTTATTTGATTTATAGTATTTAAAATATAAATCAAAGCCATAAACCACTCTTGTTTTTGTTTGGTGAAATGCAAAAATAAAAATATAAAAAAAGATCAAGAACAAGATCTAGGCTTTCTCAGTTACGGATGACTATATATAGATTCATTACCAGTGCTAGAAGTGTGGGTAGACGCGGGATGACGCGTCCCCTAACTTTTCAAGAAAATACCCATGCGTCCCCCCCCCCCCTCCCACATCCCCACTTCTAAAACCACTGAAATCCATTGTCCCGCTTTTAAAAACATTCAATCCGTCTAAAAACTACTAAAGAAAAATAACATTAACCTTTAAATATATAGACACTGAGAACAAGTCATTTAAAGTTTTTAAATGTAAAAACTAAATCTATTTACGGTACATATCATACTACTGTAAAAATGTATTACACTACACTGTATAAAGATATAAGTATTTTTATTAAGTCAATTTTCAGCTATGGAGGAACTTCAAGTTAAATTTCTATTCTTCTTTCATGTAGTGACAAACTGTTTTTTAAAAAAAATTAAAGATCTCTAATAATTTAATATGGAAGTATGCACATTTAGAAGCATTATTTAAATCTAAATGAACAATAATTTTGAGTTATTACTTCTCTTTTATCTCTTACTTCCAAGTAAAAAAACTAAGTCGTAGAATATTCATTAAAATAAGAATACATTTTCAAAATAAGAATACATTTTCAACCCTTGTTCAATGTTAAGAGTTAGAATATATAAATTATTTCCTTCCACGTTAATATTTTTAATATGAAACAGGAAATTATAAAATTTATCATTGGGGGGAGAGGGGGGGGGGGTTGCACTTGTCGCCAACTTTTGGGCATCCCCCCCCCCCCACTTATTTCACCATCATTTCTACCACTGTTCATTACACATTTGTAACAAAGCGCTGTAAGAGGTGTTAATAAAAAAGAAAAAATCGGAAGGAATCAATTTGAAATATTAAGGAATTTAGGGTTCTTAATATATTCTGTTGACAAAAAACACAAGGCAAGAAAAAAGAAAATCTTGTCTGTAAAGGATGCAGTCAGTCAGATTCAAGTTGGAAGATTTTTTTTTTAACAATAAGACACCGGCGGACGCGCTTCTGAGTTATAGGATAACCAAAAATCTAACAGAAAAATACGCCAAATTTGTTCCAGTTACAACAATGAAGGAAGGAGGGCAGGGATTGGCCGGTTTCGCTCAGCTGTTGAAAATATTAAAGGGTCGAAAGCGTAGTACTCCCAAATCGGCCAACTAGCCAGATAGTGAGAGGAATAATTCATTTGAAAACAACTTTCTATAACCATATGTAGACATTAGGTGAATTAATAACTCGAAAATAGCGTCTAATACGTTTTGTATCTGAAAACCCTGCACATGCAGTGGCTCCACCTGTTTTATTATTATTATTATTATTATTATTATTATTATTATTATTAATAGATATAAAACATAAAATTAAAACAAGTAAGTCATTTCATTAAAACGAACGAACTAGCTAACTAACTAAATAAATATATAAATGCCAAATTTTTCACTAACTTCCTCCTCCAAGTCTTCGTTCATCTGTGTCACGTTCGGGTGGTGTCGCGTTCGGGGGGGTGGAGCTGCTCTTTTTCTTTTTTCTGCCTAAAAAAAATTAGTACAAATCAGTAATCAAACAAGAAGTGTAGGGAGCTGGACATTTCAAGCATGAACCTTACAAAAAGCTCTATCAAGACTAAAGCTCTGTAGGGAAAAACAATCTGAACTTTCCTGCTCAACTTTTCCTGCTATGTGTGGTTAGAGCTCTGGCCCTGCATGCCAAAGGTACCGGGTTCAGATCTTGGGGTTAGGCATGGACGTTTGTTGTGGTTCGGAATCCACGTTAAGTTGTAGACCTGCTTAAACGTTATTGTGCACAAAAACAGGTCGTTGGACGTACAAACCAACCAATCTGACTATTCCTTCTAAACCACCAAATTGAAGTTTAAGAAAATCTATCGCCCGCCCCCCCCCCCCCCTTTAACCACATACTTTTGTTATGAATTTCCTAAAGATAACTAAAAATTATAGTTTTAGAGCAATAATTTCATCAGTGCTAAAAAATTATTAGTCTTTCAGAGGGCGCAGTGAATTTCAGTAATGATTCCCAAATTTTTTTTTTATATATTTAGAGGTATTTCTTTTGAAACTGACATAAGCTTCAAACACTGACATATATTCTTTACAAGGCTTGTTTCTAATTTTTTTTCTTTTTTTATGAATTATCGAAAAATTTTAGTACAATTTTAGGAATTTTAGAGAGAATCAAAAATGGCGAATCAGGAGACAAATGCGACCTCTGGACTTCAGTAATTCAAAAGGGAAAAATTCATTTTTGCAACATCATTATTGAAATAAATTGTTTTTTTTTTTTCTTTTTTAATGGATATTTATACACTTCTTGAATCCTCTCATTAGAAAATGATTTTTTTTTTGCATTAAAAAAATAAATAATTGAATTAAACATGTAATTTCCAACTCTCATACTGTCATTATACTATATTGCATGTTTTGTGCATATAGTGTAATATATGCTACACACTTTGGGAGTAAAATTTTTTTAATAACTAATACATTTTATTAAAATTTGAAGTTGCGATGAATTATATTAGCAATACTAAGATTGTTTATACCTAAAATAGTATATTTATTAGCATACTTTTCGTAATAAACAACAATAACATAACCACTAATTGATGCATCATGATGGAAAAAAAAAATCATGCACTAGAGGGTTGGTTGGTTTGTACGCTCAACGAGCTATTTTTATGCACAATAACAGCTAATCAGGCCGGTACCTACAGATTAACATGGATTCCAAACCACAACGAACATCTCTTCTGTACCCAGGATACGAACCCAACACCTTTGGCATTCGAAACCAGAGCTCCAACCACGCAGTCATCAGATGGGAATGTACTAGAGGGATAAAAGTAAGAATAACAATATTAATTAATTAATATTAGGTTAGGGTCCAAGCCATTCTTCAAAACTGGATCAGAGTAGATTTTGATAGGTATTTTGCTCAAATAAAAAAATACCAGCAGTTTTCTTTGTAGTTGAAGTATAGTTTCAAATTTGGTATTAATGTAAAATGCATGATTTGGGCTTTCATCTAAACTTACTGGACTTTTCTATAGATAGATCCAATCTTTTAATAATCTTTTAAATCTAAACAATTATTTAAATTTTCTTTTTCAAAAATCATGTTCTTTTTTGTAATATTAATTTCCACAGCATCTGCTGTTGCTTTAGAAGCACCATGCAATATTTAGTTAAAACGGGAAAGGAGGGGGGGGGGGGGGACACACAAAAAAAGCACATCCACAGAAGATTTTTATCCCTGCATTCTAATTACTTATTGCACGGTTAGTGCAATATTAATAACCATTTTAAAAACTTAACTAAGTAACTAAACATTATCAAAACAATTTGTTTGTGACTGTCAACAGATATTTATTATATTAAATTTAAAGTTTAAAAAAAAATGACTGTTAAAAAAAAATAATATACTCATTTTATCCTTTCATCAGGGGGGCCACAAAATTCAGGAAAAAAAGTTCCCTGATTTCCCTGGCAGATTTCTAAAAAATTCCCTGATTTTAGGGCAAACTTTTTTTTAAATTTCCCCAATTTTCTTAGGTTTTCCAGATGTCTAGACACCCTGATCAAATAGAACATGTATGCTAAAGAGATAATATGCAATTTTTTTTTTTAAATAGTTTTGCTGGTAATGAAAAGTTTAAATTATTCCTTAACATTAAACTTCTAATGGCTTACCACTACAAATCTCCAAGTAAATAGAATTAAATTTTGGATGAACCTGCCTTAAACAATACAAAATTTCCCTGATTTTCATGAAATTTTAAAAAGTTCCCTGATATTTCCCTGATTTCCAGGTTTTCCCGGTTCTGTGGCCACTCTGTTCATAATTTCCAACCCTTAATGTGCCTATGCAAGTGGTAAAAAACTTGTGTTTTTTAATATTCGTATGTTTTCTGAAACATTTGTCAAAAATTCTCAAAATAGAATTAATCTGCAACTAAGAAAGGTTTTAAAATATATATATCGGGTCACATACCTCTTGTCTGGCAGTGACCAGAGACATCTCCAGAGCTAGTTGCAGCTCTCTGTTGGGAAAAAAAATATGTATTTAAGCAAAATATATACTTTAATGTAGAAGATTAAAAATATACAAAACACTTAAAAATATACATAACACTTACAGAAAAAATTCATACGAACACAGTAAAACTCTTTACTGACTTGGTGCAGAGGTAAAAACAGAGAAATTATATATATAAAAAAAAGAAGAAAATATGCGTAGCGTTATTTTGAACTACAAAAATAGTTGAACAAGAATATAATTATATACTAATGTGTGTACAGAGATTTTGTGCAGCCAGAAATATTTTCTGAGAGAATTTTAGACTAGTTTAGTCAGATAAAGCCCAATTAAGTCCACTAAAAATAATAAAATTGTAGAAAAAGCGGACTTTCCTAGAGAGAAAGAAAAAAAAAATGTGGAAAATTTTCGTCCATGTTATTGGTGCGAGTTTCTGAACCACGGTTATTAAAAACTAAGTTAATTTTTTTTTAAAAGTTCACTTCATACTACATTTTTATTGAAATCTAGAATTATTAAAAGTCTAGATTTAGATGGAATAGTAATCGGGAGTGGCCAAACCAGTAAAATTACAATACTGCATGCAAAATGAACTGCAAAATATCTTTAATTAGAATTTCTTTTATTAGCCAAATACTAAGATGGCTACAAACAATGACGATGGTAAGGGTTCATCGATTTCAACCCCTCCCCCCCCCCCTTTATCTTGTACCATAAAAATTAAAATAACATAATACATATATTACCCGACTCCCGTTAGTTGGCCGAGGGGAAAGCACATATAAGCCGGTTTGATAACAGTAGAAAAAGGCGGGACAATCTTACTTGAGCTTTGAATATACGCCGTTGGATGAATCCTTCCGCGCAAAGATATAGTTCCGGACAAATCACAACTTATAGTAATATTGATAACCTGCGCACATAGTTTTTTATCGAACTTAAATTTAAGTTGATAACGAAAAGAAAATAAGCGCTTTTAAGTTTAAATTTTATTTAATATTTTACTTTTCTAAGGACGGACATTATAAGAATTTTAAGGAATCGGCCACACATCGCTCCAATCAGCCAATCAGGGCATAGTAGAACCGGTTCACACATCGCTGTAGGCGTACTCAGTGAGCTCAAGTAAGCTTGTCCCAATGTATAGACAATTTTTTTTAGAAAGTTTTGAAAACTTTAAGTACAATTTTTTAGGGAGAAACAAGAATGTAAGGAATTGTAGGGCGAGATTTACCTTTCCTCTATGCTCCTTGGGGAGGGAGGACGAATTTCTTCCCCGCCTTCTGAAAGAGAAATTGGTGAGAGACGTTTCAAGAAAAACGTAGGATACAACATCCTAATATCGCCAATTTTGTTTGAGGAATCATTTATGTAACTGCAGGGGGCACGGTGAATTTTCAAAAAAAAAAAAAAAATTAGCTAGGAATGTTAGGGATAATTTTAAAAATTAATGGAACAATTTAGGGATAACTCTTTAAAATTTTAGGGATAATTCACAAAATTCTAGGTATAATTCAAAACCATTTAGGGATATATCTTTTGAAGCTGACATAGGCTCCTAACACAGTTTTTTTTCCCACAACTAATTCTTTCGTAATCTTGTTTCACTACCGGCAAAAAACTGCCTGATATTATCAAAAAATTTAACATCCAACTACTTTTTTAGTAGAATTTCAGTTATATAATTAAAAACAATTATGCTATTTTGACAAGCACGTGACTTTAATTAATTCCAATTTCCTCATTTAGAGAAACATCGGGGTTTTTTTTTTTTTTTTTTTTTTTTCCCTTCCGCGGGCTTTGGAGGAAAATCAGCGAATTTCCAGGTTTTCAATTTTTTTTTTTTTTTTTAAAGGAATTATCGAAAAATATAAGTACAAGGGAAACAAAAATGTAAGGAATATTAGGAATTTTGAGGTGAATGCGATGCCTGAAAATGGTATAGATAGATTTGTGAAAGGGGCGGATCAATTTGTTTGTGGCTCCCATTGAAATCATAGAATGAAAATTAACGACTTTTCCCAAGGACCTAAATAATATTTTTAAGGACCTTCGAAATTTTTTTTCATGCATCAGAAGTTTAATATGTGACTTTACAGCTGCTTTTTTGCTCAGAATGTAAATGTCAAAATCTTTCATGCACAGTTTGCGTTTAGCCTTATAAATAGACTATGATTTTTTGACTCGTAATACTTAAACACCAATCTCACATGCTGTTTGTCACACAGAGTAATTGTGTAACTAAAACCATTCGATTTCTACTCCACCAATCGGTAAATACGAACCAAACGATGTACAAATTGATGCATAAATACCACCAGAAAATTTTGGTGCGGCGCGGATAAAATGACTTCTAAGGACCTCTAAGCATCATTTTCAGATATTTTTTTAAGCCTTTGAACATTTTCAGGTACTTTTAAGACCTGGAAAACAAGTTAAAAATATATATTCAGCATATTTAATAAGGGTTGGGAACTCTGCTGAATCTGATCATTGTTGGAATCGAAGTTATATTGAACACAATCAAGAAAATTATGTGACTGAAGATAGTTCGGAACGAAAAAAGATTTAGAAGTCCATAAAATCGCAAACAGTCTTAGCACGAATACACGTGTGCGGGATTTGTTTGGTTATCAGGTACACGGTTCTAGAGATGAACTTTAAAAAAAAAAAAAAAAAAAAAAAAAATGATTTATTTCTAGTGGTAGAACAAAATTAAGGTATATTATTATAGGCATACGGGATATTGGAAAAACTGCATAGTAATAAAAATAGTGCCTTCCAATTATTTATTTTTAGTTTAAAAAAAAAAGGCAGTTTCAACTATTTTAGACTTTCATACTATTTTAAAAGTGTAAATTTTACACTTGGCCCCATCACTTATGGGAACTAATCGCCGCCACTGAATATCTCCACACGCACCAAAAAATAATTAAATGTTAAATATCTCTCCAAGCTAACAAGTCAGGCATAAAAATATTATAATCCATAAAAAAGTTTTAAAAGTAAATCCATTATAGGCATTGCCACGTTTTATATTCATTAACACAGCTTTGTTTCGATTTCCATCGTGTGCTTGATGTTAGCATCTAATTTCAAATTTAAAATCAGCATATGCTTTAAAGTACTCTTCAAAATTTATTTATTCAAAAATGTTTGGGAATTTATGCACTCACATCCAAATATCTTTTACATATTCCGATTAAAACAATTTTATTCGTCATTTACTAAAACAAATCTGGTCACTGGAAAAAAGTTTCTTCAAAGATCGGTTGAATGCTATTTCAGTGAGATTGGATGACGCCAAGTTGGTTTATTAATATCTCGTAAACGCGACCTTTTTAGTGACATTGACAGCCACCAAAATTTGGTAGAATGTATTGTCAACGACAGCGAACCTATCTACCCAAGATTTTCAGCCAGATTGGATGACAACAAGGAGAGGATCTCCGATGATTTGGTAGCCATCGACACACACACAAAATCGAAGTTAAAAATAAAGGGTTTTAAAAAGAAGTGGAATCGTAAATGCTGGCCAAATTTCTAAGTTTGGGGACAACTTTGCAGAAGACATCAGAATTGAAATGAAAGCTCTGGTCTTACCTGAGGCGGGGGACTCTGGCAGCACCTCGATGAGCTCCAGAGGAGACGAGGATCGGCAGGGTTGTTTTGTTGGCCTCCTCATTGGCCTTTTGGTGGCCACCCCTGCTGCTAAAAGTGAAATGAAAATAATTGTGTGAATATGAAAATTTAGTACGAGGTTCCTGTTAATTCAAGAACTCTTATTCCCCTTTTCCCTTCAAATAATTCTCATGACTAAGCTTAGCAGAGTGGCCACAAAATTCAGGAAAAAAATGTTCCCTGACATTTCTCTGATTTCCAGGTTTTCCCGGTTTTGTGGCCACTCTGTTGAGTAACATCAAGAAGCTTGTTAATAGTTGTAATGAAGAGAATAGTTTCTTTTCTTGAGTGATAGTTTTATCTTCTCCGACCTTACTTGAGCTTATTAAATACGCTACAACGCTGTGTGAACCGGTTTTACCACTCCCTGATTGGCTGATTGAAACGATGTGTGGCGGATTCATTAAAATTCTTAAGAGTATCCGTGATTAGAAAAGTAAAATATTAAATAAAATTTAAACTTAAAAGCACTTATTTTTTGTTGTTGTGATCAACATATATTTAAGTTTAATACAAAACTATGTGCGCAAGTTACCAATATTACTCTAAAAGTCGTGATTTGTCCGGAACTTTAACTTTACGCGGAAGAATCCATTCTCAAGGCTCAAGTTATGTTGTCTCGAGGTACAGGCTAGATGTCGGCAGGCTGCGGCTCTCAAGGATATTTGCGCCTCCTCAAATTCAAACTACCTCACCCACAGAATAAACTGATAAAGCTTAACAAATGTGTGCTTATTCGAAACACCGAATAATCAAATGCGTAAAAAGAAGTGTGTCACGATCTCAGTTGCATCGAACTTGTGTTGACGTTCGTTGTGCTTTTGTTTCCAGCCGAGGAAAAACAGTACCTTTCGCTGTAAACTTATAAGCGGTTGTGCGAGCTGTTATAAAATGAATTTTGTTTTCGGAATACGACATTGGAAAAAACGCTTCCTCGACTTCGTCCAAAGTAAAGAGGAAAAATTGATGAGGAAAATAGTAAATTTAAGAAAGAATGGACTGAATTGTATGCGTTCATTCTAAACAGAAATGGACTACCGTCTTGTCTAACCGGCATTAATTTAATACCATTTTTACACCTTAAAAAAATTGTATTAAAAATGTTTGTAGTTAAAAGCTCAAATTAGTATTGCTTGTATTTATGTCACGACTCTTCAAAAAATTTGCGATTGTTGTTGTTGAACGTTTGGCCCTTAATGCAGAAAAGTCTGGTTTTAAGAGGAAATCCTAAGTAAGGATACTTCTCTATGTTATAATCTTGTAGCCCAGTGCATTTAGAATCTACTTTCTCTAAAACCTTGACGTTTAATGAGTAGGTTCGAAAATGATCACTTCATGAGCTTACATAAATTATTTTCATTTACTGTCTATCCATTATAAATTTAAATTAAAAGCAAAACAAGGGGGGGGGGTGTTGCCGGATTTTGGAAGATTTTCAAGTTTTTATTATTTTTTATAGGAATTATCATAAAAACTTCAGTGCAATTTTAGGAATTTTAAGGGGGGGATGCGACTCTTGGTAACAGCGTTGAAATTATTGCGCAAAGCTCTGATCTTACTATCGATATAAAAAAACTGGATAGACTGCTTAACGCTGGGAAAATGAAGCTGTTGCCAGATGCCGTTGGTGGGATAAAAAATACGAATTGCCGAGGATTGAAAATAAAATTTTGGGTTGTACACAGCAGAAATGTCATATAGTAGACCTTAATCAGTAATAATGTGCAAAAAAAAAATTATACTCTAGCATTTTACAAGGTTTTTCGCATTTCCATCCTACTATAAAAGTGAACTGTGATTGGTTAACCTTCCCACCAACTTCGCAATCCCCCGGCGCTTTTTTCTCTTTGCATTGACAATGGAGCAGTCTATCCAGTTGTTTATCTAACTCGATGGATCTTACCTGACTTTTCTGCCAGCATCTCCTCCTTCACACGCCTTTGCAGGCCACCTTCATCTGTCTGCACCACCTCAGTGATTATCACCGCCGGTGACATTGGTGGTGCATGGTAACTCCTTTTTACAAGGAGGTCGCCGCTTGGTGGTGGGCTTCCTCCTTCTTCACTCCTGGCCCTCTTGGCGGGCCGCCTTGGAGTGGCTGAAATTGAAATAAATGAACTTGTGTAAATTTCCCATGACTTGTAGAACCATGAAGTTGTAGTAAGGATCATTCCCTATACTTGAAAAATTTATAATCTTCTAGTAACAGCAGGGCCTGATTTACCATTAGGACCACTAGGCCCGGGCCTAGGGGCCCCAAATATGGGGGCCCCCAAATTTTGAAAGTTTTCTGAAAATTTTAAATATTATAGTCTTTTTATGGGAAGTACTGAACAAAAATAATAATTTTTTTTTAGTTATACATCCGCAAATTCCATATTTTTTATAGTCACAGAGAGTTAAGTTAGATAGAGGAATCAAGATCGTACTAATTATAACAAAAAAATCGCGTGAAAGTAAACTATGAGTTTTAATTGTAAAAAGTTAGTCTTAACGAATGTAGCTTGATCTGGTAATATTGTTACGTAAGAAAATAAATATTTGCTATTTGGGGCCCCTCTCTGAATGTTGGGCCTACAGTAAAAAAAAATTCTAAATCGGGTACTGAGTAACATTCCAGGACGACCACAGAGTTCAGGGAAAAAAAGTTCTCTGATAATTCCCTAATTTCCCCGATAGATTTCTAAAAAAATTCCCTGATTTTACAGTAAACTTTTTTTTACAAATTTCCCCAATTTTTTCCAGATGGGTAGCCTTCCTGATCAAATAGAACATGTGTATGCTAAGAAGATAGCATGCCAATTTTTTTTTTTTTAAATAGTTTTGGTGGCAAAGAAAAGTTTTTAAAAATATTCCGCGCAGCATAAAACTTCTAACGATATTGCCACAACAAATCCTCAGGTAAGTGGCGCCAAAATACAGTATGGGAAAACGTGCCCGAAAATTTCCCCGATTTTCGTGAAGTTTTAAAAAGTTCCCTGACATTTCCTTGATTTTTTTCCAGAATCAGAAAGCTCCCTGACATTTCCCCATTGAACCAGGTTTTCCAGGTTCTGTGGCCACTCTGCAGTCTGTAAGAAACATTGACATTTGGCGAGTAGGTACGAAAAAGATCACCTTTATGAAATGACGTTAATTATTTTCGATTAATGACTTGTCTATTTATAAAGGCAAGTTGAAATAGCAATGGACAAAACCAGGTGGAGCCACTGAATCGGCATTGAAGTAGGAATTTCAAATATAAAATATATAACAGGCGCTTTTTTTAGTTTATGTCATTTCATTAAATGATTATTTTCGGGTTTCTTTCAAAGGTTTTATACCAAGTAGTTTCTAAATGCACTGGGCTAGAAAATTGTAACATAGCGAGTATAAGGAAAGATACTAGGACTTTTTCTTCAGAAAAGAACCCTTCTTATTATCTTTCCTTTTTGATGTCTTCATGCAGGGCGAACACAATATTCAGAAAAAAAATTCCTTGACAATTCTCTGATATATATTTCCAAGAAATCCCCTGATTTTAAGGACAAGTTTTTTTTGTTTTTTTTTGGGGTTTTTTTCCAAAATTTCCCCAACTTTTTGAATTATGTAGACACCCTGACCAAATAGAACATAGAAGATAAAAGACAGCTAAAGAGACAATAGGCCAATTTTTTAAAAAGAGAAATGAAAAACAGCAACATATTCAGGGGTGCCTAAAGGGGGGGGGGGGGGTTCGTGACGCAAAACTGCTTCATTAAAAAAAAAAAATGATGAGGGAGATGGGGGGGGGGGGATAAGAAATTGAAAAAATTTAGGATTTATCTTAAAAAAATAAGATCAATGAAACAAAACAATAATATTTTATAAATGAGGGGGGATTCATTACCATTTAGTATGTGACACTATCTTTAAAACCTAGGGGAGGGGGGTCCTACTAACAGTTTCTTTTAAAGTTCTTTTCTTCTGAGGGGGGAGTGGTTTACCTTTTAATGTACAATAGCATAATTAAGATCTGGGGTGGGAGTACTTCAAAATTCCTATTTTTCTAATCCAAACTTCATCAACCATATGTGGGATGCTTCTACGATACGCATTGTGGAAAGATTTAATGCATTGGGAACTTATCCATCACTTGCAAACAGTTCAAAAAGTGGGACGAGCAATTTAGCCACTAGAATTCATCAAGAAACTCATGTTAAGTGGAGAATACAAAGCATAGTAAACACTGATGACGGAAGATCTTATCTCACAATAAAAGTCAACCCCATGATTTGCGCGATTTTTAAAGTAAATGCATCTGTACAACTGCACACTAATGGTACTCCCTTCTTTTAAATATGCCCCCCATAGTACCTTCAAAACAATGATAGAAAATTTCCCTGACATTTCCCTGATTTTTTTTCCAGATCAGAAATCTCCCTGACATTTCCCCGATTTTCAGGTTCTGAGACCACTCTGAAATAAGGTCCCGCTGTTGTGGATGTTTTTTCTTTTTGTTTTTCCGGGACACAGATTTAAAATCACTACACAATAAAATAAAAAAAAAATTAAAATTAAAAAAATGCTAAGTACAAAAAAATTAAGATCTCATTCCCGATTTTCCCACCTCTTATATATAGCCACAACTCTTGAAATTCAGTACAAGTGTCTTGGACATATAGAAAAAGCAAGCCCCCATTTTACTAATTTTTTAGGGATTCAAGTAGGAATATCTCAATATCCCACTTCCAATGTATTAAATATACTGTAACCACCTGGACATTTTGTGAGTATAGGTAAAAAAACGATCACTTAATGAAATGACATAAATTAAAAATTCAAAAAACAGCGCAAAAATAGTATAGACTGAAATTTGGCATGCATGTCAAAAAGGGCAAACAGAGACTAACTAAACTTTTTCGATCTCGAACAACCAAGTTAAAGGGGTTAATAATAGACCTAAAATTTCAAACGAGGAACATTCAAAAACTTCTATTATAGCCATAACTCTGAAATTTAGAGCAAATGTTATAACATTTCTTAAATTTATTTTGATGTTAAACAGAAATACATGTTTTAGATTATTCAATTCCATAACATATACAAATTAACTGCCAATTGTTCTTTAGTTTGTTTTTTGTTAGAAAATGACAATTTAACAGTTAGGATTTTGCTTAACCATTAATGGATTGCTCTAAATATAGAATATATATAGGTCTAAATATAGGATAAAATGCTCTAAATGTAGGATACACATACAAACACATATTATTACATATTAAAGACTGATCAATCATCAATAAATCATATAAAAAAACAAAGAGATGAAGCATAAATGAATGTCTTTTAATTGCTAAAATTTTCTACCGAAGCAAGAATATTCAGCTATAGTCTTTTAATTAAATTTTAGCCAATTATTCACAAAAACTTTAAATAGGTTACGTGTAAGTGTTTAAAGAGACTATTTAAAACAATTTGTAACAATAATGCTAAAATAAAGTTAAGGGTCATTCTCCACAGAAGGCAATATTTCAAAGTATTGGCAGGAGAGTTTACTTTAGGTTTTAAACAGGAGATTGCTAAATTGATATCTGTACAACTAATACTTATCAAATATGTAATCTTAACTCATTTTTAACTTGACCACGGAAATGATGGTATATGATCTCTACAGTTGCGCACATTTCGCATGTAAATAATGAAATATGATTCCTGTATTTGAAAAACGGAACACATAATGTGTATTGGAATAAAAATGGTTACATTTAGACTTCTTTTCAGTGTCAGAATTAACTTGTTGTGTGTCATTTGGTGGGCTGCTAAACAACTAAAAACTGCTGTCCACGGACATGATGCGTCCGTCTTGCAACAATAGATATTACATTAATGGGCGATTCCCACATTTTTTAATTTTATTTTTATATTCAATTTTAAATGTTTCGAAAAGGCCACAAAAAAAAAAAAAATTCTGCTCACTGCTCTTTCTATTTCAATTTGCAACCTACGTTTGCTTGTAAAATTTGGCTGGAAGCACGATTCATTCGGATCGAATTGAATGTGACGTCACTTGATCTGAAACAACTTAGCTAGAAGTGCAGCAGTGGAAACCAGTTTTGCAAGTTTCTCGCAAATCGCGCCAACTGGTACAAGAAATGGCAACTGTCTACCAAACACACAACAACTATTTGGCAGAAACCTCACGATAACCATAGAGAGCGGAAGGATGTCGTGACGGTTCGTTGAAATCGGACTGCGATCGTACGGAGTTTCGGATCATTTTCTATTCTTAATATTATTTGAATATTTGGGATCAGAAAGAAATTCTTCATAAATATAAACTAAATTCATTCATTTTTAAAAATTGTCTGAATTGTCCATTGTAATGAACTTATTACTCTTAAATAACTGGGCCAAACATTGCTTACCACACTTTTTATACATAAAATTAAATATATATATTGTAAATACTTTACACCTACGGTAAGCACTGAGCTAAAGAATAAGGAACTGGAGTGCTGACTGAGCGTGCTGAAACTGAATCGCACCCTTTTGAAAAGTTTTGGCTCTTCACTTGCAATCAGCAAAATTTATGCAGAAACAAATCATTTTTTATTAAGAGTAGAATTCTTGCTTCCAAAGTCAGGATATTAAGGTATTATTCTTATTGGAAATAATACTGTTCATATGAGAATGGAAAAGTGCCAAATCAAGCAAAATAGAAATTTAGGTTACGGGATTTAACTTATTTCCTATGTTTACAAGATAGAAATTCTTTTATGGATATTCGGGAAATTGTGCTAAGTATGTGAATCTGATTGCAAATGCATATTTTAGTTCTTTGGGGCACGACGGGATTAAAAATATCCCACCTTTTTGATGCACGGTATTGCATTTTGAGACTTTTTCAGAACCACATCGAAACAGTGCAATAGCTGCATACAAAATAAAATTTCAGTGCAAAATGGATCTATTTTATTTTCTAGAATACTATTGCCAAATGTACGTGTTGCCCTTGCCCCAAATAAATTTAAATTCAATCAACCTATGCCCCTAAAGTGTTAAGAAGAAGCAGATGTTATCCTAGAGATTTCATTCTTTTTTTTGGACGTTTTAATTTTTGGAAATAAAAATGTGTTTTTCTTTAAAATATCAAACTGAAAATGACTTTAATTTTAAAACACTATTTTAGAAAAAAATTTGATAAATTTTTCTATCATATTATGTTGGTTGTCAAAATCATTAAAATAAACAATTGAATCATAAAATAACAGTTGATGAATAGTCAATTTGTTTTCATTCCATTTATTTTCAAGTATTGGATTCAAAACGATATAATAGACCTTTAGACTAATGAACTTAAAGGACAGACAATAAATAAAAAGTTTTGTAAATTGTGCACCAGCAAGATTGTTGTACAGAACTTTCACATATTCTGGTTTCAGAACTTTCTGAGCAATGAGTATCCTGATGAATGATGAATGGCTTAAAAACCATTTATATTTCAACTTGTTCATTTTGACTATATGCATTAGATTCCAAATTTAAAATTAGTAAATTATAACATTACTATTAAAATTTATTACATTACTATTAAAATGTATTACATTACTATTAAAATTTATTACATTACTAATAGAATTTATTATATACTTTTTTTAATGTAGAGATATGTCTTTTAAACTGGGTAGTAAAACATATTTAAAATGGAAAATGTCAATTTCATTGCAATATTAATTGATAAACAAATCCACAGGGTTACTTTTACTTAAAGATTTTAATTGAATTTGAAAACACCTAGAAATCTTATCATGCAGCTGATCTGCGTGTATTAAAATCCTTCCTTTACCCTAATTCAACTATCTATACTAATTCATTAAAATTAGCTATGATAATTAGTACTGCATAGCAATTGTTTATGCTTAGTTATTACATCTTTACATTTCCTTAAGAAAATATAATTTATAAATCAGATCTTAATTTCATTACTATTTCCATTTTAACTTTTTATCATCATTTATGCTATTGAGATAGACAAAATTAAAAACTCGACAAATATAAATGTTTCCTATATTTATATAAATGATTTGGTTAGTCTCATCTGGCTTTTGGCAAATCTCATATTTGTGACTTAAATAGAAAAATATAATTTAACTCTTGAAAGTGATCAAGCAATATCTATACCAGAGAAATACTGATAAAAATATTAATACAACTCGGAAGAAACAAGTGGTACCAGAGATATACTGGGGTTAAGTGTTAAATAAATATTAAATAATAATTTTTTTAACTTACCCTTCTCCCGCTTTCTATCTTTCTTCCCCCCCATGATCAAAATATAATCATGCTAAAATAGAAACAAAATAATGATGAGTATAAATAAATTGAATAAAATTTAAAATCTTAAAAATCAAATCTAATATTTAATAAAAACAATTTTGACGCTTTATATGCCTTTCAGCCTGTCAGCAGAGAAAGAGGCATTAAAAAGCATTTTCGCATACTATTTTCAAAGTTTGTTTCAATGCAGGGGAGGGGGTTTAAAATTATTGCCAAAAATATCGCCAAACTGGCCATTTTTATTTAAATTATTGAAAATATGAAAGCTCTAAATCGCACCAAAAATTTTAATGATTTCACTTAAAAAAATTACGCCGTAATGAAACCCATTTACAGCTTAGGTTTTGAGATTTTAGTTGTGGTTTGTGAGTGTACGCTCAACGAGCTATATTTGTGTACAATAATGGCTGATCAGACGGGTACCTACATCTTAATTAGGATTCCGAACCACAATGAACATTCATGCCTAATAACCCGGGATTCGAACCAGACATTTTCGGCATGCGAGGCCATCCGCACCTTCAGAAATGTCTCCCTCACATCTTAGCAGGCACCAACGTTTTGTATAGTAAATCGGAAATAACGATAAAGGAAGAAGTGGTTTACTTTTAACATGAATTAAATAAAATCAATTCAAAAACTGTTTTCAAACACAATAATTTTGTATAAGCGCAAAACTAAGGTGTTGGTGACTGAAAGTAAAACTCTATTGTATTATTTCTAAACGTGTTTTTTTTTTTCTTTTTTTTTTTTTTTTCCCTTTAGCTATAAAACAATTATTATGTACCAATTTTTTTTTTAATTAAATGTGTCAACCCGTACCTCAACGAGCTTGTATCCGCATTTTACTGCTTTGCGCAGAGTGAACTAAAAATGTGTCAGAAGCAATTAAATTCTAAATTTCATCCAAAAAATTTTTAAATGAGATCCAAAATACCCCTAGAAAATAATATAACCTAAAAAAAAAAAGACAGTTTTTAAAAATCCCTTTATATGAATTGTCAATTTTTATATTCATTAACAAAGCGCCCTTTCTGTTGTCAGCATATGCCTGGTGTTTGAATCCAATTATAAATATCAAAAACATTCCTATCAGCAAAATGTACGGCAAACTACGTTTCAGAATTTATTTATTAAAAATGAACAGCACACTCACATCCATATATTTTTGATTTATTATGATTAAAACAATTTAATCCTATATTTATTAAAAAAAAAATTGACCATAGAATAGAGTTTCAACAATGGTCGGTTCAATCTTGCTATTTTAACGCGATTGGATGACGACAAGTATAAATGCAACTTTTTAGTGACAGTAATGGCCCAAGCATTTGCTAGAATACATTGTTATCGACATCAAACTCATCTGGCAAGTTTCAGCCCGATTGGATGAAGGCAAGGAGGTTTAATTTAGGCCTCCGCAGATTCCGCTCCAGTCGACAAACAAACAAAGCGAAGTTGATATATGAACGATATCAAAATAGATAAAACAGTTCTTCAGTTTCGATGCATTGGGTATATAATTAAGAAAATGAGAATTACTGAAAATATAAAGGCATAGTGGTTAGCGTGCTAGCTTCTAGACGGCGAGGTTTCGGGTTCCGAGTCCCGTGTTAGGCATGGGTATTTGTAAATGTATGTTGGCTTGTCTAATGACGAATGTTTCGCCGCATTACAGCCCTCGTGTTGCTGACGGTGCCATATAATCTGAAAACAACCAACTGAAAATATAAAAGAAATAGATAAGAAACTATTGTGCAGAAATTCTTTTAACTTTCAAAGGTATGGAACCCACCTTTAAAGAAAGTTATCACCAACCTCAATTTAATATTTAGGAACGGCCTAAGAGCAAATTGCTGTGTGAGCAAGTATAAGTTACCTTACGATGAAAATGGGTATAAAAAACTCTCCAAAAATGGTATAGGTGCTCTATAACGGAAATTTTCTGGAGTTTAATACCCGCAATTGGCATTTTAAAGGGATTAAAAATTAAAATTAATAAATAGTAAATATAAAGTTCATTATTACAGGGCTGCCACTGACTGTAAGCTTTGAAAATAGTTGCTTTAGTAGCCTCAGATGTTAAAAATAGTAGCCAAAATAGTAGTCTCAAACATTGAAAATAGTAGTCTCAGACGTTGAAAATAGTAGCCTCACTTTTCATAACGATTGTTTTTTTAAGTCGGTAAAAACTTTCCTCTTGCTTTAAAGGTTAAAAAAAAATATATAAATTTGACTATTTACAATTACATTTACTTATCAAAGTATAATTGCACCAAAATATGAATTTCTGCTAAAAATCAAAACAAGCATCTTTAGAGCATGGTAAAAAAAAAGGAAAACATTAATGAAAAAAAAAAATTCAAATAAAAAAAATTACAAACTACACCCATACTTGCTAATTTCAAGGAAAAGAAACTAGCACAATACTTTTCTTTTAATTTAAAAAATAAAACAAATAAATCATGTTTTCTTTAATATATGTCATAGGCTGTATCCTGTTCATAACATAAATTTTAAACAGTGTCCTACATATTTACTAAACTTGGGCATGCATGAGCATGAAACTTAAATAACCAGCATTTTGCTATTCAGTCACAAATTTCTCTAGGTATAATATTTCATAAAAAATTATGTCTTTCGGATTTTGAAGAAGAAAGGCTTGAAATTAACAGCTTCTTATAAAAATTAATTACTCATAAATATATGGAAATAAAATTTTGTGCAACAAAAATATTTTCTTAAACCACTAAAGTATATATTAAATGAGGCAAAAAATCGTTTTCATGAAACATGACAAGCATAGCATTCGGCAGGGGAAAAAGATGCATAGACTTTTTTAAAAATTCCATGACTCTTTGCCTGAATGTATGCAGTAGCGCATTCAAATTTTTTATTTTTTGGAGAGGGAGGAGGATGTTTCAATTCTCTGTTTGATTTATATTAAACATATAAATCAAAAACACATATCACTTTCAGTTAATTATGTTTAGTAAAATGTCAAAATTAAAGTAAAAAAATAATAATAATAAAAATAATAATCAAGTACAGGATCTAACCCTTTTTGCTTATTAATGCCCATAGATTTGTTGCACATCTTTAACAGTGCTGTAAAGGGTTAATAAAAAAAAATAATATGATGGAATCAATTTGAAATATTAAGGAATTTAGGGTTCTAATATATTCTATTGTCAAAAAACACAAGTCAAGAAGAAAAGCAATCATGTCTGTAAAGGATGCAGTCAGATTTAAGTTTGAGGATTTTTTTTAACAATATTGCGGCGGCGGTCGCGAAGCTATAAGGTAACCAAAAATCTAACAGAAATAATGTGTAAATAATTGTTCCAAGAATAACAGTGATTTCAGAAAGTAAAAAAAAAAAAAAAAAAAAAAAAAAAAAACACGGAACATGAACATGCGTTTGTGGGCCGAGGACAGGGGATTGGCCAGTTTGGCTCAGCTGCTGAGTGTAGGAAAAGGTCGAAAACTTCGTACTCCCAAATCGACCAACTATCCAGATATTGAGAGACTTTTACGAAAAAGCCTGTATTATTCAAAACACCGACGACACGGCATCCACTTCTTGTGACGCGAGCCGGGATAGATGTCCGCACCCGCACGGGAAATGCGAGAAGGGAAACTCAAAAATTTCAAAATTCCTTGACTAAAGAGTAATTTTACGAAATACCTTGACATTTGCCTGAATTCCCGATTCTGTCGCCACCCTGTTTAAGCTACATTCAAAGTAATTAAATTGCCTCAAAATTTAAATTATTTTATTATTTATAAATTTAGCTACAACATGGAAATTCTAATCATTCTGCATTGATTAACCTACACGGCGAAATCGTCAGTAATCTCGGACATAACGTCTATATAACATCAATTCTGTCCATACTGATAGCATTTTCTTTCGGGCGCTGTCCACAAATTCATTTTTGTTAAGTAGAGTAAATAAAGCGAAATAATTTGATATTTCGAATATAACAGTGCATGTTCTTGCGCCTTGCACGGCGAAAGATAAAACATTTGAACAACAGGCATATGAAAATGATCGCTGTTGCCGTCAAAAACAACCATCTCGGGTCGAACTAGCAAAATGACCACTGTACCCTCGAATATGAAGAACTATTTCGGTAGTATTTGCTCTCTCCTACCTTAAAAAAAATCACAGTTTTGAGAAAAATGTTAGTACCTTAGTGCCGATTTTTTTTCGTGCTACCATCGGACAGTATCCAAATTCTTAAAAAATAGTCGCCTCAGTCAAAAAATAGTTGAAGGTTTTGTTAAAAATAGTCGCTTTAGGCCCTTTTTTCATTGAAATAGTCGCCTGGCCACTAAAATAGTCGCTTTAGTAGCCTTTTTAGTCGCCTGTGGCAGCCCTGTTATTATTATTTATAATGAGTAATTCTTTTAACTGACTTCTTCAATTACTAATTCTTTTAACTGACTTTTCCAAATTTTCATTAGGCGTGCTGTACTTGTACTTGTGTAAAGAACAAACTTCTTTTACTCATTTTAAAGCTTAGTCAGGTTGAAAATAACACATTTTATAACATACAACAAAAATTGTATTTGATTTAATACTCATGGAAAAATATTGATCTAGAAAAGATATTACAGAAAATTGATTAAAATAATCGGTATTGCCCCACTTTGCAGTGGACGTTTCTAGATATGGCAGCCCAAAATGTTTCTATTAGTACAATCTAATAGTGATATAGTATTTTCAATGCACAAAATTGCAAGGTTTTTTTAGTCTTTCTTGCGGAAACCATAGGTAGGTTAGGATAATTTGCATTAAATTACATAAAAATTTAAATTTTTACCACATATTTTAAGAGAAGTTCTTCTCGTTTCGGAGTCTCTCTCTCTTAAAATCGCAAGTGTGCGATCTCACACGTCTAGACCGCCCTGCTAATATTTCATTTACACACCTCCTTTATCATTTAGCAAGTGTCTTGAATTGTTTTTAACGTTAACTTTAATAACCATGGGGGAAAAAAAAAAAAAGGGAAAAAAAAAAACTAATTCAACATGTAATTTAAAAATCTCTAAATCAGCCTTAGCCATTACGCGGTCTTTTCTGCTGCCCGCCAACGGCACAGAAGATTAAAAAAAAAATTAAAAAAATCAAGTTTCACGGTATGAATCCTTGATTTACACAATTATAATTCATCTAAAATGATATGTGTTAACTATCAGGGATGAGAGTCAGGGGCGTACTGGGACATAAAATCGGCCCGATGATTTTAGATTTATGCCGGCCTAATTTTCAATATAATCATTGATCAAATTTTAATAATTATTTTTAATAAAATCATTTAAAAAAATAATTAATTTTAATAATTAATATATTTTATTATTTAAATACCTATATTTTATTATTTTAATACCTATATTTTATTATTTAAATACCTATATTTGATTATTTAAATACCTATATTTTATTATTGAGTTGTCTCTTTTCTCTACTATTTATATTTCTTCTTGAGTGAACTTGGTTTCCATAAACAATTGATAGTTGTTTAAAAAAAAAAATCTAAATTGCAAAATATAGAATATCCATGCTTTATTAAAAAATAACATTTCGGGAAAATAATAATGTGAAAAATGAGTAAAATTTCTAACATGATAATATTGTATAAAGGGCTGGTGAGTGTGATTGGGATTGAGTGCATTGGGTTTTTAAAAAAAAAAAAAAAAAAAAAAAAAAAAATTATATTGAGAAAAAAATTAAAAGTCTTCGGAACCAGACTGGCCTACTTTTTACAAACACTGACCGGCCCGGTGATTGCACCGGACATTCCTATGGCCAGTACGCCCCTGATGAGAGTGATCAGAGAGCAAAAAGGAGGAAATTCAAAAATTCGTTGAAAAAGCTCGCGGATGGAATACACAAAAATTCAACAAAAGAGTATGCAGGAAGGATGATTCAATAATTTTAAAGATACAATGAAATTTCTCATACTATATTACAATTACATTTCAAATATTAGGAGTTAGTGAAATAATCTGGGAGGAAAGGGGAGGCAAGAGGGAAAATCTTATGTTTAGATATGAGGAAAAGTATACTTTTTGCAGGAAAAACTGGTTCAGATCAGAAAAATGTGGATCCTCAAGACAGGGACAAAGAGAAGGAAAATGTTACATAAAAAACCAAAAAGGAGGAAAACTTGCATCCCTGTAACTATGTATGATACAGATTACAAAACTACGTGACCGAAGAAAGTATATGAAGAAGCTTTCAACAAGGTGGTTTTAATCAAGAATAATTACAGGCATAACTTAAACGACGCTCATTTGGACAATTTATTAAAATTGACTGAAACAAATATCTGGAAAGGCATCTACTCTATCATAAAATAAACTGAACGATTTCGATCGCCCCTCAACTGATATCGACTAAAACTGAGTAATCTGGAAGTACGGTTTAAAAACTTAAATCAAAAGTTAGGTCAAGTAGCATGGTCCCGTTGAAACAATTGAATCACTTCATTTTTAGACTTTGATTTACTAATAATAAAAACTATTATTCCTTTTTTTTTTTTTTTTTATTCATTTATTTATTTAAAAAAAAAAATCAAATATCAATTGTAATTTTATCGACATAAAAAAAAATTAAGTTTTTACCAGTTTTCGGAAATGTTACATATTGTTAAATCGATAATAATTACAGATACATATTTTGGTGTATCCATCCCGCGAAAAGCCTCAAAATAAGTCTTACGGTCCGCCTCTAAAATTTAGTGGCGAACGCTGCACCTAAATTATAACAAATATTTCAAGCAGTGAAAATTACAAAATCCGTATCAAATTCTTAAAGCAATTTACCTAAATTAAATGTAGAATTTGCGATTTTTTAACTACTTTATAGTTAAAAAGTTTTTCCTCACTAACATTTCAATTTCCAATTATTATTATCGAATATTTTATACCTCATTTTAATTTGAAAGTACAATTCAATTTAAAATCTTTTCCGTAATCACCAAAAAATATTATTTAAATCTACAAATCTATGGAAATATAATAATAATAATAATAAACATTATAATGCATTCAAGAAATGGTACATACCTGTGGAACTTCACATGGTAACTTTCAAAAATATATCTTTAAAATATTTATGTAAATTTTATATTTACAACATTTTATATTTACAGAGAAAATTTATATTTACAAAATTTTTACTAAATCAAAAATAAATATACATATTCAATTAATAAAAACACATTAAATTTATATAAAGGAGCAAACGAGCAGAGGAAAAATCTATATCTACATTCTCATAATGAGAAACATCATTCGAAATTTAATCAAATAAGTGAAAAAATAAAGCAATGTTCACGTTCAAGGCATTATTAGCAAATCGCAATAATAATATCTAATCCAAAGCAAGAACTAGGGAAAAGTGAAGCTATTCGAATTCGAACACTTGTTATACTTGCGAGCATACCAAAAAGCGAACGTTGCGCCATCTTTCGGTGCGCATGGGTTAGGGCATGTGATTGGACGGGGAGGAACATAAATTTCCATTACGCACAAGAGTGACAAGGAGAGGGTGAGGGGGGAGGGGTAATCACTTTCAGAATGTGCCCTTTTTCGCTCTCTTGGAACTAATTTCCGGCGCGTAGCCGATATCCCCTCTAAAAATTTTCGGCTGTAGAACGCATAAACCAAAAGATTTCTTTTTTAATTTAAAATTATCTATCTATTTAAATGTTTTTTTTTTTCTTTCTTTAAGTTTCTAAACATAAGTAGATAAAAGTACTTGATATTAGGATTACTTAATACATTCGGCATGAATAACAAAAAAGGATTGTTTTGATTTATTAACTTATAATCTCATATTCCTCCCCCCCCCCTCCCTCCCCGAAAATAATCTCTGGTTACGCTCCTGAATTATTTAATTAAGTTTTGCTTTTATTTAAAATACTTTATATTAACTTCGATTTTGTTTCTGTGTGTGAAGATAGGGGCAAATCTGTAAATGTCTAATTAACCCACTTGCCGTTATCCAATCGGGCTGAAACTTGACAGAAAGATTCGATTGACACTTTATTCCATTAAATTTTGGCGGCTGTCACTTTCACTGAAAGGTCGATTTTTACGGAATACTAATAAACCCACTTGCCGTCATCCAATCACCCTGAAATAGCATTTAACCGATCATTGAAGAAACTTCTTTCCTATTGCCAAAATTGTTTTGATAAATAATAAAATTGTTTTAAATCAGAATAAATAAAAGATATTTGGATGGTGAGTGCATAAATTCACGTTCGTTTTTAATTGGTAAATTTTGAAAAATAGTTTACCGAATGTTTCGATGATAGAGATGTTTTTTAATATTTAAAATTAGATGCATACACCAAGCACACGCTGTTTATAGAATCGGCGCTGTCTTAATGAATATAAAAAATTTCTATGCATATAAAGGATGTATATCAAAAACTTTTTTTTTCTTTTTTTTGTAGGTTATATTATTTAATTTAAAGTTTAAATACATCTTCATACTTTCATTTGAATAGATCGTTTGACTACACATCACATAAAGTAAAAGTCAATTTGTAATGAGTTGGACTTCGCTTATAACATTCTTAAAACAATTTTAAATTCATTCATTCAACATTCAAAAAAATTTAGAAACAGAGGGATACTGTAAAATTACTTTTTAGGTGGCGGTTGGCAGCAACGTTACGTAATTTTAAAAGGGGTGAGGGAATGCCAAAAGAGTCAAAATTTTGCATAACGCAACTCATGTACTCATCTCCATGATGGGGCCGACCAAACTGTATAGTGGTTAGCGTGCTAGCTTCTAGACCGCGAGGTTGCGGGTTCCGAGTCCCGTGTTAGGCATGGGTGTTTGTAAATGTATGTTGGCTTGTCTAATGACGAATGCTTCGGCGCATTATAGCCCTCGTGTTGCTGACTGCGCCAGATAATCTGAAAACAACCAACCAACCATCTCCATGATGGGAATCGCAGCGCCAGATAATGGAAAATGTTTGATGTACTGGAGCCGCAGCGACCCTTTTAACGACAGTGACAGCCCCCGAATCTTGATAGAATGCATTGGCATCGAGATGGAATCTATCTGCCAAGTTCCAACACGATCAGATGACTTCAGATTTTCCCGGCAGTTACACACAAACAAAATCAAAGTTAATACAAATGATTTTTAAAAAAAAGTAGAGAAGGCAACAAAAAAAAAAAAAAAAAAAAAAGATGTTGGAGATAGAACTCTAACTAACATCTTTACTCTACTGGCCGCATTTGTATAGTCAGAAATTCCATTGAGGCAATCGATGTTAACATCAAAATCATGTCATATCATCTTTCATGTATCTGTAAAAAAGTGGAAGTCCTATACAAAACTTCAACTTAACTTGACATCACTAAACGGTAGATCGTCACAGTGCACGTAGGTATTTAATCTATTTTGGCGGCGTGAAAGCATAATGTTCGCCAAACCACAACCCTGTAGAGAACAAAAGGCTATTATAAGGTTTGGCGAGAATTATGTCTTCACTCCGCTAAAATGGATTAATTGCCTATGAGCACGGTGAAGATCTATCGTCTAGTGATGTCAAGTTAAGTTGGAGTTTAGTATAGTAAGGATCATTTCCTATACTCGCTATGTTACAATCTTCTAGCCCAGTGCATTAAGAAACTACTTTGTATAATCACCTTGACATTTGGTGAGGAGGTATGAAAAAGATCACCCTAATGAAATGACGTAAATTGTTTTCATTTAATGTCTATCTTTTATGAAAGACAATTAAAATAGCAAAAGACTATTGCAACTGTCTCCACTGCATGTGCATTGACGTAAGGATTACAAAAGTAAAATAAAATTTATTAGAAGCGATTTTCGAGTAATAATTTATTTTATTAAGTGATCTTTTTCGTACCTACTCACCAAATGTCAATGAGATTTTATAGAAAGTAGTTTCTAAATGCACTGGGCCCTTGCCATATGCTCAAGTTTCTCTATTCCTGAATCTGTAAAGATTGAGGAAGGCATACATAAAACATAATAAGGCATACATAAAAGGTGCATGTCATAATAAAGGCATACACAAAGGCACATTAAGGTACATAAAAGGCAGCAGGGTGTAGCCTATATGAAAATTGCAAACGTGAAGAAAAACAATTGAGTTCACAGGAAATAAGTCGATATTAGGCGCTACATTCGATACTGACACATCATCTCCACTGTGGATATACGACACACATAACCCAAAGTTTAACCCAATTTTTATATTCGTTAACATATAGCACCGTTGTTGTTGCCAGCGTGTGCTTGTTTTTAATATTGAAAATAAAAGATGCAAACACCGTCTCTATCATCATCAAAATATGCGATAAACTGCGTTTCAGAATTTGTTCATTAAAAATGGATGCGATTTTATGCACTCACATCCAAATAGTTTTTTATTTATTCTGATTAAAGCAATTTTAGCATTTGTTTTTTAAAACAGTTTTGGCAACAGGAAAGTGTTTCGTCAAAGATCGGTTAAGTGCTATTTCAGAGCAATTGGATAAAGGCAAGTGTGTTAAGTAGGCCTCCTTAGATTTGCCCGCTATGCCCAGCCAACCACCCACACACACACCCAAAATCGAAATTAATACAAAGGATTTAAAAAGAGGGTTGTGTGCCGTGTAGAATACATTTTAAATTATCCCCTTTCAACAGAAAATTAACGTATAAGTACTAATTAACTTTTCATTAAATCATTCAATTATTATTATTATTATTATTTTTTAATATTAAGCTTTGTACATAAACCGAATTTTATATTTCCTTCCATGTTCTAATGAACAAGCGACATGTAATTTTTCGAAGACGATTTATCCCTACCCCCCCCCCTCCCTACAATATTCTACACAATTCTTTGTTCATATCTTTCAGCCTATCTTGAAAACACGTGTCCCAGAATGTGCCCAAGAAACATCTGCTAAATTAAAAAAACACTTCCACCAATTGAAAAGTGAATTGATCTTTACCTCGGTTCTCAACGGCAGCTGCGGGTTCGAGTACCATGTTAGGCATGGCTGTTTGTAAATGTATGTTGGCTTGTCTAATGACGAATGTTTTGGCCCGTTATAGCCCTCGTGTTGCTGACGGCGCCAGATAATCTGAAAACAGCCAACTCAATGGCAGCTGTAAATTAAAAACTTCTGCACCGAGATACTTTTGAGTGGGAAAAAGTTTACAATCGGACCTCTAAAATAAATACGATTCCATACTGCCCATTTTGCATAGCCGTTTTGTTCATCTTCTTTATGTTATTGATAACATTAATAAATGCTGATCCGTTGAATTCGTTGATAAATAGCGATTTTTCATCTGCGCTGGAAGTTTATGTTCTATAAATGTTATGACTTCATAATCTTCATTACTTTTGCATGGGCGCCGCGATAAATGACGGTTATTTCTTTGGTTACACGTTATTTTATACATATTAGTAGTTCTCGTCGGGATTATGATATTTTTTTTCCCTTCCATTTCTAACTTTTCATTTTACAGCTTGATTTGTACCTGAAAAAAAAAAAAAAATCACTTTAATTTTTCGAAATCCGCCATTTTGTTATTTTCTGATAAAATTTAATAATCCTAGTTCCAACCCCGAGAAGGGTAATTCTATAGATTAATATTCAATTCGATTTTTTTTTATTTATTTCAGTTCCACAGCCATGTACCTTTTCTTTGAGGCTTCTAATTTTGATCAGTAATAATAAAACATTGTAAAATCAAGTAAAAAAAATTTTTTTTTGGTATCCATTAGATGTCAATAATAACATACTAAAAGAAACAAAATCATTGAATTTTATTTTTCCTTAAAAACCAATGCCCGATAAAGATGTAAAAAAAAAAAAAAAAAAAAAAAAAACGTGCAAGTTACCTGACTACTACCTTAATATTAAAAACATCTCTATCAGCGAAATATGCGGCAAATTACTTTATTACTTTTCAATATTTATTTATCAAAAAAAGAATGCGAATTTATATGCATTCATGCACAAATATCTTTCATGTATATTTTATTTACCAAGCAACGCAACGTTGAATTGATTGGACCACACTTCAAAATAAATGTATGCCTTAACGTCCAATTATCTTTTATTTATTCTGATTAAAATAATTTTGGCAACAGGAAGAAGTTTCCACAATGGTTGGTTAAAAGAAATTTATTAGCGTTCCAATATTATAATAAGAAACGTGTGCAAAAGCAACCTTTTAGTAACAAAATGACAGCCCCCAAAACTTGATAGAATGCATTTATATCGAATCTATCTGCCAAATTTCAACCTGATCAGCAGCGGTTAAAAGTGGGAAACAAAAAAGTGGGGGACGCCCAATAGTTGGTGACAAGTGCAAGCCCCCCCCCCCCCCCAACAATAAATTTTATAGTTTCGTATCTTATAATAAAAATATTAATTAGTAAGGGAACAAAATTTATTGTTATTTTAATGAATATTCTGCGATTTAAGTATTTTTACTTGGAAGTAAGAGTGAAGTAATAATTCAACATTTTATACATTACTGTTTATTTAGATTTAAATAGTGATTCAAAATGTGCATAATTTCATTAAATTAATAGAGATCTCTAAAATGCTTCCCCCCCCCCCACCACCACTTTTTTTTTTTTTTTTTTAATAGCTTGTCCTTTTATGAAACAAGAATAGAAATTTAACTTAAAAGGAAGTTTCTCCAAAGTTAAAAGTTGACCAAGTGTAACAGTATTTGTTAATAAAAATACTTATATCTTTATTACACCAAGTAATATAATGCATTTTTAATATACAATAATTTTTTTTAAACTTTTGAAAACTATATATCACGTTTTCTCGGTGTCACTACTTTTTTAGATTAATGTTATTTTTCTTTATTAGTTTTTAGACGGATTGAGTGTTTTTAAAAATGGGCGGATGGATTTCAGTAATTTTAGAAGTGGGGGGGGGGGGGACGCATGGGTATTATTATTATTATTATTATTTTTTTTTTTTATTTTTTTTTTTTGAAAAGTGGGGGAACGCGTCACCTTGCCGCGTCTACTCACACTTCTAGCACTGCTGATCAGATGACAGCAAGCGGGTTAATTAGGCTTCCGCAGATATGCCCAACAGCCACATATAAACATAATCGAAGTTAATATAAAGGATTAAAAAAAATATATAGCCCATAAAAATAAAGGTTAATTTAATTCCTCTACATGCCCATCGCCAATTTTTAGATTCATTAACCCGGAGCCGATTCTGTAAGTAGCGTGTGCTTGGTGTTTGCATCTAATTTTAAGTATCAAAAACATTTCTATTACCAAAATGTGTCGCAAACTACGTTTCAAAGTTTATTTATTAAAAAAATGAACTTGAAATTTTGCACTCATATGCAAATACCTTTTTTTTTTTTTTCTGATTAAAACAATTTGCCAATCCGATTAAATCAATTTGCCGTCCAATTTCTGTCAACAATTTATTTATTTATTTATTTAAAAAAATATGGCAACAGGAGAGAGTTTCTTCTTATTGCGATTGGATGACGGCAAGTAGGTTTATTAGTATTTCGTAAAACCTACCTTTTAGTGACAGTAACAGCCCCAAAATTTGATTAAATGCATTGTTATCGATACCGAATCTATCTGCTAAGTTTCAGACCAATTAGATGATGGCAATGGGGTTAATTAGGCTTCCGCAGATTTGTTAAAAAGACTGTCTTAATTCGAAAGTTTATATTTTCTGTCACGAATACTTCAAATCATATTTAATTTAATGTGACACAGTTTTAAAATTCTGTGCTAGACCAAAGATATGAGTGTTTTTTTTTTTTTTTTTTTTTTTTTTTTAAAGAGCGAAACCAATACAATGCGAGATTGCAGTTTTTATTCGCGTTGCTCGTCAATTGGAGTTTTTATTTTTTGAATTTGGACTATATTTTTGTTAACTAATGATGCCCCGTCATAAATTAAATACAATTGAGGCACCTTTGGCATGCGAGGTCAGAGCGCTAAACACACAGTCATCAGGTGGGCCTTCCCATTATGTCTCGACATAATGCTCCATTTTTTTTTAAACCACATTATCTACCTGGAATATTACTATTATTATACCTGGAATTAGAACTTACGATAAAGATTTGAATAAAGAAATAAAAGTGAAAAGACAAAATATAATTTTTTTTTTTTTTTTTTTTTTAGTGAACTTTATTTAACTAGGCGTAGTTTCATCACACAACTTTCAATTACTCTATAATATTGGTCACTGCATTTAAATTTGTCGTGGAGTAGTGTTATCAACGTTTTCATTCGTATATTTTTAGCGATAATACTTACGAGAAAAGAGAAGAAGAAAAAAAAACTTCCTAAATGGTGAATTTTGGGGATATACTTATCGATAATTCTTACATTATCTTTTCTTGTAATTTGTGGAAACAGGGACAAAAGTGTCCCCAAAACAAGATTCTTCAAGGAAAGAGAAACTGAAAATCCAATAGAGTAACCCTTCGTTATATCGCGCTTTTGCCGTGTCTCCCACTTGTTTCCTGATTTCCCGTTTTTGCATTTTATCATATCGCGCAATCGGATATATTGCTCATTTTACTCGTCTTTCGACAAGCGCGATATGTCACGGCGCTACTGTACCGCCAAGAACGATTCAAATCGCTCATCTCAAAGACTTTATTTCCCCCTCTGGAAAATTCTTTTTTTTAGCCCTACAATCCAGGAGGTATCATGGAACTGAAAAGGATACCGTCTTTAACAAAATAAACACCTCTACTGTCCTCTTATCTTTATTACACCGCGCACCACATAAAGATGTCACAGTCTACAAACATTCTGCGTTGCCACATCCCCAGAACCCCTTCATTCCATTCCCCCAGCAACACGAAAAGCCATCGTCCACAAATCGTCCTGCAGGTGTTGAGGGATTGTTTTACACAAATTGGCATCTTTATGGATGTTGAGGCGTGGTGAAACTTTTCGGTGTACGACCTTCGCATCCAAGTAAACAAAATAAACGCTTCGTGGAATCCGAGAAACGTCAAAAGATCCCTGGCCATCTCATAAACTACTCAGCTAGTCACGCGAGTTGCCACCCGCTAAAAAGAATTCCAAAGGATGGCTAGGGTGTGAAACGGATCCTATTTCTTCAGATTGCAAACAAATCGTAAGTGGCCCTCTTTCAAATGAGTGCCGAATAATATAAAATAAAAGGCGACTTTTTTTTTTTTTTACTACAGTTAAGGAAATCAAATCGCAATCGAATAGTCGAAAATCAATGCATCACCGAAGTAGTAAAAGGTTGGTTGGTTGTATTCAGATTATCTGGAGCCGTCAGCAGCGCGAGGGCTGTAATGCGCCGAAACATTCATCATTTGACAAGCCAACATACATTTACAAACATCCATGCCTACACGGGACTCGAACCCGTAACCTCGCGGTCCAGAAGCTAGCACGCTAACCACTATACCGTTTGGTCGGCGAAGTAGTAAAAGGCAAAATAATTCCTTTTTCAATAAATTAGGATTGAGTGAGTTTTAACCCTCCTCAATTCTTGAAATTCGTATAACTATTCTCAAACACATTCGCTAGTACAGATAAGACAGTACGTGGACGCGACCCCATGAGCGCCAGCAGAAATATTTGCAGGGGGGTGCAAGACTACATTTTTATCAAAATCATTTACTTTTTAGAAATTTTAATTAATAGTTATGCATTTTAAATTATACTCTTTGAGAATAGTTTTAAAAAATCTATAGTATATATTTTTGAAAGCGCAACCCTGTTAAAGAGAAAATAGTAAAAATATTTAAAAAAAATATATATTCAACGATTTTTTTATCATCCAACTAGATCTCACGATATTGAACACACAGTGTTTAGAACAGAGGAACACGAAGATGCAAAAATACAGAAGAGTAACATTATATTTCTTCTAAGTTTTAGAAATAATTAAAAAAATAAATAAAAATAATTCAAAAGGAAATACAAAGGCAGTATTTTAGATATGTTTAATTGAATTCTAAAAATAGATTTCAAGATAGTATATCTAATGACTTAAAAAGCAAAATATTTTTCCTAGAATTTTGAGAACTATACAAGAAATGATTATACAATAAAAGAAATAAATACTTCTACTCAGCCTTCAATAATCCTAAGCAATAGGCGTCAGTAGCTCTAAGAAACGACATTGAAAAGAAACAAAAGACTAAAATGTTTATTGTAACATAACAATCGAAACGGCATATGTGCTTTTCTTTTTATCTTGGAATTTACACCTTTTCTCTCATATATTTTTTTTTAATTTACAAGAGCTGAGGGGGGGGGGGGGGGCAAGGTGCACCTCCTTGCATCCTCCTGGGGGCGCCCATGAAGAGGACCTCTTGTAATTTTTGTCCCATAACATATCAACCCAACAACCTCGAAATGTTCGAAACTAGAGTTCATTTCTCATAAACCGTTTGTATAAAACCATCTGCTCTTGAATTAATTAAGGAAGGGAACAACAAATTGATATACTGCTATGGAAAATCGTTCCTGCCGTTTCATGCGCATGCAGACAAAACAACTCCAACTAAATCACCACTCCTTTTTTTCACTTTCTTTTCTATTAGATTTTATTATTCGTAGCAAATCCCCGCTTCTGCAGAGGAACAATCAGGAACAAAAAAGGAATAATATAACCCATAAAAACAAAGTTTTCTTTATAAATCTTTATATGCATTGCCGATTTTAACATGGCGTCGTTTCTGTTCTCAGAGTGCGCTTGGTGTTTGCATATAATTTTAGATACTAAAAACATATAAATCAGCAAAATATGCGGTAAACTATTTTTCTAAATTTATTCATTAAAAATTAATGTGAATTTATGTACTCTCATCCAAGTATTTTTTATTTATTCTTATTAAAGAAATTTTATTATTTATATATTAAGACAATTTTGTCAATTCTCGGGATGATAAATGAAAGCTATTTCAACTGATGACGACGAATAGGTTTATTAGTATTCCGTAAAGGCGACCTTTCAGTGACAACTATCAAAATTTGATAGAATGCACTATCATCGACTTCAAATCTATCTGCCAAGTTTCAGCCAGTTAGAATGAAGGCAAGGAAATTAATTAAGCTCCTCAGATTTGCCTCCCATCGACATATCAAGCAACATTCTCACAAAATCGAAGTTAATATATTAAAGGATTTAAAAAAGTCGGTTTTTTTTTTGCATTTCTCCATTGTTTGGAACATCCTAATTAACTTTACAAAAAAAAAGAAAAGTGGTCTTGGAAAATATGTCTGTGTGTACATTGGCAGTGGCCGGTGATTTTAGGTTTATGATGTCGCAAATTTTCAATATAATCATTAATCGATATCTAAATATATATACTTAATAAATAATGTCAATAATCAAATTGTTTTATTAACTTCAATAATTGAACTGTTTTTAAAATTAGTTTAATTAAATCAAATGTTTTCCATCTCTACTATTTATACCTCTTTTGAGTGAAGTTGATAATTTGATGCAACAATTAAAACACAAAGAATTACCAGGTTATAAAATTATAGTTATAAAAAATAACTCTTTATACGAATAATATAGCTGACTGGTGTAAATTATTGTGATTGCGATGCGTTTTTTTTTCTTCTTAAAAAGAAAATTTTAAAATTAAAAGTAAGGAACTTTCTTATCGGACCGCCGCATTTTTTGACACTGACCGGCCGATGATTGCACACGGACAACCCCTATGGCCCCTGATAATAATGATTTATTTCATTTAATTCACAAAGAGAAGAGGAATGAAATGCAACTAATGATTAACTTATCTGCCCAAAACATCATCAACCGAAACGGATGCGAAACAAACGAATTTACTACTTTTATCTCTATAATTATAAATGCGATTGATAAGTGCTTTATAATTTGCGATTCCCTCCAGAAACTAAACGGTTTCTTTTCCTGGAATGGTTTTGTTTCTTGTTTTAGTTTGCTTTCGATATCGTAATAACACTGCCGACCAAACGGTATAGTGGTTAGCGTGCTGGCTTCTAGACCGCGAGGTTGCGGGTTCCGAGTCCCGTATTAGGCATGGGTGTTTGTAAATGTATGTTGGTTTGTTAAATGACGAAATGTTTCGGCGCATTATAGCCCTCGTGTTGCTGACGGCGCCAGATAATCTGAATACAACCACACATTCTTTATAGCAGAGGTGTCCAATAAGACAATAGACACACTATGACGTCATACTGCCGAGCGTATCAGGTTCCACCCTACCGCCCATGAAGTGCGGGGAGGGGGGGGGGGATTTACACAACGTCATTGGCTGTCGGGCTTCACTGGTCCCATCCCACAACTACATCGCCGCCTGCTGAAAACGGCATTTTAAAATATATTTTAATGCATCTCTGCATTTTTATAACATATATTAATAGTTAAAAACGCACAAAAGTAAAATTTTTTGTTAAAAATAATGATTTTTCTGTAAAATGTACTAAAGTAATTTCTTACACTTTTTTTTTAAACATGCTTTTATTCATTTGGATCACTTTTTTTTCTCGAGCTTTCTATCCCAGTGATACACTTTGAAGGAGACTTTAGTAGAAAAGTCGGGCATTATGGATCTTAAAAAAAAATAAAAAGGATATTCTCCTAACGTCAGCGCCAGTGGTAGAAGTGGTGATAAAATAGTGGAGGAAGGTTGGTGACAAGTGTACTAATCTTCAACGATTCATTTTATAATTTCGTAACTTATAATAAAAATATTAACTAAAAAGAAAATAATTTATACTTCCTAACACTAACATTGAACAAGGACCCAAAATGTGTTGTTATTTTAACGAATATTCTCGGTTTTTTACGTGGAAGTAAGACATAAAGTTGAGTAATAATTCAACGTCATATACACATAACTATTTATTAAGATTTAAATAGTGCTTATAAATGTGCATACTTTCATTACATTAAATTAATAGAGAACTCTAAAATGTTTTTTTAAGAAAATAGCTTGGTCTTTACTTGAAACAAGAATAGAAATTTAACTTAAAAGAAAGTTCTTCCAAAGTTAAAAGTTGACCAACTGTAACAGTATTTGTTAATAAGAAACACCTATATCTTTATACAAAATTGTATAATAAATTTTTATTATAGTGCAAATAAAGAAACAAATTTCAAACAATCGAACTTATAAATCAAAAGAGGACAAACTGGTTTTTTTATGAATAGCATTACATTCCACTACCACAATGTGTTGTTATATGTGTGACCACAATATCTTCTGCATTATTCACAACTTCAGAGTCGACATTTGCTGATATCACAATAAATTCGTCATTACTTCCTTTAAATTTTTTTTCTTCTCTATCTTTAAAAAAAACAACTTGTTTTTTACGCTTTTAAATGATGGTTTGGTTTCTTTGAATAAATACACTCTGGGATACTAAAGACGGTTCAATATCAGAAGAAAATGATTTTAATGTAAACATTATTTTATACAGATTATAGAAGATATTCACATAGCTTTTGTGAAACAAAAGTTAAAGGTTTACATTTCGGGGCCAATTACTAATTTCGGGGCCACCTAAAATCATGGGTCCAAGGCCTGGGCTTGTGGGATTAGGCGATGATCAGGGCATGACCCCTATGAAGTTTTAAGCTGACGTCCCAAGTATTCCTCATCTTAAAATGATCAGAATGACATTTTTTTTTATCGATGTGCCAAATTACAGATTTGTTTCACGAAATACAGTTTCTTACCCTCAAGCCGCGCTACTAGCTCTTCCAATACACTATATTTCTGAACGACCTAACGTCATCCTTATCAGCATCTTGAGTCCTACCCTAACGCTCAAGCGATACTCCCAGCCTAATCAATTCGAAGTTAGCGAGGAGGCGATTCCAAATCCGCATTTTATTTCTTGATTGCAATTTGCCCAACTTCATCCTGCAATTTTTCTCTAAGAAAATCCCATTCCCTTTTTGGCGAATTTTCATTCTTTTGAGAAATTTTATTTTAATTTTGAAAGATCCCGAGTAACCATTAATTGAGAAAAGCCTAAGGATCCAGACAGCAGGTGTCATCCCCAATTTTGATCACAGGATGGAAGAGACTCTTAAGAAAATCCCCTTTCCTTTTTAGCGAATTTTCAATCTTTTGAGAAATTTAATTTTAATTTTGAAAGATCCTGAGTAACCATTAATTGAGGAAAACCCCAGGCAGCAGATGCCATCCCCAATTTTGATCACAGGATGGAAGAGACTAACTTTGACGCACTTCGGACGTCCATTTAGAACTTCATAGGGATTTGCCAAATTCAATGTCTCGAGAGGTCGTTTCCTAAAGAAATCATATCGATGGTACAAATTCGATGTTCCGAGGACGTCCTAAAAATTTCATCTAATGAATAGCGATTTCGATGCGTCCAAATGTTGCCTATTTTGTCACATTCCCAGGATGTCTAATTGAAACTTTTAGGGGATGTATTTAAAAGTGACATAGGATAAACTAATCGTAATTGAAGAAAGATGACTTTAGGAAGAAAAAAAAAGGAAAATAGAAGTTGTTATCTCTGAAATATACAGGTAAAGAGGAAGCTTTCGCTAAGTTTCTGAAAATATGCGATCTATCACGTCATTCATACAATTTATTTCTCAATTTATTCAAGTTACTTTTTAATTGCTAAATTTTTAGGAGGGTAAATCGGAAAATGGAGAAAAGATTAATTAAAAAGATTCGTTGGAAACTTTGAACTGTCTAAAATAAGAATAACTTCTTGAATGAGTTTTACAAAATATCCGGAAATCTGACAATATGCAAAATAAGCAAATATTTTGAAACTAATGAATATGTTGTTTTTTTTAAGTATTTTTTTTTTCTTTTTGAGATGTTACTATTTTATTATATTGCTGTATATAAAATATTTATCAATTAATCATTAGTGTTACTATATAGTGTGTAAAAATCTCAAATTATTAAGGATTACATAACTCAATTGATTTTTGGACATCTGTTTCATTTAAAGGGTTGTTTCCATCCAAATTATACTTAAATAAATAACCATTTATACAAAAAAATTTAACAATACCAATCTATTTTTTTTCTCTATAATGTATAATATTTATTGTTATCTTCAATTAAAAGGACCAACACATTATTTCGTACAACAGTATTTTTAAAAATTAAAATAAAACACCTTTCACAAAAATACATTGTTTGAGATATGCTTTGTTACAAACTTTCAAATTTTTGCCACTTTTATCATTTAGTTTGAAGCTATTGTGTGATAAAAACGCACGCTTTAAAATCATTAAAAAGTGATCATTTGAATACGATATTTCGTTAAAAAAATTGTGAATTGCTTAAAATGGCCTCCAAGTTACTATTCTGGCTGCGTAACAATTTGTAAGTCAAATATTTCTTCGATATTTTCTAACGTTAAAAAAAAATATAGCGTGCCTAATTGCTATGATATAATTTTAACTATTAATGTCATCTACAACTAGGGATTTCTATATAAATTGCTACAAATAGATTTTAAATTGTAAATGAAATAAATAATCTTTCAGATAACTAAAACCCGATATTGCCGGAAAATAAATTACAACTTATCAATTCATTTTCTATTAGTTTTTTTTTACAGATATAGAAATCAGCAAAATTAAAAAATTAAGAACCATTTTAATTGAGATGGGAAAATTAAAATACGCATTCGTAATATTTAGACAATTACTAGAAGTGTTTGTAGTTTCCTATCAAATTAAGATTTGTTTATGTGTTTGGAATTTTACAGAAAGGCGGTAAAAGTTTTCTTTAGTAAAAGAAAGGAGGCTTTTTAAAGCAAGGTTGTCTCTAAACTAAGTTGGATTGTGTCACCGATTTTTACTAAATTCTACTCACGTTTTTGATACAGTTTACAATGTCTAAATACCTATTTAGTACAATATAGTGACATTTAACTACTAAAATATTCATTTGTTAAGTTTGGTGACATGAATGATAAAATTAAAAAATTCTAATCACGATTTTTAAAAAAAATATGTCACCAAATTAACGAGTTAACAGATAAACTTAGCGAGAAAAGCACAGGTTTAACCAGAATTCCCTCCCGGATTTCGAAGCGGTGTAGTAAAAAAAAAATAAGACTACTACAGCAAATAAGAACATTTAAAAGAATAAAGAAACAATTCAAGTTTTATTTACATTAGCTTACAGGTGTTTTATGTGTGATTCGTTGGTCACATGGCATAGATCAATGCGATAATCCAGTTCTTTCCAAAAAGTCGAGTCCTTGAATCTCAGGAGGGTATTCTGAATAACCCTGTATTTATCAAACATACAAAATCTTAAGCGATATGCACTTCTTATAGATTTACTATGAAATAATTTTTCCCGTCCTCACATTTCCATATAAAACTTCTATCAACTTATGCATGGAATTTGTAATTCAATGTTTGTTATTATATGAATAGAATCAAGAGTTTCAAACTAAATAGAATGTCCTTGATTATTAATGCAAATGACGATTCAAACTGATTTATGATCGAAAGTTACAGTACTTTTGGTCGTAATTACATATTGAATTTTGGTATGTAAACAAGTACCATTGAAACTTTCATTCGAACATCGCGTTTGACTGGAAATGTTTATTTCAGATAGACAGACAGAAAAAACCCTATGTGTGTTATTTTCTGTCTATGTTAGTGTAGTGTATTAGAAGCTGAAGATGATTATGGGTTGGTTGGTTTTTGAGCTTTACGACTTCTACTTGTGCACAATAACGGCTAATCAGGCTGGGTCCTACAGCTTAGCGTGGATACCGAACCACAACGAACATCCATGCCTCATCCGGGATTCGAACCTGGCACCGTTGGCATGCGAGGTCAGAGCGGTAAACACACAGCCATCAATCAGGCGGTCAAAATGATTATGGGACAATATCGAAGAGCAAGACAAAGAAATTCCTCGTTTAGTAACTTCTTATTTTGCGATTATACCTAAAACATCAGAGTGGTTAGAGCTCTGGCCTCGTAATACTGCAAATCTTCCAACAAGTAATTTACCACTAAATATATTTCAAAAAGTACTTCTTATTTTGAAGCTAGTTTCGTTGTATAATTGATATCCGCTTACAAATTGGAAGCAGGAAATTAAGTTTGCAAGAGTAGTTGGAATTTGTTAAAAAATATCTCTTGTTTAGTGTAGCTATTTCAGAAACTTATCTCCAAATTGCCGAAGCATTTACAAAAAGACACTTGTATGTTTACCTCCTGTAAATGTCATACATGTTATTTCAGGTGATACCGAATTTTAGGATAAATTTTATTCCTAAAGAACCTCGTATTGAAAATGCCTTTAATCTGTCCTCTAGAAAGTATCTGTATCTTTTGTAAGGAAGAAAAATGTATGTGAATGTTTTTATTCAGTGTGACATATGGGTATCTTGGTATCATTGTATATTTTATAGAACAATAGCTCCTCAAGGATTACATTCCCAGATAGAAAAGCTGTTTGTGAAGTCAATCGTAAAGAAAATGTCTTGCATTTGCGTATTCAGTGGGGGAAAACAAGAAAGTCTCCCACTGACGATAAAAGTGAGTGTCACTGTCTGAGAAGTGATGCTGATTAAAAGATTAAAGAGTCAGTCTATGGGTTAAATCCTTTATGATCTTAATATTGTGAATATGTTTTACAGGTGCGCATGCGTATTTACCCAGGAGGCGGAGGAGGTGCCAGTTGCAGTAGATGCGGCTATTCCCGGATCGTCACGAGAGTAAGTATAGACATTTGTTTTTTCTAGAAATCAAAGTGTTTCAAATGTATTAGATAAAAAATAGACAATACCATTCATTGAAAAGTACAGCCTACCAGATAGCTCGGTGGTTAGCGCTGTGATGCCAAAAGCGCCGGGTTCGAAATCCAGGCTAGATGTCGATATTTGTTGTGTTTAGGAATCCGCGTTAATAATTAACAGAAATTATGTATAAAAATAGGTCGTTGAGCGAACAAACCAACCAGACAATTATTGAAAAGTACAAAAATTCCAGTATTTTTTTTTTTTTTTTCTTTCAAATAACAGAAAAATATTTAAAAAATAATCTGTAAAATATTTTTCTAATTGCTTGTAGGAAATAGTCAATGAAAGTTTAAGAAAATAAATTTTATTCCAGCAACTAAAATAAGTTTTGATTAATTCCTTTTTACAGATTTCAAGTCAGTTTATCAGTTGCTGAAAATGTTGTTGGACTTATGGTGCTTTATTAATTTTGATTTGTTTATAGGGCTCAATCGGTGTTTTATTTTCATTTGAAAACCAATCGAACACAATTTTTGTTTTTCTTGCTGCTATAAATATAATAATATATGACTACATTTATTCATGTATTTCAATTAATTTTAATTTAATTGTATTCGAAATATGTTTTTATATTTTACGCTACATTAAAAAAAAAAAAAAAAAAAAAAAAAAATAGAAAAGCATTATACCATGTTGAAGGTAACTTTATGCATACTAAAGCATTTTTTCATTAATGCAAGAAACACTTGTTGCATGAGTTACATTGACCCAATATTAAAAAAATGAAAATACATGAACACTAATAACAATTTATTTGAATTACTTGCCTAACAAAAAGAAGTTTCGTTAATAATTAAATATATTTTACAAAATATATAATATATATATAAATAATAAATATATAAATAATATATTTTTAATATAGCATTTTTTTCTTTTTTCTTTTTTTCATTGCCATTAAGTTTTGTTTAGAATGCAACATTTTGTTTTGAATGCAATGTTAGAATGAATGAGTTTAAAAAAATTTAGTTATGGGGTGGTAGACCTCCGAAAATGATTTACCAGTTTTTAAACGCAATTTTTAAATGTTCAATCATAATTGAAATGACTTTTGAAATCTTAGTAATCATACTGAGAGAGAATGACGAATAATTATAATTTCTGCTTACTTTTTCAGACCCTACTGTAACTGCGAACCGTACGAGGGGCGATACGACGACCACTTTATATTACAAGTAAGATATGACATTTTAATAATTTCTTAATGTTTTACAAGTAATTTTTTTCTTGTCAAATATTTAAAAAAAATAAAAATCTAAAATCATCAACTCTTTGTTATTTTAAAAGCAGATCATTCTTCAAAAGGCAACTGACTAGCATTTGTGTTTTGAATAGGAGAAAATCCTACTTTTTCAATAAGCAGCATAGCGTACAAAAAAGAGCCACATGTGTCAAAAGAGCTAAAATAAAATAATAGAAACAAATTTCAAGTTAAGAATATAGTTTCTGCAGCCTTAAAAAACATTTATCACTTGTGCTATGGACGAATTGATTTATATAGTTGGTCTAGATTGGGAAGAAACTGCATCACAAATTCACAAATACTCTGTGAATGTAAGATTTTATCAATCTATAGATTTGAACATTTGATGTCAATTACATGAATTCAAAAAACGCAGGACAAAATGTAATGTCTGCTGACTTTTGCTTCAATCGTCTTTTCAACAATTGGCGGGTTACCTATTGAGCTATCGGGAACACTACAAATTGACAACTGAAAGCAGCTTTTTGCACCAATCCAACGTCGAAGAGATCACTCCAGATTAAGATCAGTGGTAAAAAAATCGGTTGATAAAAATACAAAATATGTTGTTTTCCGAATATTTATCGCTTAGTTAAACTCAGCTTTGGAAAACTATCTTGAAATGAATGTGTCTCTGATGCCAAATAACTTCTTCTTCGTCAAAACAAGGTTTTTTCTTATTAAAGGAAGACCTAGTAAGGATCATTCCCTATACTCGATGTATTACAGTCTTCTAACCCAGTGCATTTAGAAACTATTTTCTATAACCACCTTGACATTTGGTGAGTGAAAAACTCGAAAATAGTGTCTAATATATATATATTATTATATATTTGTAATCCTTACGTCAATACATATACCGTGGCTCTACTTGGTTTTGATTTTTGCTATTTTAAATTTTCATTTATAAGAGATAGGCATTAAATGAAAACAATTCATGTCATTTCATTAAGTGATCATTTTCTTAGCTACTCACCAAATGTCAATGTGGTTATAGAAAGTAGTTTCTAAATGCACTGGGCTAGAAGACTGTAACATAGCGAGTACAGGAAATGATCCTTACTAGGACTTCCTCTTAACAATATAGTAGTTGTATAAGTAGGTGGCATTACTTTTAAGTTTGTCTTAAGTGTGTGTACTGACAATGTTATTTTGTTGTGCAGGTGCGTCTAAGGGCCGGGTTCCCCTACCCGTGCGGCTTTTGCCCCTACAGGAGTTCCACGTCAAAAGGAATCCGACTCCACTACTTCCACGCCCACAGAATCGGACGGGGGAAGGCTCCGGAGTAGAATGAGATGAGATGGAATGGAGGTAAAGTGACATTCTTTTTGCTACTGTAGAATTCATTACATCATTAATGAAATAAGTGCGGCTTAAATTACGAGTAACCATTTGAATTGATTTTATTTCACCTGATGTATTTTGATTGTCGATGGATAAAATAATAACGTAAATGCACATTTGCACCACCAGATAAGCATTTAAAATTATTCACTAGATATCCGACTGTGAAGTCTCAAATTGTAATTTCAAAGTGCATGTTTTTAACCTTAGCCACTTACACCCACTGATCATAGATTCAAATATCCCACCGACGCATAGTGAAGCAGGGTTAAAATTAATTAAAACTCTCTAATTGAGAGTTATACTGGTACCAATACACACAAAAAAAGTTCTAGATAACCTTTTTAGCTTTAAAAATTTCCAATAGAAATAAAAAAAGTAATGATAATAAAAAAATCGAATTTTTTTTCGACTCAATGCATTACTTTTGTTACCTTATATTATAGTAGGGATAAATTAGAATAAAGAGTTTTCTAATTTGTAATTGTGTACAGAATTAGCTTAAAAAAAAAGTTTTAGAAAATACATGTTTTATCAAAATTTAAAAATAAAATTAAAAAAAATATATGAAAAAATCTTGAAATTTGAAAACAATGCGTAGTTTCGATAAAAATAATTTTGATTTTTCAAAATGTACACTGTACTGAAAAAATTAATAAGTGGAAACTTATGGAATATTGCAAGTACACATACGCGCAGTGCGGAAAATTTGGCATGTGATTATTCACATTTTGATAGTGATTTTATGTTATAAATTACTTTTTCCAGTTTCACATCACAAAGGTCACCAAACAATTGGAGTTGGACTGCTTACATTTTTTAAATGAGCAATAATTAAACTTTCATGAGCGCCCTTACCTTCTCAGAAAAAATTTATAAAATTAAAATATGCTTAACATCAGCTATTAATTATTACCGAGATTCTAATCAATATTTCTGTCACTAGAACTACTGACAATTTAAAGCAGATATTCTTGCATTTGTTTAAAATTATAAAGTAAAAGGACTGTTTGATTTGCAATTTATTACCGAAATTTAAGTAACACATTTTAATATAACACTTTCTCTCATTTGCAGTGACTGCACGGGGGACAGATGTCCGGTTGATGGAAATGAATGGAAAGGCAAATATTGAAGGAAATGGAATGAAGAAACTGAGAATGGAATGTGTGAAACTGAAAGAAAAGTCTACCTAAAGCAAGATTGTGACGAAAAATACCGACTATGACACTGATTATGACACCTATTATGACATCGATTATGACACCGATTATGACACCTACTTGGATACTATGACACTGATGACTGACATATGGATGTTGGCACCTGTTGTTACACTGATTGTGATGAAGGAAATTTTAAACTGTGATGTGAAAATATCGAAGTTGTTTGTTCTCCGAATTTTATTCAAGAGCTTCTATCCACCCAACATCACCTGATATAGAACTGATTCCAGATCAAAACATTCATTTCAAAAAATATATTTTTCAACATCATAAAAATATCATTTTCCTCCAACTGACAATAGAAATAAAAATAGCCCAACCACCCAAAAAATATGTCTCAATTGTGTTTATTTTACCCTCGGTATATTTTTATTTTTCAGCTGGCAACAAACATCCGTGCATTTCAAAGAAGTCATATTTGGAAAACTGATTTTAACTCGTTCGTTTGGAAGAAGGCTATTATAAACTGGAAATTCCAATTTTACATGGCAAAAAAATATTTAAAGATATTTACTTTTAACCTCTAAACTTCTTAGACTTTTCCATTTATAAGGGTTTTCATCCAACGAAAAAATATAATAAAATGGAGATATTAGTATAAAAAAAAGGAAAAATTATCAAGGACATTAAAATTGTTTTAATTAATTAAACGACAAATCAATTGAAGACGAGGAATTAGTGGTACTTTCAGTTAGAAATTATATTTTTTAAAACATATTTTAATGCTTTCAAAACAAAAATATTTTGATAGCTTCAAAACATCTTCTCTTTCTCTAGAGATATTTGAATAAAGGGTAATTTTTGGTAGATTTTACTAGGATATTTAATATTTGTAAAAAATAAATGCTTCCTTAATATTACAGAGGTTTCGATGTAATTCTTTTCAAATATTTAAATACCATTTTAGGAAAAAATAAATTAAACTTACAAAATTGAAAGTAAAATGCACATACACAGAGTAAATCAAGAAATAGCATTTAAATAAGCGAGTCCTTAACTATATATCAACCTTGAAAATTTCCATTTCATGAGGGGATATTTAGGCAGGCGATGTTTATAATTGAGACAATGTATTTATTTGCATTGCAATTGACAAGTATTATTAACCATTGGTTAGTCGCGGGGGGGGGGGGGACACATGTCCTCCATATTCAAATTTTCGTGCATACCATTAAATTTGTGACCAAATATCAATGTAAGTGGGTATTTTAATAAAAAAAACTCAACATTATTGAACAGAATGAAGCAAAAATTAAAAAATATTTTTAAAATAACTTTTTAAAAAAAAAAAAAAAAAAAAAAAAACCGTAAGAATAAAAATTATATTAATATTGAAATGAACTTTTTGAAGATTCAAATTTAGTCTTAAAATAGCTTTAAAAAACAACACAATCACATTAAACTTTGTTGATAAAATTATTGTGAAAATATAAATTTATATCTAAAATAGTATAAAAAGAGTGTAAATAGTATATAAGGCAGAGAAATAGTTTTTATCATAAAAAGTCATTCAGTGTCCTCTTCAACATCTGCACAATTTGCACATATCTCAATCTGAATTAAATGGTCCGAAAGTGCATTTATGAAAAAAAATTGCATAATTTTTTATTTTTTTTTATTGCTGAGGAGTAATATGTCAGTGAAATCGTATAAAAAATAACATCCCCCCAAAACTCACGAAACATAAAAATTATAAAAATAGGTTCTTTGTCGCCTGAGTACACGCATGGAAATGAATGAATACACGCATCAAACGTCAAGGTTAGATCGAAAGGTACTGGGACGGGTTTTGATCATGGGATGTTGTTATCTATTGAGAAATTTACAAAACAATTTTTGTGGGGGATATTTGCCAACCGCGAGACTAACCAAGGGTTAAGAGTATTTGGTTGATTATTAACTTATGCATGTTAATTTATTTCCAACCAAATAATGGAAGATTTTCCTTTACTTCAAAAAAATTAATAATAGTTAAACTGACATTTTTTAACTTAAAAACGACTGGTTAAAACGACATTTAAAAACTTAGAAATTTAACTAAATTTTATAGGAATGAATTATTTTAAGCAGGAACGAATTGCACCAATGTTCTCTAATTTATTTTTACCAAATATTTTTTTTTCCAACACCGAATATAATAGCTTAAATAATATTATTAAATAAAAATAAATGTTTTGAGTAGAAAAAAAAATCAAAAATTTCAGTATAAAACTCGAATAGATAATAATATTGATATCACCACGTGGCAACATTTTATGTGACAAGTTGGCCTATTAGAAATCGCCAAATTTTTCTGAAATGTATTTAAACTTTAAAAAATTAAAATGTTTTAAACATGAACCAATTGCGTTAATCTTCCAACTATATCTGCAACGTGCCCCCCCCCCCTCCCCGTCTTCCCTTGCCCCGAGAAATGCAGTGCCCATGCAAATTTCTCCTCGTCATCTATTCTGCATGATTTTGTATATTGATGATAGAATTCAAAGAGCATTTTCTACATAAATAGCACGAATTTGCAACCTGAAGTCTATCATACTTTCGTTCGGTCGATAATACTTTATCAGCAACAAAATTGTAGCTCAAAGGTGTACTTAGTTGCTTCCTTTGTTCTTAAAAACTCTAGTGTCTCACACATGTGACTTTGTACTTAAATTTTGTGATACGTAACACGTAATCCGTAGCAAAACAATACGATACGCTCCAGGAGCGTATTGGTCATCGAATTGTCCAGTCCGGTGGGTGCATACACTGAGCCCTGCAAAAAAAAGAAAGGAAAAAAAAAAAAAGAGAAAAAAAAAAAAAAAAAGAGGGTAGGTAGATATTCCCCCCCCCCCCCCCTCTTCAATATAATTGAGGACTAGAAATAGAAAACGACATAAGTACAAAATAAAAAAAAATAATAAAAAAATGATAATAATAATAAATAAAAAAAAATATTTAAAAAAAAAAAAATAATCGATTTTTGTTTTTTTTTACGGAAAAATGTCCTAAAGATCAAGCTAAACAAAGTGACAAAGTGGAGAACTCCCAAGGTACGAACTCCAGTAGCAATAGTTCAAATTCAATCTGGTACTTAGTCATAGCCTTAGGTACCAGATGCGAGTGTTTTTCATTTTCTGACTTTCCTGAATTTTTTTTTTGGGGGGAAGGGGCGGACTTGGGTGGTCTTCTTTTTCTAGTCCTCAATTCTCTTCCTTGACGTTTTTTTTTTTTTTTTTTTTTTTTTTAAAAGCTCAATATATTCAAGTCTCAATCATGCCCTCAAGAACTATTTATTATTTATAAAGTAATACTTTCGTTTCAGAGATATTGATTGTTGCTTAAAATTTAACAATACCTTAAATTTATAGATTATGTTGCATTTAGAAAACAGACGCACTACGACTTACACATTACTGTATTACAACAATTTACTTATCTTAATAACTTTTAAGGTTAAACATTTATTTATAATTTCGGAAATCGTTTTCTAATAAACGTACAAGTTATATATACATGCACATTCTTTATTTTGCAATTTGGATTTCTTTGTTTTAGTTTTTGCGACAAACAATAAATGGCTTATGGAAATCAAGTTCACTTAAAGGAAGTATTAATAAAAATAGTAGAGTCGGAGAACATTTGCTTAAAAATCCTTAAAACTTCAAAAATGTACTTTGAATTCTTCAAACAACTAAATGCTATGTATTAATTTCCTGTTGAAATGAATAATTTAATACACGTAATAAGTAATGCACGTCTTTAAGTCTGTACTTAGGGTTAGTTTATACACTTTTTCTGCAATTCGCACGTGATTGGATGATGAGAGTCGTCGGCGCCAGTAAATAGAAAATGTTTTATTTACTGGAACAAGTAGTGAGGTGACGTCACAGATTGGTAGCCTAAACTGGAACCCTGACTGGAAGCGTGCAAATCCGGCTTAAATAACTAAAAATATACCGAATGCATTTGCCGTCATTCCAAGTCCAACGACCACATTGTCTGAAGTAGTCTTGCAAATTAGTCAGTTCGAATCCATTTCATTTCTAATCGGGAAGGGGAAGGGGGGGGGGGGGAGGGGGAGGTGGCTTAAATCTTCTGGTGAGGTTGAAAAAGGAGATGCCTTTAAAAAAAATACCTCGACTATCCTCCCTCATCATAAAGATGTCACTGCGCATAAACATTGTAAATTGATACTTCTCCAGAATTCTTCGGGTGTGGCTCTCTGTCCCTCACAAATCACGAAGGTTACCACCCTCTCCAGATGGAGTGAAAATGGATGACGAAGGATTGATGCTGAGGGGAGACGACGAATGGATCATGTTTCTACAGATGAACAACATCCAAGGTCGAAGTTTCAAGCCTCTTTGTCTGGTAGTCGGAATATGGCAAAGAGCATCAGCCGATGTTTATGGAAGTGTTTATTTTTACATCTTAATGACATGCTGTGCGGAATGATCTCATCTTGCCCTACTCAATCTCAATGCTTCAAAGGAAGAGTGTTAAATAATATAACCCATAGAAACAAAGTTTTATATATATATATATATATATATATATATATATATATATATATATATATATATATATATATATATATATATATATATATATATATATATATATATATATATATATATATATATATATATATATATATATATATATATATATATATATATATATATATATATATGCATTGCCAAATTTTACGTTCCATTATAACTTATTGAGCTAGTGTTTTCATAGTGTTTGACCACTAGTAAAAAAATACCCTGACTTTTGTACCCGAAACTTGATTGAAAACATTGTCATGAACTATGAGTGTATTTGCTAAGATTCAGTTCGATTGGATGACAGCAAGTGGGTTAATGAGCCCTCCGAAGTTTCAACTACAATAGAGGGAAGGTTTTAGTCATTAAATATAGCCAAATTGAACGTTTTGAAACTAAACTTGGTATCTGGATGATAAGAACGGGATTAAAAGCTGATAAATCTGATGTAAGGAGATAGAAGCGTGTGTAAAAAAGGCCTTTTAGTGACAGTGGTAGCCCTAAAACTTTATACAATGCACAGGGCACCCAGCAGTCCTACTTTTTAGTAGGAAAGTAGGAAAAGTCCTACTTTTCCTACTTTTTCAAAGTTTCTTTTATATAATTTATACTACGTGCCAATCGCGCACAATTTTTTTTTTTTTTTTGCTTGTGGTTTCCCTGAAAGCTGGGTTTTGCAATCTACACACAGTAAATATTGGGTTTTGCAATCTACACATGGTCCACAATGTCTTCAGAAAAGCAGTAAATGATTTCATTGTAGACTTGCACTACTTCTTTAAACAGTCCCCTGCCAGAGTTGAGGAATTAAAAGATTTGCAAGTTGAACTTGGATTCAAGAATCTTAAGCTTGTTGAAAGAAGGTGGCTGAATCTTGGTCCTGCGTTAGACAGGCTTGTCTTTTTGGCCCGTGGTTTCTGAATATTTTTTAAAAAGGTTGCCCAAAAGAGACCTAAAGATTTCTGAAAACGCTTGTTATTTGAGGATTGTGATGTGTCTGAAAAGGCCCAATGCTACTTTGGCGAAAGTACACTTCCTTCTCCCTTTGGCAAATACCCTGCAACCTTTATTAGCTCTTTTTCAATGAGAAGGACCTTTGATACATCTTGTGCATGAAAGGATGGATTCCTTAGTAAGAAAGTTGTATGGCCATTTCTTAAAGATAATGAAATTTAAAAAAAAATTAGTCTACAAGAACTGTAGCTGTTAAAGTTTCCGGCAATAGACTTTGAACTTGACGAGGATGAACTTGAAATTGGTGTTCAATCTCAAAAGTATTTGACAAAGGTTAAGGAAACTCTTTAAAAAGAGTTGACGGTATTAATGCGAAAATGTCTAAAAAATGTAGCTCAAGAATTTCTAGAGAAAACCCTTTCACTTAATATTGTGATAAAAGAAGCAAGGTGTCTGAAGCCAGAAAATATATCCAAGTCCTGGTCTTTAAAAGCAGTTAAAAATCTTTCATCCAATGTTCACCTAAGCCCTCCGTTAAATGTTGACTTAATAGGTGATGAGTGGAGGGTTTTGCAATATGAGAACATTCCAAAAGACTGGTACACGTGCGAAATTGAAGATGAAGTATTTCTTAGACGGATTGATTACTTCTTTAATAACATCTTCTCTCTTAGGAATGATCTAGGACAGGAAAATATCCTGAGCTTACAAGATTGGTTAAGGTTATCCTCGTGCTTCCGCATGGAAATGCAGATATGAAACGAGGGTTTTCTCAAACATCAAACTTCTTGAAAGACTCCAGCTTTACTCCAGGTCTCACTCAAGCTTTAATAAGTGCACTACAAACGACAAAAGATGGATTAACGGTATACAATAAGTGTCATTTAGTCCGAATTCCTAGAGAATTTATAAAAAAGGGTGCATCAGCATATAAGTCATGTATGGGAAAAAATTGAAGAAGATTAGAGGATTGCATCTGAACTAAAACAACAAAAGGAAGGAGACCAGAAAGAGCTTGAAAGAAAGAAGGTAGATATGGAGAAGAAAACACTAACTGCTAAGGAAGCAATTCGTAAAGAAAGGTCATTAGAAAAAGTAAAAAAGGAAGCAACAATTGAGATGGACACTTACGAAACATAAGTTGATGAAGTGAATGAAAGAATATCTAGGGGTGTGGAACATCGCAGAACTTTCAATTACACTATATTACTGATGTGAATTTGTGTCATTTACCGATTTTATATTTCCATCATTCGTTTAGAAAAAATAGCCAGTTTGGCGATATACTTTTCGATAATTCTTATATTATTCTTTCTTATAAGGGAAACTGAAAAGAGGAGAAAAAACCGATCATTCATAAGCTATGTTCAAGCAAAGAGAACTCTGTGTTAAAGGCATTCGTTTTTCCACTTTTTACGCCATTGAAGCATTTTTAAGGGAATTTAGGAGGTGGGGATGTTTATGACACTTTAAGAGGCATTAGCACAGCAATTTTTATCGAAATCGTTTGAGCCGTTTTTTAGCAATCATTGAAAAAAAAATATTTTTTCAATGGCAGCTACCTTATGCGCATGCACGATTTGGACGAAAACTTTAATGGTAGGTCATTGGGCCCTCACCAACCTGTTCACCAAATTTGAACAACGTTGGTCAATTTGTTCGGAAATTATGCTGACCACGTGCACAGACATTTTTTCTAGATCACTTTTTTGAGATCAGGATGTTCCAAAACGCGGAGAGAGGCAAAAAAAATCAATTTTTTTTCTTCTTTTGACCGAATCCTATACTTTTATTACCCTATGTATTACATATGGGTAATTGAAAGTAAAAAATGCACAAAAAAAAAAAAAAAAGGATTTAAAGGGTGTGTTAATTGGACAAACAATGCTGGAGGTTGCTTGCAAAACTGTTCAGGAAGGGATTTCCCATTTAAACCAAATCAGAAATGAGCAAAAGGAAATTGAAAAGACTAAAAGAACAATGTTGTAGACTTTTTTTGCTCTAGTCAAAGTTAAAAACAAAAGAAGTGAAAATAACATATTTATTGTATGACTAGCTGAATACCCGTGCTACGCTACGAAATTTGAACGTGTGCAATATTTTAGCTAGCTATGAGGCCTCGCATTGCGGAAATCCGTCATTGGAGTATAGGACCCAGTTTTTGGTGCTTCGCTCGCAGGTAGGTTCATCGCAACGTTAAATCGAGCTCGGTTCGTTCGCTAAAAAGTTCATTGACACATAAGTACAGACTTACTTCACTCGCTGAAAGGTTCATTACTATGCAAGAATAGGCTCGCTTCCCTCGCTGATAGGTTCATTGTTGCGTAAGCATAAGCTCGCTTCACTCACTAAAATCTATAATTGCTGCGTAAAGCCTTAATATTAGAAGCCACTCCCCTGTTGAGACACACAAAAATTCCCCCCCCCCCCCCGTTAATACAATAAGACAACACCCCTTTAAGATTATTTTAACATATGTTTGTGAAAAGCAAAATTAAAAGGCCAAAACTACTTATGTTGAAACTTTCAATGCTCTAGGCTTGTTAGAAGTCGCTTTTTGTGAAAATATATTAATTAAAAAAATTAATCAAATTAAAATTTTAACGTTTTTTTTGTCATTAATCCAATTCGAATGCCAAAACTACTTGTGACGAAAATTTCAGAACTGTAGCCCAAGTAGAAATCGTTTTGTAAAATATTTGTTAATTATTAAAAAAGAACTAAATAAAAATTTAAAAATCTGTTTTTCAAAAGTCCAATTAGAAAGCTAAAACTACTTATGTTGAAAATTTCAGAGCTGTATCTCTATTTGAAGTCACTTTGTAAAAAAAAAAAAAAAAAATTAAAATATTATTTAAAATAGAACTAATTAAAATTTTAACATTCTGTTTGCCATACATAAAATTAGAAGGCCAAAAGTTCTTGTGTTGAAAATTTAAGAGTTCTACTCCAATTTTAAGTAGGTTTCTATAGAGCCACAGACACACATCTTGTTTTATTATTATAGACTACTAATGGTTTGCTTTGCGTTAAATGTTCCTTCTGAAGTCATCCATGCCTGTTTTTTATTTTTAAGTTTAATTTTATATTTAACTAGTATAACCTATCCAACTGGTGCTGAACCTGCGCTTTTTTTACGAGATTTGCATTTAATTCTTTTTTAAATAGTATACTTAATATACATTTCACTTGATCTCTAGAATGTTCATTTTAAAATAAAAATATTGTTGACAAATTAGTATGCATTTGAAATAGATGTTTTTGTTTGTTTCCTACTTTAAGGAAAACAAATCCTACTTTTCTTACTTTTCAGCAAAATTGTCCTACTTTTTAAACTTAAAAATCCACTGGGAGGCTTGAATGCATTATTATGGACACCGCTTTTATCTGTCAAATTTCAAAGCGACTGGATGTGGATAGCGAAAAGTGAGTCTTTTAGTGAAAGTAACAGCCCCAAAACTTGATAGAATGCATTGTCATTGATATCGAATCTATCAGTTACCTCCGCAGATTTGCCCCCCCCCCCCCCCATCGACAATCACACCCACACACAAAATCGAAGTTATTATAAAGGATTTACGAAAGACTTTTTTGGATTGTTGCCTCGAGACAAAATCCGCAGCGGAAACATGATTGTTGGTCGGTTGTTTTCAGATTATCTGGCGCCGTCAGCAACACGAGGGCTACAATGCACCGAAACGTTCTTCATTAGACAAGCCAACATACATTTACAAACACCCATGCCTAACACGGGACTCGAACCCGCAACCTCGCGATCTAGAAGCTAGCACGCTAACCACTATACCGTTTGGTCGGCTTTAGGCAAGAAGGAGACGGTTGATTTGGCGAGTCATTTTTAAAAAAAATGAAGTAAAGCGTGGATGCAAAAGATATTATCTAAAAGAAGGACCCATTTACAGGGGCATACTGACCTAGGGTTGCCAGGGGCAATCATCCGCTTCAGAGAAACTTAACACAATCGTTGGCCTTGCATCGAATTTCCGCATCAAACCTAGTGGTCCTCTGGAGTTGAGGCATCAAATCATGTTGGGAGTGAGAGTCACCTCTGGAGTGCAAAGAATTAAGTTTAAAAGAAAAAGCAAAAAGTTAAGTTAAAGTAAAAAGCAACGTAATATACATATGAAACTGTGTTTCACGCTGCTTTTCAAGTACTTACAAGTTGGTCATTCTATTTTAAGTTTGTGCAATTTCATTTGCTGTTTGACTAAGTGTAGAAACACGTCTTAAAATATTAAAAGACAAAAAAAGTGTTTGAAAACTAAAGTGTATTACAACAATGTTGCACTAAAGATTGTCGTGCGATATTTTAGACTAATTATTGCTTATACTGTTGCACAAATTGTCTGTATATATTGTAAATAGTGACGTATTATTTCAAAATTCTATTGTAATTTATTTTTATCCTATTTTATTTAGTATTTAATAGCGATTATACAAGTTAGAAAAAGGTGGCAACACCTAAAGTAATCGAGAAGTTTCGAGATATTTCGTTTCCGATAAATTGGCTGGAAATTTCGAGAATGTCTCACGCGCTTGTATATAAAGGACTGGAGAACGGGAAAGTTTTCAGATTGACTTCGGAGTTCGTTGAAAGCTGATCGCTTTATTTACCTATTGGAGTGAGCTTGTATAATCGCTGAATTCGAAGTTATTTTTGTTGAAGCTTGTGTTGAAGCTTGAGAGTAATTAAACTGTTGCCTGTGAATAAATTTTGTGAGTTTTCGGAAGAGAGAATAAATATTTTTAAACCGTGAAAACTGTGCCATCATTGCCTCAGTGGGAAAATTCATAACAGTGGTGTCAGAAGTGGGATCTCGTAATTTTGAATGCCGACAACTAGAGGAATGATGGAAGACCAAATGAAGCAGTTGATGGAAATGATTGCTGGAATGAAGGCCCAACAAGAATGCACTGCCGCCGAAATAAAATCCGAAATGAAAGCCTGCCAAGAAACCACCGCAGCCGAACTTTCCGCTACGATTGCCGCCGGTCAAGCCCGCCAAGAAACGACGAATGCCGAACTCGCCGCCGCCATTGCCGCCAGTCAAGAAGCGACATCATTAGATATTAAAGCTTTAGCATCCAAGCAAGAATCATCTTCTGCGTCCGTTGATAGATTTATAGAGCGCACAGAGAGTGTTCTTCAATCAATGAAGGCGGATATTTTGGATGTCAGAGAAGATCTTAAGACGGTGAGAAATGAAGTTGAAGAAAAAGTTTCCACCATGCAAGAAAAAGTTTCCACCTTAAAGGAAGAGCAAGACAAATTCATTGACGTTGTAGAAGAAAGGTTGCGAAAAATGGAAACGCGTGAAGCTGTGGCCATAGCGTCACCTAATTGGGATAACGCTTCCATCCCCTTTATGGCGCCGCGCTCTAACATCAAAGTGGCCACTTTCGATGGGAGGTCGTCTTGGCGCGTTTATCAAACGCAGTTTGAAATGATTGCTTCTGCGAATGGTTGGGACGATACTTCGAAGGCATTCCATCTCGCAGCATCTCTTCGAGGTGAAGCTGCTGACATTTTACAGACACTACCTGAAGAGAAGCGGGGAGAATTCGTGGCGCTGGCAAGTGCGTTGGAGTTAAGGTTTGGGGAGCAGCATCTAAAGGATTACAACAGACTGCAATTGAAAGTGAGACAGCAGAAGGCCAATGAAACTCTTCAAGAATTGGCATCGGATATAGAAGGACTGTCGCTCCTCGCTTTCCCTGACTGTTCCCCGGATGTACGAGACGATCTTTCTCTGCAGTATTTCATCGACGCTATTCAAGATCCCGATGTGCAGCAGGCGGTAAGGTTATCTCAAAACAGAAACCTGAAGTCGGCCCTCGTGTACGCCATGAGAGTGGAAGCCGCGCAGCTAGCTTCTGGAAAAGACCGACGATATGTGCGTGGTGCATTAGCCGAGGATTCATCTGACTTTTTCACCAGTAAGCTTCGAGAACTGGAAAGCAAAATTGATAGAATGATGAGAAGCTATCCCGGAGCCAGGGATCGAAGGACCAGAGTCGTTTGCTGGCACTGCAAACGGGAAGGGCATCTACGACGAAACTGCCTTGATTTGAGAAAGAGAAGGGATAACGCTACCACGGATTCTCCACAACTGAATTTAAGAAGATGTCATCTCGCAGGGCAGAAGCTGCAATGTAGAACAGGTGAAACCCCGACCAGTCGTTTCCACGTTTCATCTCGACAAGGAGGAAGCCAGGGTTTATTCGTGAAGGGGGAGATCAACGGAACTCCATGTCGTCTAATCGTCGATTCGGGAGCGAACGTAACGATCGTAAGGACGGACGTGGCTCGTCGCCTGAACAGCCGACTCCTCTACACAGCGCCCTCTGTTTCTCTACAAACTGTGTCTGGTGGTAATATCTCTGTGCATGGGAAATTGCAAGTGGACATTGCCCTTGGATTTAACACCTACAAGCACACCGTTTATGTTGCCGAAATTGTAGATCCGTGCATTCTCGGACTAGACTTTTTGAAGAAAAATGGGATTACGCTGAATTTTGAGAAAAGCCAGCTGCAAACATGGAGAGGCGAAGTTCCTTTGCACGATCTAGACATGAAAGAGCTGTGCGTATATCGGATTGTAGCTCATGAAGACAATGTCATAGAGAATGCTGAAGAGTCCACATCTATGGAAAGTACCTCTCCAGCCTCGGAGAGAGAACCGAAGAAAGCGACGTTGATGAAACCCTCCCAGGAAGTGGTTCATGTGGAAATGGACAAAGTTAGTGACAAGGGAATCGACATCCGTACTCCTGTTACAAGCATCGAACGGAGGTCCCGGGATCTATCAGCTGCACCCGTGGATGATTCGGACGCAATCTCAAAATCATATAACCAGCAAGATGGGGATCAGAAACTTTCACCGCTTCTGTTGGCATACGGGAGTGCAACTCACGAGACCACCGGATTTTCTCCATCTCTAACGATGTGTGGAAGAGACCTTAGGCTCCCCAGCAACCTCCTCTTTGGACAACCACAGGACACTCCTTCCTCGCCTGTCCAGTATCTAGATGATCTGCAGGCACGTTTGGAAGCCGTACATCGGTTCGCCAGAGAGAGAAACAACATCAGGACGGAGCGCATGAAGGTCCGCTACGATGCCAAGGCCACGGAACGTTCATTCCAGGAAGGTGACAAGGTGTGGTTATGGAATCCTAAACGTCGGAAAGGACTCTCCCCTAAGCTCCAGACGAACTGGGAAGGGCCGTATGTGGTCCTTAAGAAGATCAACGACGTCGTGGTAAGGATTCAACGGACACCCTCCTGTAAACCTAGAGTTGTACATAACAATAGACTAGCCCCATATTATGGTAGAAGTGATTGAATTGCCTTTCCTCTTAAGGACTTCACTGCCCGGGACGTGCAGTCTTTAAGAAGGGGGAAATGTTGCACAAATTGTCTGTATATATTGTAAATAGTGACGTATTATTTCAAAATTCTATTGTAATTTATTTTTATCCTATTTTATTTAGTATTTAATAGCGATTATACAAGTTAGAAAAAGGTGGCAACACCTAAAGTAATCGAGAAGTTTCGAGATATTTCGTTTCCGATAAATTGGCTGGAAATTTCGAGAATGTCTCACGCGCTTGTATATAAAGGACTGGAGAACGGGAAAGTTTTCAGATTGACTTCGGAGTTCGTTGAAAGCTGATCGCTTTATTTACCTATTGGAGTGAGCTTGTATAATCGCTGAATTCGAAGTTATTTTTGTTGAAGCTTGTGTTGAAGCTTGAGAGTAATTAAACTGTTGCCTGTGAATAAATTTTGTGAGTTTTCGGAAGAGAGAATAAATATTTTTAAACCGTGAAAACTGTGCCATCATTGCCTCAGTGGGAAAATTCATAACAATACTTTACACACAACGTAATATTCATTTCAACAGGTATCATATGAAAAAGAAAAAATAGATGTTCTTTCATATGGCCAATAAATTTGAAATTAACAAAATAAAATTTTAAATGAAGAAATTGCATTTTTTTATGCGTTTCGAAATTATAGAAAGAGTTAAAAAGATTCACAGATAATTTTTTTTAATTAAAACTAAATTATCAGTGTGTATATAGAAAATGAATTAAATCATAGATTATTACATCATTAATTCTGTTGAATTCACAATTTTAGCCTCTTAGTCTTAAAATTAAAAAAAATATTCAGATCCGTTTTATTAGCACCATTCATGTCTATTGTTTGCATATCGAGAGATGTGCATGATTATGAAAATAAATTTGATTTGTTTTCAAATTCCATTACGACAATCATATCCAATTGGTTGGTTTTATCGGATATTAGCGCTAAAATTTCTATGAGGACTATATTGCATTGATTCAAATTTGCATCTCATAGGAGAGAAAATTCATCAGGCAATCCGATAGGAGACTATCTATCACAATCGCTATCGTATCTACTTTGAAAAGAAAGAGAGACTGAAGAGCGTCAAGACTTGATTCGCAAAAATTTTTACTTTCTTGGAATGTATTCTGCCTCTCCAGTGAGGATCACCCCCTGGCTTTTGATTAAATTATTAAAAAATAAATTAGAAAAAGTGGTAAAATTCACATAAAAATGAAGTACCTAGTACCAAACGAGAAAAAAACAAAATGAGGCCTGTCAAAGTAAATTGTTTAGTTCAGATATCTTAAGTCTCGATCAAATCACAAAAAATATTACCATGACCGTTCTTCTTTGGTTTGTTTAGAACTGGACGGTTCTTTAGGCAACTTTAAATTGACAAACAATTCACTTTCTAGATCATGAAATGGTCTGTGTGAAGATTATGAAGAACTCAATACAAGTTGATCAATCATTAGGTTGTTGGTCAAGTTGAGTCGAGTTAGGTTGGTTGAACTCCCGGCTGGGAGTGGAAAGGAAGGACTTTGTGAACTAGCACCTGCCTCAGCGTACATATGTGAGAGAACCACCTCTCTGGAACAGGTTGAAGTAAAAAAAAAAAAAAAAGAACTAATAAAAAAAAAAAAAGGGGGGGGGGGGGATTGAGTCGAGTTAAAACAGTAATGTCAACCAGCCGAAGAGCAATGTTCATTGCCACAGTTTTTTTCCTCCCCTCTTTCTTTCAAATATTTCCCATAACCAATAAAGAAGTTTTCCATTGAATCTTTTGTGTCCAGAGGCGGCTTTTTCGCGGCATCCCTCAATTATTGCCCTTAGGGTGACTTCAGTGGATGCATTTCACCACTTTCCCTTTCTAAACATAGAAAGGATGTCAAAGAAAAGGTTGTAAAGTGTCGCTACTCCCCCCCAGTCTCGTAGATGACGAAAGGAGATAGTGACAGGGGATCTTTTTATTTTGCTGGTTTTCCAAAGCCAAACGCCGACCAAACGGTATAGTGGTTAGCGTGCTGGCTTCTAGACCACGAGGTTGCGGGTTCCGAGTCCCGTGTAAAGGCATGGGTGTTTGTAAATGTATGCTGGCTTGTCTAATGACGAATGTTTCGGCGCGCTTTATAGCCCTCGTGTTGCTGACGGCGCCAGATAATCTGAATGCAACCAACCAAAGCCCAACTAGCGCACTCCGCTGCAGTGATATTTCCATAGGTCAGGCCCAAGCTCATACACCTATTATTGGTGTTAGGATAAAACTAAGGAAATATGTTTCAACCAGAAACATTTAATTTCAATTGAAAATGTATATTTAATAACACCTACTCTTACTTACTTAAACTCAATAAATAAAAATAATGGAAATGGGTGGCGTTAGGAAGGTGAATGGGTGATGCTTGTATTCCCTTAGTTGCTTAAATTTTTATAAAAGTGTAGAAAAAGTCAAAATTCACCGGAAAAAATAAGCCGCGTGCACTGGCACCGGAACCAGTATGGCAGCTGCCATACCAACTTTTTCCAAATTATATTTATTGATTTATTTTTAGAAATAGTATGATGTTTAAAAAATCAATACTGTTATGAATTTTTTTCATGTTCAAACAACGTATCAGTTTGATTTTCCCAATACCTGGGAATAAAATAAATATTTCCCAACATCTGATAAAATATAAAAATGCATAATTCTGTGATCTCAAAGCACTCGAAAAGCTATTACAAAATATTAACATTCTGCACCATCACCAACCAGTTTAATCCGTCAGAATCACAGGTTTGCTTCGCTTTTTTGGATTGTCAAAAAAAACGCATTTTGTATAGTCAATTGTTTCTTCCTCTTGAATGAATCCATTAGGTACGGCGAGAGGTTTACAAATAAATTGTTTTAAATGTGTGTTATAAAAATTAGAAGAAAAAAAAAAAAGAAAAAAAAACCCGATACATCATTTTTGTTGATAAATCGGTTTGCGTTCCCTTTAAAATTAGAGGAAGGGAAACATTCTTCAAGGAAAGGGCGCTAAGAACTGTGTATGCCAGACCACAGTTTTGTTCTTTCTGAGAGCCATGGACGTGTATATACGTCCTTTGATACCCAGTTTTTCCAGCAATACACAACATTTTTAAATTCAAAAGTAAATTTTAAAATAAAATATCTTTTAAATATTTTTATTAGGATGATGGTTTAAAACCCATTTAAAATAAATAAAATAAAAAATAATTAAAAAAAAAAAAAATGCTCAGAGGTTTAGAAATGTAGATAGTTGGCGTAAATTTGAGTGTGGAAGTTTCAGTCCATATTCATCACGAAGTTTCAGTCCATATACAAATTTGAAGTCTGGATTTCATCCACAAATACAGATCATTCGTTGATTGGTTGGTTGTTTTCAGATTATCTGGCGCCGTCAGCAACACGAGGGCTATAATGCGCCGAAACATTCGTCATTAGACAAGCCAACATACATTTACAAACACCCATGCCTAACACGGGACTCGGAACACGTAACCTTGTGGTCTAGAAGCTAGCACGCTAACCACTATACCGTTTGGTCGGCAGATCATTCGTTTAAGAAGAAGTTAATTGGCATTGGATAAATCATAGCTAGATGTAAATATATGTCATTTCATTTCTAACGAAGGAGCAATGGTCATGTGCGGGTTGCCGGGCCTCTTTCAAGTACTTGAACTTTCCTGCTCAGCTCTGAAGTGGTGGATCGCAAATGAAATCAAAGTTCTCACGAAAGAACTTTTTAGTTTTCGTACTTGGCTTTGCGTTTAGTGTCACGTAAAGGAAAAAAAAAATACCAATTACAAAAAAAATTTAGGTGAGGGAACGCCGTTCCTCATTCTAAAAAAATAGAGGCACGCACGTACATTTCTTCGTTGAAGTTAAGAGGAAGTCCTAGTAAGGACCATTCCCTTATACACGCTATGTTACAATCCTCCAACCCAGTGCATTTAGAAACTACTTTCGATAAAGCCTTGAACTTTTATGAATAGGTTCGAAAATGATAACTTAATGAAATAACATTAATTAAAAGCTCGAAAATAGCGTCTTATATATTTTATTTTATATTTGAAATCCTTACGTTAATGCATATACAGGGGCTCCACCTGACATTTTAATTTTCATTTATAATAGATCGACATTAAATGAAATCCATTTGTGTTATTTCATTAAGTTATCTTTTTTCGTACCAATTCACCAAATTTCAAGGTGTTTATAGAAAGTAGTTTCTAAATGCACTGGGCTAGAAGATTGTAACATAGTGAGTATAGTGAATGATCCTTTTAGTGCCGCCAAAACGGCGAAAGACATTTCCAGTGTAAAAGGTTGGTTGGTTTGTGCACTCAATGACCTATTTTTATGCACAATGGCTGCTAGTCAGGCAGGAACCTACAACTTAACGTGGATTCTGAACAACAATGAACATATTTGCCAAACCCGGCACCTATGCATGCGAGGTCAGAACGTTAACCATACGACCGTCAGCTAGGCCTAGTGCAAAATAGTCATAGGTTAATGCAAGTACTCTAAGAAGGACACTGAATTTTGCTGGGTATAACGGCAGAGTCCAAAAAAGAAAGCCTCGTCACGAACGTCTGCAATTTTCCAAATTCTTCAAAGACCACTCCATAGAGAACTGGGAAAATCGTTTATCTACTAATGAATTGAAGCATTGATACATCAAAAATGCTAAAAAATTTAGAGGATTGCAAAATTTTGAACTACAACAAAGAAATATAGTGGCGCCAGTGGAGGATGCGAAATGGTTTGATGATCCATAGCGGCTTCAGATGTAGGTGAATTTGCTTTTGCAGGCTCAAAAATTAATAGTTTTGTCTACTTAGATATACTGGAACAAAATTATTGTAAAAGTACAGTACGCAAAAAAAAAAAAAATCCGAAAGATGGCTATATCTTCGGTTCTAACTATCGTAGAATCTTGCTGTTCGCACCAAAATGTTTTGTTTACGATTTTCTATATTCAGGTGCAATTTTTTTTTCTTAGGGGGCTGTATACTAAGTAAATTTAACTCTATCTTTAAACATTTTAACACGAATCCCTATTTTTTATGTCTTCATTCGATTTAGAATACTTAGTTTTCCCTAAATACCAATTTGCAGTTCATTATGTTGATAAATACGTCACTTATGAGCGAAAATGTTTTGGTTGGTCTTGAGGGCAAATTTCTTTAAAGCAGGGAAGAAGCAAACGTTTTGCGTGCTTCAAGACGTAATCTATTACATGGTCCCTTAAAGTGAGCTTTTTTATATTTTTGCTAAAATATTGTGAACCAAAAGTCAAAATGGAATGTAAAACATTTTGGAGGATTTTTCGACCATGATAATTGTAATGGCAGCAAAAAAAATAAAAAATTTTGATTTAAAAAAAATTAAAACTTGTTTTTTTAATTAATAATTATTAAAAATCTGTTGAATACCAAAGTTGCATTTTATTTATGTTAGGCCTTTAGAAAATTATCGTTTGAAACAAAAATTACTAAAATATATTAACTATTTAAGAATTTATGGGAAAAAAAAAACATTTTCTTTTTAACATTAATTTGCCATTTTTTTTAACATCATTTTAATTATTAACCACTCATGGGAAAATTATGAAATTTGGTAATTAGACGGGTTTTTTAATTCTAAATCTAAATATGGTATAATAGTATGGGGTTGCTATTGAACTTTTTAAAGTTTGGTTTTAATACGTAGATGACCCCTCTCATGATAAAAAAAAAAATTAAATACGATTAATAAAGACTTTCTACGATTTACAACGGAACTTGACTTTTGTTATTTCATCACTTAGAATACAAGATATAGCCATCATTCGGATTTTTTCATAACTGAATTCGCCAACCCAATCCCCAGATTCGGTTGGTTGGTTTGTACGCTCAACGACATATATTCATGCACAATGACGGCTAATCAGGCCGCGACCTACAGCTTAACGTGGATTCCGAACCACAACGAACATCCATGCCTAACCCAGTCCCTAGATTTGATTTCGATCGAATATGTCCCAGGAATAATAAAGCAAAATTTAAAACTGTTGCAAGCACAAGATATCACTTCGATATGTATTGAAAACGGTGTTGAAATTCATTGGTTTGACAAAGTTTGTTAAAGTTAAAAAACATTTCACTGTACGATGACTTTTGTTTTATTACTTTTCTCTTTGATAAAACAAAATATTTTTAAATTAGGTATTTTTGATATTAATGCAAAATTTTTAAAATCATATTTACCCTTGGGGATGTATAATTTGTTTTACATAAAACTAATTTTTTGAAATTTGAAGGTGTACGTTCACTTTTGACGCTGACTGTAAGTAGTTTTCCGTACGATGAAACTTAACGTTAATATATTCGTTTATCGCATAACACGTAAAATCTCGATTCTTTTTTTGCATTTCTCCATGTTTTGGAACACCTTGATTTCAAAAAAGTGATCTAGAAAAAATGTCTGTCTGTGGTCAGCATAACTCCCGAACAAATTGACCTACCATGTTCAAATTTGGTGTGCGGGTTGGCGGTGGCCATGGGACCCATCACTAAAGTTTTCGTCAAAATCGCGCATGCGCATAAGGTAGCTGCCATTGAAAAAAGCATGTTTTTCAGATTGCTAAAAAAAGACTAACGATTTTGGTCAAAATCACAGAGGTAATGCTTCTCATGTGCTCTAAACATCCCCACCACAGCAATTTCAGTAAAAATGTCTTAGTAGCGAAAAAAGTTGAAAAACGAATGCCTTCAACAGAGTTATCTTTGCTTGAGCATAGCTCATCAACGATCGTTTTTCCTCCTCTCCTCAGTTTCACTTACAAGAAAGGATAATACAAGAAAAATCGAAACTATATTGCCAAAATCCCCATTTTTTTTTTTTTTTTTTAAAAGACCCACATAAGAAGTATCGGAAAAAATATCGCCTAGCTAGCATTTTTTTCTTAAAACCGTAAATCACACAAATCCACATCAGTATTATTGGGTAAATGAAAGTTGTGCGATGTTCCACACCCCTAGTTCTTTTTTTTTTATGGCTTTCATAATTGGAGACGAAATTTAAAGATGTTACGAAAGCATTTCTCAAGTTGAAACAGGAAAAATGTTCGAGTGATCAAATTTCCAAGATTTAAAAAAAAAAAAAAAAAAATGCAGCTATGTAAGGAGACTATTACAATTTAATCTTTTTTCAGAATTGATTTTTAGCACGAGTAATGTATATGCTCATCTAAAGTTGTGGGTTAAAAAAATTATACAGCTTAAATCCATTTTTGAACCTCTCGTAACACCCACATGGCATATTTTTCTAAATTACATTTTTAATAAATTCCGCTAATTTGTTGTTTCCAGATTATCTGGCGCCGTCAGCAACGCTGTAATGCGCCGAAACATTCGTCATTTAACTAGCCAACATATATTTACAAACCCCCATGCCTCACACGGGACACGAACCCGCAACCTCGAAATCTAGAAGCTAGCACGTAAATTCCGCTAATGTTCAGAAGCTTGTCATGTTTTATGATCTGCAATTACTGTATCAGGAGAATAGCTCCAACTAAACAGTCAGTAGTAGCTAGCTATAAAACCAAGACTTGCCGTTTCAGAATTGGGGTGATGCTTGAGGGAGATTGGCATCCAAAGTCTATGAAGTAAATGTCTTTCTTCTTGTCGGTACTTAAGGATTAAACGTCCTACTTTTTCGCCAAACAGAATCCTCGCCAAATGTTCATTTTCTTTCTTGTTGGCACAATGGAAAAAGAAAAAAAAAAAAAATGATTTCAAATGATTAACGTACATTACATATGTTGACTTCTTTAGAAGATCGAAGAAAACATTTTGATAACTACAATTAGTCAACTATATTTGAGAAACTTTTTGTTACGGCAAAAAGACGATGATATATTAATTTCAATAAATAGTTTATTCGATCTGTGACTTTGTAAACGCAAATGCTTTAAAAAAAAAAAGAAAAAAAAAAAAAAAAAAAAAGACGTCCAATCCTTAAGTACAGGCTAGTCTAGTTTCCATAGCAACAAACAACAATGTAGCGGGAGCTATTTTCGGTACAGACAAACAGTAGTTGAAATGAGTGTTTTAAAAACAGACAGTAAACATTCATATATTCTTTACTGTAATAAAATACAAGGAAATAAAACTCGAGACAATTCCATAAACAACACACACGGGTTCGTTCAATGTAAAAGAAAATGAGTTTTCCAAAGAAAATATACAACTGTAGACTAGTGAACTGTTAATTTTTTTTGGAAGCAAATAAATACACAATCTAAACCTGAATAAAGTATTCAGTAATATTTCACTACACGGAAAATATAGGAAGGTTGAACATCCTGTTATATAACAATATCAGATCATAAGCTCATAAAATACAAATAACTAACCCTTTCGGCCATAACCGACGTATATGCCCAGAGCTTAGATTTTGTTCCCTAATGGGGAAATTGATCCCACTTTTACATTTGCTGTCAGTATTTTCCACGAAATTAAAATCTAATTAAAGAAATTTATACAGATTTATGCCATGAAGATTACTCGGGTTTCAATTGGTCTATTTAAAAAAAAAAAAAAAAAAAAAAAAAAAAATTCTTTTATAGGAAGTACAACTAAATTTATGCCACAGTCTAAAATAGTTTTTATTGTTCTTATCAACAAATTCGCTGCCGATCACGTAACAGCACGGAACGTCGGGTTGTGATCCAGTAGCCTGTTCAGATCAGGCTGCGCAAAATCGGTTGGTTGGTTGTTTTCAGATTATCTGGCGCCGTCAGCAACACGAGGGCTATAATGCGCCGAAACATTCCTCATTAGACGAGCCAACATACATTTACAAACACCCATGCCTAACACGGGAATCGGAACCCGCAACCTCGCGGTCTAGAATCTAGCACGCTAACCACTATACCGTTTGGTCGGCCTGCGCAAAATCGGAGTTGCAGTTCTTTGCTGGAATTACCTGAAACTTAGTTTAAAAAAAAAACTTCCAGTTAACCTTATGGAGGAAGAGAAGATGTATCTGGTATTTAAGTCACGTGACAAATATTATTTCGCTAATTCCAGCAAGAACGAAAACTCCGATCAGGACAGACTACTAGGGAGTAACAAGACATTCCGCGCGTGATAGGCAGCGAATGTGTTAAGCAAAAAATTTTACCTATTTAGAAATTTGGAATAAATTGTTTTTGTTGGTCGACACGCTATCTCAATTGTATATATCAAGGAGGACAATTTATGTCATCAGTGATCACATATCTGCAAGATTATGTATGTTTATCAAATATATATCAATAGTAGTATTACAATATTTTAGACCAGAGGCCAAGATAAATATTATAGATGGCAATGCATTCTATCAAGTTTTGGTGGCTGTCTTTGTCAAAGCACGATTCCGTTACCGTTTTGGAATACCAATAAATCACATTCAAGCGATCACTGTCGAAACTCTTTCTTGCTGCACAAATTGTCTTAATCAGAATAAATAAAAGATATTTGGATGCGAGTGCATACACTCACATTCATTATTAATCATTAAATTTTGAAACATAGTTTGTCGCCCATTTTGCACGCTAGAAATACCTTTGATATTTAAAATTAGATGCTAATACCAAGCACACGCTGTTTACAGAATCGGCGTTGTGCTAATGAATATACAAGATTTATATTAAAACTTGGTTTTTATTACTTATAAAATAGGTGGTCAGCACAACTAAAAAGGTTGGGAATCGCTGCCCTGGACTAATGGGTCAAATAGTTCCAGTCAATCGGTATATAATGTCCCATGAGATAGATGTCCAGGAAAACTTCATATATACTAAACTCCAACTTAACTTGACATCACTAGACGATAGATCTTCACCGTGCTCTTAGGCAATTAATCCATTTTAGCGGAGTGAAGACATAATTCTCGCCAAACCTTATAGCCTTTTGTTCTCTAAAAGGTTGTGGTTTGGCGAACATTATGCTTTCACGCCGCCAAATACCTACGAGCCCTAAATACCTACGAGCACTGTGACGATCTACCGTCTAGTGATGTCAAGTTAAGTTGAAGTTTAGTTTAGTTAAATTTTAATGATGTAAAAGTTGGGCCGAAAGGGTTAAGCAAGTCCAAATTGAAAAGACACAAATAAATTTGTTTGTATCGAACCCAGACACTTCAAAAAAAGACTCACAAGCAACGAGAAAGTGATTGACTAGAATTTATCACAGAAGTCTACTGTTAAGCCAGTTTTGATATTAGTCACATCTACACACACACATGATATAGACAAACAGGAAAGATGCAGAGCGGGAATCGCATTGGACTCCAATGCATTTAAAAGAGATCATCAGTCAATCCAAAGTTGAATACGATATCTTCGAAATAGTACCCTTTTCACTTATAAATTTGTTTTTAATTGAATTTTTAGATTTCAGAGGGCGCAGTGAGTTAGAAAAAGAATTTTGGAGATAATTTCAGGATATTTTAGAGATAATTTCAAAAATTTTAGGTATAGTCCTTAGAAATTTCAGGGGTAATTCCAAAAAATTTAGGCATATTTCTTTTAAAGTTGACATAGTCTCCTAACACATACCTTCTTTTCAAAGTATGTTTAAATACAGGCAAAAACCTGCAAATTTTTAAAAAATTTAATAACTAAAATCTCAGAAATGATTTTCTGGTCTGGAGATTTTTAGCTGGTTTTGGAGGAAAATCGGGGAATTTCCAAGTTTTTAATTTTTTTTTGGAATTATCGAAAAATGTTAAGTACAATTTTAGGGAGAAATAAAAATTTAAGGAATTTAAGGACACCTGAGGCTTTCATTCTTTTTTAATCCTCTAGGGGGTCTAGTGCATGATTTTTAATTTTTTTTTATGATGTAACTAGCAGTCATGCAATTAATGTTGATTACAAAAAGTATACCAATAAAAAAATATTTTTAGGTATAAACAAGCTTAATTTGACTGATATAATTAATTTCAAATTAAAAAAAAAAAATACATATTAATCACTTAAATTATACTCCCAAGTTATATAGCGTATATGCTATACTATGCACTAGAGAGTTAACAAAGGTTAAAAGTATTGATGGAATAAATTTTGAAACATAGTTTGTCGCACATTTTGCTGATAGAAATGTTTATGATATTTAAAATTAGATGCAGACACCAAGCCAATTTAGAACAGTTAACTTTGGAGCAATTGAACAATCCTACATTGATTCGTTATATCAAATTATAAATTGGTATATAATATTAAATTAAAGAACATTTTATAAGTTTTTAAAAACATTTTACTCCATACATCTTTTATTAAAAATTATTAGTAAAGTGAAAATATCAAGACGCACTAATTGTCGTCAAACTCGCCAAAATGGATCGTTTTTGTTTCATTGCAAAATCAGCATATTCCTTTTTTAAAAATTTGTGTACTGTTATCGCTATCTTGTTTAAATGGTGTAGCTGTACAGTAATTTGTATAAAAATTTAGCAGAAATGGTTAATCGTTTTTGTTTTGTTGCAAAATCAGCGAAATCTTTTTTGTAAAATGTGTGTACTGTTATAGCAATCTTATTTAAATGGTATAGCTATGCAGAAATTTGTAAAAAAAATTAGCAGAAATGATTATTAGGAATAGTTTTTATCAGGGACAACAATGCTGAGAGTGGTACTTCAAAAGATACTAAATAATTCCTTTATGTAGTTTTTGTTCCAATATTTTTAAATCTATTTTTTTCTTTGTTAATAGAAATATCTTAGCAGATACAGGGGGCGCAGTGTGTTTTTTAAAAAAATTAAGTAGGAATTTAAGGGATAGTTAAAAAAAATTCAGGGATGTTTCTTCTAAATTTTAGGGGCAATTCCAAAATATTTAGGGATAATTTAAAATTTTGTAAGGATATTTCTTTTAAAGCTTACATAGGTTATTAATACAGACATTTTTTTCAAAGCATGTTTCAAAACCAGCAAAAAAACTGCCTATTTAAAAAAAATTTAGTAGTTAAAATCTCAGGAGGAAGTATCAAATTAGAAGATCATCTGTTTTTTTTTTTGTGGGTTTTGCAGAAAAATTGGGGAATTTTCGAGTTTTTTTTTAAGAATTATCGAAAAATTTAAGTGGAATTTTAGGAACTTCAGGGAGAAATAAAAATTTAAGAGATACAGTCAAGCCCTGTTGACACGAAATCACTTAACATGAAACCCCATTTAACGCAAAGTAAAAAAAGGTCTCCATACTTAAAACTTAATGTTAATTTATTCGTTTAACACGAAATTCGATTAACCTGAAGAATTTCGGTGGCCCATCGACTTCGCATTATCAAGGTTTGACTGTATTAGGAATTTTAGGGTGTATGTGACCTCTGCAGATATTAAGAATATTTTCTAATGTAGGGCAGATTTAGACTTGATGATACTACTCTTAAACCAAAGAACATTTACCAACAGCAATTCTCCCAAAGTCCCGTTATTGTATGTTAATGAAATGACTCTGATTATTAGTAAAGTGCAGTTAGATCTTGTATAAAGTAAGGTAAATTAAGAATATAATAAATAATATATATATTCAATAAATATCCGTTTAACAAACGATAACATGTCACAGGATAGAACAAACAAAATAACTGCTGTAGATAAAAATATGGGTAAACATTTTGCACAATAAATATACAAAAGAAATACGAGATTCTTTAAACTAACAAAAACATTCAAGATAATAATACTTATCATTCTCTTTTTTTTTTTACAAAAGAAAAATAGATCATCTAAAAAGTAAACTAGTAAAAATCTGAAAAATAAAAGTACCGAGCACAAAAAAAAAAATGGCATCGTTAACAACAAAATACTCAAACAAAACGAGTTAAGAGTAAGCCCTAGTAAGGATCATTCCCTATACTCACTATGTTACAATCTTCTAGTTCAGTGCATTTAGAAACTACTTTATACAAGCACCTTGAAATTTGATACAAAAATTATCACTTAATGAAATGACATAAACTGTTGTCATTTAATGTCCATCTATTATAAATGAAAATTAAAACATATCAAATACTATTGCAGGTGTTGCCACTGCATATGCATTGACTTAAGGATTTCAAATATAAAATAAAATATATTAGACGCTATTTCTGAGTTTTCAGTTTATGTCGTTTCATTAAGTGATCATTTTTTGTACCTACTCACCAAATGTCAAGGGGGTTTTCTACAAAGATTTTTTTAAATGAACTGGGGCAGAAGAATGTAACGTAGTGAGTACAGGGAATGATCCTTACTAGGGCATCCTCCTAAAGTGATGGAGTAAAAAAAAAGACACGAAAAATCATTATTTCGATAAGTGCTTGAGATTACAAATGAATACGTCTTTAAACCAAGTACAGGGTCATTCAGAAAGGACTCTAACTTTGAAAGGACATAACTGAGAAACAGAGATAGACAGAAAAAAAGAGACAAGTTGTATGGAAGAGAGACAGGTATGGAAGTTTAAAAACACGGGTTTGCCAAATTGAAATATTGAGATGTGGCAACATATTGTGGTAAAGTCTGAGGAAAGAGCAAAAGGGCCCTACAATCCTTTTAAGGGATAGTGGAGCCCAAATGGCAGCTTTTGCAGAATGCAGACAGATTTTCAGTCTATAATAAAAAAAACAAATAGTCTGTGTGTGGATCTGTAAAAAGCTACTCACAATAGATGTAGAGCTCTGAAATTATCAAACCAAGTAGTTTTGGCCTTCTAATTGTACATTTGATAAACAGAATGTTAAAATTGTATTTAGTTTAAAAAAAAAAAAATTAAATTAATTTTAACAAAGCAACTTCAAATAGGGGTACAGCTCGGACATTTTCAATGCAAGTAGTTTTGGCCTTCTAATAAGTCTTTAGAAAAGCAGAATGTTAAAATTTCAATCTTTTTTTTAATGAATTAAAATTCTTTTTTACAAAACCACTAGTAATAAGGCTATAGCCACTCAAGAAGTGCCTAAAGCTGGGACCTATACACCAATGAAGGGTAACCGCAACACAGGGCTCGGCAGCTAGTATTCCAAAACCACCAGTTTTGTTTATTGACATCCAAATAAAAATGGGCCCCATCACTAAACAATATGCAGCCGTCATTAAATTTTCTCTCCTCAATCGATTTTGCAAACCAGTGCATTTCAATTTCCATACCCGTCTACTAGCCATACAACTTGTCTCTCCCTGTTTTCCAGTAATGTCCTTTCCAAGTTAGGGAGTCCTTTCTTTAAACACTCGGTAACTATTATTATAAAATGGGTCAGTTTTGTAATAAAGTGAATCCCCCTCATAGAAAATAATTGGGGATTTTAAAAAATGCATACACTCTACAAACTTGCACATAGTTTTGATATTTCTTAATTAAACATGTACACACACTTGCTTTGGAAAGAAAATTGACGAGGACAGAAGCACATTTTAGGCAGACTTAGGTGTGCTAGAGAACAATTTGTTAAGAAAAATTACGCGTGAAGAAATGTCAAGAGATTGTCTAAAGGTACAGGATTCAACTAGTTCGGGGAAAGACTTATTGATTACAACAGAGGTTGCATTAAGTACAACTTGAAAGTTTTGGTTCAAAATATTTTTGCAGACTCTATGTACGATGCCTTTCATCACATAAGTAGTTAAGGATCTGGTTCTGTTATAATCAAAATGAACCAATAAGTACTGGATCTGTTTTATGTTTGGCATAGGGGGAGCAGTGGATTTTTTAAAAAATATTAGGTAGGAATTTTAGGGATAATTCCAAAAATGTTGGGAACACTTAAGGGATAATTCCTTAAAATTTTAGAAAAATAATTCCAAACATTTTTGAGATAACTTAAAAAAAAGTTAGGGCTATTTCTTTTAAAGTTGACATAGTCTTAGACATTCTTTTCAAAAAATTAAGTACATAAAATCTCAGAAAAGATTTTCTCCTTTGGAGTATTAACTAGGTTTTTTGGCTTTGGAGGAAACTCGTAGAATTTTCGAAGTTTTTAAATTTTTTTTTTAATTATCGAAAATTTAAGTACAATTTTAAGGAGAAACAAGGATTTAAGGAATATTAGAGCAAATGAAACCCTTGTAATAGTTGGTGGGGGGGGGGGGGGGGTATTTTAAAATTTGAGTCCGGCATAAGAATGATCCCTGCATGTCAAACCACCCGTATCCTTCCCTGTATTACTAGCATAAACCTCAACCAGTTTTCTGGATGGACGACTTATTGCAACACGTTTACATTTCTGTGTGGCTTTTCAAAATGGCAAGAACATATTTCATATCCAGTGAACATTTACACAATTGGATAACAATATGCAAAACCCAAATAGATTGCGGATTCTTAATTTACACCGAAGGGTTCGTTATGTGACGAGTTCTTTCTCAGTTTGAAATGAAATTGCTTTAAAATTTCAATGGAAAGCATTCCAAGACGAATCGGGCACTTACTCATTATCCAGTCAACCGTTGGCAAACTTTTTATTGCCGACGAAATATTCGCCAGTTTTTTAATTTCTTTCGCATAGCTAACAATTTTTGTTAATACGAATAAACAATTAATTGAAAATAATTATCATCCTCATTACTCTCATTGAATGAATAAGTACATCATGGATTGTGGACTGGTTGTTAGAATAATCGCAGTAATTAAACTTTGTTGAGAATGTATAATAAATTTTCTCATAATCAAATAAAAACTTTAATATGAAGAATAAATTAGTCAGCTAATCTAATTAGGCGACCACAAACAAAATGTTCATCAATGTTCGATGGGATAATAATAAGCTATGCAAAAATGCATGTGTCCTTACAGACCTTTCAAATGGGAAATACGTCATGGCCAAGCCAGGGATTAAGCTGTGGGCGCTTTTGTAGCAAAATGCTTAAGAACTTTCTTAAATGTTAAAATTAGAAAGTGTGATTTAGCTTTCTTTCTAAAACATTTTTACACAAAATGTACAAAATCACAATTTTTGTTATTCCAAGTTTAGTCTTCAACCTAAGAGAACAAGTAAGTTAAAGGGGGAAAAGTATTTTTCTAGTTGATATTGGTATAAAATAGACTTATATTTAAAGTTAATAAGAATTTTTTTGTAAAAAGGTGCTTTAATTTGGACAAATTAAATATCCTGAGTGATGCAACTTGTAACCTTTATAGCAAAATGCTAAAATAAAAATTGCGATTTTTTGCTAAAGACATTTTGTACCCCAGCTAAAACACTGGGCTAAGCTCTCAATAAATAAATTTTTTTATTTCATCACTTTGGCAACAGGAAAGAAATTCAACAACTGGCAAATTTTTTTTTGAGGGGGGAAAAAAAGAAGAAACGCACGTTGGGATTTTGCATGTTGCTGTCCGATTCCGTTCTATGTAAGAAAGTGCTTCTATATTAAGTCTGAATGTAAGGTCTTCCACCCAACATGTCTGGCTTCTTCAGCATCCTTTCTCGTTTCTATAGTGAAGTGAATCAGTCCAAGTGCTTCTTGTCCTTGTGGGGTTCCGGTGTCATGTCTCTCGACGACTCCCACTTCTCGAGGAGCTCTGCCACTGATGAATGGTTGAAGGCTAAGGCTTCGTCCAATGGGGTGTGGCCCCACCTGAAACATACAGTTGCCATTTCACATATTTCCCGAGATTTAATAAAATTATTGCAAATTTATTAGTCTTTGAACCTGACCTTTGCAGAGTTCACACAGCTTTGAAAATTAAAAAAAATAATGTAACACACACACACACAAAAAGTTTTTCATATAAATCCTTTATATGTATTGCCAATTTTTATATTCATTAACATAGCACTATTTCTGTTGCCAGCGTGTGCCTGGAATTTGCATCTAATTTTAAATATTAAAATTTCTTCATGAAAAATGAATGTGAATTTATGCATTGACATTCAAATATCTAATCTATCCAATTAAAACAATTTGATTATTAATTTATTAAAACAATTTTGGCAACAGGAAAGATTTTCTTCAATGATCGGTTACAGTGCCATTGGATAACGGCAAGTTGGTTTATTAGTATTCGATAAAAGAGACCTTTTAGTGACAGCCCCCAAAATTTGATTGAATGTATTGTCATCAACATGAAATCCACCTGCAAAGTTTCAGCCAGATTGGATGACAAGGGGGTTAACTAGGCCTCCTCAGATTTGCCCGCAAGTGACAAACATACACACCCATTCAACAAGCCACCCACACACACAAAATTTAAATTAATTTAAAGGATTTAAAAATAAGTAAAATTTAAAAAATAAGTAAAAAATAAAATCTGGACACACATTAAAAATAAGTGAAAAGAAAGTAAGTTTTTAAGGACATTTTAATGAGCTTTTGAATTTTTTAAGGACCTTCATAAAAAATTGTAGCAGTTTTCTTACACGTAAATTGAAAACATCCTGCAATAGAAACCTCACAGACTTTGTTTCGTTGTAACAATTTAATTTAGTTTGTCAAGAAGAAAAACATTAGGAATTTTGCTGAAAATTGCTGGCTGCCTAAACTTATAAATGCAAATTTTTAAAAACTAAAGTAATTTAAAGACACTATCAAATTTTTCTCTTTCTTAATGAGCTGCCCTCCACTGTATGCCAGCAAAACCTCCCAACATATTGGGACTATTTCTAACTTTTTTTTGATTTTCAAACAAGTAACACAATGTGCAATTGTAAAGAAACTATTCGTCAGAAGCGGAGGTCTTTGAATTGGTGCATCATTTATCAATGTTGGCTTTGTATAAAGGGCTAAAAACAGAGTGTCATAAAAAATACACCATCTAGAAATAATGGTAGTTAGAATCCACTGGCACAATAACAAATTAGGTCAAGGTACACCTAAGCAAATGGTGTGCTGTTTAAAAGATAAAAATATATACAAACCTCTCAGGTTTTTCAGAAATAAGGTATAAAATATATTAACACTGTTCGTTTAGAAAATTATAGTAGTAAAAGAGAAGTCACAAATATTTATATTTAGATCTGGAAAGGCATTCGGTTTAAAATTATGTGTAAAAGATAAAATTCAAGACATGAAATGGTAAGATTCATAACAAGTAAAGGTAAGGTTCAAAGGACAAAGTGAAATTCAAAATATTAAAAAGATACAGTAATTTTCAAAGGACAAGGTAAAAATTAAGTTAAGGTAAGGTTCAAAGGACAAATTAAAAATCAAAACATCTAAAGTACAAAGTAAGGTTCAAAGGACGTAGTACAATTGAAAACATCAAAAAGAATAAGATGAGGTTTGAAAGAAAAAGTTAAGTCAAGGTACAGTTCAAAGAATCAAAAGGATAAGGTTAGGTTTGTAAGGTTCAAAGAACACAGTAAAATATTCAATATATCAAAAAGAATAAGGTGAGGTTTGTAAACTAAAAGTTAATTCAAGGTACGGTTCAAAGGACAAGGTAAATTTTAAAACATCAAAAGGATAAGGTAAGGTCAATAAGGTAAAGGTAAGTTTGAAAGGACAAGGTAAAAATTAAGTAAAGGTAAGGTTCAAAGAACATAGTAAAACTCAAAACATCAAAAGAATAAGATAAGGTTCGTAAAGTAAAGGTTAAGTCAAGGTATGGTTCAAAGGACAAGGTAAAATTCAAAGCGTTACCTGTCTTGTGGCCTGTGTTCGACCCCACACACTTTGAGAAGGAAATCTACGCACTCTAGGTGCCCTTCTGCGGCCGCAAGGTGGAGTGCAGTCCGTCCGTCATAGTCACTCTGGCCCATGTCCATTCCGGACAGGTAGTGCCTGTAAATAACATAACACTTGGTCAACTTTAAGTGGACATAGTACTATTGTGGGGCTCTGGTTAGTTGGTAAGGTGGAAAGCATGGGTCAACCGGTTTGGACCAGTTGCTGAAAGTAGAAATAAGGTTGGAATCATCTTGCCCCAAATCAGTCAAATAGCCAGAGTCACACAGTACTTATTATAGGGTATCCACAAAATTCCAGAATAAAAGTTTCAAGACAATTCTCCGATTTCCTTGATAGATTTCTATAAAAAATTCCCCGATTTCAAGACAATTTTTTTTTTAACATTTTCTCAACTTTTCCAGATGTGTAGACACCTGGATCAAATAAGAGCATGTAAACCAAAGAGGTAATAAGTAAATTTTTTAATAACAGATTTGGCGGTAATGAAAAGTTTAAATTATTCTAATGAAACTTCTAACGATTACCACAACTGTAATGGGGAAGCATATCTTCAAAACAATGAAAGAAAATTTCCTTGATTTCCATGAAATTAAAAAAAAAAAAAAATTCCTAACATTTCCTTGATTTTTTTCAGAATCAGAGAGCTCCCTGATTTACAGGTTCTGTGGCCACTCTGCAGAGTGTAAATTATCTATTTTCGATGCAAATTTTCTTGGAAAGTTTTAAGCAAATGAGTTTGACATTATCGATTTTATACAAGATACTTAGGTTAAAGTATCCTAAGAAATATTACCAGATTTTTTTTTTTTTTTTAAACTTTTAACCAACATTCCAATTTTATTGTTGAGAAAAACTTTTTTTATTTAAAGATTTGCGATATTAAAATATAATTATGAAAATAACAGAAATTTTTAACCTCAGTTCGATTTGTAGGTTATTAACTACAGCTTCATGAAAAAACTAATGGTATATCTCTGCTAGTTAGCTACAAAAATGGACATTTGAAGTTTGAATTTTCATGCTTAGGGAGAATCACAGTTAAAGGTAAAAGTTTTATATAGTTAATAATTGATTGTTTAAAAAAAAAATAGTACATACTTCTAGGTTGAGTTGAAACTTAAATAATTCATCAATGGAAAGGTAAAAATAAAACATAAAACAACAAGAAATAAAAATCCCCAAGACAATTTTTTATATTAGGATACTGAGATGAGTCACATAAAGAGCAAGTTGAAAAAACAACAAAATAGCTAAGTATTAAATACACAAAATATCTAATACCCAGAATATTTTATAATTGTTAACAAAACAATATTAAAGTCAATATATAAAACACGGAGATGGGTCAGTTGGTTAGTTTGTTTGCACAGCGACCTATTTTTTTTGTACAATAATGGCAAATCCAACCATGACCTACAGCTTAACGGGGATTCAGAAGTAAACTAACAGCTATCAGGTGGGCAATATACCTTGGCACCAAATTTATTAACTTAGTAACATTTCTGCCTGCAAGTGCTGTTGACTTTTTATGGTATTTTTATAGTAAATATACCAACCAGCGACAATAGTTTGGAGAAAGGAAATGTAAAAGTTGATTTACACACTTCCAATGGCTAGATTGCCAGCTTCACTGGTAAGATGGAAGTCAGTGTCAAGTATTGATTGGAATGCCAGTTTTGCATTTACACAGTGCCAGCAGCTGGAACAATCCAGCTATTTAACGAACATTCAGCAGGTACAGAAGAGCACCAGTGATTGGACGATGGGAGGTGACGCACTAGCAAATAGAAAATGTTCGATCGACTGGAGCTGCTAGCTCAACTGAATTTTTGTTAAAAATAATCTGTTTTATCTATATTTAAAAAGTAAATGTAAAAGCATAAAAATGCTGATAGGATTTTGGCGAGTGTGAACAGACGTACCGCATCAACAAAAGCAGTGAATTAAATGTTGGGATGATAAGTATGAGTTGATCTTAAGAGGAATTCCTAGTAAGGATCATTCCCTACGTTACAATTTTCTAGCCCCGCTCATTTAGAAACTACTTTGTATATAGCTTGGAAGATTGGCAAGTAGACGGTCACTTAATGAAATGACATAAGCTAAAAATAGCTTCAAATATATTTCATATTTGAAATCTTTACGTCAATGCCTATGCAGTGGCTTCACTTAGTCTTTTGCTTTTTTTTTTCCATTTATAAAATAAAATATATTAGACACTATTTTCGAGTTTTTAATTCATGTCATTTCATTGAGTGATCATTTTCGTACCTACTCACCAAACTTCCAAGGTTTTACACCAAGTAGTTTCTAAATGAACTGGGCTAGAAGACTGTAATATAGCGAGTATAGGGAATGAAGCTTACTAGGATTTCTTCTGAAACTCCATGTTAAGTACACTCGTGTCAAAAGAATGAAAATCAGTATTCAATACCACAGGGACACTTCAAACTATAAGAAGTTGCCAAGAAAGAGGTAAGAACTAGAGTAATATCATGTGTTTACAAGTGAAGATAAACAAGCACCTTCTCATGGCGGTTACGTCGCCGGAAGCAGCAGAGAACAGCAGCCCCACAATCTTCAGTCCTTTTGTCTCGTACTTTTGCCTCCTTGGATCCCGCTTTTGCGTCGTGTGACGAAGGTTGTCATAGTGGTGGAAGTTGAACACACGCACCAGCTCCTAACAGAACAAGATACCACATTAGTGACAACTTTCCAAAATGTACAATGTAAATATCTGAATCTGGCTTTAAAAAAAGGGGACACACGCTAATGATTTTTTTTACACACTTCGATTAAATTATGCAAGATATACTGATAACGTACACAAGAGATAAAGCAAAATGTTACATTTTCTAAAAGGTATTTATTTACACTTTATGGTTAGTCTTTTGAAAATACATAAAAAAAAATGTAGACTATGACATTTATTAACTTTGAATTGTAACAGCAGTGATCAAAATTAAAAAAAAAACCCTGATATTTTCTTAATGCTTTTTCAATTCAAACAGCACAATGGGAATATTGTGCAATGGATATTTATACAAAGTCCAATTAAATTATATGTCATACATGGTAAAAGAAAATGTCCATGTTCAAACTTTTGGAAATGTATACTTACTTTATGATTAGACCTTAAAAAAGCACAAAAGAAAAATTTAAAGGACATTATAATTTGAAATAGTAGTGATAAAAGTTGAGAAACTGATACATGAATGCTTTTACTATTTTAAAATAAATATTACAAAGCTTTGTGTTAAGATATTAGAGTACATCTCAAGAAAGTAAATTCTTATATCGGACTTACCCCCCCCCCCCCCCTGCCAAAATGGCGATATACTTTTCGATAATTCTTACATTATCCTTTCTTGTAAGTGAAACAAATGAGAGAAGAAAAACGGTCGCTTATGAGCGATGCTCAAGGAAGAGAGCTCTGCGTTGAAGACATTCGTTTTCCAACTTTTTACGTCTTTATAGCATTTTTATGGGATTTCGGAGGTGGGGATATTTTGAACACCTTAAAAGGCATTACCACAGTGATTTTGATCAAAATCATTATAGCCACTTTTTAGCAATTACTGAAAAACATGATTTTTTCAATGGCAACTACCTTATGAGCAAGTGCAATTTTGAAGAAAATCTTAATGGTAGAATCCCATGGAATGAAAAAAAAATCAATGGATTTTTTTGGAAACAGGTTGTGATTGAATAAAACTTTAAAATCGATACAAATTCTATCATTTAAAATTTACAGTAAAATATCCAAAATCATGAAATATCTGAAATTTAGACCTTTTTTTAAACAGAAGTTTGTCCATATTCAAAAGTGATGACAGCTAAAATGTATGGTTGAGGGTAAAATTTCTGATCACCAGTCAGTTTTGAAGTATTAAGCACTGCGATTAAAGGCAGGGTTCCCACTCAAATCGCAGAATCAAAATCAATGACTTTTCAGGACCTAATTAATGTTTTCAAGGACCTTTGAAAATTTGTTGTAAGGCATCATGACTATAGTAATATTCCGCCAAAAATGCAACAAGTTGGTGGATGAATAATACAAATAAGTCGGAAAATTCTGATACGGTGCAGATAAGTGGTCACGTGGAGATAGCAAGTCTGAGTTGTATTTTTATAAATTTTGCAATTGGCCACACAACAACTGCAAAAATTAAGGACTTTTAAAAATTTCTAAGCACTTTCAAGGCCTTGAAAAAAAGTTCAAAAATATTAAGCACTATTAATGACTTTCAATGACCATGGGAACCCTGAAAGGACTAGGCAAAGAAACAAATTCAGAATCAGAAATAATGGGGATTCACAAAATTTTTTTTACAACATACAATTTTTTACAACATACATTGTTTTTTACAAACAATTTTTTTACAATAATGGGGACAAAAGTTTAGTCAAAAGAAACAGCTAACCCTAAAACAATTGTTTTTTAAAACCACATACAGTTATGTAAGGTTTTTTCTTAGTTCATTCCATTTATATATTTTATTTCATTGTTTTTGTGTATGAATTATGGTATGTTTTAAAATCTTTAATTTTCTGAAATCCGGAATCACCGAAATATCGCTATTCCGAATTCAATATTATCTACTATAGTTACTACAATTATTACTAGTTTGAAAAAAAAAAAAAAAAAATCCTGTTCAATTAATGTGCAACTCAAACCTGATATATGTAGATCTATTTATGATAAGAATGATTGCAAATAATTAAAGACTTAAAAAAATAAATTATTTGACAACAATTAAAAAAAAAAAAAAAAAAAAAAAAAAAGATTTTAGACAGACCAGTGCCATCTGAATCATATTGGTACATCAAAAGTGGAATATAACACAGTTACCAGTACAATTATAGCTACAAATGAAAGTCATGAGAGAATAATGTAACAAAAGGCAAGAAATACTGTCTGCCTATCACAAGAATAGCTCCCATCACATTGCCTAGCATTGTCAGGGGATGCCAATTTCCAGCATGTATCACCCCTATTCTAAATCAAGTCTTATTTCAAATAGTGACAGTAGTCAAATAGTGACAGCCGCCACCACTCAAACTACCCGGCGAGAACTATTCTCCTTACCTATATTTTCAATAGTACTCTTACCTCACAGAATTGCACACCCCTCACTGAGTTTCCATAGGCATCCAGTGGGGGAGACCAGAGACACATTCCCATAACGTTGGGCACAACCACCATCGTGGTGCCAGACACACCGGACTTGGCTGGGAGACCAACCTGCAAACAGGAGCAAGGATGTCACTGTCATGTTACAGATTGAAGCAACTCTGAACATCTTATTTTTCTATAAAATTACTTAGGAAAGAATAACTGATAAGATAATAGGATTCCCACTGAAATCATACATTGAAAATCAATGACTTTTCCAAGTACTTTTTAAGGACCGAAATAATATTTTTTAAGGACCTTTGAAAATTTGTTTTCATGCATGAGGTCTTTAATGTGTGGCTTCACAGCTGCTTTGCCCAGAGCATTAATACAAAATCTTTCATCCACAATTTCAGGGTTCCCACTCAAATCTCAGAATGAAAATCAATGACTTTTAAGGACCTAATCAATGTTTTTAAGGACCGTTGAAAATTTGTTTTCAGACATCATATCCATATATAAATTTTGAATAAAGTATATTCTGCCCGAAAAGTTACAAAGTGGTGGATGCATAATACAAGTATGTCGGAAAATTCTGATACGGTGCAGATACGTGGCGGTCACACGGGGATAGCAAGCCCGAGTTGTATTTTTATAAATTTTGCAGTTGGTCACACAACATCTGCAAAAATTAAGGACCTTTGAGCATTTTCAAGGACTTTTAAGCACCTCAAAGCATTTTCAAGGCCTTGAAAACAAGTTCAAAAATATTAAGCACTTTTAATGACCGTGGGAACCCTGAATTTGCATTTTGACTTACAAATAGACTTTGATGATGGCCTTTGATTTCTTAGCTCGCAAAACATAAACACTAATCTCACATGTTAGTCTCACAGAGCACAGTGTGCGACTAAAACCATTCGATTTCTACTCCCCCAATCAGCAAATTCGGATCAAACGATGTACAAGTTGATGGACGCGTAATACAAATATATAAAAAAAAATGTGGTGCAGTGCCGATAAGTGACAAAAATTAAGGACTTTTAAGAACCTTTAAGCCATTTCAAGTACGTTTAAGGCCTGGAAAACTAGTTAACAAATATTAAGCACTTTTAATAACCATAGGAACCCTGGATAAAGAGGAGTATTGATATAATACACAGGAAGCTACACTATCACAATATAAACTTGTAGAAAATTCAAATGCTGAACACAAGTCGTTGCTTTGTGTTTTAAAGTAAAATAATACTGTAATTGTTTTTGGCAGCACTTCTGATTCAAATTTAAGAAGCCGAGTTGAGCGTTTTTGTTTTACTTAAAAATCATAAAATGGATGGATGTATCTACGTTAGAATTAAGCAAGCTTTTATTAGATTTAGTATACTTCAATTTTAAAAATTAACAGGTTATGTGGTCATAGTCACGTTATATATGCAGTTACGATCTAAGCAATACTTGAATTTGAAGTTTTAGAATGATAGCTGAATAGTTTTAAAACTAACGACAAGAACTGTAAGTTTTTCTTCTAATTATTCAAGTCCTGAAATCACTTTTGTTTAAAGACAACCCTACAGGGAATTATACTGAAGTAGATTAGTTAATGAAATGTTTATCTGAGTACCATATCGTTAAGTGAAGCACTAAATATGGAGATAGTAAAGTCAAAGACTAAACCGTTATGTGGAGAAGTTGACTGGTTGATGTGGAAGTATAGAATAAAATTTTCTTTAAATTATTACGCCGACACCTTAGAAGTTATCGAAAGAAAAATAAATAAACCAGATCAGCAGCCAGAAGGAGCTGATGAAGCAATTTTGAAGAAATACAAAGAAGATCTTTCATGATACAAAAAGCTAACCCTTGTGCCATGATGATCGAATTTTTAGAGGTTTGCTGGGGTCGGGATTGCATCTGCAATTGAATAAGACACCCGGTAGTACGATTGAACAGAAGGTTGGCCATGTTGTTACTGTTAAATCATAGGATGGTTCTTGTTAAAAACACAATTATTCAATTAAGGGGAGTTGGTACCTAAAAATTTAAAAATGATCAATTTTGAGTTTATAATTTTTGATCAAAATTTAAATTATCCCCTTTAAAAAGATATCTCATTTGTAATAATAACTTTAACTAGAAGAATTTTTAATATTTTTTTAAAAACAAAATTGGTAATTATTAGTGTAAGTAAAGTTTTCTTTAAAATGCATTTTTCTCAAAATTAAATTTTTCATTATTCTTGTACCTTTTTCTCTGAAACTGTGCAAACTATCTTCCTGAAATTTTTACCACATATTCCTTTAACGTATCTGTATATACTGAAGTGAGATTTTGTTGTTATTTTAAAAAAGTTTTTTGTTTTGGCTTTTGTCAGCAAAAAAACAATTTTTTAACAAATTTGCTTGACTTTCACGAAAATTAATATTTTAAAAAGTAAATGAATAACAATCAAAAACTAACTTCAGTAGAATAGTAAGTGTCTGCTAAATGTACTGAAAAAAAAAAATTAGGCTTCTATGTCAAATACTTCATGAGAAAAAGGTACATGAAATTTGCCAAATTAACATTACCGGTATAGAGGGTACCAATTCCCCTTAAACTCTTAACTTCATTACATTACATTACTTTTCAAAATTACTAAATTAAATGATATTAATGCAAGAGTTCAATAAGTGTTGAGGACTTTGTAGAAGGAGCTATGCAGCAGCATGTCTGGTCTCAGTAGAGAACTTTCCGCAATAGTCGATTAAATTGTTGCTAATATTTAACTTCAAGCGATGATCGGACTTCTTAGATGTAATAAAAATAAATAACAATAGTTAAAACAGTCAATGTCAATTTCTAAAACACAACTCGAAGCTGAATTTTCAAATGGAGCAGTTCTAGGATAATTTGACAGAATACAGGACTATTTGTGCAGAAATAAAGGAAGTTCAATATCCTTACATTTGCATGGTTATCAAATGACAAAAAATACTTCTTAGAAGGTATTTTAAAAAAGTAACCTTTTTTGAGAAATACACCTAAAAAGATAACCAAGGAGCTTCTTGATAAACTAAAAATTTAGTTTTCCCATCAGAAGTAAAAACATAAAGATTACTTTCTGAACTGATGTGTGGATAAGTCTCATCAGGTCACTGAGGAGCCTTTCTGTTTGTATTTTCAGAAAGATGTGACTGTCTTTCAGAAGAACTTTCACAACTTCAAATTACCCAAAGCCTTTTAGAACCGATTGTATTCTGCCCTAATAACAATTATCTTTTGCAAGGTATGAATGATGAAATAAACATATTAAAATTTTGAATTGCAAACTTTCATCTGTTTATATTTAAATTGTGGCCAACGTTTCCTCTCTGAAGAAACTGTCTTAAAAAAAAAAAAAAAAAAAAAAAAAAAACACACCACTCATTGTGTAATTACTACTTTAAAACTATCTGCAATAGTTAAATTATTAATAGGCAAAAAGTTCATCAAAATTAGTTCAGTAGATTTTATACAGATTTTGGGTTTTATTTATATATGTAGAGATTACATCCAACATACTTTTGAAAGTCACATCCAGAAATTGAATAGGGTATGAAGTTAAGACAGAAATAATACACTGGAAAAATACGACACATACAAATGGTTTCACCCATTTCCAGTGCAAGTAGTTACCTTGAATGCAAACTGGCCCGAGTAGTCGTACATGCCGCAGGAGTGCATCAGAGACAGGACATCTCTGACGGAGTGAGTATCGATCACCTGCTGGCCAGTGATTGGACAGATTCCTCCGTTTGCCAATGTGGCTGCCATCACTCCCACTGTCTCACATGTCACCTCTAGGGAACACATCTGCAAAATATTATTAATTAATTATATACATACATATGTGTGTATAAAAAATCTCTTTTAGTATCAACATTAATTTAATTCCTCCTTTCAAAGTGCATATTCTATAATTTTTAATCCTTTCACAGCTTCATTCGATAACTTCTCGCGTTTTCGACAACCCATTCGTGCGAGATGTGTTTAGGTCAGCACTTCCTAAACAGCGAGTCCCATAATTAATACTTAGTTTTGCCTGACATTGTGTCAGCCTGTTCGTTTCTCATACCCTTAGCATTTTAAATTTCTGATGTGCTAATCACAAACACGCACTCATGTGGTTCTCACGAGTCAAAATTCATGCGATTGTCACTTTCTAAACGTTAAAGATCTGTTTTAAACCTCTTCTCCCTCAGCCCAAGCTTCCAACTTAACTCGATAAATGAATTTGGCAACTACTTGAAAGACTATTTACTTCTCGCCCTGAACTGCTTAACAGTTCTAAAAAGATACGAGCATTACACACACACACACATATATTATCTATGCAAGCTGTCTAAACACACATGGACACTTCGTCAACAGAAAACTTATCTGAGTATTAATTCTACAGCACACACAAGTGAACGCTCAGGACAAAAATTATAAAATTATGTAGTATCACTACACCAAAGCAAACTTCTATTGCATATTTCAGACACAAATTTTATACATTATCTTTATATATAACTGACTGACTGACTTACTCGCTGACTCATTAGTATTTCTCACACTTTCCACATAGTCACAACTCTAGTACAAATGTCCAAAAGGACGAAAACAGAAAAAGTAAGCTATTCCAATCTCAACTAACCAGCTTTAAAGGGGTCGAAATAGGATCAAACGTTCCAAACAATGTATATTTAAATGCTTCAATTCCAATGTGAACACAACTTCTAAATTTGATACAAATGTCAACAAGAGCAAGCATAGAAAAAGTAAGTCATTCCAATCTTGAATAACGAACTTTAAGCGATTGAGGAGGGGTTAAGCATTTCAAATACGGAAATCTCTATTTTCCACCGTACCAGGTTGCTGAAAATTGGTACGCGCTGATTACAAAGTTGTACCTAGTAAAACTAAGCTATTGCGACTTCGAATTGCAACCAACAGAGTTTATCACTTTTAGAGTGATAGATTCTCCAGTGCTGATTGTTCTGTTCCCTGGCAGGGGAGTATTTTTGGGTTTTCTTCCAATCGAGATGCAAATTCAAATAAGTTTCTCCCCTAAAAAGACTTCCTGAAAGGTGTTCTGTCTTAAAAGCACTTGAAACTATTCTCAGTAGTTCAGCTCTTGTTACCAATGAAATTTCAGTGTAGTATCTCTTATGTAGTTTTTGTACCAGAAGATATTTACAGGGGCACAGTGAGTTTTCTAAAAAATTGGGTAACAATTTTAGGGATGATTCTAAAAATTTCAAGAGCATTTTAGGGATATGCCTAAAAATTTTAGGGGTACATAATTCCAAAAATGTTAGGAATAATTTTTAAAAAATTCAGGGTTATTTCTTTTAAAGCTGACATAGGCTGCTAACACAGACATTCTTTTCAAAATATGTTTCAATACCGGGAAAAAACTGTTGATTTTCAAAAAATGTATAGTTAATAATTAAAATCTAAGAAAAGATTTTCTCCTCTGAAGGATTATTTGTTTTTTTTGGTGGGTTTTTGAAAAAATTGGGGAATTTAAGGTTTTTAATTTTTTTTAGGAATCATCGAAAAATTTAAGTACAATATTAGGAATTTTAGGAAGACACAAAAATTTAAGGAATATTAGAAATTTTAGGGCAACCCTGTATTTATGAATTCTGGAAGATTTTTAGCAGGAAACTAAATTATTTTGCCTCTGAGTTTGGAGAAAACCGTGAAAATCCTGCCAGGCAGCCAAACTATCTTATATATTATTTCTGGAAGAGTTTTTTTTTTTTTTATCTCCCTTTATGCAATACCAAAATTGATAAATGATATACCAATTTAAAAGCTGAGAACTCTGCTTTTGACAAATAGTTAATTTACATTTGAACTTTGTGTTATTTATTTGAAAATTGAAGTTAAAAAAATCAGAAATAGTTCATAAGTTTTGGGAAGTTGTGATAGCATCAGTAGATGGCAGAGCTTCAGAAGAGAAAATCCCAACCGCAAAAACCTAAGAAATCTTGCGATACTTAGCAATAGAATACAACAGCAGGGGACGCAGTGAGTTTACTAAAAAAAATTATGTAGGAATTTTAGAGTTAATTCTAAAATTTTAGGGATAATTCTAAAAAAGTTTGGGATATTTCTTTTAAAGCTGACAAAGTCTCCTAACACAGACATTCTTTTCAAAGCTTGTTTCAATACCAGCAAAAAACTGCCAATTTTTAAATATTAACAATTAAAATCTTTGAAAAGATTTTCTCCAGTGGAGAAATATCTAGTATTTTTCGCTGGCTTTGGGAAAAATCTGGAAATTTTCAAAGTTTTTAATTTTTTTTAAGGAATTATCGAAAAATTTAAGTACAATTTCGGGGAGAAACACAAATTTAAGGAATATTATGAATTTTAGGATGAATGCAATCCCTGCAACAGCTAACTCTGATGAATAATTATATCATTCTTAATTTATTATCAATCTTAAATTATTATTTTTTAAACAATATATTGCAGAGAATGTTTTTCTTCTAAGTATACCTGGAAGTAGAAGTCCATGATGTCCTTGAGGATTGCTTTCTCTGGGTAACATTTGTTCTCCTTCATGTAGAACCCAATGGCATAGTTACGGTCAGCAGCTTCCCGCTCAGACAAGAATCTGAGAAAAAATCAATAATACCTTTAAACTGCTTTCACAATTAAAGAGTAGACGATTTATGATTATGTTAGCGATAAAATAATATTTTTTTTACCAGTGTAAAATAAAACAGTAGTTTTACCAAGAAGAGGATAGAAAAATATATTGCCTGACATGCCACGTAAAGATTTGGATTGAGCTATATTTATGCCGACCAAACGGTATAGTGACGCGTGCTGGCTTCTAGACAGCGAGGTTGCGGGTTCGAGTCCCGTGTTAGGCATGGGTGTTTGTAAATGTATGTTGGCTTGTCTAATGACGAATGTTTCGGCGTATTATAGCCCTCGTGTTGCTGACGGCGCCAGATAATCTGAATGCAACCAAATGAGCTATACTTATCTGTACCCCGGAGATAAAGGATACTATGTCACACTTTTGTATTCGTTCAGGAGAGCCAATTTTCCATAACTTTGAATAATTAAAATGTGTTTCTTCGTTACTTATAGAAACAGCTTAATGAAAGTGACGAAGTAACTTCTGTAAGTAACAAGAAACAAATTTTAATAGTTCAAAGTTACGGAAAATTGACTCTTCTGAACAATTACAAAAAAGTAACCTTTACTTCCAGGGTACAGATATATAAACAGTAGAACACAGATTATCCGAAACAATTTGGAACTAGGGGTGTTTGGATAACTGGTTTTTCATGGTCTCCTAAGGCGAAGCTACCCAGCATTTGTGTATTGAAAGGGAAGAAACAAAGAAGTTTAGAAATAGAAGACAATTTGTAAAAAATAATAAATAACATTGAGATTGTTAATAGTTTTATGGAAACAAAAAGGAGTTTTTAAGGGCCATTACAAATGAAAATTAAGTTCTTAAGGACTTTAAAGAACTAGCGGGACACCCTGTTTAAAAAAGAAGCATAGATTTTCAATTACAATAAAATAATTAAGAAACAGCTTTATTTAGGAAGTTACCATAATTGAACATTGTTAACATGAACAGGAAAATGAATACAAAATTAGTTCCTGCTAAGCTTGACAGCATATGAAAGCAAAACCTCTGTCAGTTTGAAGTATAAATAAATATTCAAGAAAATCACTGAAGACCGAAAATTTAGTCCGATATTTTTATCTCTATTTTCCGCCAAAGCGTGAAATTCCTACAGAATTACTGTAAGCACTTTCTGGTTGAATTTTAAAACACTTCTGGTTAGAACTACAAGCGTAGTGTAAAATCATGGAAAACACTTATTTAAAAAAATTTAAAGGGAAAAAAATTAATTTGGTCGTTAAACATGAATTCAAATCAAGAACATTTTCATTTTAATAAAATGAAAAGCGTTATAATTTCTTTTTAATTATACTGGATAAATGAAAAGAGTTCATGTCAACAAAGTTCAACTGAATAATTTAATTCATTACGCGTGATTGTAGTTAACAAGAGAAAGCGTCGTACGTTGCGTTGTTGAAGCCGAGATATTCACCTCCAGCCATGGCTTTATAGTATTGGCAGATCTGCAGCAAGAGACAGAGCACATCACAAAGAGACACGGAAACATAGAAGAAAGAAGAGTAGAGTTAGTTTTTATTCACAACCCAAGAAGTAAAAGTTTCATTGTTTTAATTTTATGAATTCCAAGTATGAAATGGAAAGATCCATTTTGAAAGAGAAAGTTTAGAGAAAAGAAAAGTATCAAAATATCGAGGTATAACTAATTACAAGGTCAGTAATTCTTTATAGTCCGATAGGTGTCCCTTGTCGAACATAATTCTGACTTTTTTATATGCAATGTAGAGAAATGGTAGTAGAATATTGAGGTACTGGTCTACCAGGGAAAAATTGGTAGTCGTAACTTGCTAAATATTGAGCATTCTTTGTAAATCCTTTATATTAAATGCGATTTTGTTTGTGTGTGTGTGCGGTCAAATCTGTGAAAGCCTAATTAACCCACTTGCTGTCATTCGATCAGGTTGAAACTCGGCAGATAGACTCGATGTCAATGACAGTGCATTCTATCAATTTTGGGTTTGTCACAGTCACTAAAAGGTTGCTTTTACACATGTTTCTATAATCGTTTTAGAATACTAATAAATCCCATTTAACCGATTATTATTAAAAATCTTTCTGGTTGTCAAAATTTTCTGTATTGGAATAAATAAAAGATAATTGGATGTCAATGAATAAATTTATTATGGACTGAGGTCCAGTCAATTCAACTGATCATTGTTGAAACTCTTTCTTATTGCCAAAATTGTTTTAACCAGAATAAATAAAAGATATTTGACACGAATGCATATATTCACATTCATTTTTAATAAATAAATTTTGAAATGCCATTTGCCGCAAAGATGTTTTTAAAATTTAAAATTATACACCAACACCAAACATACACAGACAATAGAATCAGTATGATGTTAATGAATATAAAATGATATGACCAACATACCAGTATATCCACAATTTAATTTTTCTCTACATTCAATAAAAAATGCAGAATTATGCTTGAGGTACCTAAACTTGTAATCATCCATCAGTCTATTAGAAAAACATTAAAAAAAAAAAAAAAAACCTTGGAAAAGATAGAAAGGTAGATTTTTAGGCATAGAAAAACATAACTCTAATGTTTGTATTTTTTTCCAGTGCAATGTAACGATTTAAAAAAGTAACAAAATATGCTACATATAAGTTACAGGAACGCAAGTTACTTTTCAAATAAAAGTCTTGTTAATTATAAAAACAGTTTGAAATAAGATGATTACAACTCTATACGGCTGAAGAATCAAATGTAAAGCACTAGCACCTTTCCTTAAACTGTTATGTTAACTGCTACACAAGTACTATTTAACTATTATTTACTTCTTATAATTTATTAATTATTATTTAATATTATACAGTACTATTTATTATAAACATAAAATCTGAACAATTTCCAGTTGAATAAGAGTAATAAAGTATGATTAATATAAGTTACTGGTACACAAAGTACTATTCAATAAAAGTCCTGCAAATTATGCTTACTGATTTAAAAAAGTTGTGTGGATGGATGAAATAAACACTTCATTGAAAATAATTAAGTATTATGAATAATTAGTAATTAATAATAATAATAATTATTATTATTATTAGTACATTAAAAATTGACTCACCCAGTCAAATTTTTCTGAAACCCGCATTTCTGGCTGAAAATGAAATAAAATAGATTAAAAAAACATGCGTCTCAACGTGGGCAATAAAGACTGGGTTAATTTAATAGCTGTTGCATTTTAATAGTCAAGGATTACTTTAAATTTGGCCATAAACTTGCATGTATATTTCAAAAACCTAGAAAATTTTATAAAAATTGTATGAATCAGTGATGACATAATCAAGACTGAAAACAATGAATTCTTGTTAGATAATTGTTCTCTTTCTTCAGATGGATTCAAAATATTTGATACTCCAATTGAATAGATTTATTAATTACTAAATTATATTTTAACAGAATAAGCTTTTCTCGCATTCAATGTCAGATTTTAAATGCACTACCATGAGCAAGTACAAAATAGAGGTCCGCTTAATCATTCCGGTTCTAATCGGAATATGCATCTCAGATATCAGACTCCATTTCTTATTGGAAAAATAAATTCCACTTTTACAAGAGTACTCATGGTTTTCTTAAAAAATAAAAATATGATTAAAGAAATTCTCTGAGATTGTAAATGGCGGACTTATACTGTTGAGCATGCACATTATACAAACTTTAATTGGTCTAAATTTTAAAACAATTTTCTTTTTTGCTAATACAATTCTTAATTCTTTTTAAGTAATAATTTAGTTCAGCGGTTCGCCACCCATGGGCCGCGTGGTATTGGGCCGTGGAAGATGGTCAAGAACCTAAGCCAAGATAAATATTATATGTGCTTCACTGGTAGAGATGGGAACAATCGAGTCACTCGATTGTTAGCAAAAATTGAATGACTTCATTGTATTCTCCAATGATGTAACGAGTGAATAAAATGTGAATTCAACAGCATGGTTAAAACTATCCAATTTTAGTCCTAATATTGACTCTCTTATAAAGGACAAACAAGGTCAAAAATTCCATTTTTTTTTACCATTTATTTTTTATTTTTCTAGTAGTTGTGACAGCAAAGTAAATGCAATAAAGTTCCTATCATTGTAAAAAAAATATTGTTTAGTTCTTCCAGTACAGTATGTGTTACTAATTACTCACACACACACATATTTTATTAGGCAGTGAGCATCAAAGTCTTTTTTTTTTTTTTTTTTTTTTTAACAAAATAGGTGGTCTGTACGGCTAAAAAGGTTGGGAACTGCTGATATATAATCTTTAAACATTTTTTAATTCTTTTTTTGGGATATATAGTTCAGGATGGCCAAAAAATTCAGGGAAAAAAAAGTTCCCTGATTTTCCAGAGAGATTTCTAAAAAAATCCCTGATTTTACAGGAAACTTTTTTTACAACTTTTCCAGATGGGTAGACATCTAGATCCAATAGGAAATGTATAGGGGTACCTAGGCGGCCTTTTTTCAATGCACAAAAAATGAGCTACTGAGCTGTTTAAAAACGTGAAACTGATATACATACATCTTTATAGTAATTACTTCCCATTGGGATTAATATAATTATTTAAAATAATAGATTCAGTCAAATAGAAGGTTTTTAAAGAAATTTCACGAATGGCCCTAGATACAAAACCTCGTTATACCTAGGGCCAGTAGCTGATGTACTGAAGGCCATTCTCCTTAAGTGAAGTTTCAGTCCATAATGAATAGAAAACAAACATACACAAATGAATTTTATAAAAGAAACAATATCAAGTAATCATCAGTCATTGGTTTATCATAAAATAACTATAAGAAATTAAAATGTGTCAATTTATTAGTGAATTGCAACTATTTTCATAAGTTGAAAAACTGATTCCAAAAACATGTGCTTCATCCACTATCGCTTTGAAGCACCAACATATTTTGGTTTTGACAATTTGAACACAATAAGCAACTATCTGGCACTAGGTACACGACTTGGTAATTTCATATAAAATGTCTTCTAATAAAAATGCACATGCAGGGACTTATTTAAACATCTCATTTCATACTTAATGTTACAAACAAAATTATTCTCTAGAATTCAAAGAAAAGTATTTGACGTAACTTTGTAAAACAATAAAAGACATGAGCTGTAAAATGTTGCTGCAGACCATATAAAAATATTTTCCACTTATTACTAGTCACAACTTTCTCCTCTAAGATTTCAAAATGGTTGCCAAAAGAGCAAATGGGTGTTGTCACTTACCAAGTGAGAAAAAAAACTTGGAACTAAACATTATTCAATAAAAGTGGGGTGGTCCTAGTTACACAAGTCTCCCCTACCAAAGGGATAATATGCCAATTTTTAAAAAAATAGTTTTGGCAGTAATGAAATATTTAAATAATTCTATACCAATTCTCTGGGTAAATGGTATATATATATATATATATATATATATATATATATATATATATATATATATATATATATATATATATATATATATATATATATATAAAGGATGAACAGGAAAAAGTACTTTTCAATGTCAATGAAACAAATGGTAGAAAATTCCCCCGATTTTGGTGAAATTTTTAAAAACTCGATTGACATTTCCCCGATTTTTCCAGAATCAAAAAGCTCCCTAATATTTTCAGGTTCTGTGGCCACTCTATTTGTTCCAATCCAAAATCAAATTACTACATGATTATATAAAATGTTGTGTTTATGAAAAATACATGGTTATCCTTACATTATCATACAGAGTTGGGACAAATAAATTGGAATATATTATCTCAAGAGATTGCCAGGAAATGGAAATAGTAAAACACTTTAAACTCGCTTCTTTTATGTATTCATGTTTTTCTTAAGAAAACAAAAATACGATTCAAGAAACACTTGGCAATTGCAAATGGCTGAATTATACTTTTGAGCATGCACATTACCAGGAATCCAACTAAAATCACAAAAGGAAAACCTATGACTTTTAAGGCCCTAAATTCCTCTGATATTTGTGTAATTAAAAAAAAAAAAAAATCCTCGATATTTCCCTGATTTTTTCCAGAATCGGAAAGCAATCAATTGCCTATTTTCTGAAATTGTAGATCTTCATGTGAGGAGGATCAAGTAGGGGACAATAATTCCAGTATTTTTTAAAAGAAAAGGAAATATGTTCCTCACCTCCACAATGTACAAAAGAAGGGAACAGATAACAATAGCCCCAGCATTCACCATTGGGTTGTGCGGCTTCTCTGGAAGGAAATAAAACATTGAACACTTGAATTTTTTTTATTTATCATATTAAAAATCTAATTTTTTTTTTTTTTTTTGCACCTTAAAGTGCATAATTATGAATGTTTGCATTAAAAAAAAGTTCAATTTTACTCAAAAATTAATTAGCAAACTAACATTTAACTCGTTAATTAGCATATTTTTTAACAGTGATTACTCAAATTTTATCACACCAATAAAAATAATTATGGTTGGATATTGATTGTAATATAATTTTTAATGTTTTGGCTCTCCATCCAAGTTTCTGGAGTTTTTAAAAATAATTTTTTTAACTTTGAAAGTAGAAAAATCCCAATTTTTATAAAAAGTTCTGTTTTTGAAATCTGGCAAAATTTATTTTCTCTCCCAATCAATTTTAATTGACGATAAGAACATCTAATAATTAATGAAGATCTTAATGCTAAAACAATTTTTCAAATTTTTTTTTATCAAACTTAAGTAATTTCTGTTTAAATGATTCCACAAGCTAAAAACATGATTCTCAAGATAATGAGTTTAAAATTTTCAAATTTGTTTTCAAAATAAAATAGTACTTTAAACTAATAAAACAACTAAATAGCTTTAAAATGATGCCATTATCTTGCAAACATTCCATCTAGAAATTATTTTAAAGTTAAGAAACTAAAATAACTTTTTTGGACTATTTTGAGATATTTGGAGAGCTTATACATGCTTAGTGTATGCTTAATGCAGGATGTATGAAAAATAATGCCTAGTACGGGATGAATTTAAAATCTTCTGAACATGTTGATTTCTACATCTTTCACACGTGGAGAGCCATCTGGTGGCGATTCCCTAAAATTATATGCTAGGCCTTGTGTAAACTATAACTTTCACTCACGAAATCTTCATTGTTCGTTAAATATATCAGGGGGCATAGTGAGTTTTTTAAAAATATTAGGTAGGAATTTTAGAAATAATTCTAAGAATTTTAGGCATAATGCCTAAACATTTTAAGGATAATTTTAAAGCTGACAGAGGCTCCTAACACAGACGTATTCTTTTCAAAGCATGTTTCAATAACAGCAAAAAAATGAGCATCAACTTTTCATCAAAACAACAACACACTTATATAATCAAACAATTATACCATTTTTTAACTAAAACCACTTATTTAATTTTTAAGTACATTAAAAGTATTTCCAAAAAGAATATTGCTTCAATTTCAAACCTTAAACTAACATGAGTTTGGCTACAATTTAAAATTGTTTGTCAATAATTAAAACTTTTAAAAATTGAAATTTTGAAAAAGATTTTCTTTTGCAGATTTTTTTTGGCAGGTTTTGAGAAGAAAATCAGAGAATTTTTGAGTTTTTAAACTCTTTTTTTAGGAATTATCGAAAAATTTGTACAAATTTGGAATGTTAGGGAGGAACAAAAATTTAAGGAATATTAGGGCAAATGCGACATCTGTAACAGCTATAATTTAAAATTGTTTGTCAATAATTAAAACTTTAAAAATTGAAATTTTGAAAAAGATTTTTTTTGGCAGGTTTTGAGAAGAAAATCAGAGAATTTTTGAGTTTTTAAACTCTTTTTTTAGGAATTATCGAAAAATTTGTACAAATTTGGAATGTTAGGGAGGAACAAAAATTTAAGGAATATTAGGGCAAATGCGACATCTGTAACAGCTATAATTCAAAATTGTTTGTCAATAATTAAAACTTTAAAAATTGAAATTTTGAAAAAGATTTTTTTTGGCAGGTTTTGAGAAGAAAATCGGAGAATTTTTGAGTTTTTAAACTCTTTTTATTGGGAATTATCGAAAAATTTGTACAAATTTGGAATGTTAGGAAGGAACAAAAATTTAAGGAATATTCGGGCAAATGCGACATCTGATATACGAAGATTTAGAACTGGGTAATTTGTTTTTTTATATCCCACTATTACTATGGATTATATAAATTATATATCAAGGTTAATAGGCATGTTTAAGGCAACATATAAAAGTTGATAAAAAAAAAATGTGCACTTGAAAATTTGGAAATCTCTGTATATTGGATATATAGTAGAACTTGAGTTTTAGTGTCTCACTGAGCAACTCTATCTTTCTGCACTACACTAATATAGTGAAAATCTTACGCAAAAGCTCAGTCTGACTGTGTGTTTGAGTTTAAGATTCTCCAGACACATACATGTGTGATATATCAAATGAAAGATCTGGTTGAGACAGGTACAAAAATTTAACCAGAAGCTAAGACCAGAACAATCGAAAAACACAAATGATATTTGAAATTCTTTTCAGCCTAAACTATAGTTGCTGCAGATATATGTCAAATACAAGTTTGAATTTCTCTACATGATTAATGAGATTACATATAATTTAATGGAATATTGAAACCATAAGTGCTTTAAAGTTTAAACGAAAGATCACTTTGATACAAACTCTAAAGGACACATCGTAAAAAGGTGCATCTCTTAAAGGAAAGGAAACAGCTTAACTTTATGCAAAAGCAATGAAAATTAAGCTAAATCAAGGAACCAAAATTTCGATCACAAAAGCTGAAATCAGTGTTTTTGGTTGACTGTACCATGTCTGATATCTGTGTGCAAAAGATTTAAACTAATTAGGAAACATAATTACAAATTAGTTTGCATAGGAGAGTTGCTGATTATTACAAATGACTTCTACCGACAATGTTGAATATAAACTATTGATAAGAAACATCAAATGCAAAGCTTAACTTATCAGGAATGTAATATCTAGGAGACCACTGTTTACAAATATAAAAATTCCTGATTTATAATAAACTTGATGAACTTTCCATGTATATAAAGAAGTGCAGGAGGCGCAGTGCGTTTTCTAAAAAAATTAGGTAGGAATTTTAGGGATAAACCCTAAAAGTTTTAGGGGTAATTCCAAAAAAATTTAGGGATATTTCTTCTAAAGTTGACAAAGGCTCTTAACACATACATTCTTTTTACAAAACGGTTTAATGCCGGCAAAGCACTGCCAATTTAAAAAAAAAAAAAAAAAAAAAAATTAACTTCAAACAATTTTTTAGAAAATTAACAGAAATACAAATAAACAATTATACTATTTCTAGAAACATGCAAATTTAATTAAATCCACTTTTCTCATCTGGAGGAATATCAGGTTTTTCTTCATAGGGTTTGGAGGAAAATAGCAAAATTTTCAAGGTGTTCATTTTTTTTAGGAATTATTGAAAAATTTAGGTACAATTTTAGGGAGAAACAAATATTTAAGGAATATTAGGAATTTTAAGGCAAATACAATCCCTGGAAGTGCCCTTATCTGTATTTGTTTTTATAGGAAGCTACAGTATTATTCTGATCTTGACGAAATCCGTACATGTGATCTAGGAAACAATTGAAAGGCAACTGACTACATGAGATATAAGAAAACACATCTACTCCAAACCTTAACAGGGTATGACAACTCGAAATCGACCGAACCAATTTCAACAGGGTATTTTCAATCGGTATCTTAAATAATTCAGATTGTCGGAAATATGATTTCATTCCTATATTTGGTAGTTAAGTTGGCGAAATCGAGGGGAGGGAGAAGGGGTATAATTTTACAGGCTCGGCCTGGCCCACTGGGATATATCCCAGTGGCCCTCCCTATGAACTTCATTCGGCACCCTCAGATGACAAAAAAAAATAAAAAAATTAAATTGAGAATTATTTCTTAAACGAACAATTAAATCTTTCCCACAATACAGTTGTGAGTAAAAAATAATGATGTGGTGAAAATTTATTAAAATAAGATCAATTGTTTTTGAATTTTAGCAAACATTCTCATTTCCTTTTCAAAGAAAGTCTATTGAGAACACACACAAAATAGCGTTTATATTGTTAGGAGTTGCGACAAGAAACGCGCTGCCAATGAATCAGTGCCATATCCAGGGTGAAGATTTTTAAAGTCCCCCCCCCCCCCTATTATATATTGTACATTAATCAAAATACATTAAACAATTATACGTTAAATTACTCGTACATATATTTTATTCTTCTTAATAAAAACAATAGGAATTGACTGATTGATTTATACACATTTCCCCCTGTTTTTTGTGCAGATAGGTAAAAATATTTTATTGCTCTATCAAAATACTTATAGTTGGGGGTTAAAAGTATTCTATTAACCTCCAATCTTGACAAAGTTCAAGCTTGGAGATTAACAGAACACTTTTCATTAAAGTTAAAAATGTTTTCGCTCTATACACTACTTAGAATGCTGAAAATATAATCGTTAAAATACGGCAAGCGCCGTAGAAAGAAGAGACGAATTTGACTGCTCTCTTGAAAGATCACAGTTGAAACTGAACTAGAGTAGAAAAGAGTACAAACTTTTTAAAAAATGCATGTAAGACATGAAAACGCTTCAACTTCTGAAGATACCTCTCGAATTTCAGAATTAGTTTATTCACAACTTTTACTTTGATATTTCATGGTTTTGTTTCCTAACGGTGCAAGAATCACTATCACTGAATGACTTAGACAAAATCCAGTATCTGAAATTATTCCGTTAGTGGATAAACTAAAAGAAGAATTACTCACATTTACAGATTGAGAGCCAAAGATTTACAACACTACTCAGGTTGGTTGGTTTGTACCATCAACGACTTATTTTAATGACAGCTAATCAGGCTGTGACTTTAAGCTTAATGTGGATTTCGAACCACAACGATCATCCATGCTTAACACGGTATTCGAACGCAGCAACTTTGGCATGCGACACCAAAGCGATTAGGTGTGCTAAGACTACTCTCTAATACCAAGTAATGCTACATGAGAAAAAATTTTGAGTTAGAAAATTGATGACGAAGAAGAGAAGGGGGACGAATTTGTTAAATGTACTGATGGGAAGGAGTGCAATTCTTATATTTGAGTTTTTTTTTGTGTGTGTGTCTGTGTGCAATATTGATAAAATAAAATACCTACTCTCAAATATTCGGAACTATTTAAAGTTTACAATCACCTGATCACCTGTTTACCTCTTATTAAAGTACCTTGCGAGTTCAGTTTTCTAAGGTGAACATAGTTAAAACTTGTCTTTGGGCCCGATTAATTAATGAACACATAGAAGTTTTGTAATGACCACTGAGAAGAAATGTTTTCAAACTCAATCGGTAGAGAAATTATCAATTATAGGACATGTGAAAGCAGATCTGAAATATGGTTTCTTGCTTTTAAAATGATTGTCATAATATTCTATCAATAGCATAAAGTCATGGTGTCTTTTTTAATCATCATTGTGTAAAATTTATTTTTGGTCATGTACTTGTACATTTATTTACAATGTACCTTCAAATTATATGCAATGGATTTGAGTAAATTCTGTTAATTTGTATTCTTCTAAGAAGAGAAGTGTAACCCACTACGTAGGCCCATAGTGGGCCCATATTCCAATATGGGATAGTTTGCTGGATGTCAGAAGAGCCTGGCGCCTTCTTGATAGCTGATCCAGGACGCCTTTGTCATTTAATGTTTTAATTTGAGATCTACTAAACTAATTTGACCCTTCTTTTCTCTATAGGTTTCTTTACAAATCCAGATTACATAACTTCATTCCGATGTTTTGTTGCAAAGGCAGTGAAATTGTGCATAGGGTGTCAAAAGGAGACACGATTCAGGGACGAGATTGGCAAAAGAGCAAAAAGACTGAAATCATACACAAGCAAAATATTTGTATCCTAATTTAAACACAAAAGATGTTTTAAGAAAAAGGACGAGATTGGTCAAAGAGCAAAAAGGGGGAAATCCAAAAATTCGTCAAAAAAGCACGCGGAAGGGATGATTTACCAATTCTAAAGATACAATGAAATTTCTCACACTATATAATAATATGTGGCAGATAGGTACATAGTACTCTAGTATTCTCTAAATTTTAGTTAAAAAAAAAAAGATCAAGAAAATGCCATCCACACAAACTAAAGGTTTGTGAAGTAATCTGCAAGGAAAGGGGAACAAAGAGGGAAAATCTTTTGCCCAAATATGAGAAAAAGTATACTTTTTGCAGGAAAAACTGGTCCAAATCAGAAAAAACGTGGATCCTTTAAAACAGGGAAAAAAAGAGGGAAATTTTACACAAAAAGCAAAAAAATCTTATCCAAGATGATTATAACTTGCAATTGACCAAACCAATTTGAACCGGATTCTACCAAAAAAGCCATGCTACAAGTAGTAAAGCCAATAAAGAAGGAGCGAGTATACTCACTATTATAGTCTAGCACCAACTCATTAAACATTCTCCCAGAAGGTTCCTGCCCCACGTACTGGTGCACTATGTCCGAGCCCAGCTCCGTGAGCCCAATGGCGTAATTCATGGGCTTGCCGCTCGACTGGATGGTAAAGGGCAGCTCAGTGTCGCCTATGGAACACCTGAAACACAATTTTGTAAATAAGTTAACAATTCAATTTGTATTATCGTAAAATGTTTGAATTACTTTAATTAAAGAAAAAAGAAAGCTCCCAACTTCCTTGAACCTTACATGCCTAACGGGCATATACATCATGAAAATTACACTTCATTCCCAATTGGGATGATTAATCCTATTTTTATATGGATTTTTATGGTTTCAGTGTTCTTAAGAGAAAGATCATTCCCTATATATGCTATGTTACAATCTTCTAATCCAGTTAATTTAGAAACTACTTTGTATAAAACCTAGAAATTTGGCGAGTAGGTACGAAAATATTCACTTCACGAAATGACGTAAATTAAACACTCCAAAAATAGGGTCTAATATATCATAATTTATACTGAAAAATTTATGTCAATGCATATGCAGTGGTTTCTCCTGGTTTTGTGATATGCTGTTTTAATTTTCATTTAGAATAGATGGACATTACAAGAAAACAATTTATGTCATTTCATTAAGTGATCGTTTTTGTACCAAATTTCAAGGATTCCTGCAAAGTAGTTTTAAATGCACTGGGCTAGAAGATTGTAACATAGAGAACAATCCTTACTAGGACTTCCTTTTAAGGAATTGGGGAATAACGATTAAAGAAACTGGGGAACCCTCTGAGATTGCAAATGGCAGACTTATGTTTTTGAGCAAGCACATCACTCAACGTTCAATTAGTGCATTTTTTTTTTAAATTTTACATTAAGTACAACTATATTTTGGCAATACTTAGAGTAAAATAGTTAATGTTCCTGTTTAGTCTTTTTAGAAATTTTGCACTAATTCTTTCGGTGGGATATATTGTTTCGAACATATGGAACAGTGGGGTATATCCTATCAGTGATCATATTACAAAAAAGATTATATATTAGGTGTGGATTACAATATCCTAAACAATTGGAAGAAACAGTTTCAGTCGACTATACGATTGGGGTATAATTTGGAAAGTATTGTCCCAGGAAAACGTGATTAGTAAAAAACTCTAAGTTCCAAGCATCATTCTTTTAGTATGGCAACATTTAGAATCAATAATTAAAATGTAGTTTCAGTAACATTAGATGGGCACGATTGAATTTTCGACAAAGAGATAAAAAAATTTCCATTTGAGAAAAAAAAGTTTGAGTGAGTTTTGAGTTCCTGTAGTGTCAACTGGAACTATTTGTTCCAATCATAATAAACACATGTAATATATAATCTTGCAGTAATGTGATCACTGATGGCATATATTACTCCACTGTTAGATAAAAGGTGGCCACAAAATTCGGGGGAAAATGTTCTTTAATAATTCCCTGATAAATTTCTAAAAAATTTCCTGATTTTACTACAAACTTTTTTTCAAATTCACCCAATTTTCCCAGATGTCTACATCAAATAGAACATTTATTCCAAAGAGATAATACATAAATTTTTAAAAAATAGTTTTGGCAGTAATGTAAAGTTTACTTCATACTGCAACAAGAAACTTCCAACAATTATCACAATTCTTTGGGAAAATGGCGCCAAAATACGGCTGAACAGGAAAACTTACCAATCAAAACAATAAAAAAATTACCTGATTTTGCAAAACTTTAAGAAAATCCCCTGATATTTCTCTAATTTTTTTATAGTATCAGAAAGCTCCCTGACATTCCATAATTTCCAAATTCTGTGGCCACTATGTAAATACCATTTTTAGTATGTCCCATAAAAAGTTATTCAAATTTTTTAATTACTTAATAAGAGCAACACGAACTATTTTACAATAAGAATGGCATGAATATACTCACTGAAAAATTAAAAAATATAAATAAATAAACCAAATTGTAATCTGAGAGCGTTTCCAAGTTCTTTTTTAAAGAGGACTCTTGCATTTTGTTTGAAATTTACATTTTTTTTATTAATACTGAGGCACAGATAATGATAGAATTTGAAAGCATATGTCTGTGTCCTCTGTTTGAAATGTGATAGCTTTTGTAAAGTTTTCATTTAACGTTTGTTTCGATTAGAAGCTATGAAGTTTTTTCCTTCTCATGTAAAACCTTGAATCTGTCATAATTCTTCTTTTAACATCAAGTGATTCATATGTTCAAATGGTAAAAAATGCCTTTCTCAAATTTTGTGTCACACTTGGCTATCTGTATTGTGTTTGGATATGATGGAAGAATTGGATTTCTTTAGAGAAACGTAAGAACTGTTAGAATGAGAAGCGAACGCATGTTTAGGAACCCTATCGAACATCATTCTGAATTTCTTATAAAACGGTGGAGAAAAGTTATTATGGACTGGTCGGCCAAGGCAAAAATGGCAGAACTGGTAAAAAATCGACTTTGAATTAAACCGGATAGCCAAATATGTCATAACTTGCCAAAAAGGGAACACACTTTTTCATCTGGAAAACCACTGAACTTTGATTTTCTACGAGGAAGAGCACAGGCGATTTGTGATCTCTAGTTCAGAAAACTCGCATATTTTAAAAGCAGGTCAAGTTGGCAATATCCATTACTTCATCAGCAACAAAATATTTATTGATAACTTGGTTCACTTTAAAAAGATGCAAGTAAGCCGTCGCCAGACATCTGAATCGTTTGCAACTTTCATAAAAAAAAAATTAAAGAGCAATGGGTTACCAAGTAAAAAAAAACTCATTATTTGGCAAGTCACAACATATTTGGCAATATGATTTAGTTCAATTGAATCCTAGTCGATTTTTTACCAGTTTCAGCCATTTTTAACAAGGCAGACCATTGGACTTGTCATCTACTAATTTTCTCCACATCCTATACAAAATTCAGAATGATGTTCGATGGGGAACCTAAACTTGCAGTGACTTTTCAAACTATACTATATAGTATGCTAAAAAAATCATTACAACATATATTTAAAACCATGAAGCATTTTAAAGGGAGACATCTTGCACGACAAATGGGACAAAACCTTTAGAGCAATAAGAGAGCAGTCTGACCTCTGACCGTCCACTGTACAGATGCTCACTCCCCAATAATCAGGGTTGTACTTGGCCAGTTGGGGAATGTATGAGGCAACCTACAAAACATTCCAACATTATTAGGAGAAAATTCAAGATTTTAATCAATTAATATACGTTTCCTGGCAAAAGTAATTAGTTACACTTAAAGAGACATCACAGCTTAATTTAGAAATCAGAAAACGTTTGAAGGGCTATGTCGAAGAACGATCAGAGTCTAATTTTTTCGAAATTGTGGTTTACCGACCATCTACAAGGTTATAGCATAGTTTAACCACACGAAATCCTCTGGCAAATAAATACCATGGTACATGAGATATTGAGCAACCATTTCCCTCAACCCTGAGATATTAAACTATAAATAAGCATTTCTGAGAAAATGAAAAAAATAAAATAAAAATTGATCATTCTTTGCTGTAGCAACTTCATTTATTTTACAAAGGAGTAATTGATAAAAAGAGCATACTCTTCCGTATTTACATTCTTAGTATAAAATGGTTCTAAAAAAGTGAAAATTTAACATTTTTAACAACAACACATAAGCACACATTCTAACATCATTAGGAGAGAGTTCAATCTTTTAACCGATTAATATATGTTACCTGACAAAAGTAATCAGTTAAGTTTTAACAGATGTCACAGCTTAGCCAGGAAATCAGAAAACACTTATTTTATAAAGGAGTAAATGACAAATAGAACATATTCTTTCATATTTACATAAATATATATTTAGTAGTTTTATAAAATGGTTTATGAAAAAAAAAATATATGGATATTACAACATCCTAGACGATAAGATAAAACAAATCCAGTCAACTATATGATCAGGATTTATTGACTCGGGAGATTTGCAGGAAATGAATTAAATTTAAACACACAGTATACTTCTTTTATCGTGTCAACACTAAATTAAACTACTTTTCACAGTTAAACTTTAATAACGCAAAAGCCAGACAGCCAAATGTAACTTTTTAAAATAACTTGACAAGAATTGCTGAGTTAACAATTACAAAAAAAAAATAAAAATAATAATAATAAAATAATAATAACTAGTTTAATGGTGAGGGTGACATTTGTTTCACCTTTCCTCCCGTGTTGACTTTGCACTTCCAGTAGAAGTCCTCGATGCACTTGACAAAGTCCGGGAAGTCCTGGATCACAAAGTGGTTACGGAATGCACGACTGATCAACACGATATTCTCCTTAATCACCCTAGAACATTGGATTACATTAAAGGGTGGCAGAACCAAGTGTACTGAAGTCAACATCAATTGAATTACCATAAGGGAGGATTTCAAATTGGAGTCATTTTTTAGGTCAGACAAGATTATTTTTTAAATCCTTTATATTAACATCAATTTTGTGTGTGTCTGGGTATGTCGATGGCAGGCATATCTGGAGAGGCCTAATTAACCCACTTGCCATCATCCAATCGGGCTGAAACAACGCAGATAGATTTGATGTTGATGACAATGCATTCTATCAAATTTTGGAGGCTGTCATTATTACTATAAGGTCGTTTTTAGGGAACACTAATAAACCAACTTGAAGTCATAAAATCACGCTGAAATAGCATTTAACCGATCATTGAAGAAACTTTTTCCTGTTGCAGAAATTGTTTTCATAAATAAATAATAAAATTATTTTAATTGGAATAAATAAAAGCTATTTGTGTGTGAGGGCAAAAAAAACCTCCCCACTCATTTTTAATGAAATTTTTTTTAAAGGTATTTTAACAGATATATTGCTGATACAGATTGTTTTTAATATTTAAAATTAGATGCTTACCAAGCACTCACTGACAACAGAATGTTAATGAATATAAAACTTGGTAATGTATATAAAAGATTCATATTAAAAACTTTGTTTTTATAGGTTATATTATTCAAAGAGTCTGTAAGAACTATTTACAACATTTCAACTTTGGAGCTATGAATATGTTAAGTGTATGAATTTAAAATTAAATGCAAACACCAAGCTCACACTGACAACAGAATGGGCACTGTGTTAACGAATATAAAAATTGGTAATGCATATAAAAGATTTATATTAAAAAACTTTGTTTTTATGGGATATGTTATTCAAAGACCCTTTTTAGAATTATTAACAACATTTGATTCAGGAACTATGATCGTCATAAGTGTATGAAACGACATCTCACTTCTTGAAGCTTTCCCTGTCCAGAGTAATGGAGTCGGGAGATCCCATGTCCCTCATCTCCTTGTGGATCGCCCTCAGCTTCGTCATCATCTCGCGGAGCCGGGGATCGCTCTTGCGGAGACCCGTATTGGACAACGCCTAAAACAAACCACACTCATTTATAAACGACTGAAGAATGCTTATTTTGAAAAAGAATGCCCCAATAACTTTGTGAGAATATTTTCTGTTTTACCTTTCTTTCTGTGGCATCTGCAGATCCTCTGATTTTCATTGAGTTTTATAAAAAATTTAGTAAGGAATTTTATGTATAATTCCAGAAATTTCAGAAACAACTTATAAAATTTTAAGAGATATTTTTTTAAAGTTTAGGGATATTCATAATAGCAAATTGCTAAAATGGATATAAGTTTAATTCCTCTTGATTTTTAATCTAAAATAATTACAAAACTTTTTAGTATATATTCTTTATAAACTGTAATTAAAAATTATTTAATACCAAATATCAACTTATCAGTCTTCAACTTTCAGGTTGTTCATTCTATCAGATCAATAGCTAATTTTCAAATAATAAAAACAGTGATTTTGTTCTTAAATATTTTTTATTATTAAATTAAGAGCAAAATTAAATTTTCTAATTTTAGCATTTAAGAAAATTCAAAACATCAAACAACTGACATACAGTTTCTTGTTTCTGGTTCCCTTTAAATTTTGACATTCTATTATTTTCTCTTAATTTTCCCAATTGTTAATTTTGTCGTTAAATATTTTAGCAAAAGAGCAAAATAAATTTTTTTTAAATTTTGGCTTTTAAGAAATTTCTTTAACGTTTTGCTAAACAAGCATCCCCAGATTAACCAAGGCATTAAGCAACTGAAATGCAGTTTCTTATTTCTGATTGAAATCCCTTTAAATTTTGTAATTCAATTATATTCTTCCAATTTCTCTTTTGTGAGAAACAAAATTAAGGGAGACACTCAACCCTAAAAAATGCAAACTTTAAATTTTTTTTTTTTATTTGCTATAATTACAGTTTAGAATCTTTTAAATACGGATGCAAAATTTTAAAACTGTATCCAAGTTTTTTAATGAGTTAAGTGACATTTTATGCTGGGTAAGTATGATCTTCTTAAGAAAATTAAAACTTTAAATCAATATTTTTCAGTTTTTTTGTTGATATTAGGTTTCTTAAAACACTAAGGCTTTTTTTTTCTAATTAATGGAGAGATTTAAAATTTTTAGAGCATGTTGCAAAATATGTCTATTTTATAGATTGGCATTCTAATTAACAAAATATGTTCTAGTATTTATTAACACTAAAGTTAAATTATTGAGGAATTATAAAAAAATTTTCTGTTATTATGAATAAAAATTGTTATTATAATTAATTACTATAAGTATTCCACACTTTAATGCAATTCTTATATAATATACAATAAAAACCCCGTTAACGCAAAGTCTTTGGGGCCGCTGAAATAGTTCGGGTCAACCGAATTTCATGTTAAACAAATAAATTAATGTTAAATTTTAAGTACAGAGAACTGCTTTCACTTCACAAACAGGATTTAATGTTAAGCGGTTTCACATAAACAGGATTTGACTATAGTATAAAATAATTTTTAGAAAAAATTGCAAAAAAAATAATTTTTTAATAAAAAAAAAATCTTTAGCCTATTAAAAAATGTGCGGGAAAAAAAATAATAATAATTTTTTGTTGTTGTTGAAATATTTTTCGTTCATATAAATTCAAATAAGGGACATCTATTTTTTAAATATAAAAATACAATAATAATAAAAAAGTTTAGACGGTAGAGAGTCCCCTTAAAGGCCCGCACCATTCCAAAAAAAAAAAAAAAATACATCTGGACAGAAATTCAAAAAAAAGTTTTCCTTACTGCCAAGAACTTCCCCACAGCCACTCTCCCTTCTGTGTCCTTGAACATGTCAAACAGGATGTCATCCACATTCTTCTCTGTGATGGCGGGACTTTCACTGGAAAAGAATTTATTTACTTCGTAAAATATTATCCTAACACTCAGATTACGATTTACTACACTTTTTCATATTCAGTTATATTTTTCAGAACAAAGAGAACACGCCATTCCCTGGGTCGAGATGTGACTGATGATTGTGTTGAATACAAAGGCCATGTTGCGCCACAACATCCAACTATTATCAGAATTCATCTTAGAAATGAAAAGCCAGGGCGCTTTTTTCTAAAAAATTGCAATTCATGGTTCTGAGGACACTTTTATAGAAAAATTTTGTAACTGGTTTTCTGCCATAATTTTTACATTATTTTTTTTTTCTTCACCAGGATGAATTACAATGTTTTCTTTTACATTAACAGTTCTCTAAAGGGCACAAATCAAAAAAATCTCAAAAGATATTAAAATACTGAAACACCAATATAGCCCTACTTCTGCTGGAATGTGAATAAGAAAATAATTACTATATCCAATACCTAAGGCTAGAATCTTGCAAATGAGATTTTTATGTGATAACATTTCCTGCATGTACAGGATAAATTTTTTGTAGCTTTTTTTAATGGTAATTCCTTTTTCAAACCATCTTACCAAATTCCTAATTTCAATTCAGTAATTTCCTAATTGCATCAAGCTATTAAGCCATAAAAAAATTAGTAAGATTTCCAACTCCTGTGGCAACCATAAGCAATATCACTTGCTAGGAAAAATGGTAGCTATAACCATTTGTTTGTGTTGGCGTTAATAACCTTGATGCAGAATCCTCCCCAGAATTAAAAGTTCACTAAAAACAATTTTTTAATTCATTTTTGTTTTTAGCATATAGAGTACATTTATGAAAAAAAAAATACAAAGGCAACACAATTCATGAAAATGTTCATAAGTAACTGAAAAAATAATTGTTTAATCTCAAATGTAAAGATATATTGATACAAACTTTATTAATTGGGAAGGATAAAATGACTCGCTATTTACATAGAAGCTTGGCTTCACATTAAAAAACAGAAGACAGAATTAAATATGTGGTGTATTAATTGGCTTATAATTAATAAAATTGATTTATTTGGTGAGGAACAGCCAAAGGTCTTTACTAAAGGTGTGCTGTTTTGACCAAAAGAGGACTGTAGATTTATATGACGACAGTTATTTAAATGAAAAGTATTTTTTAGACTCATTTGGCAATGTTAATTATAGCCTTATTGCTGTAAAATGATTTCTAGTGTTAGTAATGGTTAAATATTTTTCTAATTGAGAATTTTCCAAATACTCTGTGTGTGCTGTTGTTTTTCTGTAGAATAATTTTAAATTAAACTTTGGTTAACACTCTGCTAATATTTTCTTTCATTTTAATAGTAAAGTACACCAACAAGGACAATATTTAGAATTAAAAGTACACATGCAATTTTGGCTCCAGGGGATTTTTGGCAACTTTTTAAAACTAAAAAGGTATAGGACATTTCTTTGGCGGTTTTTTCTTCAGATAAGTGCAGTTTCAGGCAACAGGTTTTAAGTCATCTTTTAACTTTATTTTATTATTATTTACATTTTAACATAATTCTACTTATTACTAATTATTTTAATTTTGTTTATTACATTTTAACTTAATTTTATTACTACTCCTATTTTAATTTTGTTTTAGTAGCAGCATTTTTAAATTTGGAGATTTATTTTTAACACCAATTAAAAGAAGTCGCAAAATGACCCATTATACATCTGGGATCAACTAAAATCGAAACCAAACACTTTCTTGGTTGCTAAGAAACTATTTAGAGATATAAAATTCAAGTATGCATTATAAAACTATTTCACAAGCAAAGTCATGCATGGTTTAATTAATCTCTAGAAGCCCACAGTGGATCTTCACAGGAACTAAAAGTATTTACCTCAAACTTATGCTTCCGCTCTTTGGTTTCCCGTCTTTACTTGGCTGAACGAATTCTTCAGCCGGCATAAAAATGCGGCTGGCGTGAGAAAATGTTTTTTTAGATGAGTGGATACATCTATATCGCGCCAAATTGTTCCAAACATTTGCCACATTTCTATTGTTCGCCAAGCGCGTACTATAATTTGTTACAAAAGGTTTCTGAACATCACCACAGAATTTGCTTTGAATGTCACAAACACGAACTCTGCGACAAGAAAGCATTAAAATGCACTTAAAGTGGCGGTTATTGGAGCAAATATGATGGAAATGACGATGCTCACGAACTCAGAAGAAAACAAAAGAGGAGAGTACAAAAGATTGACGATGCAGAATTGCAGCAACCTTTAACGAAGGATAATTTTTGTGTTTACTTTTTGTATAGGGGAATAAATCAGAGGGAAGGGCGGGCAGGAGCAGAGAAAGGGGAAAATAGACGCACTTCACTTCCAAAGCATAGATTTCGAAAGCCGATTAGATTTGCTGTTGCTATTTATCTACTATTTTTTGTCTTTATGAAGGTAAGTATGATGACGTCACAGACGATTCCGCTGCTGAAAATAAATTAAAATACGTTTTATGATTTTCAACAAAAGTAGTTTTAGCCTTTTATTTGGCCTTTTGAGAAACAGAATTTAAATTTTTTATTTAGTTCTCTTTTAATTAATATTTTTAATTAATAAATATTTTACAGAATGATTTCTAGTAAGGCTACAGCTCTGAAATTTTCAACATAAGTAGTTTGGCCATCTAATTAAACTTTTGAAAAACCGAATTTTAAATTTTTATTTAGTTCTTTTTTAATTAATTTTTTTAATTAATTAACAAATATTTTACAAAACGATTTCTACTTGGGCTAAAGTTCTGAAATTTTCAACACAAGTAGTTTTGGCATTCTAAATTGACTACTGACAGAAAGAATATTAAAATTTTAATTTGATTTTTGATTAATTTTTTAATTAAAGTTTTCAAAAGTTTTCAGTCAAAAAGCGACTTCTAATAGGTCTAGAGCTATGAAAGTTTCAACACAAGTAGTTTTAGGGGACTAGGGGAAAAGCTTCTAATATTAAGGCTTTACGTAGCAATTATAGAGTGAGTGAAGCGAGATTATGCTTACGTAACAATGAACAATTCAGCGAGAGAAGTGCAATAAACAAATGACGGATTTCCGTAACGCGAGGCCTCATAGCTAGCACGGGTATTCAGCTAGTAAGAAATATATTGTATTCTTGAAATATTTAATACTCGCTGAATACCGTTGCTTCGCTACGAAATCGTAACATGTGCAATATTTAATCTTGCTGTGAGGCCTCGCGTTGCGGAAATCCGTCATTGGTGTAAAGGTCCCAGTTTTTGGCGCTTCATTCGCAGGAAGAGGTTCATCGCTACGCAAAATAGAGCTTGCTTCGTTCGCTGAAAAATTCATTGACACATAAGCACAGACTTACTTCACTCGTTGAAAGGTTCATTGCTGCGTAAGCATAAGCTCGTTTCACTCACTGAAATCTAATTGTTACGTAAGGCCGAATAGAGAAACAAAAAATCCCCGTTAATACAATAATAGAACACACCTTTAAGATTATTTTAACACGTGTTTGGGGAAAGCAAAATTCGAAGGCTAAAACTACTTATTTAGAAACGTTCAGAGCTCTAGGCCTATTGGAATACTTAAAATTTTAATTAAAAAACAAATTAAAATTTTAGCATTCTTTTTGTCAAAAGTCTAATTAGAAGGCCAAAACTACTTGTATTGAAAATTTCAATAGCCCAATTAGAAATCGTTTTGTAGAATATTTGTTATAGTTTAAAAAATTAATTAAAAATAATTTGAATTTTAAAGTTCTGTTTTTTAAAAGTCCAATTGGAAGGACACAACTACTTATGTTGAAAATTTCAGATCTGTAGCCTCAATAGAAATCGTTTTGTAAAATAAGTATTAATTAATTACAAAAAATTAATTAAAAGAGAACTAAATAAAAATTTAAATTTCTTTTTTTTCAAAAGTCCAATTAGTAGACCAAAACTACTTATTTTGAAAATTTCGGAGCTGTAGCCCTATTAGAAATCGTTTTGTAAAATATTTATTAATTAATTAAAAAATTTAATTAAAAAAGAACTAAATAAAAATTTGAAATTTTGTTTTTTAAAAGTCCGATTAAAAGGCCAAAACTACTTATGTTGAAAATTTCAGAGCTGTAACCATATTAGATATCGTTTTGTAACATATTTATTAATTAATTAAAAAAAATTAATTAATTAAAAAAAGAACTAATTAAAATTTTAACATTCTGTTTGTGATGCATAAAATTAGAAGGCCAAAATTACTTATGTTGAAAATTTCAGAGCTGTAGCCCTATTAGAAATCGTTTTGTAAAATATATACTAATTAATTAAAAAAATTAGTTAAAAAGAAAATAAATAAAAATTTAAAATTCTGTTTTTCAAAAGTCCAATTAGAAGGCCAAAACTACTTATGTTGAAAAATTCAGAGCTGTAACCCTATTAGAAATCGTTTTGTAAAATATTTATTAATTAATTAAAAAAAAAAAGATACTGAATAAAAATTACAAATTCTGTTTTTCAAAAGTCCAATCAGAAGGCCAAAACTATGTTGAATATTTTAGAGCTGTAGTCCTGTTAGAAGTCGTTTTGTAAAAAAATTTGTTAAGAAAACTAATTAAAAAAGAAACCGATCAAAATTTTAAAATTCTGTTTTTCAAATCTGCAATTAGAAAGCTAAAACTGCTTATGTGGAAAATTTCGGAACTGTATCGCTGTTTGAAGTCGCTTTATAAAAAAAAAAAAAAAAAAAAAAAAAAAAAAAAAAGGGGAAAAAAAAAGAACAAATTAAAATTTTAACATTCTGTTTAACATGTATACAATTAGAAGGCCAAAATTACTTATGCTGAAAATTTCAGAGCTCTACTCCAAATTTAAGTAGGTTTCTATAAATCCACAGAGCCACAGACAGACACACAGCTTGTTTTATTATTATAGACTAATTAACCTCACTAGGTTTTTTTACTAGACCAAACCTGTTGAGGGCCTTAAGCCTGTTGTTGGTTTTCAAATTTGTATTTCTGACAAGCCCTTCTATAATTAACGTAATCACTAATATGCAAAGGGATCATGGTCTATATCTAATTTTCAATTAATCATAACTCCTTGCTACTTATAACGAATATCAACTGAATTTGAACATCATATAATAATCTTTATATTCGATATAAAAAAATATCTTCCATTTACATTCTATTCATGCACGGTGTTGTTAAATAGAATTATCAATTTTCTGTGTTAGGAGACAAATTAAAAGTTGAAGTAAAAATTGACAAATTGCATTTTGTAATCAAAACTCATACGCCAAAGTTTTTTAGAAAGTGTTATTTATTTTATAAAATAAACATATATACTTCAACATGAAAATAAATACCCAGTATAATAAATATGCATGTAAAACACAAACGTTAATGTAAGATCACATTCAAAGAAATTATAGAAACATGAATAATACCACTTTAAAAAGTCAGTTTTTTTCTGATGATCCCTTTGAGATTTACCTTTACCCCCAACGTCACATCCCTTTTGCCAAATTTAAAGAGAAAAGTTGACTATGTGTTACACGATTTTTAATGCGGCCATGATGAGTGGTTTTAATAGTAGGCCTGTCGTCAAAATAAATCAACAGATGGCGCTGCTAACAACTAGATTTGAGGAAACTTAACACGGAAAAGAAACCACACACACATACAAATTTTTTTTCTAAATATTTCTCTTTGCTTTCACTTCTGTGCCCTCTACTTTATCTCTTCTTTCGAAAGTTCTCGGAAAGTTAACAAATCATACATGAAAGACAACAACAAAGAACAATTAGAGTCCATTTTTTTCGAAATCGTGGTTTTCCCGCCATTGCCAGGTTATAGGAGATTAATTAAGCGGAGTCCTGTGACTCATAAATATCATGGTAATCACATGGATAAATATCATGAGATTTCGAGCAACCATTTATTTCAACCCTAATACATGCTCTGAAACTTGAAACTTAAAATCAGCTTTTGCGGGGAACTGAAAGAAACGGATTCTAACCGTTCTTTGACGTAGTCCTTCAAATCTCATGGAAAATTCATTGGAACTTAAATTTTAGAACCTTAAATTTTTATGTTAAAAAAAAAAAAGTTTTCTTTAAACTTTCAAATCTTTTTTATTTTTAAAACTTAAAAGAATGGCATTTCGACTGCCATATAAAATTTGCAAACATATAGAGCATTGTGTTGTATTTTCGTTTTAAATGTTAGAACTCAATCACTAAACTCTACCGACAACGTCTGGATAGCTCATAAATGATTTGTGCTCTGGAGGCAGATGAAACCAGTTGAATACTGTCCCCATCTATATAATAGGTTTCTCATGGTTACAAACAGATTCTAACTAGGCTTTTTTTTTTGGGGGGGGGGAGGTTGTTAATATAGATAGCTAAAGTTCTGCTAAGCCTTCTCCAACTTGCATGAGCATGAGCATGCACTGTCCAGAAGTTGTATCAGTAGACTCAAGGCATGACATTTCTAAAACGGATTTTTTTTAAAGCTTTCTAAACATAAGATCTTGGAAATATTTCCAGGGAAAAACTTTAGGTCTATTCCTATTTGACGTTTAAATATCGCCAAGCCAATATGGCGCCTTTTTGTAGACGATAAAGTTTCACATTTGGAAACCCTTTTTTCGCCCGGCATGCGTAACAGCGATTTCATGGTAAGCGAATACGTAGGAGGAGAGGAGAATATTTTTTGGTGACCATTTTGAAATTTGATTTCGGCTAATGGTGTAGGTACTGCCCTAACGTTTGGGTCTTGTCACCAACTTTTCAAATTCGCGCCAATCCATACACGTAAAATAGGAATTTACCAAACTCGAAATATTCCATGGATATTTTCGGGAACTTTTTTTCCAAAACATGACTGAACTCTGAAGTAAAGAAAATGTTTGGGTCCTTTGTATTTTGAGATCGACGCAAGATCTTAATTATGAAATATTCTAATTGTGATAATTTATTTCCGATTGCATAGCATCCCAATCATTTAATGGCGCCTACAACCCAAAGCATTATACAATGTTTACCGACTCCCATACATACTTTAGCGAATTGTGAAATATCTGAGTAGTCCAACCGGTTTTTCGGCTCCATCGCCCTTGCGAAGTTAAGCTGGATTTATACGCTACCAGTCGGGGTGTCAGTTTTGATCGCCAGTTCTGTGACGTCAGCCAAGCGACCGAAGCGCCGTCTGACGGTGATCGCGGGAAAGCGTATGTGATTGGATATTCGCCGGATAAAGTAGAAATTTTTTGGTTTACTGAAACTAGTAGCCACGTTACGTCACAGACTGGCGATCTAAACTGGAAACCCTACTGGAAGCGTGAAAATCCGACTTTGGGTAGATCAAGGTGTACTTAAGAATTATCGGAAGCCATGTGTGCCACCAGGGGAAGGTTGAAGAAGTACAATTCTACCCACATAGAGTTTGACGAATTAAAAAAATAAAGTATAGAAAAATGATAAAATAGTCAGGATAAAAACAATTCCAACATGGCTTTTAAATTAGTCATTTGAACAGAAAATTAATGCATTATTATATATCAATGTATCAGTAGGAAACACAATGAAAGTTTTTGAAAAATAAGGGTTTGAACCAAAAACTCACACCCTTGGTATGCAAAATCAGCATACAGTTTGTCTTGTACTCTTTGTATGCGATCCCTATAATTCTGCCGGAGTCCGTGTAGACCATTCCCATAAGCCTTTGATGCAAAATTTTCCACAACACAATTTAAATCAAATAAACAAAATTGGAAGGTAAATTAAAGTCGTTTTTATTTTTTTACCGACCATTAATGAACTTTTTGTTGGTGACAAAATGTTCTCTAATTGTTATTTAATTCCTTTCCTGTGGCCAATATATTTTTGTAAATCTGACTAAACAATTTATTGAAAATAACAAAAAATATTGTTCGTTGAAATGCATAAATACATCAGGAATTGTGGTTTGGTAAACACCACTGATTGAGTGTATTGGGAGAATACATAAAAATGGGTAAAAACTCCAACTATGGTACGGATTCGGCGCCAAGAATTGTTTGCATAAAACTGCGTCAAATTATGGCAACCATAGGTTCCCTTGTTATTAAAAATGGCATATTTTGGTGAAAATCACCTTGGCTCAGAATTCGTACCGTACTTGGAATTTAAACCCAAAAATATTATCAAACTCTCTCATTCCCACTGTATTGTTGAGATAAGAATTTCAAACTTTCTTAATTAAAAAAAAAAAAAAATTAAAAATCAATCAATATTTAATAGTTCGCGTAGTCGATCGCTAACAAAAAATTCGCCACATGATCCTACATCCCTTTAGTGGGAAAAAGACGTCACTCATTCAGTGACAAGAAAGGTGAACTATTGGTTAAGAAAAAAAGGTCGATGGGATAATACGCAATTACCGAAAAATGTTTAGGAAAATATCGCAGCAGGTCTATGGGATGGTCGATTAAAAGATAGCTTAAGACTACACTCAAACCCGCTTCTCAACAAACGGCTTTCTTCTTTGGATGCCGTTGACCTGCTTCCTGCCCTTCTTCAACTTGCGCCAAGACGCCCTCGCCAAAGTGGCCGAGGTCGCAATCGGGTCGCCAAGCTGTCGATCCCACAACTCTGCCTTGCGGTGGGCATGCACTTGGATTTCTTTTGTAGTGTCTTGCACCCAGACGCCCGTCACTCCCGATGCCGGCACGATGGATGTCCTGTGGTGGGCAGTTGTTGCTGTGGCCCTCCTGGGGGACGATGTCGGATGGAAGGCTGATGTTCTGGTGTCTTCCGGATGGAAGGACTTTGCCATCCTGGTTCCAAAGGGGGCAGTGGACGAGGGCAAAAGACCGGTCCTCTTTTTCATAGGGTCAGTCTGGTCTTTGGAGGGCTGACCGTCTATGCCGTACCTGTTAGGGAGAGATAAGTGTAAGTTTTTTTTTAATTTTTTTTTATGCAATAAGTAGTTGTAACTGCTGTCTGCGGATCACAAAAATAACTCCCTCCACGAAGTCAAGCATCATCTGTTGTCATAGAAACTAAACTAAGGGGATTCCACGACAAAGACGTCTATATTTGTCGTAATGTAACCATTTGAACACTATTATTTTGCATGTCTTATTCTAAATCGACGAACTATACTAGGACCATACTGTGCCACTTTCTTCTGATAGACTGACGTTATAAATTGCACTTGTTTATAATTGCTGCCTGGTTTGGAGAACTCGAATTTAGATTATGCTGTTAGATAGGTGAATCTAAATATACCGTCGACTTGTCAAACACATTAAATCAGTTTTTTCAGTTTTAAGTTATTTGCTCATCGACTAAAGAAATCCAATAAGTAATGCTTTCAATGTATAGCGTCATGAATGATAAAGTTTTGGAGAAACATGTTTGCAAATGATGAAAATTATTCTCCCCCCCCTTTTTTATGTACAGTACAGGGAATGATCCTTACTAGGAGTTCCTCTAAACACATTCGCTGCCGATTACAAACCAACGCGGAATGTCTTGTTGTTCCCCTGTAGTCTGTCCTGATCTGACTGCACCCGATCGCAATTGCCGCTCTTTGCTGGAATTACTTGAAACTGTGTTTTAAAAACATAAGCTTCCAGCTAACCGTATGGAGGAAGGCAAAATGTATCTGATATTTATGTCATATGACATTATTTTGTTACTTCAGTTAATTCCAGCATAAAGGGAAAATCCGATCTGGCGCAGTCTGATCAGGACAGACTACTGCGGAGTAACAAGACATTCCGCGTTGATACGTGATCGGCAGCGAAGATGTCAAAAGAAGGATGTTTACCAAACGGGTCTCGTGGAGTGCGGCTCGCTGTTCCACGTAGAGGAGGAGGATGGGCTTCCGTAGTTGCCCAATGTGCTGCTGGTCCACGAATGCGTCACTTCCTTCTGCTGGACATCGGTTCTGCTCCACGAGTTCACAGCCTGTGACGTCACGTCGGGGGACTTCTTGCCTCCACGCTTGCTGATGGATGCGGTGTTCTGCAAAAGTTAATTTGAAGGTTACAGGGGTGTTTCAAGGTTAAGTTATAAATTAACAAAATAATATATTAGGCAAAATACTAGTTTGGGTATACAGGTTAGGTACGATTTGGAAAACTTGACGATAAAGCTAAAATTACATCGTATCCGGTTGTTGCTGATTCAAGATGGCGGCTGATTCTAAATCCACATGATGACGGCGCATTTGAAATGGCTTTTGTAACTAAGCGACAAATGAAAACAAAACGAATATGCAAATAAACAATAAAAATACAATATATAATATATTAGTTAAACACAAAACTAGCCAAAGGTAAATTAGGAAGACACATTCCAATAATTACCATAAAATCGCTACTGCGCCTATCAATAGCGCCAAACTCTCTCGGCGCCCTTGACACGGATACAAGGAATTTACTCCAATACTATATATACTATAAACTAAATAATATACATGGGCGTTATTAAACTGCGTTTGAATCTTGAGTTGCAGATCCATTAAGGAAATGGTTGATGTTTTCAGATTATCTGGCGCCGTCAGCAACACGAGGGCTGTAATGTGCCGAAATATTCTTCATTAGACTAGCTAACATACATTTACAAACACCCATGCCTAACACGGGACTCGAACCCGTAACCTCGCGGTCTAGAAGCTAGCACTATACCCGTTTGGTCGGCCATTGAGGAAATGGAACTCGCCTGCTGTTAAAATCATGCTCTATTTTCTTTCGAGTATCCGTTAAAAATATGTGCTCTTCAGATGTGACGTCACTAGTTGACATCACACAGGAGATGAAGGCGCAATGTATTCGGTTTGTCAAAAAGGCCAAAACTTAAATTCTCTCGCAACAGCATTCGAAGGGAATTGTTAGGTTTCAGTTTCATTTCAATGGACCCATAAATCTAATTATAGCCCTGTAAAATTTATGAGCAATTTTGACACACAAAAGGGAAGAAAAAGTACATGAAGACTATCTGTCTACTAGATCTTATTCTCTGTTGTTAGATCTATCTGTTATTGCTTGTTTCTTATTAGATCTTTCTCTAATAGATAGGTCCTTATAGAAGAAAGGATCGTTGATTTAGAATAGGCGTATCCTTGCAGGAAACTAAAAAGGTTACTATACGGCAAAATTTTTAGATGTCTTACTACTCTCCCCTATGGAAAATGGTGCTAATGTTGTTTCCACGGAAATAGACAACACTAGACTTTATAGTGGGAGCTATTCTTATGATAACCAGGCACAGATTTCTTACTAAAAAAGCTGTACTTTATTAAGCAGAGCTTTAAAAGCAAAACTTTATTTAGAAAATAGTTTTTAGGACAAAAATAAGGCAATTCTTTGACCTTTAAACTTTAAAAAAATAACTATAAACCTCGTGATCTAAGAAAATTCGAAGGGGCGAAACTGCCACAGATTTGTCTCACTAAAGCTGGCTTAGCACGTAGATGTAAAAATATGCTAAGATGGCGTTTTATTGGACGGTAGAAACTGGATATTGTTCATGTGCAAGAACTAATATACCGGGTTTTTCTGTCATCCAATATTAGAGTATATTCCTTTTCTTCGGAATTCATGTTCATAAGGACATTTTACTTTGATTCTGGCTTGCCTACGACAAGAAAATCCTCTCGATAAATAGCAGATAACTAGAGCAGTTGTATTTCCTTTTCCCATGTATTTTCCCTCATCATCTGGCAACGATCCTGGGGGACATACTCCGAAAATAAACAAATGCTTTTCCTCACCAGCAAGCTTGCTGGGCTCCCGATAACTAGGCGGTAGGGTATCGAGCTCATAACCGGAGGGTTGTGGGTTCTGTCTTCGGTCCGCCAAATATCGGTGTGTACCTAATGGGGGCTGGTGCACATTAAATCTGTCGTGGCCTCAATGTCCTCTCGTTGGTGTGGTGGGGTCGGAGAGAGGAGAAGATTTCGATCTCGTATTCTTCTAGATGCTCAAAATTACGAGACGTATTTGGCTGTGTTAAGCACTTTATAAGTGGCAGAAATAGACAGTCGGTGGTTTCAAAACAATACAAAACAAGCAAGCTTGCTTCATTGTTTAACAGCGCATCATATACAATAATTGTTTAAATGCCCCAGTTTTACTTTGTGAAGAAGCGTTGAGAGCTCGCAGTTACTTCCTGTAAGGTTGGTTATATTCAGATTATCTGGCGCCGTCAGCAACACGAGGGCTATAATGCGCCGAAACTTTCGTCATTAGACAAGCCAACATACATTTACAAACACCCATGCCTAACACGGGACTCGGAACCCGCAACTTCGCGGTCTAGAAGCTAGCACGCTAACCACTATACTATTTGGTCGGCTACTCCCTGTAAGGAAAACGAATAAAAAATGCAATTTTCTTCATCTATTGATTGGGGGTAAATACGGATGTTGTAAAATCAACAATGTGCTATCAAACACTGGTGTTCACCGATATCGTTGCGAACCATTGCCAGATACTAGTTTATTTGGAAATGTCACGTGGTTGCGACAGCTCTTTACCAGGTTCAACTCATGTGGAGTTATCTATATTAGAGTATACAGCTTGACAACCTTGTTCACAGGAAGCACGTGCAATATGCATCGATATAGATAAAAAACTGGATAGACTGCTTAACGCTGGAAAAATGAAGCCGTTGCCAGATGCAATTGGTGGGATAAAAAATACGGATTGCCGATGATTGAAAACAAAATTCTGGGTTGTACACAGCAGAAATGTCAATAGTAGACCTTAATTAGTAATAATGTGCAAAAAAAATATATACTTTAACACTTTACAAGGTTTTTTGCATTCCCATCCAACTATAAAAGTGAACTGTGATTGGTTAATCTCTCCACCAGCTTCGCAATCCCCGGCGCGTTTTTCTCTTTTCCTTGACAATGGAGCAGTCTATCCAGTTGTTTATCTATATCGATGGCAATATGAGGAATCGTTTCAGTTAATTATTAAGAGGAAGTCCCATTAAGGATCATTTCTTAAACTCGCTATGTTACAATCTTCTACCCTAGTTCATTTAGAAACTACTTTGTAGAAAACCTTGACATTTGGTGAGAAAATGATCACTTGATGAAACGACATAAATTAAAAACTCGAAAGTAGCATCTAATATGTTTTATTTTATATTTCAAATCCTTACGTCAATGCCTATGCCGCGACACCACCAGCAATAGCCTTTTCCTTTTTTAATTTTCATTTATTATGGATAGACATTAAATGAAAACAATTTATGTCATTTCATTAAGTGATTATATTCGTACTTACTCACCAAATTTCAAAACTTTTATTAAAAGTAGTTTCTCAATGAACGCTTGAGAAGATTCGAGTATAGGGAATGATTCTTACTGTACTAAACTCCAACTTAACTTGACATCACTAGACGATAGATCTTCACCGTGCTCATAGGCAATTAATCCATTTTAGCGGAGGGAAGACATAATTCTCTCCAAACCTTATAGCCTTTTGTTCTCTACAGGGTTGTGGTTTGGCGAACATTATGCTTTCACGCCGCCGAAATGGATTAAATACCTATGAGCACTGTGACGATCTACCGTCTAGTGATGTCAAGTTAAGTTGAAGTTTAGTATAGGACTTCCTTTTAAAAGAAGAAAACCGATGGAACATCGAGCCCATTTTCAAACTCACAGCACTCCATTTTCATTTACCTGTTTTCCAGGCCAACCTCCTTTAGTGACCGCTGGAGGTCGCTTTCTGTCGAGATCCTGTGCAGTCCACGGCATCTGCGGTTTCTCTGTAGTGGTGGTGGTGGTTGTGCTGGTGGATGCGACCACATCCTGGTAGATGTTCCGGTCGTAGAGGGAAGTAGACTCGGTGCAATTGACGTTGAACCACCAGTCGCACACCAGGTGGCGCTGGTTGAATAGGGTTCCCACGGGGCACAGGAAGGAATCTTTGCGTCCACTGTGGCAAATGTGGAACACCTGCAAGGCAATAACGACAGAGATTCTTATTAGCAATCATCTCCCAAACTAGTTAGCGTCTGTTGGTTGCCAAGGGCACATAGCTTTAAATTACGGACAGTATGGTGTCAATTACAATTGCCTTCATCTTCATGCAGATAAAATTTACAGATAGAAATCAGTAAAGATAGTTCTGCGAAGTCGCGACCCTAAAACGATGCAGCGTTCAACCTATTAAAACATTAAGATAGGGGACAGTTGAAAGGCAATTCAATTCGCTTAATTTGCATGCTGAGCAAACCACTAATGAGTCTACGCAGAAGTTATAGTTTCAGAACAGCGGAATTATTACGGGGAAATGATCTGAGGCACTAGTTAGCACCTGTTTGTAAACATAGGCAATCTATTACACATACTTAGATGGGGGACAGTATGGAAGCTATTCATTTGGATTCAAAGAAGTTACTCATAAGTTATAATTTCGTTTAGTCCAATTATTATGGGCAATGATTTGAATCACTAGTTGGTAACCAAGAGAGTACCAATCTACAACACAGCATTCAATTAGTGGCAGTATGACGTCAATTAAACTGGCATTATACCACTTATGAACTAACCAGAATTTAAATTTTTGGTGGAATTGTCATGGGAGAAATGATACAAAGCACTAATAGTTAGAATCTCTTGGTAACCAATCACAGTCTACTACATAGCATTAGATGGAGGGAAAATATGGCAGAATGTAGCCTTGCGAAGCACATAACAACCCACCTGACATCCCGCCTCCACGTCGGCGTAGTATCCGGGCTGGTACATCGCGCAATCGAATGCGGTGTCCGGCACATCAGTGAAGTCCGGGAAGTCAGTGCCCGGCACTCCTCTCAGCAGGATACTCAGGTCTCCCCCTCCTCCCTTGTCGTTGCCCTGCGGCTGCGTATTCCACACGATGTCATCGTCCTCCTGCTTCTGCTGCACGTCACCAGCAGACCACTGCTCGTCTGGAAGAAAGGGTAGTTACTGACAAGAAAGGCTCCCTCCAGATTGTCTGGCATTGTCGGTTTCCAGGGAAACGAGACTAGCCCAATTTTCCAACTTAGATCTAACGAACCAGATTGTTTTTAAATTTTAAAATTGCTTACACCGATATTTTTACCCACATACACTTATTTTCTTTTACATTGTTATACTAAACTTCAACTTAATTTGACATCACTCGGCGGTAGATCGTCACAGAGCTCATGGGCATTTAATCCATTTTGGCGGCGTGAAAGCATAATTATCGCCAAACCACAACCCTGTAGAGAACAAAAGGCTATAAGGTTTGGCGAGAATTATGTCTTCACTCCGCTAAAATGGATTAATTGCCTATGAGCACGGTGAAGATTTATCGTCTAGTGATGTCAAGTTAAGTTGGAGTTTAGTATAGATTGGTTTGCTTATTGCTAGAATGACCTTCATATTACTAGATAGGATTGCACATTGATTAACTGATCTGATCATCGCTAAATTGTATTGCTCATTACTAGATTGGCATGAACATTGCTATTTCGGTTTTCATATTGCTAGATTGGCCTGCCCATTTCAAATGAGTCTGCTCATTGCTAGATTGGTCTATTTCTAGTTGGTCTTCGTTTACTAAAATGGATTGCACATTGATTAATGCTCATCGCTAAATTGTACTGCTCATTACTAGATTGGCATTCAATTTGTTGGATTGGTTTTCAGATTGCTAGATTGGCCTGCACATTTCAAATGAGTCTGCTCATTGCTAGATTGGTCTATTTCTAGTTGGTCTTCGTTTACTAAAATGGATTGCACATTGATTAATGCTCATCGCTAAAATGTACTGCTCATTACTAGATTGGCATTCAATTTGTTGGATTGGTTTTCATATTGCTAGATTGGCCTGCACATTTCAAATGAGTCTGCTCATTGCTAGATTGGTCTATTTCTAGTTGGTCTTCGTTTACTAAAATGGATTGCACATTGATTAATGCTCATCGCTAAATTGTACTGCTCATTACTAGATTGGCATTCAATTTGTTGGATTGGCCTTTATATTGCTAGATTGGCCTGCACATTTCAAATGAGTCTGCTCATTGCTAGATTGGTCTATTTTTAGTTGGTCTTCGTTTACTAAAATGGATTGCACATCGATTAATGCTCATCGCTAAATTGTACTGCTCATTACTAGATTGGCATTCAATTTGTTGGATTGGCCTTTATATTGCTAGATTGGTCTGCACATTTTAGATTTGTCTTCTTATTGCTAGATTGGCTTTTATATTACTATATTGAACTGCGCATTGATAGATTGTCCTGCACATTTCTAGATTGGCCTTCATATTGCTATAGCCCAGTGCATTTAGAAACTACTTTGTACAGAACCTTGAAAGTTGGTGAGTAGGTATGAACACGATTACTTAATGACATGGCATAAATTGTTTACATTTAATGACTACCTATTATAAATGAAAATTAAAATAGCAAGACAAAATCAGGTGGAGCCACTGTATATGCATTGACGTAAGGATTTCAAATATAAAATAAAATATAATAGACGCTATTTTCGAGTTTTTAATTGATGTCATTTCATTAATCGATCATTTTCATCCCTACTCATCAGATGTCAAGATTTTACACAAAGTAGTTTCTAATTGCACTGGGCTAGATTGGTTGTTTTCAGATTATCTGGCACATTCAGCAACACGAGAGCTATAATGCGCCGAAACTTTCGTCATTAGACAAGCCAACATACATTTACTAACACCCATGCCTAACTCGGGACTCGGAATCCGCAACCTCGCGGTCTAGAATCTAGCACGCTAACCACTATACCGTTTGGTCGGCATGGGCTAGAAGGTTATAACATAGTGACTATCTTTACAAGAAGTTCCTCTTTCGATAGACAGTGATGACAATCATCTTACCTCTGTTGGCTGTGTCTCCTTTGGTCCACGCCGTCTGTACATTGTTCGCTTGACCGGCACTCAGCTGGCCATTCCAATTCCAGTCGCCCGCAAATCTCCTCACGATCTGCAGAAAGTGAAGAGAAAGGCAACTAGTTGTTATACAGGGGGCGATTGTTTTGTGAAGTCATAACAACCGCCCTGTATAAATTCACCGTCCTGTTATAATTCTCAGACCTTCTAAAATTAGGTTGCGCAATGGGAATTATTCTCTGATCTCTAATTTTCAACTTGTGAACTTGGTTATTGACTTGAAATCGAAGAAGGCTTAAGAGATTACATGGTACTTAAGTATTTATCACTTCGATTTTTTTTTTTTTTGTAGTAATAAAAAGTTCGCCAATTGTGGAAAATGCCAAATAAATGACAAATAGTAATTAGCCCATAAAAACAAAGATTTTTAATATAAATCCTTTATATATCTTCCAGGCATTCAACTGTCTTCATCTGCTTGCAAAGAAGAAATCACTTGAGCTAACTAGAAGTTACAGTTACAGATCAGTAGGAGATCAGGACCGGATTTCCGACTGGTAGCGAATAAATCCGACTATAGACTTGGTACCCCTTGTTTTCACAATTTTTTTTAAAATGTCTATTTTCTATTTTTTGAGTGTTTATAATCTTTGAAACTTTTTTCTTATTCTGGCAAATTTTTGAATTGATATGATAACTATGAGTGCATAAAAATTATGTTTTTTATGGAGAATTTAGTACAACTGCCCCTTCTAGGCTTCGAACGCATTTTTCTCAATTCGCGTTTTTTGGAATTTGCTACCTTACTCAAATTTTTTTTTATTGTCATTCTAAAGATCTAGTTCACAAAACTAAACATGGATTTATGAATAAAATATATATATTTTTTTACAAATTTAAATGTTTATTTTTTCTATTTTTTTTTTTTTTACTTATAGGAATAGTTAGAATTCTTTTTCTCCAAAACTATTTCACTCATTCGAAATTCGATGTTTAAAAGTTTAGAGTACTACTTTTTCAATTTAAGCCTTTAAAATTATAATTTTTACATATTTGGAAGTATTACAAGACAATAACTAAATTTTATTTTGCAAAAAAAAAGTTCACAAAGTGCTCTACATTTTAAAACTTAAAAAAAAAAAAAAATAGAAAATTTAAAATTCTACCTTCGTTTTTCATTTTTCATTATTTCTTTCTTGATATTTTCGAATAAATATTTCAAGTACTCTAAACTTCAATACTCTAAACTTTTAGGCATCGGATTTTGAATGAGTAAAAAAGTTTGGGAGAAAAACAATTCTAACTATTCCTATAAGTAAAAAAAAAAAAAAATATTTTTTTCCCCCTTCTTATTATTCTGATTATTTTTATGTATTACAATCGTTTGTTCTCTTAGCAGTTCGAATTTAATTGTAATATTGCAATATATTTATTGTTTGTCAATACCTTAAAAACTCCTGCGCATGTGCAGTTTATACATTGTTTTGTTTTCTACGTTTTAAGATATCGAAATTCATCCTGTTTTTGTTTACATTTTGTGTTGTCATCAAAGATGTATTGTGCACAGCGGGTATTGACATTTTGATTTTGTTTAATAGGTATTAATAACATTTAAACAAAATAAATTCGTTAAATTCCTTTGTATTTTATTAGCTAATATCTTCTGCATTGCAGTTATCATATATATGTAACATCTAAAAGTTCGTTTACCAATATATTTTACCATTATACGTTGGTGCAGTTATGAGATGTTTTCAGTCGGATTTTGATCAACTTAATAAATCTATTATATCTTTTTTACAGGATGTGTCTATTACAAGTACAAATGTAAGAAGGCCGTCTAATGTGAAACACCTACGTATATCATTACGTGTGTTGTGTGACACCGCGTTGACCAAATATCCATGCTACTTGGCGATAATTTTTCAGTTGGCGAACAATTTGATAGGAAACGTTATCGTTTCAGTGCCTGCTAATTTTTCTCCTTGTATTGGTTTTGTTTTTAAGAACTTGGTACAATATATTTTGTTGATTATTTTTAAAACAGAGGCTAGAGTTGCACAATAAACACCAGGCATATTTTGTTGAGTACGTTTACCGGTGTTTTGTACATGTTAAAAAAAATATAATTTTTTTTTTAAATGGTCAAATTTTTCTGGCTAGATTAATTTATAATTTGGAATCTAACTCCATTTGATGAGACTGAGTCAAAATATACATAGAATCTAGCATGGTAACCGATTATTTAGACTCAATTTGACTTCATCACTTGCAGCCTCAATTGTAGATTTGCCGAAGATTAGTGAAATTAACTGAAAACTTTCAAATCATTTCGACATTTGCTAATACGCCACCATTGAGAAGAACGAATATAAATGATACTTATAGAGCATCTTTCGCTAAGAGAGATAGGGCATCACCTCTGCAAAAACAGCATCAAATGTAGAATGACAGAGCGTGCTATTACAAAATGAACGAAAACATGCAAAAACAACAGATGTCTGTTATAGTACATTGGAGGCTGATCACCAACAGCAATTAATATGAAGAAATTCCGAATCTATGTAACACACAACTGATAGATGTCCTTCAACGGGTCCCCAGCAGCGGGGAGCCACAAAGCTAGTATTATATAGCCTTGGCATTGAAATGACATATTTTCAGATGAAATACATTGACTCGAGTTGCCAACGTTAATAAATATGCGCATTGAAAATATTTTTTGCATGTGATTATAAAAAAAATATTGTGTGTCAAATTATCAAAATATTGTATTGTCAGTAAATTATTTCATTCATGCTATCGCACTCGCCAAATAAGCTTTTATCCATAGATGGTCTTACCTCCGTTTGAAAAAGTATTACTTTTGCCACTAGTTGCATAAATAACTATTTTATAGCAACGTGCAAAAAATTAAACTTTTTTTAATTATTTTGAATCAAAAATAGGGGCGAAAGTAGCACTTTTTCGCTAGGAGTGCGGGAAAGTAACTTTTTCGCTCTAGTCAAAAAGTATTTTCTCGCAAGCCTCGTGCTCAAATATCATACAGTCTTGGTATTGAACACTGATCTCTACTACAACTTCTGGATAGCGAATGCTTGGTTGCTGACTTGAAGTTGAAGAAGGTTTAATAATCACCATAGAGATCTATACTAGCAACTTCCTCCAAAACTAGTTCAAATTTGTTTGTAACTATGGGCAACCTATTTCAAAGCATTATGGGGGGCAGTATTCAAATGACATCATCTGCTTGCAGAGCAGAAACCGCTAAATAAGCGATCCAGAAGTTGTAGTAGAGATCAGTGTATTAAAATGACATATAAGCTTAGCGTCCACTATCGCTAAGCAGAGCAGAGCAGATCAGAGCGGAGTGGATTAGAGCCAATTACAAGGCTGTCAACGTCCATTGTAGCACGAGGCTCGTGCTATAGTAGACGTTGGCAGCCTTGTAATTGGCTCTAATCTACTCCGCTCTGATCTGCTCTGCTCTGCTTAAGCTTGGCGTCCACTATCGTTGAGCAGAGCAGAGCGGAGTGGATTAGAGCCAATTACAAGGCTGCCAACGTCTACTATAGCACGAGCCTCGTGCTACAATGGACGTTGACAGCCTTGCAATTGGCTCTAATCTACTCCGCTCTGCTCTGCTCTATTCTGCTCAGCGATAGTGGACGCCAAGCTTATTCTGAAGAAATTCATTGACTCGAGTTGCCAACGTTAATAAATATCTGTATTAAAAATATTTCTTTGCACGTGATTTAAAAAAATATTGTATGCAACACGTGGGAAAATACTTTTTCAAACTCAGTCGTTTTACCTCGTTTGAAAAAGTATTACTTTCCCCACTAGTTGCATACATAACTATTTTCTAATTTGTTTTTGTCAAAACAAGGGACACCAAGTCCCCTTAAAACACATACCTAACAAACGTGTGTTATGTGATAAAATGGTCATTAAATTGAAAACTGACACTTGATTACTGACTGTAGAATTGAGCTTTAACTTACTCTGTGTTCTTGGAAAGATGCTGATGGCATAACAGAAAATAGTAGAAATCCTATAAAAAGAATTGCAGGTAAGTTTTTCAGGTATTACAGGACTAAAATATTTATCTTTAAAATTATATTTCTGAAATTTTTTTATGCAGTACTGCATTAGTCTTTAAAACTAAAATAATTATTTTAAATTTTTAAATTTATAAAAAAATATTTTTAAAAAAATTAAAAAAAGGAACCTTTAAAGTTTTGACATTACCTAAATTTGATATATTAAAAAAAAAATTAAAATTAAAAAAAAAAAAAAAAAAATCGCTTTATTTTTGCCTTGAATTACGTGTTAATTTTTTTTCAATAAAATGCATAGAAAAATGTTTAAAAAATATTTTGTGTAAAAACTCTTTTATAAAATCCAGCTCCAAAAACTTAAAAACTTAAAAAAAAAAAAAAGAAAAAAAAAAGTTAAATCAAAATACACAATTTTCGAAGACAAATTAAATAAATATAAATGAAAAATAATTGTGGAAAGTTTCATTTATTTATAAAAAGTACTTTTTTAAGTTATACTCATTTAAACTTAAAAAGGGATAAAAGGCCAAAACAAAGCAATTTTAAAGTTTCAAGATAACACGTCCGAGATACAGTTGTCATGTAACAAAAACTTCAATATTTCAAATTCTACTAAAAATAGATACAAAAAATTTTATATCATTTTATTCAAAAACATTTTTGTTATTTTATAATAAAAAAAAAATGCTAATTTTTAAAATTTTGAATCATAGACCCCTTAAAATATTTAAAAGCACAGTGTAGTAAAATTATAAGAAGTTTTACAATAAAGTCTAAACTATTTCACAAGAATGTTTACAAATCTAAAATGTTTTACGTAACGGACTAATTGCCGATGTGCTGGTAATATTGTTGGAAATATGTTATTCGATTTACATTACGTTATATATACGTAATGTGCAATGTAATATACGTGTGCACTTATACACTTATACATCCTATAAGTGCAACAGAGAAGGTATAGTGGTTGATGGGTGATGCTCAAGGGATGAAAACTCTGTTAAGGACATTCGCTTTTCCCCTTTTTTATCTTTATCACACTTCTAGGGAAATTTCAGTGGTGAGGATGCTTAAAACCCCTTTAAAGGCATAACCATAGTGATTTTCATCCAAATCGTTAGAGCTCCTTTTTGGCAATTGTTGAAAAACTTAAAAATTTTTTCAATGGAAGTAACCTTACGCACATGTACAATTTTTGCGAAAACCTTAATGTCAGGAATTCACCACCCAAAACCTGTACGTACAATTTAAATATCGGAGGTCAATCCGTTCGGAAGTTATGCTGACCACAGACATTTGATCTTAATAACTTTTTTTAACTCGGCACATTCCAAAAAGTGGTGAAATGAAAAAAAAAAAAAAAAGATTTTTTTTAACCGAATCTAATAGTACTTTCATTAACCTTTGTCAGCGGTTCCCAATTCATGGGCCGCGGGTAGCGTGGTACTGGGCCGCTGGTCAAGAATCAAACCAAGATAAATAATATAGGAGCTTCAGAGGTGGAAATGAGAACAATAGAAACACTCGATTGTTAGCAACAATCGAATTATTCGATTTCTTTCTTCGATGGTGGAAAAATGTGAATAAAGTGTGAATTCAACAGCATGGCTAAAACTATCCAGTTTTAAACCATTTATATACTCTCTCACGTGGGACAAAGTTAAAAATCATATTGACTTTTTTTTTTAACTTTGACAGGTTTTTTTTTTTTTTTTTTAAATTTTCTTATAGTCGTGACATCAAAGTGAATACAATAAAGTTGCTTTCTTCATGAAAATTACTGCTTAGTCCGATTTGTAGAGTTTGTTTTTATTAATTTCAGAAGCCAGCACTCAATTACCCATATTCTATTAGCTAATGAGCCTCAAAAGTCTTTTTTAGAATGTAAGTGGTCCGCAAAAGTCTAAAGGTTGGAAACCGCCGTCCTATGTTAACATAAGGGTAATTAAAATTAATAACATTCCAGTAATAATATTTATGATAAGAAACGTGCTGCTTACCAATGGCGGTGTATATTTCCATCTTGGAACGAAGATCGTGAAGCTCACCTGAAAGAAGAGGTTTTACTCTTAGAATCAGTCATATCACCTATTAATATTACCTCTATGTTTAAACTTTCTCTCCCTGATTCATTTATCACTAATTCTTCCTCTTGCCATTAAGCCACAACTACGAAATTTGGTAAACACTAGCATAACAAAAACTAGGAGTGTGAAAAATCGTACAACTTTCAATTGCACCATAATATTGGACATTGCATTAAAATTTGATAACTTACCGTTTTTATATTTTCACTCATTTAAATATAGATGGCCAATTTGGTGATATTTTTGACAATAATTTTTAGATGGGTAAAAAAAAATAAACACCTCAAAAATGGCAAAATTGACGTTGTTATTCGATAGACATTACATTACATTGTCTATAACCAATTAATAATGTAACCAATAGTCCAAAGTCATATAACCAATAAATGTTACCTCTATGTATAAACTTTCTCGTCAAAACTCACACTGACTCCCTTACTTATCACTAATTATTCCTCTTGCCATATAGCCACAGCAGAAAAAAAAATCAATCGTTGATAGGCGAATCTCAAGGGCAGAGAGCTCGGTGTTAAAAGCACTCGTTTTCCAACTTTTTAGGCTTGTATCGTATTTCTAAGGGAAATTCGAAGGTGGGGATGATTAACTTTAAGAGTTATTAGCACAGAGGTTTTAATCATAATCGCTCGAACCGTTTTTTAGCAATAATTGAAAAACATGACTTTTTCATGATTTCAACCTTATGCGCATGTGAGATTTTGACAAAAACCTTTATGTTATGTCCCACTGCCACCACCAACCCTCACACCAAATTTGAGCATTGTAGGTCAATTTGTTCGGGAGTTTTGCTCACTGCGTACACACTGACAGACATTTTTTCTGTACCACTTTTTTGAAATCATGGTGTTCTAAAACGTGGAGAAATAAGAAGACAAAAAAAAAAAAAAAAAAAAAAGTAGAAGAGGGAGAGAGAGATTCTTTATTGAATGCTATATGCCTTATACTCACTATTATGAAATTTAGTCCACAAGTAGTGCAAGCATAACAAAAATAAAGCTATTCCCAATCTCGATTAACCAAGTTTAAGTTGTCAAGCCCACCTGAAGGCTGTTGGGTTAGCGCTCTGGCTTCGCATGCCATAGGTTCCAGATTAGGCATGGATTTTTTTTTGTGATTCGGAATCTATGTTAAGCTGTAGGTCACGTCCTGATTGAACGTTACAGTGCATAAAATAGGTCGTTCACCGTACAAACCAACTAACCATACGAAAGATATTCAAATTTCTCACTTTAAATGTTGTTGTTACCGAGAAAGACCGAAATTAGAGAATGTCAACACATACCAAATACGTCGATGAAAGACCAAACATTTGATTATATTCTAATTAATATATCACTGGTGTGTGTCGGCCACACATTATGTTGGCAAGCACAGGCATGCTCTGGTGGAGATCGTAACGAGAACCCGATTGGGATAGCCTCTGGGAAACAAAATTAAGATCTCAAAAAATTTATCAAACAAATACTTAACAAATGTCGTAGGGAAAATTCTCAATTCTATTTATGTATCAATTTAGATTCAGGAAAGAGGTTGGAAAATAATCAAGCCACTTTGTACAAAATCAAGATCTGAAAGGACTTTTGGCAAATAAAAGAGAAGTTTAATGCCTCTTGGCCACAAAATTAAGATTTGAAGAACTTAGCAAAACAAAGAAAACCTTGACCAATGTTGTGTGACCAATTCTCGTTTTGATTGCTGTCGCGATTTCATCAATAAACTTTTGAGTAGTTTGGAACTCTATTCCAGAAAAGGTTCAATTCACTAATGTGTCAATTCAGATCCAATAAAGAACTCTGGGCAACGAAAAATCCTTGGCCTAAACTCTAGGATCAACCCCACTTTCTCTCACTTATGGGAATGTGCTATTGTGAACAGGTCACCGAGTAGAGTTATAGAGTTACTTACCTGAGAGAACACTTTCCAAGGATATCTCCTTGACACCGCTACTACCAAGCACACGAGTGTCCGTTCTCTGCTCCTAGAAATGTCTTAAATACGAGGGAATTCACACCATTGATATATAGGTCATCAAGATCTTCTCCGCTTTTGTTTGCTTACCACGCCTGGTTGGATCTTCTTTCTGGAAGATCCTTTTGTTTTCTGGAAGAGAGAAAGCTCGTACACTCTCACCTGCCGGAAATTGTCTTCCGATAGACTGATGGATGATAGACTTCGGGGCCTCATTTTTAGGACTGAAATATTCTAAATAGTGCTTAATGGGTGAGTTTATGGAATCCCATCGGATATCACTCTGAATTTTTTTAATATGATGTGGAGAAATGGTAATAGATTAGAATCGGTCTGCCGGGACAAAAATGGTAGAAAATGTTAACGAATTGACTTTGAAGGTGTGGAAATATATCCGATTGCTAAATGTGTCATAGCTTGTCAAATACTAAGCATTCTTTTTTAAATCCCTTTATTTTATCTTCGATTTTGTGTGTATGTGTGTGACTGTGTATGTCGATGGCGGGCAAATCTTCTGAGGCCTAATTAATTATTATTTTCCTATTATTAATCCTAATTTACAATTATTTTTCCTGATTTCAAACTTATACGCATGCGCGACTTTGACGAAAACCATAATGGTAGGTCCCATGGCCCTCACTAGCCCATTCACCAAATGTGAACATCGTAGGTCAATTTGTTCGGGTGTTATGTTGACGACGTTCACAGAGACGGACAATTTTTCTAGACCACTTATTTTAAATCTGGGTGTTCCGAGACGGGGAGATCCAATCGGTCTGAAACTTGGCTGATGGATTCGATGTCGATGACAATGCCTTCTATCAAATTTTGAGGGCAAATTTGGAGAGGGGAGGGATTGTAACATAACGACTATAAGGAATGGTCCATACTAGAATTTCCTCCTAAGGCGAGAAAGAAAAAAATTGACTTTTAAGCTCCCTCATTATATTATAGCACATTTTAAAAGAGATCTTTTCCAAAATGGATTTGTAATTTGAGTCTTCTTGGATTCCAAGAAAGCTGATTACCACTAGTTTGAAATATTTCTTGTCTTTTGCCTCGTTTTTTTTTTCTATTGTGAACCCAAAATTTTCATTCTTCATCAAGTTTCTGATATTAAGCTTGGCGTCCACTATCGCTGAGCAGAGCAGAGTGGAGTGGATTAGATTAGAGCCAATTACAAGGCTGCCAACGTCCATTGTAGCACGAGGCTCGTACTACAGTAGAAGTTGGCAGCCTTGTAATTGGCTCTAGTCCATTCCTCTCTGTTCTGCTCAACAATAGTGGACGCCAAGCTTGATAATACAAATTGCTCTCTCTCTTCAACTTTGCCAATTCACCTATACAATTGCTGAAAAACTTGACTTTTTAAATTACTTTTCATGATTTTATGAGCGATTTTGACGAAAATCTTATCTGTAGGTCCCATAGCCATCACTAATCCGCACACCAAATTTCAACATCGTAGGTCAATTTGTTCGGGTGTTATGTTGACAACGTACACACTGACAGCCATTTTGTCTAGATCCCTTTTTTTTAAAAATCAGGGTGTTCCAAAACGTGGAGGAAAAAAAAAGGTCATTTTTTTATTTATCGAAAACAATACTTTCATTACCCTATCTAAACATATGGGTTTTTGAAAGTAAAAAGTTATAATTATGAATAGTTAAAAATTAACCCATAATACAAAGTTTTCAATATAAATTCATTATATGCATTGCGAACTTTTTCGCCCAAAACTTATCGAAGCAGATCTCAGATTGAGTTCGTTCACTACTTAGAAGAATATCATCGATTCTGTGCCATGGACTAACTATTTTGTGTTTCCAGTTCCAATGGCTAGAGGGGTTAATTAGTCTTCCTTAGCTGTGGCGTGTGTAAAAGAGTCCTTTCAGTGACAAACCCCATAGCTTGGTAGAATGTCTGCCTAATTTTTGTTTCTATAAATGTTTTTGGTACTAATTTATTTGTGGAACTTCAAAACTTGTCATTCTATTAATATTATGTGGTTGTAAAATTTAAATTATTTAGTTATTTGGATTGGAAAAACTTTTTTTTTGGGGGGGGGGGGGAGTTTTAAAATTTTCTTCATAAAAACATATCGATTATCAAATTAAATAAAATTTTATATCTGGTTCTATATTTATAACATAAGTTCTAAATTTTAAATCTAAAAATCACATAATTTTATGTACAGTTATTTAAAAAAAAAAGAGAGAAAAAGGATAAATAAAGCTTTTGAAATATTAATTTTTCATCAATTTTATAAAATTGATAAAAACTTATTAAATGAATACATTGCCCTCAAATTTTCAAAATATATATCTACAAGATCATTTTAGATGTTCACAAATTAATTTGGTTAAGTTTCAAGCAATAGAAGCAGACATATATCGAAAATTGGATAACATTTTTATACATCAACCTCCGTTCCTTAAGCTGGATTTACACGTTGCCAGTCATGGTTCCAGTTTAGATTGCCAGTCTGCGACGTCCCCTGGCTATTGGTTCCAGAAAGCAAAACGTTTTTAATTTACTGACGGCTTAAGTAAAGCCTGATTTACACTCTGCCAGTTGGGGTTCCAGTTTAGATAGCCAGTCTGTGACGTCATGTGACGTCGCGTGGTTACTGGTTTTACTAAAACATACATTTTCTATTTACTGACGCCGGCGACTCTCATCAACCAATTAAGTGAGCTCTCCCGTGATTACCGACAGACGGCGCAGTGGTCACTTAGCTGACGTCACAGAACTGGCGATCTAAACTGGAACTCCGACTGGTAGAGTGTAAATCCGGCTTAAAAAACAAAAAAAACAAACAAACAAAAGAAACCCCACTGCAATGTAAACAAAGGTATAAAAAAAATAACATAGAGTGTTCATGACATCACTTGCCTGTAATCAACGTTGAGGCTTCGTTTTTGATTACTGTCACGTGACTCACTCGTTGAAAAACGCAGACGATTTCGAATATATTTATTTGAATTAGTTAAATGGAACTTTTGTATCAACGTCAACGTCGTCAACTGAACAACGCAGAACCGAAGAACTCTGAGGTCGTATTTAGTGCTTTCTTAAAGGAAAATCCGTCAGATTTTACAAGTAAGTTCAAAATAAATTTGTACGTTATTTTTGTATAATATATTTTTGTATTTAAAATTTTGATTGCGACATATAATGCTAATATGTGCTTATAATTATACTATATGATGCATTCTAAAATTTTAGAATATTCTAAAAGTGAATTATGAGGAAATCTTGCCAAATAAACACTTATTAAAAATTTATAACTACTATTAAAAAAAAACCTATCTGATTCGTGTGATTTTTAACATGGATGCATGTGTATAGTGCGTTAAAAATATCCGAACGATGATTCTTAAAAAAAAAAAAAAAAAAAAAAAAAAAGGAAAAGTGTAGTTGTATTTCATGAAAGTTTAAAAATAATTGCATGCAGTATTTTTTTGTCATGAACGGTTCGATACGTATTAAAACTAAAACAATCTTTTAAAAGATCAATAGTAACCCCATAATGTTATGCCATATTTAGATTCCGCATCCGAAATAAATGCGAAATGCAAAATTTCGTAATTTTCCAGGAATGGTTAGTAATTTAAATGATGACAAGAAATTGGAAAATTATGTTGAAAAGGATGATTGTTTCTTCGGCATAAATTGTTAAATAATTTATATTTTTGTAAATACGACTTTCAATTACCAATATGTTTACCTAGGGTCATGAAAGTATAGCATTCGGTCTAAAAAAATTCGATTTTTTTGGATTTCTCCACGTTTTGGAACACTCTGATTTCAAAAAAGTGATTTAAAAGATATATGTACCTGTTTGTCTGCGTGTACATGTTCAGCATAACTCCCGAACAAGTTGATTTAAGATGATGAAATTTTGTGTACGAGCTAGTGGTAGCGATGGGACCTACCATTAAGGTTTCTTCAAAATCACGCAAGCGCATAAGGTTCAAATCAGGAAAAAAATTATGTTTTTCAGCAATTGCTAAAAAACGGCTCTAATGATATTAATTAACCTATCGGAGCTAATGTTTTTTTAAGGTTTTCTAATCGTTCTCACCTTCAAAATTTCAAAAAAAAAAGAAAAAGAAAAAAAAAAAAAAAAAAAAAAAAGCGCGATAAAAGCGTAAAGGTTGAAATACGAGTGCCTGTAACACAGAGCTCTCTGCCCTTGAGCATCGCCCCTCATCGATTGATTTTTTTTTCACAAACAAGAAAGGAAAATGTAATGTCTATCGAATAATATCACCAATTTCGCTATCTTGTCATTTTTTTTTTGCCCATGTAAAAATTATTGCCGAAAATATCGCCAGACTGTACATTTTTATTTAAATGAGTGAATATATGAAAACAGTAAATTACACCATACAACGGTAAATACCATACATTTTAATGCAATAACCAATATTATAGTGTCATTGAAAGTTATGCGATGTTCCACATCCTTAATTTTTGTTTAAAAAGATAGGTTCGCTAAGGACAAATACAAGTAATGTTTACAAACGCAACTTTTGCGTTTTTTTAATAATTATTAAATAACAAAACATTTTTTTTATTTTATTAAATGGGAACATTTTTTTTTGAAATTGAAGTTGAATTGAGAGAAAAAAGATTTTCGAGTGAAAGTTTCAAGTATTTGTTTATCTTTTCAAACTGTTAAAAACATAGTAGTTAAACTTTTATATTTTTCGATAGAAGATTCAGATAGTCGCAAACTAATATTGAACTGGGGTACTATACATTTTGCAACTCGAAAGTTTTAGGAGGTGTGCATCAAATTTATAAGTTCTTTTGAGGGATTACAATTAGGACAAATAGTATCGACTTTAAATAGTTTGCAATGAGTAGTGAAAGGGTGGTATAACACAGGAGAACACTATTTTATGCATTTTTAAATCATATATTAATACTTAAAAATAGTATTAATATATGATAGATAATAAAGTCAGATAATAAAGTCATTTAACAAGTTTGTTTGTAATGTCGGATGTAATGTTCTGTTACTTTGCAAAATAATATACCAAGTTTTAAAAAAAGTTTTATTAAATTAATAAATAATATAGCCCATAAAAACAGAGTTTTTAAAAAATCTTTTTTACGCTTTGCCAATTTTTATATTCATTAACACAGCTCTGATATCAAAAATATTTTTATCAGTAAAATGTGCGGCAAACTACGTTTCAAAATTTATTTATTGGAAATGAACGTGAATTTATTCCTCACATCTAAATGCAATTGATTTATTCCGATTAAAGTAATTTTATTATTTATTTTTTAAAAACAATTTTGGCGACAGAAAGAGTTTCAACAATAGTCGGTTAATGGCTATTTTAGTGTCATTGGATGACAGCAAGTTGGTTTATTAGTATTCTGTAAGAGCAACCTTTTAGTGAAAGTAACAGCCCCCAAATTTTATAGAATGCATTGTCATCGACATCGAACCTATCTGTCAAGTTTCAGCCCATTGGATGCTGGCAAGGGGGTTAATTAGGCCTCCGCAGATTTACCGCCCATAGACATGCATACCCACACACAAACACATAAAATAGAATTTAATCTAAATCATTTAAAAAGAAAATATAGCGAATGTCCATAACCATAACATTACATTTAAATAAAACGCTTTATCATTGTCAGATAATATAGTGAACTAACAAGTTTGTATTTGTAAGTAATGTTCCATTAGTTTGAAAAATAAACACAAAGTTTAAAAAAAATCAAGTTTTATTGAATAAATAAAAAATTTACCTTTTTTTAAGGTTAGTGAAACACATAAAAATAAACATGATCTACTCAGCAGAATTTACATAATGTATTTTATCAATGTCAGATAAAACCACAGCCAGAGTGACCACAGAACTTGAAACCAGGGAAATATCAGAGAGCTTTCTGATTCTGTAAAAATTCAGGAATTTTTTTTTTAAAGTTTACGAAAACCAGGGAAATTTTCCCTCTTTGTTTTGAAGGCACAGTTCCTCCGTATTTGGGCGCAATAATTTTTTTATTATTATTACTGCTGAGTTCATTAGCATACTGTGTTGAGATAAGTATAAAAGTCGTTGAAATACACTTGAACTATTTTGAAAATTGATTGGAATAAACATATACTTTTTAAACGCAAATAATAATGAATTCAAGGTCAGTCATATACCCAGAGTGGCCACAGAACTTGGAAAACCTGGAAATCGGAGAAATGCCAAGGAACTTTCTGTACTTAGCATAGTCACTTTACTATTAGTCATACGTTACTTTCCTGGCTATGAGTCTTTTTAAATTTAAAGGGCTGAAAAGGATATTAGGAATAACGTTGTATAGTTTAATCTGGTTGTCGCACGGGGCGCTCTTATTGAACACTATAAATCCCTGTCCTGTATACGGACAGGAATACGTTACAATGATATGTGAACCAGTTTTACTACGCCCTGACTGTGATTGGAACAATGTGTGGCCGAAATTTAAGTTTTAATTATTTTCTTTTTGTTATTAATTTATATTTAAGTTTAATACAAAACTATGTGTTCAGATTACCAATATTACTGTAAAAGTTGTGGTTTGTCCGGCACTATATCTTGACGCGGAAGGATCTATTCTCTCAAGTAATGTTGTCCCGAGGTAAAGACCTCTTCAAGGAGGCACGGAAACCGTTCTATTCCGAAATTCCATTGTGGCAACTAGAAGATCTTCTTCCTATTGTACCCTCCGCAACCTTAACGAAGCGTAAATTGGAATATCCGAAACAAAACAGGGGAAAATGGCGAAACTTTTATTGTTCCGCGTTTTGTACGGGAGTGAAAAGAATCACTGTTTAGGGGCTTACATTTATTTTATTGGCTTTGTTGGTCGTCCGCAACAGGAAACGATCACTGGAGCAGACACTCACAATGCAATGGTTTCGATTAAAAAGCCAAACATACATGTATGTATATATATAATAAAAAACAACTACAATAAAACAATGTTTGCGCCCAGCTGCTTCTTAAGTTGGGATACATGCGTTTTTTGTTCTCCGTTTCTTGTAAGACAGAATGGGAGAATCATAGGGTTGATTTCGTGAATACGGAAGTCAAGTTTTTTTTTTATATTTATTAATTAGTACCCGTTTGTGGCCTTGTTCTATCTACATAAGCATCTGCTTGTAATGACTTAACACTCAATGACTCTTGACAGCCAGTGGTGTGCGTAGGGTACAAACAGGAGTTCCTAATTTTTACTTTCAATTACCCGTATGTTAACATGAATGCTATGTACCCCACGTAAAGAAAGTATTGTTTTCGGCTGAAATTTTTTTCCCCAATTTTTTTGGCATTTCTTCACGTTATATTCATATTTTACAACAGTTTCCAAATGTGAAATATATTGTAACTAATTTTGCAACATTTTGTTCCATTTAAAATTCCATACCTGTTTTACCACTTTTCCCTTCTTTCTGTCTATGATCCTCAAAATAATAGACGAAATCTATTAATTGCCACTCTTTTACCTTAAAATTATGAAGTGTTTAGTTTAATTTCACGCATTTTGCCATTCGGTAATTTTTTTTTCCAGATGAGTGATATTTTTGTAATTTGGCATTAGAGAAATATCACATACTCCCCCCCCCCCCTCTCATTTCAAATCTATTGTTTACCTATCAGAAAAATACTTCTCATCAAACAGTCAAGATAGTGACGACAGTTAAAAAGACTTCGTCGATTTTAAATAAGAGTGACGTTGCAGATAATGGCATACGACAAATGTAATACGTCCTCCTTAGCTATTATCCCCTTTGGAAAATACGACTAATCGTGTTGCCATGGCAACAGGCAACTCTCGATATCACGTCGGGAGCCTATTCTAGTGATAGATATACAGTTAATTACCAGCCTACATGATCTTAATGTCGATTTATAAAGTGATTTCATATGAATATGGATTATGTGTTTTAAATTAATAAAACTTTAATTCCATCAATAAAATTTTACCTACTTTACGCAAAAAAAAAAAAAAAAAAAAAAAAATCCGTACGATGGCTAAATCTTCCTTTCTAATTATGGTAGAATCTTGCAGTTTGCTTCAAAATGTTTTGTTTACCATTTTTTATATGTCTGGTGCAAAATTGTTTTGTTTACCATTTTTTATATGTCTGGTGCAAAATTGTTTTCTTAGGGGATTTAGACAAAATTTCAAAAAGGTAAATTAAAAGTAAATAATCTTTGAAAATTTCAATGCTAACCCCTTTTTTTTAATGTTTTTATTCGATTTAGAATACTTCGTTTACCCTAGATACCACATTTCAGTACATTATGATGATAAACCCGTTACTTATGATCAAAAATGTTTTGGACTATCTTGAGGGCAAATTTCGGGAAGAAACAAATGTTTTACGTGCTGCAAGACGTAATCTATTACACGGTCCCGTAAGGTGAGCTTTTTTACATGTTTGATAAAATATTAAGAACCAAAAGTCAAAATGGAATGAGGGGAAAAAAAAAATGCTTCTATTTAAAAAAAAAAAAAAACAACTTGTTTTATTAATTAATAATTATTAAAAAACTGTTTAAATCAAAATTGGCATGTTATTTATGTTTAGCCTTTTATAAACTATCGTTTGAAACAAAAATTACTGAAATACATAAACTATTTAAGAATTTATGGTTAAATTTTTTCTTTTCTTTTAAACATTAATTTGCCATTTTTTTACATCATTTAAATAACTAACCACTCATTGGAAAATTATGAAACTTGGTATTTAGACTTTTTTTTTTTATTATTCTAAATCTAAATATGTTATAATATTATGGGGTTGCCATTGAACTTTTTAAAGCTTGGTTTAGTTTTAATATGTAGATGATCCTTCATGATAAAAATTATATACAATTAATAGAGACCTTCCACGATATACAACGGTACTTGACTTTTGTTATTTTATCTATTAGAATACAAGATATAGCCATCGTTTGGATTTGTTTGGGTACTGTACCTAAATATTCCTGTTGTATATAAAGAACCATTTTCTTGTGCATAAATTTTACACTGCTTCAGAGGATTCTCGATGCTTATGCAATTATCGTACCCTATTCTCGCGTAGACAAAACAAATACTGGTACTTAATACATATTATCGCGTTGAAACGTATTTCCTCAATCCGTCGAAACTTTCATGGGTGATGTAACCAGCAAATTGGCATCTAATATGACAAATGGAGATTCTTTCCTTCATGTATCCACCTTGGAAAATGGATTCCCCGACGCTGGTTAGAGCTGAACCGGATCTCCGAGAGGTGATTTGAATTTTTTATTGTCAACAAAAAGTTTGCACACGGTAGATGGGATAATATATGGGATAGATACGTAAGTACCCAAATAAATTTAGAAATAAGTTAAACATTTTCCGATACTTCAGAGGCCGCTCTAGATTCTAAACTGGATTTGTAGCTGGACCATGAGAGACCTGATAGGGATTTTTTTTTTAAATATTAGTTTTGTGCATGTGTTTGCAAGAAAAGAATATTGAGATTACGGACATATTTTCATTGAGTTTTTATTACTGAAATCAAGAATCAACAACGTTCTAGTTCTTGGAACAGCTGTGATTGGTAGGTTATTACAGAGAAAATATGGAGAAGGCATCTCCTCTTCTGAAGAAGAGGATCAAGTTTGAAGTTCCCTTGAGCCTTTAAGTAGAACTGTCTGTTTATCAGGCGAATAGCTCTCACTAGATAGTCTAGAAGGTGGAGGTTGCTAGAGAAATATAACAGATCGATTTAGAATAGGGTGTTGCATGAAGGAATTTGGCGTCCAAAAAGGTAACAATTTAGCAGATGCAGATGTCTTTCTTCTGAAATTACCCTGTGTAAAATAGAACTAGCCTTGTTTCCACAGCAACAGACAAGGCTAGACAACCTAGCGAGAGCTATTCTTGAAATAGACTGACAGTAATGGATCTGTCATAGTGGCTATGGCGAAAAAGGAGCCAAGGCGCTTTGGCGAGAAACGAACGAGAAGGGTTCACGTCCTCTAGCGTTTCCTTGCTTTTTGCAAAATGGCGCCGCCAAGGTCGCTATATCAGACCAAAAAATGTGACTTATCCTTTGGTTCGGATGAATTTTGTGCTGAAAATTTATCCTCTTACTCTTTTGGAATCGCAAACAACACTTGTCTAGACAACGAAGGAGCATAACATCCATCTCTCCTTTGTATAAGCATGTATGGAGAAAACTTATTCAGCCTCCACTGCATTTAGAATGGAGATAATCAGTGACGTAATGGACCAGACCAGAAGAGGAGTTACAATGGCGCATTTGTGAATAATAGGACAACTCTGAGCTGCAGTTTCACAAGAAAATGCCCAGCCGAGGGAAAATATTCGCAATGATAAAATTATAAAGATTTCCTTTTTATAGCTGTTACTTAAGAGGAAGTCCCAGTACGGATCATTCTCTATACTCCATACGTTACAATCTTCTAGCCCAGGGCATTTAGAAACTACTTTGTATGAAACCTTGACATTTGGTGAATAGATACAAAAATGATCAACTAATGAAATGACATAATTTGTTTTCATTTAATATCTATCTATTATAATTAAAAACTACAAAAGCTAAAGAATATTTCAGATGGCACCACTGCATATGCATTGACGTAAGGATTTCAAAAATGAAATTTATAAGACTCTATTTTCGAGTTTTTAATTTATATCATTTCATGAAGTTATCATTTTAGTACCTATTCACTAAATTTGAATATTTTATACTTAGTTTCTATATGAACTGGGTTAAAATGTTGTAACATAACAAATATAGAGATTGATCCTTACTAGGACTTCCTCTAAACGGTTACTTATGATGAGTGCAACTGCATTCACAAGTAGGTTCTTTTATAGTTTATCTTTAATGTAAATAGGTTTGTAACTCATAAATAGAAATATCAAGTGCAGCAAGTGGTCTCATACCCGTATAGACGACATTTTTTCGCTTCAGGTTATTATTATGAATTCATTGTATAATCGTAGTCGTTGTAGTCGTCATACGAGGCCTCAAACTTCTGGAAGTTTCCATTGGAATAATCACTTCCCCATTGGCCTTTATCATTCACTAATCCATCCTCGACGAGGTTACCAGTCGACTGGCCCCAATCACTGTCTCCCATCTGCTGATTCCTGAATTGTTGGAAGTGCCTTGAGTCCATGCTCCAACGATTCGCGTGGAAGCTCACTCCTGATCCAGTTCCTTTCTCCGTTCCTTGTCTTCCGTTTCCAAAGTTACCTCCTCCTCCAGTATTTGCTTGACCTCTGTGGTTCCGAGAAAAATCGTTGTTTCTTCCAACCTCGTTCTGTCTCTGGTTGCCTTTCCTCCAACCAGCACTATTTGGGTCAACTCCATGTCTCCCCTTTTGTCCGGGAATGAAGTTTGACCCTCCTTGTCCCATTTGTTCATCAATGAAATTTGTACCTCCCTTCTGTCCAACATAAGTATCCTCACCACCTTCACCTACCTGACCAGCATTGAAGTTAGCACCCCCTTGCCTCATTTGTCCAGTATTGAAGTTAGAACCTCCTTGTCCTTTCTGCCCAACGTTGAAGTTGGCATTTCCTTGACCAGCATTGAAGTTAGTACCTCCTTGTCTCATCTGTCCAGAGTTGAAGTCAGAACCTCCTTGTCCCTTTTGGCCAACGTTGAAGTTTGCACCTCCTTGTCCATTCTGGCCAGCATTGAAGTTATCACCTCCTTGCCTCATTTGTCCAGTATTGAAGTTAGAACCTCCTTGTCCCTTCTGTCCAACGTTGAAGTCAGCATTTCCTTGTCCAGCATTGAAGTTTTCTCCTCCTTGTCTCCCCTGCCCAGCGTTGAAGTTAAAACCTCCTTGTCCTTTCTGTCCAACGTTAAAGTTAGCATTTCCTTGACCAGCATTGAAGTTTGCACCTCCTTTGTTCTGTCCTTCCCCTTGCCAGCCTCCTTTATGTCCATTTCCTCTCCTGTTCCCTCTTCTTTGGTTGGTTGGATGCGTCCTTCCTTTCTGAGCGTTGTCATCCCCTTCTGCATTGGGCGAACCACCTCTGCGCTGACCCCAATCACCTTTCCCGTTGTTCCACTGGCCACCTGCATTATTTTGTCTTCTGTCCATCCCAGCCGGACGATTCTCGCCTTTGTTGTTTTGCTGTGGATTAGGATTGCCCCAAGCACCAAGCATGGGACTGCCATTTCTGGTAGATGTCCCCTTTCCTCCTTGCCTTCGATTATTGTGTATTCTTTGTCCGTCAGGGTTATTTAAAGAACCACCCATCGCCCTCCGATTTCCAGACCTCCCCTTTTGTCCAACCTGCATTCCTTTACTTGATGGACCACCTCTCTGTCCATCCCAAGAACCACCATCCGGTCGTCCGCCACCTCTACCATGGCCAGCTAGACCACCTTTGTCATTGTTCCGCAGTCCGTTCCCAGCCACTCCACGACCCCCGACATTCTGTTCTGAAGGCGGTGGTGCCCACGTGGGTATGCCGACAGGCTGATGGTCCATCGAACTACCTTTGCCGCTGTGTCGTCCGTTGACTTTGAGTCCGTCGATGCCTATGTCGCTTCCCCTGTGAAGGTTTCCGTTCCTTTGGTAGTGCTGCGAGGTCTGTCCACAGTCCACGTTGAACCACCAGTCGCAGACAAAGGTTTCCTGATTGAAGATAGTGCCAAGGGGGCACAGAAAGGAATTATGTCGTCCTCCCGCTTGACATACATGAAACACCTGCAGAGAGAGAAAACACGTTTTATTAGTCCATAAAACTAGCCCATAAAAACAAGTTTTTGATATATAGCCATTATATGTGTTTACAGTTTTTATGTGCTATTGCAATTTATTTAAGCGATTTTAAGCTCACATCGAGTTTTTACTGTGCAAAATCAAGGATTTTTTTAGAAACCTATCAGGGAAATCAAGGAACTTTTTTTCCTGAATTTTGTGGCCACCCTGATTATTGAAGACACTAAAAATAAATTGAGATTAATAAACCATACAAATTGATTCCAAAGTATCTTACCTGGCACTGTGCCTCCGTGTCCCCGTAGTATCCCGGGTCCTTGTGTCTCGCGCAGTCGAAGTCGGTGTCGGGTATCTTGTCGTAGTTGGGGTAACTCCTTCCGGGAATGCCCGGGATCGAATCCTCAATACCTCCTCCGGGCATCCAAGGATTGCTCACCTCGTCGTCCCAACCACCCAACGGACCACCGTCTCCCTGTCACACAAGGCTCATTTTAATATAAGATCAATGCATGATTAATAGGAAGTCCTAGTAAGGATCCTTCCCTATACTCGTTATGTTACAATCTTCTAGCCCAATGCATTGAAAAAACTACTTTGAATGAAACCTTGACATTCGATGAGTAGATACGCAAAAATTTTCTTTAATGAAATGACATAAATTGTTTTCATTTAAAGTCTATCTATTATAAATGAAAAATTAAAATAGCAAAAGACAAAATCAGATGGAGCCACTGCATATGCAATGACGTAAGGTTTTCAAATACAATATATCAGACGCTATTTTCGAGTTTTTAATTTATGTCATTTCATTAAGTGATATTTTTCATACCTACTCACGAAATGTATAGGTTTCATCCAAAGTAGTTTCTAAATAAACTATGCTAGAAGATGCTGTAACATGGCTACTATATGGAATGATCTTTACTAGGACTTCCTCTTAAAAGAGTGCTAAGAAGATAACTACAGCACCTCTATTCAAATTCATAGCTATTAAAAAATCAAGTTGAACACATAAGTGTCACAAGGAACTATAAATTCAATTGCATGCTAAGAATTAAAATAGTCTTATCAACAGAATCTCGCTTTTTTTTTTTTTTTTTTTTTTTTTTTTAAATCTCATATGTAAAAACGCCAAAATTTTTAGAAAATACAAATTTTTGAGACCGTATAAATATATATTTTTAAATAACGAATCTAAATTTTGTTAAAACGTTAATCTCATATTAATCACTGATATACGGTAATATCATTACATAAGCTTGCAGTCATTTTTTCAAAACGGTACATTGGAGTTTGTAAAACAACGTTATGAGATAAATGCATTTTTAGGTGAAATTGTGGCACAGCAAAGATGTGTTTACAAACATGTTTTAAAGTTGACAGACAAGCAAGTGTGGTGCTGCTTTTATAATATTCAAAAGAAATTTCATCTGTAAACTTTTAAGGAATGACAAAATTATATAAAAAATTTATTAGCGGAATACATGAAATTTTATAATGTGCCTTTAGTAATTAAAGATATTCATGCATTCCGTATTTCTTACGTTTGACATCTTCTAAAACTGGTTGGTCAAAATCGTAATAGCTTTATCCATGCTTGCCCATGTTGCATTTGTACCAAATTTTATAGGCATGACTACAAATTTTATAGGCATAGGCGGGACAGACATATTCCTCGTTGAATGGTTTGACCAGGGGTGCAGTGGGGGCAGTTAAGCACCGGTACGGCGTACCGGTATACTTCTTGAAATCTTTATCAATAACTAATTAATAATAACTCATACACCTTTACGCGTGTGTTGTGATATAAATTAGTGAGAAAATAAATACACAAATTAAGAGTATTTAGCATTTTTATATTATAAGTTATGCAAAATATTGTGAATTTGCATGTTATACTTAAAAAATCGCTGGCTTTAGTTGGGGTTACCGCACAATCGAGAAGATGAAATTTATTTTAGTCCTACAACACTGCGTTTGACCCCTTTTCGATTAATCGAATAAATTTGATTAATCGAGATTGGAATAGCTAACTTTTTCTATGTTTGCTCTTGTTTTCAGTTGTACCAAATTAAAGAACGGCTAATTGCCAAGGGAAGAAATAATGGCTACATATTGGAAGTGGGACTTATGAGATGTTCCAAATTCGAATGTTTGATATTTTTTCGATCCCTTAAAAATGGTTAATCTGAATAGCTTACTTTTTCTATGATTGCCTTTGCTCCAATATTCAGAGATATGAGTATGTAGTGTGAGAATTAGGGATAAGTCAGTGAGGGCTTTGGATTTTGTGTATAGAAATCAGTTATAGACTGAGAGGCGACTGCAATTTTTGGACCCCATCGAACATCATTCTGAGTTTTTTTTTTATAGAAATTAGAGAAACCTGGTCCCCTGGTAAAGATTCCCCTGGTCTGCCGAGGCTAAAATGGCCGAAACTGGTCAAAAATCGACTTTGAATAAGTTGAACTAAATCCAATTGCGAAATGCGCCGTAACTTGCCAAATAATGAGCATTTTTTTTATATATTTGGTAACCCTCACTCTTTAATTTTCAATTAAGAAGGCTGCAGACGATTCAGATATCTGGCGACGGTCTACTTGCATCTATTAAAAGGTAGCCAAGTTGGCAATAAACATTATGTCAATGATCACGTAACTTATGTCGCAATTTGGCTTACATTTAAAAGATACAAGTTTTCCGAGGGATAGATCAGAAATCGTTTGCGTTTTTTCTCATTGAAAATCAAAATGCAGTGGGTTGCCAGACAAAAAAGTTTGTTCTATTTTTGGCAAGTTATGTCGTATTTGGCAATCGGATTTTAGTTCAACTCATTCCAAGTCGATTTTTGATCAGTTTCGGCCATTTTTGCCACGGCAGACCAGTGGATTCCCAATTTACTCACTTTTCTCCAATTTCTATAAAAAAATTCAGAATGATGCTTGATGGGGTCCAAAAATTGCAGTTGCCTCCCGGACTATTATTTTTAAGTGATACTCATGCAACCAATATTGAAATGGCACTATTTTCGCAGTAAAGCATGAAATGAAATTACTTACCTTCGCATCTGTGATCACACATCCGAGCACAACTGCAAAGAAGAGACAAAAAATAAATATGCACATCATTAATATCTTTCTTTCTATAATGTTCAGATAAATAATTGGAATGTCTACCATTTGTCTATCACATGAATAAGTCTACCGACAAGACGTCTAGGGTAATCTGTTGCCGTGGAATGATTAGCCTATTTTTCACTAGGAATTCCAGTAGAAAGACGGTAACTGTCTTTTTTGGATGCCAATTTCCCGCAAGCGTCACCCCTATTCTAAACCTCCCTTTTCTATAATGGACCTCATCGATAAGTGTCAGAGAGGCGACTGCAAGTTTAGGTACCTTATCGAACAGCATTCTGAATGTAGAGAAAAGTTAGCAGATGACGAAACCAATGGTCTGCCGAGGCAAAAATGGCTGAAACTGATCGAAAATGGACTTCGGAATGAGTTGAACTAAATACGATTGCCAAATATGCACTAACTCGCCAAATAATTAGCATTATTTTTTATTTGGTAACCCACTGTTCTTTAATTTTCAACGAGGAAGGGTGCAGGCAGATGGTTTCAGTTCTCTGGCGACGTCTGCCATGCATCTTTTAAAAGTGAGCCACGTTGGCAATAAATATTACGTCACTGATGACTAACTAATTTCGCAAATTTGGCTTACTTTTAAGATAAAATTTTCCGAGCCAGAGATCGGAGATTTTCAGTGCCCTTCTTCATTGAAAATCAAAGTGCGAAGGGTTACCAAATAATAATAAAAAAAAAGAATGCTAATTACTTGGCAAGTTATGATATATTTAGCAATCGGATTTAGTTTAACTCATTCAAAATCAATTTTTTATCAATTTCGGCCATTTTTGCCCCTCCAGACCAGTGGATTCGCAATCTACAAGCTTTTCTCTACATTCTATAAAATATTTAGAATAACGTTTCAATGGGTTACCTGACTTTGCAGTCTCCTCTCAGTCTGTAATAAATCAGAAGCAGCCATCATCAAATTTACTCCCATCAATCCAGTGTGCAAATCAATTGCCATATCAATGTGAATTGATGATTTGAAACAATTGAACATCAATATGAATCATGTCAATTTTCTCTTATTTTTTCTTCCGCAATTATAGCATTTCAAAGTTAGGGAGTGATTTCTAAAAGACCCTGTATTCGAATAGGAAGTCCTATACTAAACTCCAACTTAGCTTTGCATCACAGGACGGTCCAGTGCTCAAAGGAATTTCATATATTTTATCAGCGTGAAGGCATAATTGTCGCCAAACCGTATAGCCTTTTCATCTCTACGGGGTTGCTGGACTGAGCTTCCCAGCATGTCTTCACACCGCCAAAATGGATGAATTTCCTATGAGCACGGTGAATATCTACCGTCTAACTCATGTTAAGTTAAGGTGGAGTTTAGTATAGTGAGGATCACTCCCTATGCTCTTTATGTTACAATATTCTAGCCCAGTGCATTTAGAAACTACTTTCTATAACCACCTTGACATTTGTTGAATAGGTACGAAAATGATCACTTAATGAGATGATATCAATTAAAAACTAGAAAGTAGCGTCTAATATATTTTTTTATTATGTTTGAAATTCTTACGTCAATGCATACGCAGTGTTTGTCTTTTGCTGTTTTAATTTTCATTTATTGTAGATAAACATTAAACGAAAACAATTCATGTCATTTCATTATGGGATCATTTTCGTACCTACTTACAAAATGTCAAGGTGGTTAGAGAAAGTAGTTTCTGAATGCACTGTGATAGAAGATTGTAACATAGCGAGTATAGGGTATGATCCTTACTAGGATTCTTAAAGATTATTTCCAACCAGTAACTAGGCGAACTGTTATTAGAACACAGTATGATTATCAATTTTCTTAATTATATAACAAAAGCAACATAGTGGATAAGCAACTCACTCAGAAATGGAATGGCCAAAGCGTTTCGTTTCACTGGATGCATTATTTGTATGGAAATCCTAAATGGAACACAAACGCTTTTATTAGAAGGAATCAACTTTTCAGCTATGTTTTGTACCAAGTGTCCCAAAAAGGAATGCTGCATTGGAAAAATATATTTATATTAAAGAAAAAAAGTATATCGATAAAAAAGTTTTTAATTTAAATCCTTTGCATGCATTGCCAAATCTTATATTCATTAACAAAGCACCGTTCCTGTTGTCAACGTGTGCTTATTTTAGTTATTAAAAACATTTCTATAAGCAAAATATGCGCTAAACTACATATAAAAATTTATTCATTAAAAATGAATGAGAATTTATGCACTAGCATCAAAATATTTTTTATTTATTGTGATTAAAACAATTTTGTTATTTATTTATTAAGACAGTTTTGATAACAAGGAATAGATCATTCAACGAGCAGTTAAATGCTATTACAACGCGATTGGATAGCGGCAAGTTGGTTTATATTTTGGTATTTCGTAAAAGCGACCTTTAAATGACAGCGACCAAATTTGATAGAATGCATTGTCATCGAATCTAACTTCCAACTTTCAGTCCGATTGGATGACGTCAAGGAGTCAGAGAATAGAAATTGCTAGGAGAACATAGAGAGAGAGGGTGGCATTTGATTTCTACGTTCTGTCTTAACATAATATAATATATATACCTCTCAAAAATTCTAATTTTATAATTTCAATTATCCTATATGTAATCTAGAGTATAGCAGACAGCCCAAAATAATGATTTTTTTCTTTGCTTTTCCTACACGTCTGTGTGTTTGTTTGTAATGAAAATTGGCCCTGTATATCAAGTTTTCGTTAAAATAACGCATGCGCATAAGACATCTAAGGAAACATACATTTTTCAACAATTCACAAAAAAATAAATAAAACTCCAACGATTTTGATCATAATAGCTGTGATAAGGGCTTTTAAGGTGTCCTAAACATCTCCACTCAAAATTTTCGTAAAAATTAGATAAAAGCGTAAAAAGTTGAAAAACGAAGGTCATTAATGATAAATTATCTTTTTTTGAGCAATACCCATCAAAGATTGTTCCTCCTCTATTTCACTTATCCGAGTGAAATAACGTAACAATTATCATCACAAATACCACCAAACTGTGATTATTATTTCCCCAATCTTTTTATAAATGAATAAAAATATGAAACGGTAAATTACACCAATTTATGTGAAATTTAAATGCAGATGACCAGTATTATAGTGTAATTTAAAATTGTGTAATGTTCCACACGCCTATTTTTATTTTACAAAGAGAATTAAATAATATTATGCACACCTGTAATTAAATATGATAAACTTTAATTAATCAAGTTGGATTATACAAGTTGGAAAATTTTCAGTAGTTTATACAGTATTAGTTTTATTTCTTGTGACAAGAGATACAATTGAAAAATAAATAAATAAATAAATAAATAAATAAATAAATAAATAAATAAACAAACAAACAAACAAACAAACAAACAAACAAACAAACAAACAAACAAACAAACAAACAAACAAACAAACAAACAAACAAACAAACAAACAAACAAACAAACAAACAAACAAACAAACAAACAAACAAACAAACAAACAAGTAAATAAATAAATAAATAAATAAATAAATAAATAAATAAATAAATAAATAAATAAATAAATAAATAAATAAATAAATAAATAAATAAATAAATAAATAAATAAATAAATAAATAAATAAATCAGCTTTAATTTATTAAGGTGTATAGGACACGAAAAGTTTAAAAAAATTATATCAATAATTTTAAAAAGTTATAGAAATGTGTTTAAAAAACACATTCAACAATTTCCACACATTTATAATATACAGTTCTAAAGTTATATCGATTCAAGTTTCAAAAGATAGGGGAAAACTTCATCTACATGAAAAATTGTCTTTAACTTTTGGAATAGCATAAATAAGAAGCAACCATCATGGTGCAAATTAGTTAATATTAAAAGTTGCATTACAGGAACAATTTAATTTTTGATTTCTCTCAAGTCAAATGTATCCATAGTACTTTTTTAAACAATACAAAAAATGAAAATTTGAAAAATATAAAGTTCTATATTAATGCAATTTCAGGTGGTAAAAGTTTAACTAAAGGTGAATTAAGATATCATATTACCTTATAAAATAGTTGAGAGTTTTTATTAGAAAGGATTAGTGCGGGAAAGGGGGTGGGGGGTGTACTCCACTGTTTTTGAGAACTATCATTATGGCTCGAAAGACGGCAACAATTTTTAGCAACCTCTTTGAAAATCATTCTGAAATTTTTGTTCAATGTAGAGAAATGCTAGTAGATTAGGTTGGTCTGCCGGCTCAAAAATGACCGAAACTATTCGGCAGAATGAGTTAAAGTAAATCCAATAGTCAAATATGTAATAACTTACCAAATAATAAGCATCCTTTTTTTTTTATTAGTAACCTATCGCTCTTTACAAGGAACAGTCTATTTGACTTCTCTCCTGGTACTAAATGAATCTTTTAAGAGAAAGTCCTAGATCATTCCCCTATACTCTCTATAATACAAGCTTCCAGCCCATTGAATTTAGAAATTACCATATAGAAAACCTTGAAATTTGGTGAGTAGACACGATACATATCACCTAATGAAATGACATAAATTAAAAACTCAAAAATAGCATGTTGTATATTTTATTTTATATTTGAAATCTGTACTTCAATCCTCCACCTGGTTTTGTCTTTTGCTGTTTCAATTTTCATTCATAATAGATAGGCATTAAATGAAAACAATTTATGTCATTTCATTAACTGATCATTTTCATTCTCACTCACCAAATGTGAAGGTGGTAACAGAAAGTAGTTTCTAAATGCACTGGGCTAGAGGATTGTAACATAGCGAGTATAGGGAATGATCCTCACAAGGACTTCCTCTTAAAAAAGAGCCAAATTGGCAATAAAAATTACTTCATTGGTGATAGCAGTCGCTTCTCATACTGTTATAAAATGGTTTAGGATTTTTGGAAGTTGGAAGGATTGGTACGGGTATGGGGATGGGGGGGGGGGGGGGAGAGGAGGAGGGTTCGATTTCCTCTGTTCTACCTATGTCATAAGAACTGTCATTAAGGAATCAAAAATTAATAGAGATTGATTATCTATTGATTCCATTTGAAAAACAATAAAAGACATTAGTTTAAATACTTCCATTAGTTCGAAAACAAATTTACTCACTTGAACTGACGAACGAATCTTTTCGCACAGTTCCACAATCCACACCAAGAACTGAAATAATTCACTCCGAAGTATCAATTTCACTTTTATACGTCGGTTTGTTCCATATAATTAAACTTTCACTTTCGACATTCGATGAAAAGAACTTTCCATTGGGGTCATTGACGAATCCCTTTTCGAACTTTTTTTCTTGCATTGACGGGATGGTATAGAACATCACCAAACGATCCTTAAAGAAGAATGCTCCTTTTCACTTCACTTCGAATGGCCTTCCAAGATTCCCATTCGAAAAGGGGACCTTCTCGAATAAAAGGGGTGAGGAATCTTGACCGGATGTTTGCTCAAGAATATCGTCTGCACAAATCGAACAAAAGCCACGGATTTATTTATTGTTCCATTTGTGTGCAAGGTTTTTTCGACGAGCGTGTTCGTCCGCGCCATTTTATGTTAATTGCTTCTTCGAATTAATGTGGCTCTTTCTAATTACATTAAATCTCATAGTGTATTCGCATGTTTGGAATATATTATGCAAAGGAGTGTTCTGAAAGGTGTTCGAATTCATTCTTCAAACAAAAGAGGCTCGAAAATGGAGAGGATTAGAATTATTGTTGGTGAAGAAAAGGGGCGTTGTAGTTGCGCTTCTGTGTTGGGATTAAATCGGGCTTTGTCCAAACTGTCTTGATTCAATGGAGTATTTTGTAAGAGGACATTTGTGTCGCTGAATTATTGTTGCACTCTAATTTTTTTTTTAATTATTGTTCTATTAGGTCTCTTTTTCCCCACTCTGTCTTACCCAACAGACCCTTTTGCTTTGGGGAAGTCATATCGAGCAAATAGCTTGTCCCTCAAAACAAATAGTAGAAAAAAAAAAAAAAAAAACTTGAAAAAACCCATATCCATGTATTTGTGAGAAAGTTTTAGTAAAGATTATTCCCTATATTCGCTATGTTTCAATATTCTAGCCCAGTGCATATAGAAACTCAATAAAACCATGACATTTTGGTGAGTAATGTTAGGCATTAGTTAGGCTGCCATCGTGATCGTTAGTGGATGCCTCTGGCCACATTGGCGTCGTGCTGACACCATATTAACATTGGAGTCAAATGCAAAGTAACACCGAGGGAAGAAGCAACTCAGATTCAAATAAAGAAAAGATAAATTTATTACTGCTCACACATAGGTTAATTACACGGACATTGAGAAAGAACATCCGAAAATGATAAGTAAAAAATTCATTACAAAAATAACGAGATAAATACGTGCTTAATTTAATCTAGATTTAAAGGCTGTGCTTGGAGCGAGAGATAGAGAAATGGTACATACTATGTTGGATCATCTTTGCAGCAAAACTTCCGACTTGGAGACTACAACCCCTTCTCAGTGTGTATCCTCTCCCTCCTTCTGTATCCTAACCTCCCCGTATTTAAACTTTCCAAGAAGTCAAAGTTTCAATTTAATCATTCTAATTCTAATAATAAATTGTTCTAAACCTTCTATACATGTGATTTCCGTTTGCATATTAACAGCGGTCAATACCCTATCGCCTTCCTAATCCGTGTTAGTGCCTTAGATTCGATAAGAGCACGTTGGAACATTCAGTTTCTCGATAAATACTTTAATCTGCAAAGTCCAACTTAAAGTCAATATCTCCGAATTAAAAACAACAACCAAAGGATGAAAAATAATAACTGTTGATTGCTTCTATAATTAAAAGAGTAGCAATCCAACAAATATTTCCCCTTTCCCTCTAAAAAAAAAAAATTGATTAATTTTTTTTTTTTTGTAAATACCAAAGAACACAAAAAAAAACCCCGCTTTTTTTCTTTTCTAAATTGATATTACCAACAAAGATTGCTGCAAGATCTCTCTCTCTCTCCACTCTCCAACACAAAGAAAAATACATAATCCAGCCTTACCATACCTTGAGTATAGTTGGTAAACAAAGAAAGATAAAGAAGACATTATCAGTACATAATATAGCGTATATGTCATAAACTACTACACGTCATAAATTAATTGTTTGAGAACAGTAAAATACCACATTACTGTGAATTAGTTAAATGACACATTAATACAAAAATAAAATAAAGAACATCAAATATATAAAAGAAAAATACACTTCCAAGAAGTCCTATTTCCAGATTAGCAGTATTTTGCATTAAATCTAAATAATTCAGATTTAACAAAATTTCTTAACTCTCAGGCTTTAATTCCAAATTTCATAATTAAATAATTATTTCTTCTAATTGTAACAAAAGAAACTCTGGAAATAAGTTCCCTTGAAAACACACTAAACTATAATGTCAGACGTACAATTGGTTATAAAAGACACCACCACCTGAACCTAAAAGTATATTTAAAATCCCTAACTTAAGAAAAAAATATAGTGTAAAGACAAAGATGCCCCATACAGATCTCCTAAGGGAAAAATACGTCTGGATGTACTATGCACCAATCAATAAAAAAACATTTCCGTAGGAAGTTTAAAATAAATGAGTAACCTATATAGCTAACAATAACTATTAAACTTTCCTGGTCAACCTATATGTACTGAAAACTCTCGGTATAGTTGCTTACTACCTAGAAAAGACACCTATCTGGAAAATCACCAAAAAAAGAGTGGTGATAATATATATATATAACTACATTTTGCTAATAAAAAGAGATATTTCAAACAGATTATAGCATTGCATTAATGGAAAAAAAAACTATTTTTTGAAGCAACAGGTTATACAAGTTGACAAAAGGGTAATTAGTATCCCAATTGTAATTAGAATAGTACTACTTAATTTAAACAAAAAGAAAGCTGAATTTAAAGAACCGAAATGCATCCAATCAAATATTCCACTATTTGCCGATGATGAGGAAATTTCTGAATAGTTTCCCTGCATCTTCAACAGATGAATGCTTGGCTCATGTAAACAAAAGTTAATAACTCGGCATTGCACATTAGAACTTGATTTCAAACATATCTTTTCCTCACTACATTTTACATCTGAAAGAAATTTTACAGTTAAATCATTAAAATCTTCAAGTAAATTGATAGCCTTGGTATAAATCATGAGATTGTTGAAGTGAACGCTGACTAAACCAGGCTTGCATGATGATTTGGCAGAAAGTACCATAGTAGCCAAAATACCACACTTGTAGCATCCTGACACTAAAATGGGCTTGTCACTAAACAGTGGACAAATTGTGTTATTCTCCACCGAAATTTTAAAGTTCGTGAATTGAAATTGTACTTTTACTGGTGATGAAGACAATAGTTTGGATTTAAGAGCACCTCTCTCTAGGTAGAAGGAATGGAGGTCCTTGGTTAATGGTAGCTGATTCTCCCCGGTTTGCATCATGACGCGGATGGCTTGAGGTCTTTCCGTGCAGCGTAAGGTATTTTCAAAGTGATCACAGTCAAACAAATTAGTGTCAAAAATGACATTTTTCGTGAAAGAAGAATTAGCTTGGACTTCACCAATAAGAGAAGTGGGGCTGTTTTTCTCACTGGCCTTGGTTAAGAAACCAAGAGTTTGATCTTGAACACTTAGCACTAGTGAATCAGACATGTGTATTTGGGCCTGATCAAACGCACCAATCAGGGTTGCCAAAATACCATTTGGAAGTAGAAGACGATCTCTCAGTGTGATATGGGAAACTGTCCCATTGTTTGAGTGAACCAGTGCGATGTTGTAAGAGCAGGAATAGCCTGTAATTGATGACACCTCAAAGCTGTGTAGTAAATCAGGAACTAGGTAGGATCTTCGAAATTCGCACGCTGCGCGATGTTTGATGAGGCACCCATTTCCCACGGAAGATTGCTGACATGCAGAAATCCCGCTGAAGGTTCTAGATTCTTGAGTTTCTGATTCAAAGTGGAGTCCTGAAAAGGATTCCTTTACACAATGATGTCCCCATGAGCAGTAAGTGTTTTGAGCACAGCTTGTCTGCGCAATGTGAAATATTTCCACAGGAAAAGTATAGTATTCTCGTTTAGTTGAAAAGTGACATTCGACCGCTTGCAGGGTTAATTGGAGCGAAAACAGTGGTTTTTCGTCTAGAGAGTGAAACCAGAGGCATGTTTGATGTCCAATATTTCGTAGGACAATGTCTGCGGTTGTGAAGATCTCACAAATTTGTTCAGTAGCACCTATATTTTCACATTTCTGTAGATCTGATTTGATGATACTGTAGTCGGTGCATTCCGATTTCACCTCTTGTGCACAGAGCATTAAGGTCAAAATCACAAGTGATGTGAGATTGAAACTCGTCATAGATGTTTTTGCTTTATCCTCGAGAGTTTGAACACAAGAATCACTAAAGTGCTGAATGGTGTTTCCCAGCCAGGAACCCATTAACAAGCATAGACGAGCACAGAATCGGAATAGCCTCAAAAGCACTAAAATTTGCAGATAAATCATGCGTATTGTCCAGAACATTGTTTTGACAATTCTTTTAATTGTCATTAAACAGAGAAGAGTCAATAACAAAATTAGTATACAGAAGACATACTGATACGTCTTCTGCCAACACCAAAAGGTTCGCAAATTCTCCCTACACAAAATGCATGTATTTAAACGACAATAGTCTTTGCCGGTAGTTTGGAACTCTCCGGTCACTGATAAACCATGTTTATCAATGAATATGATAGTGAGTTTGGATTTGTAAGCTAATATCTCAAATGGCACTGTAATTTGTAAATCAGTTGAAACGCTGATTAACATTTCGTAATCCTGAGTTCTCAAGATCAGCCTTCCCTCCGAGGGTAAAGTTAAGATGGGATCATTAAAAAGGATGGTTAGATTATTCTGAGAAAACGTCGCAGTTTCGTGTTCTAGCAGTTTTCTGTGGTGTTGTGGCATGCTCTTTTGGAAAAAGCAGACTTCTAAATTCAGAATAGTTGGATTTCGAATTGTCTGGTCCTCCCCAATATGGAAAAGTACCGTATTTTCATGCGTTAGGTTACACTTACACTTTGCAGAGTTAGAACACGTAAATGTCTTACAGAACTCGTCATTTCCTTTACATGCGATCACCGCACAATCGCATAATGAATTATTGTCGCACTCGTAGAAACTGCCCACATTAGGAGTGTGACCTAAAGTATCATTGTTTATAGGTTCCGCCTGAAGTAAGAATTTGCTTGGTGTTATAAGTGCAAATTCGTCTGTGATAAGAAAGCTTTTTGTAGATATGATACAGTTTACACATGAATGAACCTCACATGCATTCGTTGGTAAATTGATCTTTTGTAAGATCTTCCTTGGTGCTGGGGCGCACTGGAAGGTTCCATCCATGAGATGACAAATTTCTGAGTTTTTAGCCTCAGCCAAGCTCGTCAGTAGTAGGACTAGTGCTAGGAGGGGTTCTGTAAGAAATTGTACCCATCACTCTACTTCACTCCCAACACAGCCAATAAAAAACAACGATGTTAAAAGAAAGAAAGTAAATTAAATTTTCTTTTAACCAAGACCAAAAAAAAATAAAAAATTTCCTAACCATTTAGAAAAGAACAAACAAAAAATTCCCTAACAGGAAGCAAAAGCAATAAATTGCCGTATTATTTAAAGAAGTATAAGTATATAAGTAAAAAAAAAATCGTAAATAGGAAGTAGATTACGTTTCTCTCATACATCGAGAGAGATTCATTTTCTTAAACACAGTTCTAACTGCTCCAAAAGAACAAGAAAAGTAAAATTAAGATACAATATATCTTATCGAGTCAACTACATAATTTACTCAAAACAAATTTTAAATGCTTCAATACCATGCTGTTATCGTTCATAGACAAGTAAATTAACCGACCACACATTAAAAAAACGTCAAATTAATCTGACTTTACAGATCACAAGCCAAAATAAAGTAAGGAATTTTCCCCTGAATTAGTAATATTTTTTTTTCCTTAACACCAAATGTACTGTGCAATGAGTCCTTATGCAAAACTCAAATCAAAGAGTCATAACCCTGAATGACCAATTCCTCACTTCTCACCTAGGTACAAGAAAAAAAAACAATTATTCCTGTTCCCTTCTTGCCCTAGTAACGTTTAGTTCGTAGTGTCCACTAATCTGCTAATTAGCAAAAGGGCATATAATCACGAAAAATCTAAACATATACAAAAAAAAAAATATTTACCTTCCTTCCAGTGTAAGAGTTTTATGACGATTGAAATTCGTTCTACGTTAAAGAGTGAAAGCTTTCATCCCTAAAGTTTGCTTTTCCCCTTTTGTCCCTTTTTTATTAAAGTTTCGCTTTGTCTTTTATCATTATTACAAAGTTTGGAAAAAAAAATATCAGAAAATCACTGTCCAGAATCTCAATTGTCCGCCAGCAGTCAAGGGAAAAGATCTGAACATTGATTAACATTATTCCAAAAAAAACACAAGAAATTCCAGAAGAAGATTAGTTGATCAGACTGAATCTTAATAGGAAAAAAAAATTAAAATTAGTTTTAATGAATAAAAACAATTGATCTTAAGGAAAAGAAATTATATTCTAAGTGTGAAGTCAGTACTCTATCCCCGTAGAACCGTATATCAATACATGGTGACAATCGTATGGCTGTTTCCATAGTTTGTGACTTACAATGTTTCTTCAGGAAAAAGATGCCCTTCGTGATTGAAGAGTTAGCAAAGAAAAACAAAACAACAAAATTTTATGCTTATTTACAATACAAAAATATCTTGCTTAACATACATTTGAGTAGAAGACTGATTATTTACTTAACTGTAATTCAAACGCAACTTATAAACGTTTAATCCTTTTGCAAAAATTTAATTTTTATGCATCTCTCATTGATTTAAACGTGACCTCATGCAAATTTTAACTTTATTTTCTAACCAAAAGTTCAATGAAATGTGCTATCCGTAGTAAAAATAAAATAAACTCCCAGTTGACTCAGAAAACCCTAATCTTTTGTAAACTCCAAAGCCCAATTTAACAATTGTCTTGGAGCCGAACTCTCTTCCGTGTTTTCTGCTATGCGACTTGTTGATCGCAATCTATAACCATGTGTTGGCTTATTCGCACTATTCGTATCATTGTAAATAACAGTATCGCTCGATGATTGTTGTTCATTCACTAGATCATTACTCTCATAAATAATTGTTTGTTCCGAGTCATCTGAATCTTCGTTGAAACTACTTCTATCGTTCGTATCAGAATGTTTTTGATATTCATTTGTGTTTTTGTGTAAAGAAATTCTCGAATTTGAAGGTTGACTGTTATGTTGTGTAGGAAAAGTGTGTGAATGATTACCTTGTTGTCTGTCTTGTTGAATGTGTGTTGTATCATATGTTGTGTCTTGTGCATTTTGGAATAGATTTTCATTAACTCCTTTCGTAGTTTGTAAATAAATCAGTGGCAGATTATCCTCAAAATCACTAGTTTCACTGTCAGTGTCCCCGAAAATTTTATCCGCTAGGACTACGGGACGTTTGTTCGCAACACCCTGCGTGTCTATCTGTTTTGGAATTGTCAGTTCCTCTCTTCTCTCCGTAAAGGGGAGCAACCTTTCCGCATGTACCTTGAAAATTCTTGGCTTGGCCTTATCTACACTTTGAATTGTATAATTTACTGCGGAATTGCGTTTTAAAATTTTGAAAGGACCCGAAAAGAGGGGTTTACGTACAAGACTGTATTTCCTGTCTAGACCAGGAGTATGTAGGAAAACAAGATCACCAATCTGAAAGTCACGATCGATGGCTCCACTTCTAAGACGATATTCTTGTTGCTTAGCTCTTTGAGCATGATAACTCCGTGTGACAGAACTTTGGATTTTATCAAAGTCGTCCATGCGTTTTTGAACATACATTGGGATTGTATTATGTTCGTTTGAATCCCTGTCAATTTTAACAGTGTAAGGCAAGTTAGCATCACGTCCAAACATTAAGAAGAATGGCGAAAAATTATGCGTTGAATGTTGAGTGGAATTATAATTCATTTGGTAAAAATCAAGACTTTCGTCCCAACTTATATTTTGCTTCCCAAAAATGGCTAATGCAGTTTTTATCGCTCGGTGTGAATTTTCATTTACTGAGTTGGTTTGGGGCCGAAATGGTGTAGAAAACAGTTTGTTAATATTTAATTTCTCTGCCAAAGAAGTTAGTACTGCTGAAGAAAAATTACTGGCACAATCACTTAACAGATTATCCATTAATCCATGTATAGACACGTAGTTTAATAACTTATCAGCTACTTCAGTTGACTTTTGTGTTTTCAAAGCATATAATGCCATATACCTTGTGAAATAATCCACAAAAACCAAAATATAGTTGTTCCCATTCGACGTGGTTTTTAATTTTCCTATGATATCGACTGACACGAACTGTAAAGGCCTAGTCGCCAAAATATTATCTTGCAAAGGCGTATTCTTGAATCTGTTCGGACTGCGAAATTCAAAGCAATGCTTACATGTCTCCACATAATGCTTAATGTCAGCATACATGTTTGGCCAGAAAAAAATATTGTGTCGCATTTTGATATGTTTTCAAGAATCCTGAATGTAGATTGTGGACCAAAGCACATATATTAGGTCTAAAGATTTTCGGAATAAAAATTTGCTTAACAATAACATTCCCCATCGGCGTGTCTTTCCCTGATTTTTTTATTAGCAAATCATTCTCTATACAAAAGAATCTTTCACTTGGCATCATAGTGTTTGGTTTGTATTTAATTTTTTCTATAAGTTTTGAACACTCTAAGTCAATAATTTGGGATTCTCTTATTTCCACTAACGAAGGGACATGAATTTGCATATTATTAACATGTTGATTATCAACCAAATTGCAAAAGAAATCTCTACTCAGAATATCAGGTACTATATTATCTTTAGATGGAATGAGTTTGAATATTATGTCATACTCTTGAATTTTTAAAAGTTGTCTCGAAATAGCATCTGCCGGATTTTGCAAGGATTTAAGCTGTGTAACGGTTTTATTGTCAATTTCAACAATAAATTGTCTCCCTAATAAATGATATTTGAAAGCTCGAAGATTCTCTACGAGAGCTAGTAATTCGAGTCGAAAAATAGGATATTTGGTTTGGGCCTCATTTAATTTCTTAGAGTAAAATGCGATTGGCAATTTCACACCAGTTGTGGTGTCAAGTTGGCTTAAACAGCCAGAAATTGCCTTTTTCGACGAATCTGTCGAAAGTATAAACTGTCTGTCATATCTTGGGTGACTTAAAATTGGAGCTTTATCAAGGCAAGCTTTCAAATAATCGAAGGCTTTCTGTGCCTCTTCTGACCAAGTAAATCTGCCTCTGTTTTTAGTGAGGTCTGTTAAAACCGAAGCAATTTGCGCAAAGTTATTTATAAACTTTCGGTAATAATTTACTAATCCTAAGAATCCTCGTAACTTCTTTAAAGTCCTTGGTCTAGCAAAATTAGCGATCTTAACAATGTTCTGTCCTGTTGGACGAGTTCCTTGTTCTGACACAATGTGACCTAGAAACATTATCTCTGACAAAAAAAATTCACACTTAGAAGGATTTAGTGTTAAATTGAATTTTCTTAATTGTGTGAAAAACTGTTTAAGCTTGTAAAGCATTTCTTCAACATTCTCCGAAGACATGGCAAAGTCATCAATAAAATTAGAAATTTTAAGATGTTTAATAGGAGCCAAGACTTTGTCCGATAATTTTTGTAACGTAGAGCTTGCAAATGATGTTCCCATTGGTAGACGCGCGAATCTATAGGTGCCAAATTCAGTTGCAAAAGACATGTACTGTTTATCTTCAGTTTTTAAAGAAATTTGATAAAAACTTTGATTTAAGTCCAGACTACAGTAGTGCTTACCGCCTGCCAGTTTCTCTAATTCAACATGGATTTGTGGTAAGGGATGTGCGTTATATTTAACCAGCTTATTTAACATGCGGAAATCGACGCAAATTCTGTATGTTTGTTTTTCCGCAACACCTGATACATTTTTCTTTTTCACTAGAATAAGTGGGAAATTTACAAATGAATCGCTTCTCTCTATAATACCTGCATCTAACATTTCGTCAAGATAATCCCGTAAAATTTCCCTTAATGCCTGGGGAACTGGAAATTGCTTCCCATTACTTAACTGCTCTAAATCAATCGAAAATTCAGGAGTTACCTCATCTGACCTTCCAAGAGTGGCTAAATTCTTACTGAACACATCCCCGAATTCATTGAGTAAATTCAATAATTCCCCCTTAGTTTTAGCGTCAAGATGCTCCAATTTAAAATCTGAAATTTTTAGTTGAGCTCTTCGTAACTGTCTAACCTTTTGTAGTTCAACATCGGAAATGTCCTTATCAATTGCCGCAATTTTAGTATGTTTATTCAGATTTATTTCTTGCGAGGTTAAATTATTAATTATGATTTGAGCAGACCTGGTCCTATCCACCGAAACAATTGAACGCGATATCTCGATTCCATTATTCCTTTCAACCGGTTCGAGTAAAACATCTTGTCCCGTTTCAATATCAGAACTAATTTGCAGTGTAATCAATTTCGATTCAAAAGGTTTTAAACGATAATGTGATTGCAATCTAGCCCAAGACATAGTGTGAGCAAAGTTCACTTGTGTTTGAGTAGCATCTCGAATTTTGATACTGACTTTTTCTCCCGTTAAAATATCCTTATCTAAGTTCAATGTAAACCCATTTTTCCTCAGAAAATCAAACCCCAGAATACAATTGTAACTATCTGAAAGTGTTTGATTGATTACATAAAATTTCTGCCTGAATTTCTGATTTGCAATAGTGATCGGAATTTCAAAACATCCCTTGATCTCCAATGCTTGCTTCGATACCGAAAAAATAGTGATGTCTGATGTTAGCTTTCTGATTTGTACAATATTCTTGATTGTTTCAAAGGTTTTAACATCTATGATACTGACGGATGCTCCAGTGTCAAGAAGACCGGTTAATCCCTTGTTTGCAATTTTAAAATTTATTATAGGTAAAAAACTCTCAGTGAGTGAATTTTGTTTGGTTTGTGTTGTATGAATGTAAGTTTTATTTGAAACAAGCTCGTTTTCATACCCTTGTGTACGACCAAAATCATCAGTTCCCTGATTATTCCTAACACTTGACCTTCCCGAATTCATGTTACGTATTGTTCGCGTTCTCTCTATTTTCCGTCCCAAATTCATTCTATCTTTGAAATGTATTTGTTTATCAATTACGGGAAACACACCAGAACGCTCATTAGTGCATTTCCGTTTTAATTTAAATTCCTTCTGCTACCAAAATCTTGGTTATTTGGAGAAGACCAATTTCCCCTCTCTTGTCTGACCGACGGATTATTGTATCTTTGATTATTGTAATCTCTTCTATCGCAATTTTGAAAGTGCCTACCCCGATACCAGTTTGCTCCGTCTGATCTAAACGAATTTTGAAAGTCTCTATTTTCCAAATTTTGCCTTTGAAAGTTACTCGCTTGATTGAAATTTGGTCTACCAAATTGTTGCCAGTTATTTTGACCCCTTCTACTACTATAATTGTTGAACCTACCATTATTTCTATAACCTGAATAACGATTTTGATTATCATGCCTTGTGTTGCAGTCAAACCTCTTACAAATATGACATTGATTTCTAACGTTTCTTCCAAAATTACCCCTGCTTTGAAGGTTTTGCGCATCTATTTTTTTACTTAAATTCTGTTCTGAAATTTTTAAGTCCGCCACTTCTTTAGATAATTGTTGAATTAATTCATGTGTTAAGCTATCATTTGCTTGAGCTAAGTTAGAAGTGCTGCATGCTTGCATGTTTAAATGAGATATGGCCTGGGATTGCAATAGAGCTGAATTTGCTTGTAATAACTGCACAAATTTCACCGCTGAGTCGAAGTCAATTAAGTCTTTCGTAAGCAATTGCTGTTTATATTGGGGCAATACTCCATCAATAAATTTAGCTAGACGAATCTGATTAAAAATTTGTTTCGTTTCTGGAGATTCAAAGTTAACAGGACCCAGAAAATTGCGAGTAGCCTGTGTTATTCGAGAAGCAAAGGATTTTGCCTGTTCATCAGGTAACATTTGGCATAGGGCAAGGTTCGATTGTCTTAAAGAAAGGCTTTGAGTTTCTTGAAAGAACTCCAAGAATTTTAATTTAAAATTCTCCCAATTGTCCTCATTTGCTAATTCCTCATTATTGATGAGGGAAGTAAGCGCATCTCCGCGGATCTTGGATTTAACCAGAAGAATGGTTTGTTGCGGAGAAATATTTAATCCTGCTGTTAATTTTGAGATCGTGTCAATAAAATATTTGGCTGTTATAGCACTGATACCATCGTATGCCGGTATTAAACTTTGAATGACTGCTGCATTGGGCAAATTATACTGTACATTTGGTGGAGTTTGAGCCATGCTTGACTCTGTAGTATCATTAGGCATTTTAAAATACAAATACAATAAATAAAATATGACAATAATACACTTTTGCGGACCAATGCTGGTTTGTTAAGTACCTTGTCCAATAACAACTAATACATAGTATAATAAAGCACTCAAAATACAATGTTCATGGAAAAATAATCAAACTTTCTATCGCGATTCATGATTGCTTCCGTACTAAAAAAAATATTTCAATCTGAGTTTCTATCAATCCGTAAGTATTACAAAATTCTATAAATTCTTAGAGGTCATGGCACCATTTGTTAGGCATTAGTTAGGCTGCCATCGTGATCGTTAGTGGATGCCTCTGGCCACATTGGCGTCGTGCTGACACCATATTAACATTGGAGTCAAATGCAAAGTAACACCGAGGGAAGAAGCAACTCAGATTCAAATAAAGAAAAGATAAATTTATTACTGCTCACACATAGGTTAATTACACGGACATTGAGAAAGAACATCCGAAAATGATAAGTAAAAAATTCATTACAAAAATAACGAGATAAATACGTGCTTAATTTAATCTAGATTTAAAGGCTGTGCTTGGAGCGAGAGATAGAGAAATGGTACATACTATGTTGGATCATCTTTGCAGCAAAACTTCCGACTTGGAGACTACAACCCCTTCTCAGTGTGTATCCTCTCCCTCCTTCTGTATCCTAACCTCCCCGTATTTAAACTTTCCAAGAAGTCAAAGTTTCAATTTAATCATTCTAATTCTAATAATAAATTGTTCTAAACCTTCTATACATGTGATTTCCGTTTGCATATTAACAGCGGTCAATACCCTATCGCCTTCCTAATCCGTGTTAGTGCCTTAGATTCGATAAGAGCACGTTGGAACATTCAGTTTCTCGATAAATACTTTAATCTGCAAAGTCCAACTTAAAGTCAATATCTCCGAATTAAAAACAACAACCAAAGGATGAAAAATAATAACTGTTGATTGCTTCTATAATTAAAAGAGTAGCAATCCAACAGTAAGTATGAAAATGATCACTTAATGAAATGGCATAAATCGTTTTTATTTAACATCTTATAAAGGAACATTAAAATAGCAAAAGACGAAAACAGGTGGAGTCACTGCATATACAATGGCGTAAGGATTTCAAATATAAACTAAAACATATATTAGACGCTATTTTCAGGTTTTTAGTTTATGTCATTTAAGATAGTGATCATTTTCGTACCTACTCACTAATTTTGAAGTTCAAGGCGTCCTTTGAAATTTCTTGAACTGTAGACGTGCCAAAACGTACAAAAATACAAAATATATTTTATTAATTTAATTAGAATATTATTCCCCATTGCACTAATTTCTATGAGTAGTTAAGTATTTATATGTTTGTGTACTCGAGTTATTCTACTTGAAAGAAACGAAAAGATTTGGATTGCAAACCTAAATCTATTTATTGTCTTTATTTATAGAAATCCCTCTATTTTTTTAAAAAATCTCTCTACAATATTGGATTATGGTATTTATTATCGCTCTTAATACAAAGAGTCGTACGTGAATCTAATGTTGTTTTCATTTACGGCATTTTGCGTTTAGAGCGACTGATGGTAGGATTATCCACTTTAAAACATCCTTAGACCGTATATTACTCATCTAGAATATAATAAACGCAACAAAAGGATGTGATTTTTCACATCAAAAAATAAAACTGTCGTTGGGAAAAAACAAAAAAAAACAAAAAAAAAAAAAAAAAAACACGCCACGTAAAATGGTCAGCCAGAAAAATTTATGAAGTTACCCTGCCAAGTGGCTGCGTTGAATTTCTTTGGGGTACTTGCACACATTGGACTAAATTGGATATTATTGGGAAGAACTCCCATAGGACTTACCAGGGTGGAGTTTTTATAGAATTACTCTCAATTCAATACAATGGGTACATAGTAGCTCAAACGTATCAAATGAGACTATTTCCCAATAACTCGAGCTTGCCAAGTACTGATCGCTTTTGCAGCTTCCTCCTAATAATCCTTATTTAATTGACTATGTACAAGTATCTCACAGAAATTAGACGAGGTCACTGGTCACCAAATGTTAGATTTCATAACTTTTTTTAGCGGAACTTGCTTCTTGTATGTTTTTTTTTTTTTTTGTCAAATTTAATACATTAGTTTGCTTCTATAAATATCTATTTTATATTCAGAATTATCGGAGAGGTGATAATTTTTTTTTAATAAAAATAATAGCATTATTTTTAAATTTTTTTTGCTTATACAAGTTTTTGTTTGATTTCAAGTAAATCGTATTTAATATGTGATTCTCTTAAGCGAATCAAAGTTATTTTTCCAGCAAATCTTATTTAAATCGTTGTAATGTTTTTTGCAATAATTATGTATTTCTCATTTTCCTGGATTTCCCATCCAGAATATTTTGCAATACAACTTGAAAACTAACTGATTTTCAACTTTAGTAAAAGCGAATTTCAAATACTACTACTACTACTACTACTACTACTACTACTACTACTACTACTACTACTACTACTACTACTACTACAAATAATAATAATATTAATAATAATAATATTAATAATAATAATAATAATAATAATAATAATAATAATAGTAATAGTAGTAATAATAATAATAATAACTAGGGGGCTACGCCCCCTGCTCGCTGACGCTCGCCAACCCCCTGGATTGCTATGCAATCCCCTTGGCTCGCTTTGCTCGCCTCAAAGTGAAGCATTTAAAATATGCCCTAGCAAAAAGCTATTTCAGCTGCATAATGCTATGAAATTGTAAACGTTTTTCTATTTATGAAGAGCCAGAATACTTGCCACGTCATTATCCTAAAGCTGTCGAGACGCGTTAAGCAAGGACAGTGTGGCAACAGGGGAACTTTGATTGGGAACAGAAAGTTTTTGGAAAAAAAAAAAAGGAAAAAAAGCCAGTATCTTACATATATTTAAAAAGGATCGGTTATTTCATTGAACAATTAAAACTTACGGGCTGGTATCGTATGAAGCTCTAAAATAATTAAAGTTGTTTATCGAAATTTCTTAACGAAGCAACCATATGTTTGCATATTTTTTGCGATACTTGGAAAATAAAATAAAACAATGAAAGGCCAATTATCCGGTATTTAATCCACAGGAAGTTTTTGAAAATCAAATTTGGCGAGAAAATTATCCCTATTTCGCCAACAGTTTTTTATTTATTTCATATCAGATTTTGAAGTTGAGCTGGTGGTTTTATTAGTTATTAAGATAGTTTTCAATTCGTATTAGTTGAATTTGCACTGATTAGAAATGAATATAGGTTCAGATTTACTGCACAATGCCTCTTAGCGACTTTTTGAAAATTAGCGATTTAGCGCTGAATGCAACCCGGCGACCTCCGGCAGATAACTTTTCCGAAAAGTCTGGTTTATCCGGAATTCCAATCCAAAAGAAATATACACATCTTGGATCTATTTATTCTTGCATCATCGTAACTATTAAATCAATACGTTTTCAATGGGCAATAATTTCTATCTGTAGACTGTAATAAGAAAAACAAAATATAGCGAATACGAGTTGTTGCTGTTGCTAGATGTGTTAGTCAAATTTCAAAAGATATATTGTGATTGGCTGGATTGCTGAATTTGGAAATTCGTGCATAAAGTACATTTAGAACAGCGTTCGCCACTAACTTTTAGAGACGGGCCGCGTGACTTATGTTAGAACTTTCCGCGGGCCGCAGATTTATACCGAACACGCCAATAAATATAATGCTTTACTACATTCGTTCAATGTTAGAAATGTGATAATTACTAAAGAATCAACAATATAAAACAATTTTGAAATCTGAAACAATAATTTAAGTTTTTCATATTAATAAAATAACAATCGATATTTGATTCTTGTTTCAAATAATTAAAAAAATAATTTTCTTTACATCGTAAATCGAAGTCATAAAAGAAGTTAATCTTATGTTACAATATTACAATGTGACTTGACATAAAATCATAATCAATAAAGGTATTTAAACCATACCTCTTAAATCTTCCGTTTTAGTCGATGTTAATTGCGAGACGATAACGGCCGGTCCGCTTTTCACTATCTACTTAGCGTTTAAAACTAGTCTTCGACGCCATTATTGCACTGGAGTCATAGAGATCGCGACACTTATTTCACATCGAAACAAAAGGGGCTGTATGCATTAAAACACCGTCAATGCATCATTGGTAATAATTCAAACTATTGCTTTTTTTTATTTTTTCTCGGTGGCAGTCTCAGAAAAAAAAAAAGGATTTTTCAGACTTACTGACGCTGGCCACTTAATGGAAAACGCGGTTTTTGGTAATGAACACAAAACGATTGAAGACAAATTAAAATTATTTCCGCAAAATTTGATTTTTGCTCTTCTGTACTGCCGGCGGGCCGGAGAAAAAGTTGTCGAGGGCCGGATCTGGCCCGCGGTCCGCCTAGTGGCTGACGCTGATTTAGAAGATTTGTTTGAAGTCATTGCCATTCTGCTCACAGAAATACAGCTGAATTTGGACGTTACGCAAGAGAATTATATATATAGATAATAATAAAAAAAAGTAATGTAAAAAATAGAATATTTATAGAAACTTCGCACAGTAAGAAGTTTAATATTTGTATATTTAAGAAGACAACTGTTTATTATAAACACTATTAGAAAATTTCTTGTCTATCAGTTTCGTTTCGAATACGATGTTTATTTGATTTAGAAAGTGACTTCCATACAATGCTAAAAAAATAGGCGCATTTTAACGAGTTTGTTAGTGTTATTAAAGTTAATAAAAGTGACTTAACTAAAAATTAAATAACCTAATGCTAATGAAAAGTTTAGAAACCAATAAAACAGAACGGAATCAATTCGATGCTGTGGTGATCATAAATATTATTTAAAAAATGAGTATATACGACGAGGAATTCGGCAGATGGTATCATGCCGGTTGTCCAACTTCTTGGTTGCAGTTAACTGGTATTTCTAAAACTTGATACTCAAATATGTGAATATTTCTTCTTGAAAGGGAAAAGACAAATGCGCTTAATATCACACGTGTACCGCACTTTAAATATTAAAAAAACGTGCCCCGTTCTTAAAATAATGGATCAGAAAAATGTAGATTTTGACATTTATTCACTTTATTATTATTATTTAATACCCAAGTCAAACTTTATGATGGGAACTGTGACTCATTTTAAAATGCAAGAAAAGGCTGAATCTAATTTTTTTAAACCCATGCTGAAGTTCTGTATTTTTTAAACCAAATAATATTCAAAAACTGTGTTAAAAATGTTTTTTGTACTTTCTGTATTAAAGCAATTAAGTATGCGAACTTAACAAGTTAACCACATTTCATTTTATACAGGTTCGGAGCGTTTTTGAATTCATATGGAATAAATCATCCCCTCCCCCCTCCCTCATACTGCAGCGATCTATCAATGTTAAAAATTTGATTGTAACTTTGTTTGCAGCGTACAGCTTGTTTTAGTTTTTATATAAAATCAATCAACAAAGTTTAGTTGTTCGGTCATAAAATTGTCAAATTTTCCGTGTTCTTACATTGCATCTGCATCAATTTCTCCTTTTAAGGGGGTGCGGTACCGAAAATAAAAAAAAACTTTATTTATGTACATTTTTATGTCAAAAATTTATTTTATGTATGAGATACTATTTATATACCTTTGAGAAAATGTTTTTTTTAAATATTGTGTTTAGTTATTTAAAAAAAATTAAAAACCAAGAAAAATCCATAATAATTGATGTTTGCGTATTTTGATATAAGTAAAGAAAAAATACATTTTTTTTCAAAGTGAAAGCTTTCTGTAATACATAATTATATAAAGAAAATTTTGTCTTTACAGAATTTTGATTGGTGAATTAAAAAAAATTAAAAAAATTCTCAAAGTTAAAATATTGAAATTTTTGCTTTTTTTTATGTAATCTTTTACGCTAAATGTTATATTTTAAAACAGAATTAAAAAAATAAAATTCCGTGAAGACAAAATATTTAAAACTATATAAATTAAATGCTCCAAAAATTTGAATAGCCAATTGTTAATGGTTCTGGAGATATATCTATTTGAATATGCAACATATGTGAAAAACACTAGTGCTCGAAAAACGCACTCTAAGCAGACGCTTCAAGGTGTTACGCCCATTAGTGATGTTTAATTCACTGGCAATTTTGTGGCGTTCTAATCACCGGAGGAATAAGATAAAAACATCATTCTCTTCAGGAATGTATGAACTATTTTTTAAAATCAGAAAAAAAAATTGGGATTTTTGAAAAAATTTCGGTACTGGACCCCCTTATTTTATTGTTCTTCAAAATACACTTTTTTAAAATCGATTAATTTGCTTCGTATTTATAGTTAAAAAAAAAAAATCTTTCAATTCAATCCAGTAGTTTTGGTAAAAAATAAAACTCGAATTTATTACTTTTACGAGATAAATTCCTAACCTGCTTTTATCAATTAAACGAGGTGGAAGTCGCCATCCCCTCCTTACTTATACAACATTGCTGTGCAATTTCTATCATTATGAAAGGAATAATAATAATATTAATTTAAATTGTTATTGGCTATACCATTCGAGGGTGGAGCAAAGAGTGTCTTGCGTGGTGAAAACGCCAAATCAATCGAAACCATTGCAACACGGACCAGTCTTTTCCAGCAAAATAAAAAAATTATAAACACTGTTTCACAGTACAGTTGTCAACAATTTAAAGCAATTAAGTATGCGGACACACAATAGCAATTAAGCAATTAAGTAGGACACACTACTTTGTATTATATTTACCTTGACATTTCCTAGAAATCTCAATATCTGGGTAGCTTCAAAACATGCATAGATAATAGATGATAAGACAAGACATAAACCGAGGCAACATTATGGAAATTCAATTATTACGCAAGTTCTTTTTTTTATATTATAAATAAATATTTGAGTCAGTCGTCTATAAAACAGCTAATTAGTAAGTGTATGCTATTATTTCAGTGTTAAAACTTTGTTTTAGACAAAGTCTTCGAAGGATTTACTTAAAAAAAAAAAAAAAATCACCTTATTAAAGTGAATGGTTTCTTTTGCATTTTATGATACCTGCTATCTGAGAAATTATAACAGTAGATTTAAATTTAAAGATTGAAATTCAATGTTCAAAATAGTCCAATTCAAAGTAATTTTAAATAGCTAAAATGAGATTTCAAAAGAATTATTGAAAATACTAAAAAGCTTTTATCCTTTCATTTCAGTTATACAGCTCACAATGAAAGTACTTTTTCTAAAATTCTTTTTGAGTTTTATTTAATTTCTGAACCATTAATTTTTATTCTATATCTTTCAGTTATTATTTATTTAAATATTTGACTGATTTGATGATAAAACGAGTGAATTACAAGTGATTTGTATAATATAAAACAGTTAAGGAAAAAAAAAAAAAAACAAAAAAAAAAAAAAAAACACCGTATTGTAATTATAAAAAATATAACAAATATTTGTTATTCCTGAAAATTCCATGCTTTGTATAAATTACTAGCTGAATACCCGTGCTGCGCTACGAAATTTTACCATTAGCATTTTAGCGATCAAAAGACATTCATGTATTCTACACTTCAGACGTTTGCTCCCATTTCGATCCCGACAAATTGATTTATCAAAATAGGAACTTTCCTTTGTTGATATTTTAAACGAAATTTATAATTGTGAATAGTAAATTGGAATACTTTATTGTGTTTATGTTTGCTCTTAGTTCTAAATTTCAAAGTAGTAGCTGTATTGGAATTGAGACATTAAGTTAATCCTCGTATAGTTACAATGTTGCGTCGACCTTTCATCCCTTAAAAATTCGTTAATCGATATTGGAATGACTTATTTTTTTAACATTTGCACCAAATATCAGAAATATGACTACATTGGAAGAGGAACAATCGGATATCCCTCGTTTGGAACATTTAACCCCTTTCAACCCCTTAAAGTTGGTTAATCGAGAACGGAATAGCTTACTTTTTCTATGTTTAATCTTTTTTTGACATTTGTACCAATTTTCCGAGTTGTGATAAAATGGGAAGTGGAACATTCGAATATCCCTAGTTTTGAACGTTTAACGCCTTTTGCAAATCTTAAGTGGGTTATTCTAGATCGGAATGGCTTAATTTTCTACATTTATCTTTATTGACATTCCTACCAATTTTTAGAGTTGTGACCATATGGGAAGTGGTACATTCGAATATTCCTCTTTTGGAACGTTTAACCCCTTTTCCACCCCTTCATCCACCCGAGATTGGAATAGCTTACTTTTTCTACGTTTGTTTTTATTGATATTCACACCAGTTTTCAGAGTTGTGACAATATGAAAAGTATGACATTCGAATATATCCATCATTTGGAACGTTTAACCCCTTTTTGACCTCTTAAAGTGGGTTAATCAAGATCGGAATAGCTGACTTTTTCTATGTTTACCATTGTTGACATTTGTACCAATTTTTAGAGTTGTGACCATATGGGAAATGGTACATTCGAATATTCCTCTTTTGGAACGTTTAACCCCTTTTCCACCCCTTCATCCACCCGAGATTGGAATAGCTTACTTTTTCTACGTTTGTTTTTATTGATATTCACATCAGTTTTCAGAGTTGTGACAATATGAAAAGTATGACATTCGAATATATCCATCATTTGGAACGTTTAACCCCTTTTTGACCTCTTAAAGTGGGTTAATCAAGATCGGAATAGCTGACTTTTTCTATGTTTACCATTGTTGATATTTGTACCAATTTTTAGAGTTGTGACCATATGGGAAATGGTACATTCGAATATCCCTCGTTTGGAACGTTTAACCCCTTTTAGACCCCTTAGAGTGGGTAAATAGAGATCGGAATAGCTTACTTTTTTTTCGTTTGTTTTTGTTGATACTTGCACCAGTTTTCAGAGTTGTGACGAAATGGGAAGTAGGACATTCGAATATCCCTCGTTTGGAACGTTTAACCCCTTTTCGACCTCTTAAAGGGGGTTAATAGAGATCGGAATAGCTTAATTTTTCTATGTTTGTCTATGTCGACATTTGCACCAATTTTCAGAGTTGTGGACATGTGGGAAGTGGTACATTCGAATATCCCTCGTTTGGAACGTTTAACCCCTTTTCGACCCCTTAAAATGGGTTAACCGAGATCGGTTTAGCAAGCTTTTTCTATGTTTGTCTTTATTGATATTCGCACCAATTTTTAGAGTTGTAAAGAAATGAGAAGTAGGACATTCGATTATTCCTCGTTTGGAACGTTTAACCCCTTTTCGACCCCTTAAAGTGGGTTAATCGAGATCGGAATCGCTTAATTTTTCTATGTTTGCCTATGTCGACATTTGCACCAATTTTCAGAGTTGTGGACATGTGGGAAGTGGTACATCCGAATATCCCTCGTTTGGAACGTTTAACCCTTTTTCGACTCCTTAAAGTGGGTTAACCGAGATCGGATTAGCATGCTTTTCTATGTTTAACATTGTTGGTATTTAAGCCAATTTTCAAAATTGTGGCCATGTCGGAAGAAGGAAATTCGAATATCCCTCGTTTGGAACGTTTAACCCCTTTTCGAGCCCTTAAAGTGGGTTAATCGAGATCGGAATAGCTTACTTTTTCTATTTTTACCATTGTTGATATTTGTGCCGATTTTCAGAGTTGTGAGTATGTGGGAAGTGGGAGAATTAGTGATGAGTGAGTGAATGAGTGAGTGAGTGAGGGCTTTGCCTTATATATAGAGAGATTACACAAGTCATGCAAGTGGAAATTCAAGTCCCTTCGATTTTACTTGTCATTAAGATGGTTAGAAAGTTAGCTTAACTATTAACTATTTTCTGCAGTAAGGGAAAAATCTTCAATTGTTTGGGTAGGTAAAAAAAATTTAAAATACCTCAACTAAATACCCTGAATAATTCTTGTCTATTGCAATACAAAAAAATACATTGTCTCAATATCGTATGCCCAAATTTCTTCTTATGATATATATATTTTTTTTCAACGTTGATATCAATTTAATTTAAGGACTCGCTTATTTAATTGCTATTTCTGGATTTATAATTTGTCGGTGTATTTTATTTTCAATTTTATACTCTTCATTATTTTCTCTCCAAAACCGTGCTTAAAAATTTAAAACAAAATTATATTGATATAATATACCTCTGTAATATTTAGAAAGCCAATTTATTTTTTACCAATGTTAAATATTCTCTTAAAGCCTACCAAAAATTCCCCTTTTATACTATTTCAAATATATCTCGAGGGAAAAGAAAATTTATTGAAGCTATAAAAATATCTTGGTTTCGAAAGCATTAAAATGTGTTCACAAAATAATAATTTCAAACACTGAATATACACCAATTTCTTCACCTTCATTTGATTTGTCTCTAAATTAAATCAGACAATTTTATTATCTGCTTGAAAATGTTTCATTTTTTTTATACTAATATCTCTAATTTATTATATTATTTCGGTTGGAGGAAAACTATTTTAAATGGAAAAATTTAAGAAATTTGGAGGTTAGAAACAAATTATCTTTAAATATTTTTTGCCTTGTAAAATTGGGATATTCAGTTTATAAAAGCCTTCTTCCAAACGAATGAGTTAAAATCAGTTTTCAAAATATGACTTCTTTGATATGCACAGATGTTTGTTGCCAGCTGAAGGACAAAAATATACTGAGTGTAAGATAAACACAATTGAGACATATTTTTTGGGTGGTTGGGCTATTTTTATTTCTATTGTCAGTTGGAGGCAAATGATATTTTTATGATGTTGAAAAATATATTTTTTGGAATGAATGTTCGTATCTTGAATCAGTTCTATATTAGGTGATGTTGTATGGATAGAAGCTCTTGAATAAGATTCGGAGAACAAACAACTTCGATATTTTCACTTCACAGTTTTAAATTTCCTTCATCTCTTACAGTTTAACAACAGGTGCCAGCGTCCATATCCATATAGCCAGCATCAGTGTCGCAGCATCCAAGTAGGTGTCATTATCGGTGTCATAATCGGTGTCATAATAGGTGTCATAATCAGTGTCATAGTCGGTATCATAATTGGTGTCGATCACTCATTGATCTCCATCGGTCATTTTTCGTCATAATCTTGCTATAGGTAGACTTTTCATTCAGTTTCACACATTCCATCCTCAGTTTCTTCATTCCATTTCCTTCAATATTTGCCTTTCCATTCATTTCCATCAACCGGACATCTGTCCCCCGTGCAGTCACTGGAATGAGAAAAATTGAATGTATTGAACGATATATTGAAAATGTTACTTATATTTCGGTAATAAATTGCCAATCAAACAGTCCTTTTACTTCAAAATTTTAAACAAATGCATGAATATCTGCTTTTAATTGTCAGTAGTTCAAGTGACAGAAATATCGCTTAGAATGTCGGTAATATTTAGTAGAAGAGGATACGCATACTTTAATTTTAATGGTTAATCAAAATACATCAGGTGAAATAAAATCAATTCAAATGGTTACTCGCAAGTTATATCGCACTTATTTCAACTAATGATGTAATGAATTTTACAATAGCAAAAAGAATGTCACTTTACCTCCTTTCCATCTCATCTCTTTTCTCACTCCCTCATTCTACTCCGGAGCCTTCCCCCGTCCGATTCTGTGGGCGTGGAAGTAGTGGAGTCGGATTCCTTTTGACGTGGAACTCCTGTAGGGGCAAAAGCCGCACGGGTAGGGGAACCCGGCCCTTAGACGCACCTGCACAACAAAATAATATTGTCAGAACACACACTTAAGGCAAACTTAAAAGTAATGCCACTAATTTATACAACTATATTGTTAAGAAGAAGTCCTAGTAAGGATCATTCTCTATACTCGCGGTTACAATCTTCTAGCCCAGTGCATTTAGAAACTACTTTCTAGGACTACATCGACATTTGGTGTGTATGTACGAAAAATATACCCTAATGAAATGACATGATTGTTTTCATTTAATGCCTATCTTTTATAAATGAAAATTAAAATAGCAAAAAACAAAACCAGGAGGAGTCATGGTATATGTATTGACGTACGGATTACAAATATAAAATCAAATATATTAGGCGCTATTTTCGAATTTTTAATTGATGTCATTTCATTAAGGAGTCAAAGGAGTCATTTTCGTTCAATCCTACTCACTAAATGTCAAAGTGGTTATAGAAAAGATTTTCTAAATGAACTGTGTTAGAAGACAGTAACATAGCAAGTATAGGGAATGATCCTTACTAGGACTTCCTCATGAAAATCCTTGTTATGAAGAAGAAGAAGTTATTTGACCTAAGATTCATTTCAAGCTAGTTTTCTAAAGTCGAGTTTAACCAGCGATAAATACTCGGAAAACAACATGTTTTGCATTTTTATCAACTGAATTTTTACCACTGATCTTAATCTTGAGTGATCACTTTGACATTGGATTGTAGCAAATTGCTGCTTTCAGATGTCCATTTGTAGTGTCCCCGGTAGCTCAATAGGTAACCCGCCAATTGTTGAAAAGACGATTGAAGCAAAAGTCAGCAGACATTACATTTCGTCCTGCATTTTTTTGAATTCATGTAATTCACATCAAATGTGCAAATCTATAGATTGATAAAGTCTTACATTCACAGAGTATTTGTGATTACGTTTCTTTCCTATGTAGACCAACTATATAATTCAATTCGTCCAGAGCGCAGGTAATAAATGTTTTTTTAAGGCTGCAGTAACTATAGTCCCAATTTGAAATTTATTTCTATTATTTTATTAAGCTCTTTTGACGCATCAGGCTCTTTTTTGTGCGCTAAGCTGCTTACTGAAAAAGTCGGATTTTCTCCTATTCGAAACACAAATGCAGGTAGTCGCATTTTGAAGAATGTTCTGCTTTAAAATAACAAAGAGTTGATGATTTTAGAATTTTTTTTGTTAAATATTATGCAAGAAAAAAAAATTACTTGTAAAACATTAAGAAAATATTAAAATGTCATATATTACTTGTAATATAAAGTGGTCATCGTATCGCCCCTCGTAAGGTTCGCAGTTACAGTAGGGTCTGAAAAAGTAAGCAGAAATTATAATTATTCGTCATTCTCTCTCAGTATGATTACTAAGATTTCAATTGTAATTTCAATTATGATTTAACATTTAGAAATTGCTGTTTAAAAACTGGTAAATCATTTTCAGAGATCTATCATAATAACTAAATGTTTTGAAGAAAAAGCATTGTTTAATGCATTCTAAACAAAGCTGAATGGCAATCACTTCAACAAATTTTTTAGCAATTGATAAACTAACTTGAAATTTATAAAAAGGAATCAATAGAATCTTATTTTAGTTGCTGAAAATAAAATTTATTTTCTTTAACTTACTCTCATTCACTATTTCCTACTAGCAACTAGAAAAATATTTTACAGATTATTTTTTAAATAATTTTTGTGTTTAAAAAAAATAAATAAAAAATACTGGAATATTTGTACTTTTCAATAACTGTTTGGTTAGTTTGTCTCAACGACCTATTTTTATACATAATTTCGGCTAGTTATTAACGGGAATTCCGAAACACAACAAATATCGACATCTACCCTGGATTTCGAAAAAGTAGCCTTTGGCATCAGAGCTCTAACCAATAAGATCTCTGGTAGGCTGTACTTTTCAATGAATGGAAATGTCTATTTTTTTTGGTCTAATATATTTGAAATACTTTGATTTCTATAAAAAACAAAAGTCTATACTTACTCTCGTGACGATCCGGGAATGGCCGCATCTACAGCAACTGACACCTCCTCCGCCTCCTGGGTAAATAGGCATGCGCACCTGTAAAACATATTCACAATATTAAGATCATAAAGGATTTAACCCACAGACTCTTTAATCTCTTAATCAGCATCACTTCTCAGACAGTGACAGTCACTTCTATCGCTAGTGGGAGACTTTCATGTTTTCTCCCACTGAATACGCAAATGCAAGACATTTTCTTTACGAGGGACTTCACAAATAGCGTTTCTATCTTGGCTTCAGTGCAATGCAATCCTTGAGGAGGAGTTATATAAAATATACAATGATACCAAGATACCCACATGTCAGTTTCTGCCAAAGCTGCACTAAACTAGAGATATTTGTTAACAAATTTCACCTACTCTTGCTTAATTAATTTCCTGCTTCCAATTTGTTAACGGATATCAATTATACAACGGAACTAGTTTCAAAATAAGAAGTACTTTTTGAAATATTATAGTGGTAAATTACTTATTGGACATTGAATATATAGCCTTGAAAGCTAGGAAAAGATTAAATATTATTAAGCACATTGCAGGTAGAGACTGGGGAGCGGACGCAACTACGCTCAGAACCTCCTATCGGGCACTTATTAGACCTATTCTAGAATATGACTGCCCTATCTACTGCTGTGCTTCTGATACGAACTTGAACAAATTGGAAAGGATTCACTTGAGTGCTGCCCGCATAATCACAGGACTGAAACGTAGCTGTCCTTCAGAAATTGTCCTTTACGAAGCGGATCTGCAACCACTCTCTCTCAGAAGGCAGGCAGGCTTGGTCAAATATTTCAATAAACTTTCCAGCTTAAACCAAGAAAATAAAACGGCCTATTACTTAAATAACAGGACACGCAATCAAAGACTTAAGAAACACAGTCCTTTCAGCCAAGTTAAATCACAGAAGTTAATGGCAGATAATGTAGAGCCCCACTGTCTTAATACTAATTTGAACACTTACGATGGACTCTCCAAAGTTGATTTTATTGATTACCTTCCCACCACACTTAATAAGAATGAATGTTGTCCGGAATTTCTTAGGCAATTGGCATTGGAAATTATTAATCAAATTCCTTCAATTGACATCAAAATCTATACAGATGGCAGCAAAATAGATATACAGGCAGGCAGTGGAATTTATATAGAAACGCCCGTAGAGAAACATTCTATTAAACAACGTAATCCAGATTTCTGCTCTGTCTTTCGAAGCGAATTAATAGCAATTGACCTGGGTTTAGAGAATATCTTTGGCGAGGTCAACTACGGAGACTTATGGATTCTATCCGATAGCCGAAGTTCCATTCAACACCTCAAAAACTGGGCCCTCGTGGGAGACAAAACCAGTCTATCCATAATACGCAAAGTCAAGATCATATCCCGACTGCACAAAGTGCACTTTCAGTGGATCCCGTCACATGTAGACATCCCCGGAAATGAATTGGCTGACACTCTTGCTAAGGAGGGACTAGAACACCCTGTCCTCTCTACTCAAGAACTCACATATCAAGAGTTATACTCAAAGAAAATAGCTCAAAATAAAGCGAAATGGCATATACCTCCGTCTCACGAATGGTATAAAGCCAAAAAGCCATGACACTCCCTATCTCTTCCTTGTGATAGGCACACCAATACCCGTCTGTCCCGACTTGCTAGTGGTCACCTTAAAGGCCTCACATATTCTGGGGGAAGCAAAAATTTTCCTCTTTGCCCTAAATGCCAAAAAGAACAGGCATCACCTCAGCACATTTTGGACTGCCTTGGACTGGACTGGGAGGACATTTATAACTGTCCACAACTAGTGTCAGACTTCATTAATGTCAATGGCTTCACTGATATTGTCTGACTTCGTCAGACAAAAGGGAGATTAGAAACAACAACAACACTTATTGGAAGATTTACAGTACTAAGAGGCCAGAGCGCTAACCACTCTGATGTTTTAGATAATCGCAAATTAAGAAGTTATTAAACGAGGAATATCTTTGTCTTACTCTTCGATGTGGTCCCATAATCATTTTGACCACCTGAATGATGGCTGTGCGGTAACCACTTTAACCTCGCATGCCAACGGTGTCGGATTTGGATCCCGGATTAGGTATTTATGTTCGTTGTGGTTCGGTATCCACACTAAGCTGAAGGTCCCAGCCTGATTAACCGTTATTGTGCACAAGTATAGGTCTTTAAGCGCACAAACCAACCAACCCATTTTCATTTTCAGCTTCTAATACACTACACTAACACACATAGGGTTTTTTCTGTCTGTCTATCTGAAATAAACATTTCCAGTCAAACGCGATGTTCAAATGAAAGTTTCAATGGTACTTGTTTACATACCAAAATTCAATATGTAATTACGACCAAAATTACTGTAACTTTCGATCGGAAATCAGTTTGAATCGTCAATTGCATTAATCTTAAATTACAGACTGTTTAGTTTGAAACTCTTGAATCTATTCATATGATAACATACTCTGAATTGCATATTCTATGCATAAGTTGAGAGAAGTTCCATATGGAAGTGTTATTCAGAATTCCCTCCCGGGAAGCAAGGACTGGAATTTTCGGCAAGAACTAAACAATCGCATTGATCTATGCCGTGGGACCAAGGGTTCACACATAGAACACCTGTAAGCTATATAAATAAAACTTAAATTGTTTCTTTAATCTTCCAAGTGTTTTTTTTTTGCTGTATTAGTCTTAGTGTTTTTACTATAACGCTTCGGAACCCGGGAGGGAATTCTGAATAACCCTGTACTTTTCTGGCCATGTTTATCTGTTAACTCGTCAATTTAATGGCATTTTTTTTTTTTTTTTTTTAAATTATAATTAGAATTCTTTTTATCATTCATGTCAGCAAACTTAACAAATGAATATTTTAGTAGTTAAATGTCGCGATATTGAACCTAGTAGGTATTTAGACATTATAAACTGTATCAAAAACGTAAGTATAATTTAGTGAAAATCGGTGCCACAATCCAATTTAATTTAGAGACAATCTTGCTATAAAAAGCCTCCTTCCTTTTATGAAAGAAAACTTTTACCGTCTCTCTGTCAATTGCCAAACACCATCACCAAATCTTTATCTGATAGGAAACCACAAACACTTCTAGTAATTGTCGAAATTTTATGAATATGAATTTAATTTTTCCATCTCAATTAAAATGCCTCTTAATTTGTTTAATTTTGCTGATTTCTATACCTGTAAAAAATACTACTAGAAATTGAATTAACAAGATGTAATTTCTTTTCTGGCAATAACGAGTTTTAGTTATCTAAAAGATTATTTATTTTATTTACAATTTAAAATCTATTTGTAGCAATTTATATAGAAATACCTAGTTGTAGATGACATTTAATAGTTAAAATTATATCATAACAATTAGGCACGCTACATTTTTTTTAACTTTAGAAAATATCAAAGAAATTCTTGACTTACAAATTGTTACGCAGCCAGAATAGTAACTTGGAGGCCATTTTAAGCAATTCTCAGTCTTTTTAACAAAATATCGTATTCAAATGATTACTTTTTAATGATTTTAAAGCGTCAGTTTTTTTTCACACAGTAGCTTCAAACTAAATCATAGAAGTGAGAAAAACTGCAAGTTTGTAACAAAGAATATATCATAACAATGTATTTTTGTGAATATTTTAGTTTTTTAAAATATTGCTGTTTGAAATAATATAGAATTTTGTTACACAATTTCACTATGTTGATGTAACAATGAGTATTATAAAAGAGCCAAAACTGATTTTCAAATATTGAATTTGTGGTACTATAATCCCACCCCCCGTCTTCCAATTTTTTTCCTAGTCCGTTATTCAGTTGTCATAAGTTTCTACTTTAGTTAAAGCGAATTTCAATGAATTAAGGTTCACACTTCAAGAGTATTGTAAAAAAACTGAATACTTTTAGCAATTTATCCCTATAAAAACTTTGACTTTTGATATAATTTAAAGATGATAACTGTTTGTTATAAAAAAGTTATAAAATTATATATTTATAAATCTGGTTTATCAGAAAATGAAATGGGAAAAAATTCATCAAATATTGAAAAACAGAAGATGAAATAAAATTCAATTATTTCGAAACAAGATACATGAGTAAAATACATGTTTAAAATTTTGAAAATGAATCTAATAAAAAGAAAGAAAATTAACACGGATATTTTTTGTTCTTTTTTAACAAGGACAGCGACCTACAGAACAAATCAATATTTTTGAAAAATATATTATGCAAATTTAAAAAATTGCAGAAGAGTACATTTATGGCATAATTTTTAATGTTAAAATGTAGGTATAAAAAGGCTTATTTTACGTAACTCACGATTTGGAACATGAAATTCAATATTTGAGATTATATCTGGCCAATCAATCAAATTATCCATATATTTGTGAAAGAAAATTCTACACTTTTAATTCCTTCTACTCTGCAAACACAACTAAAGTTAGATCTCAATTCAGAAGAGGGTAAAACAAGTATGACAAAAAGCATATTCTTCAAAATAATTGAACCTAAGTAATTTATTTTGAATTATTTAAATTTTAAGAAAAATATTTTTTGTTAAAGGCATCCAAATACTAGAACAGTACTCTAATATTGAACGAACAAGACTGTTAAAAAGATTGAGAATGACACCAGTACTGTGAAAATAATAAGTTTAGCGAAAAATAAAACAAAGTACAGAATGAGCTCGATTTATAACCATATTTTTATCATCGGCATCATTGACGCTACAGCTCCTGAAATTCATCCTTTAAGACTTTTCTCCATTCCCCTCGACTGAGTAGCCCTTTTTCCTAGTAAGTAATTCTCACACATTTCAAAAACTCCTCGATATGATCAATCCATCTCATTCCTGGTCTTCCTCTGCGTCTAGATCCACTAGGGTTTTCTTTTAGAAGCCTTCTAGTTGTTCTACTAGGCTTCGTTCTCTCTGCATGGCCTAGCCATTAGATTCTCTTTCTCTGTGTGACTGTATCCAATTCTATATAACAACCATAGATTTCTTTCTTTTTTCTTTATTTGTTTTCCATACCGCACCGAATACTCTTCTCGGTATCTTTCTCTCCCATACTCAGAACTATTCTCCATCACACTTTCTCAAAGGCCATGTTTCAGAGCCATATAAAACTTGGGGTATGGAACATCGTACAATTTTCAATTACACTATAATACCGACGTGGATTTGTGTCATCTACCTTAATTATATTTTATCATTAATTTAGTAAAAATTGACAGTTTGACGAAATTTTTTGCGATAATTCTTGTATGGGATTTAAAAAAAAAAAAAAAAAAAAAAAAAAAAAAAAAAAAAAAAATAATAATAATAATATTAATAATTATAAAAAAAAACCTCTGCCAAAATAATGATTTGGGCTATATACTTATCGATTATTTTTTTATTATCTTTTCCTGTAAGTGAAACTTAGCAGAGAAGAAAGAACGATCGTTGATAAGGTATACTTAAAGAATGAGAACTCTATGTTAAAGGCATTCGTGTTTTAACTTTGAACGCCATAAAAGCATTTTTAAGGGAATTTCGTTATTGGTGATGTTTAAAACATCTTAAGAAGCATTACCACAGCAATTTTGAACAAAATCGTTCGAGCCGTTTTTTAGCAATTACTGAAAAACAAGATTTTTTTTAATGGCAAATACCTTATGCGCATGAGCGTTTTTGACGAAAACGTTAATGTTAAGTTCTTATGCCATCGCCAACCCTCACACCAAATTTGAACATCATAGGTCAATTTTTTCGGGAGTTATGCTGACCGCGTACACACAGACACATGTTTATTCTAGATTACTTTTTTGAGATCAGGATGTTCCAAAATATGAAAAAATACAAAAAAAAAAAAAAAAAAAAAAAAAAAATCGATTTTTTTTTTTGGACCGAATACTATACTTTCATTTTTCTATGTATACATATGGGCAATTGCAAGTAATAATTGGTCTATTGATGAATCTATACACAAGAATCCTTAGCTTTCTATCGAAGAGGAAGTCTTAGTAAGTATCATTCCCTATACTCGCTATGTTACAATCTTATAACCCAGAGCATTTAGAAACTACTTTCTATAACCACCTAGACATTTGGTGAGTAGGTACGAAAGTGATCACTTCATGAAATGACATAAATTGGAAACTCAAAAATAGGGTCTAATATATTTTATTTTATTGTTGAAATGCTTACATGAATGCGTATGCAATGGCTCCACATAGTTTTGCTTTTTGCTACTTTAATTTTCATTTAGTATAGATAGACATTGAATGAAAACAATTTTTGTCATTTCTTGAAGTGATCCTTTTCATACTAAATGCCAAGAAGTTTTATAGAGAGTAGGGCTAGACACTGGGCTAGAAGATTATAACATAGCGAGCTCAGATTTCGAGATACATTACAGTCAAACCCCGATAACGCGAAATCGTTTAATATGGATCCCGTTTAATGCTATGTAAAAGGAGTTTTCCGTACGATGAAGCTTAAGCTTAGCGTTAATTTATTCGTTTAACACGAAATACCACTCAATGAAATCCGCATAAGACGAAAAAATTTTATTCTTTAAACCACTTCTTTATTGTAGATGCAACGTTTCCTAACGCAGCAGGACACTTCATGGGCTTGAAATAGTAATTGAATTGTGACTGTAAGTCAAAACCACGCATTAAATAATATTAAGATGGAATTTCTTCAATATGCGCCAATTGAATTTTATGACTTACTTTGAAATGTAACAATAACTAAATATAAATTTGCGGGTCATTTCGGAAGTCTTGTTGAGTAGAAACCGAATAACATTTAGAAGGTGTATTTGCAATGTTTCTCTTTTTAAATCCTTTATATTAATTTCGATTTTGTGTGTGCGGGTATGTGTGTGTCGATGGAGGCAAATCTTCGGACGCTTAAGTAACACTCTTGCCGTTATCCAATCGGGCTGAAACTTGGCAGATAGGTTCGATGTCAATGCATTCTATTAAATTTTGGGGGTTGCCACTGTCACTAAATGGTCGCTTTTGCGGAATACTAATAAACCGACTTGCCGTCCTCCAATCACGCTGAAATAGCCATTAACCGATCATTGGAAACTCTTTCCTGTTGCTAAATTTAAAAAAACAAACAAAAAAAAACTAATAAAATTAATTTAATCAGAATAAATCAATTATATTTGGATGTGAGAAAAAAAATTAATGTTCATTTTTAATAAATAAATTTTAAAACGTCAATTTTCTGGTAGAAATGTTTTTGATATCTGCGCTGTGATAATGAATATAAAAATTGACAATGTATATAAAGGATTTTTTAAAAACTCAATTTTTATGGGTTATATTATTTATGAATTTAATAAGTGAATCTTATATTATTTTATATTGAGGGGGTTAACTTTCAAAACCGATTTAAATCCATATTGAAAAATTCTATTCTTCCCCTTCCCCCTTTCCCAATAGCGCTCTTAATGTTCGAAATCTTAATGTAACCATCCCCAGTAGCATAAATGTGCTGACAAATACAGTGGCGCAAGCGAAAAATTTATATTAAAAGAATTTTCAACCATTCTATAAGTTTGCTCCAGTATTTCTCTGTATAAAAAAAACAACTTCCATTCAAAACTTTCTCATCCCATATTTGTCAAATGGCATCAATATTTATGCAGTTTCTAAATCTGTAATATTACATTATGACACAGTATTAAAATGGTTTTTGTCCAGTTTTCGAGTTATACATAGCAACAAAATATGGAACAAAATTTTATGTTGATGGCGTATTAGCCATATTTTCTAGATTATAAATTAACTAGCTGAATACCCATGCTGCGCTACGAAATTTAAACTATTTGCATTTTAGCATTCAAAAGACATTCAGGTATTTCAGATGTTTGTTCCCATTTCGATCCCGAAAAATGGATTTATCAATATAGGAACTTTCCTTAATTGACATTTTTCCAAAACTTATAATTGAGAATATACTGGAAATGAGACATTTAAATATCACTCGTTTAGAACGTTTAACCTTTTTTGAACCCTTTTTAATTGTAAATCGAAATTGCAATTGTTCATTGTGTTTATGTTTGCTCTTAGTTCTAAATTTCAAATTTGTAACTGTATTGGAAGTGAGACATTAAGATATTCCTCCCAGAGTTTCAATGTTACTTCGACTTTTCATCCCTTAAAAATTCATTAATCGATATTGGAATAACTTATTTTTGCTATATCTACCCTTCTCAACATTTGCACCAAATATCAGAATTGTGACAACATTGGAAGTGGGTGATTCGGACACCCCTCGTTCGGAACGTTCAACCCCTTTTCGACTTTTTAAAGTTGGTTTATCAAGATCGGAATAGCTTACTTCTTCTATGTTTCTCTTTGCTGACATTTGTACCCACTTTCAGAGTAGTGATCATACGGGAAGTGGAACATTCGAATATCCAGCATTTGGATTGTTTAACCCCTTTTCCACCCCTTAAAGTGGGTTAATCGATATCAGAATAGCTTCTTTTTCTATTTTTATCATTGTTGATATTTGTACCAATTTGCAAAATTATGACAATGTGGAAAGTGGGGGAATTAGTGATGAGTGAATGAGTGAGTGAGTCGGTGAATGAGTGAGGGCTTTGCCTTATATATAGAGAGATATCTGAGAAATTATAACAGTAGATTTAAATTTAAAGATTGAAATTCAATGTTCAAAATAATCCAATTCAAAGTAATTTTAAATAGCTGAAATGAGATTTTAAAAGAATTATTAATGATTCTAAAAAGCTTTTTTCCTTTCACTTCATTGATACAGCTCACAATGAAAGTTCTTTTTCCAAAATTCCATTTGAGTTTTATTTAATTTCAGTACCACTATATTTTACTCTATATTTTTCAGGTATTATATATTTAAATATTTGACTGATTTGATAGTAAATGAGTGAACTACAAGTAATATGTTTAATATAAAACAGTTAAAAAAAAAAAAAAAAAAAAAAAAAAAACCCGCATTGTAATTATAAAAAATAAAATTAATATTTGTTAGTCCTAAAAATTCCATGCTTTGTATCAATTATTATACAAGATATGCAAGTGGAAACTCAAGTCCCTTTGATTTTACTTGTCATTAACCACCACAAGGTTAATAAGTCAGCTTAACTACTGATAATTTTCTCCAGTAAGGGCAAAATCTTCTATTGTTTGGGTTAGAAAAAAAATGTAAAATACCTAAAAAAAATACCCTAATAATTTGTGTGCATTGCAATACAAACAAATACGTTGTCTCATTTATAAATATCGCCTGCCTGAATTTTTTCACATGAAATGAATTTTTTTCAACGTTGATATCAAATAATTTAAGGATTGGCTTATTTAATTGCTATTTCTGGATTTATTATGTGTTGGTGAATTTTATTTTAAATTTTACATGCTTAATATTTTTTCTAAACTCATACTTAAAATTTAAAACAAAATTATATAGAAATGATGCCCCTGTAATATTTAGAATGTCAATTTATTTGTTACAAAAGTTAAATATTCTCTTCAAGTGCACCTAAAATTCTCCTATTTATAGTATTTCAAATATCTCTCGAGAAATAAGATTTATTGTAGCTTTAAAAATATTTTTGTTTTGAAAGCATTAAAATGTGTTTATAAAAGAACAATTTCAAACTGAATATACACCTATTTCTTCGCCTTCATTTGATTTGTCTCTATATTAATTAAAAGAATTTTAATATGTGCTTGATAATTTTTCATTTTTCTTATACTAATATCTTTACCTTATGATATTCTTTCGTTTGGAGGAAAACTGTTATAAATGGAAAAATTTAAGAAATTTGGAGGTTAGACACAAAATATCTTAAATATTTTTTGTCATATAAAATTGGGATTTTCAGTTTATAATAGCCTTCTTCCAAACGAACGAGTTAAAATCAGTTTTCAAAACATTGTTTCTTTGATATGCATAGATGGTTGTTGCCAGCTGAAAGACAAAAATATACCGAGTGTAAGATAAATAAAATGGAGACATATTTTTTGGGTGGTTGGGCTATTTTTATTCCTATTGTCAGTTGGAGGAAAATGATATTCTTATGATATTGAAAAATATTTTTTTTGAAATGATTGATCGCATCTGTATCAGTTCTATATCAGGTGATGTTGGATGGATGGAAGCTCTTGAATAAGATTCGGAGAACAAACAACTTCGATATTTTCACTTCACAGTTAGACATTTCCTTCATCTCTTACAGTTTAACAACAGGTGCCAGCGTCCATATCCATATAGCCAGCGTCAGTGTCACAGTATCCAAATAGGTGTCATAATAGGTGTCATAATCGGTGTCTTAATCGGTGTCATAATAGGTGTCATAATCAGTGTCATAGTCGGTATCATAGTTGGTGTCGATCACTCATTGATCTCTATCGGTCATTTTTCGTCATAATCTTGCTTTAGGTAGACTTTTCTTTCAGTTTCACACATTTATTTTTAGTTTCTTCATTCCATTTCCTTCAATATTTGCCTTTACATTCATTTCCATCAACCGGACATCTGTCCCCCGTGCAGTCACTGCAAATGAGAGAAAGTGATATATTAAATGTGTTACTTAAATTTCGGTAATAAATTGCCAATCAAACAGTCCTTTTACTTCAAAATTTTAAACAAATGCATGAATATCTTCTTTAAATTGCCAGTAGTTCTAGTGACGGAAATATTGCTTAGAATGTCGGTAATATATAGTAGCTGAGGATACGCATATTTTAATTTCATAAATTTTTTCTGAGAAAGTAAGGTCGCACATAAGAGTTTAATTATTGCTCATTAAAAAAAATTTAAGCAGTCCAACTCCAATTGTTTGGCGACCTTTGGGATGCGTAACACGAAAAAGTAATTTATATCATAAAATCCCCATCAAACTGTGAATAATCACATGCCAAGTTTTCCGCACTGCGGGAATGTGTACTTGCAATATTCCAAAAGTTTCCACTAATTTATTTTTTCAGTACAGTGTACGTTTTGAAAAATCAAAATTATTTTAATCGAAAATACACATTGTTTTCAAATTTCTAGATTTTTTCATTTAATTTTTTTTATTTTTAAGATTTGATAAAACAATCAACGCTTGGAATCAACTGTTGGTGAATTGTACACTTTTTTTTTTTTTTTTTTTTTTAAAAGCTTATTTTGTCCACAATTACAAATTCGAAAACTCTTTATTCTCATTTTTTCATACTATAATATTAGGTAATAAAAGTATTGCATTGGGTCGAAAATATTTTTGGATTTTTTATTAGTATTATTTATCTATTATCCTTATTTTTAAATTTTTTTATTTTTTATTTCTAGTTTGGAAATTTTTAAAGCTATAAAAGTTATCAAGAAACTTTTTTTTGTGTATTGGTATCAGTATAGCTCACGTTTAGAGAATTTTAATTAATCTTAACAATGCTTCACTATGCTCCGGTGGGATTGCTTGAATCTATGATCAGGAGGTGTAATTTGCGCTTTGAAATTCCATTTGAAGACTTAACTGTCGTATATCTAGTGAATAATTTTAAATAAATGCTTATGAGGTGGTGTAAATGTGCATCGTATTTATTATTTTATCCATCAACAATCGAAATACATCAGGTGAAATAAAATCAATTCAAATGGTTACTCGTAATTTATATCGCACTTATTTCAATTAATGATTTAATGAATTCTACAATAGCAAAAAGAATGTCCCTTTACCTCCATTCCATCTCATCTCTTTCTACTCCGGAGCCTTCCCCCGTCCGATTCTGTGGGCGTGGAAGTAGTGGAGTCGGATTCCTTTTGACGTGGAACTCCTGTAGGGGCAAAAGCCGCACGGGTAGGGGAACCCGGCCCTTAGACGCACCTGTACAACAAAATAATATTGTCAGAACACACACTTAAGACACACTTAAAAGTAATTCCTCCTATTTATACAACTACAATATTGTTAAGAGGAAGTCCTAGTAAGGATCATTTCCTGTACTCGCTATGTTATAGTCTTCTAGCCCTGTGCATTTAGAAACTACTTTCTATGACCACCTTGACATTTGGTGAGTATGTACGAAAATGATCACTTAGAGAAATGACATAAATTGTTTTCATTTAATGCCTATTATAAATGAAAATTAAAATAGCAAAAAAAACAAAACCAGGTGGAACCACGGTATATGTATTGACGTAAGGACTACAAATATAAAATAAAATATATATTTGACGCTATTTTAAAGTTTTTAATTGATGTCATTTCATTAAGCGATCATTTTCTTTCGATCCTACTTACCAAATGTCAAGGTGGTTATAGAAAATAGTTTCTAAATACACTGTGTTAGAAGAGTGTAATACGTCAAGTATAGGGAATGATCCTCAGTAGGGCTTCGTTTTCTAGGACTTTCACGAAGAAGAAGTTATTTGACCTAAGATTCATTTCAAGCTAGTTTTCCAAAATTGAGCTTAACCAGTGATAAATATTCGGAAAACAACATTTTTTTGCTATTTTATTAACTAATTTTTTTACCACTGATCTTAATCTGGAGGGATCTCTTCGACATTGGATTGGAGCAAAGAGCTGATTTCAGATGTCGATTTGTACTGCCCCCGATATTTCAATAAGTAACCCACCAATTGTTGAAAAGAGGATTGAAGCAAAAGTCAGCAGACATTTTGTCCTGCATTTTTTTGAATTCATGAAAATTACCATCAAATGTTCAAATTTATAGATTGTTAAAGTCTTACATTCACAGAGTATATATGTGAATTTGTGATGCAGTTTCTTCCCTATCTAGACCAACTATATAAATCAATTCGTCCGTAGCTCAAGTAATAAATGTTTTTTAAGGCTGCAGAAACTATATTCCTAATTTGAAATTTGTTTCTACTATTTTATTTAAGCTCTTTTGACGCATACGGCTCTTTTTTGTGAAATATGCTGCTTATTGAAAAAGTCGGATTTTCTCCTATTCGAAACACAAATGTAGGTCAGTTGCCTTTTGAAGAATGTTCTGCTTTAAAATAATAAAGAGTTGATGATTTTATAATTTTGTTGTTGTTGTTAAACATTTGGAAAAAAAAAATTATTTGTAAAATATTAAGAAAAATTATGTCATATATTACTTGTAATATAAAGTGGTCATCGTATCGCCCCTCGTACGGTTCGCAGTTACAGTAGGGTCTGAAAAAGTAAGCAGAAATTATAATTTTTCGTTACCTTCCCACAATATGATTGCTAAGATTTCAAAAGTCATTTAACTTATGATTGAACATTTAGAATTGTGTTTAAAACTGGTAAATCATTTTCAGAGGTCTACCTACCAATAACTAAATTTTTAAAAATAATTCATTCTAATATTGCCTTCTAAACAAAATTTTGCATTCTAAACAAAACTGAATGGCAATGAAAAAATGCTATATAAAAATATAATATTTATATATATATTTATAATTCATATAAATATATTCATTAAATATATTTTATAAAATATATTTAATTATTAACGAAACTTCTTTTTATTATTCAAGTAATTCAAATAAATTGTTATTAAAGATCATATATTTTAATTTTTTTTTAATATTGGTTCATTGTAACTCATGCAACAAGTGCATGGAACTAGCTACCTGTATTTTTTTACAGCCAAAATTTTCTAAAATTTTTCATCACATCTGGTTAAAAATGCCAATTTCTTGCATTAATGAAAAAATGCTGTGGTTCCTTCAACATGGTATGATGATTTTCTAAATTGTTTTTTTAAAGGTAGCGTAAAATATAAGAATGTATATGGATTACAATTAAATTAAATTAATTGAAATACATAAATAAATTTATTGATATTTTATTATTTTTATAGCAGCAAGTAAAACAAAAATTTTTGTCGGTCGGTATTCAAATGAAAATGAAACTCCTATTGAGCCCTATAAACAAATTAAATTTAATAGTACAACAAAAGTACAATGTTCAACTCAACAAAATGTTCAGAAATTAATAAACTAACTTGAAATCTATAAAAAGCAATTAATCGAAACTTATTTTAGTTGCTAAAATAAAATTTATTTTCTTAAACTTACTTTCATTGACTATTTCCTACTAGCAACTAGAAAAACGTTTTACAAATTATTTTTTAAAAATAATTTTTGTGCCCTTTAAAAAAAAAAAATATTTACTGTTTGGTTTGTTCGTTCAACGACTTATTTTTATACATAATTTGTCGCTAATTATTAACGTGGATTCCGGAACACACCAAATATCGACATCTAGTCTGGATTTCGAACCTGGCACTTTTGGAATCAGAGTGCTAACCACCGAGCCATCTGATAGGCTGTATTTTTCAATTAATTAAATTGTTTATTTTTTTGTGTAATACACTTGAAAAACTTTAATTTTTATACATAAAAAAACACACCATACTTACTCTCGTGATGTTCCGGGAATAGCGGCATCTACTGCAACTGGCACCTCCTCCGCCTCCTTGGTGAATACGCATGCGCACCTGTAAAACATATTCACAATATTAAGATCATAAAGGATTTAACCCATAGACTCTTTAATCTCTTAATCAGGATCACTTCTCAGACAGTGACAATTGCTTCTATCGTCAGTGGGATACTTTCTTGTTTTCTACCACTCAATACGCAAATGCAAGACATTTACTTTAGAAGAGACTTCTCAAACAGCGTTTCTGTCTTGGCTTCAGCACAATGTAATCCTTGAAAAGTTATTGTTCTATAAAATATACAAATGATACCAAGATACCCATATGTCACACTGAATAAAAACATTCACATACATTTTTCTTCCTTACAAAACATACAGATACTTTCTAGACACCAGACTAAAGGCATTTTCAATACGTGGTTCTTTAGGAACAAAATTTAGCCTAAAATTTGGAATCACCAGAAATAACATTCATGACATTTACAGGAGGTAAACCTACAAATGTCTTTTTGTAATAGCTTTGGCAATTGAGAGATAAGTTTCTGCCAAATTTCACTAAACTAGAGATATTTGTTAACAAATTTCTAATACTCTTGCATACTCAATTTCCTGCTTCTAATTTGTAAACTGATATCAATTATTTCAACGGAACTAGCTTCAAAATAAGAAGTACTTTTTGAAATGTTACAGTGGCAAATTACTTGTTGGACGATTTACAGTATAACGAGGAGAGTGTACGAACCACCCTGATGTTTTAGGTAATCGCAAAATAAGAAGTAACTAAACGAGGAATATCTTTGTCTTGCTCTTCGATATCGTCCCATAATCATTTTGAAAACCTGATTGATGACTGTGGTGTGGTTACCGCTCTGAACTCGCATGCCAACGGTGTCGGGTTCGAATCCCGGATGAGGCAGGGATGTTCGTTGTGGTTGGGGAAGCTTTAGGTCCCTACCTGATTAGCCGTTATTGTGCACAAGTATAGGTCGTTAAGCACAAAAACCAACCATCCCATAATCATTTTCAGCTTCTAATACACTACACTAACACGCATAGGGTTTTTTCTTTCTGTCTAACTGACACAAACATTTCCAGTCAAAAGCGATGTTCAACTGAAAGTTTCAATGGTACTTGTTTACATACCAAAATTCAATATGTAATTACGACCAAAATTACTGTAACTTTCGATCGGAAATCAGTTTCAATCGTCAATTGCATTAATCTTAAATTACAGACTGTTTAGTTTGAAACTCTTGAATCTATTGTCTTGACTCTTGAATTGCATATTCTATGCATAAGTTGATAGAAGTTCCATATGGAAGTGTTATTCAGAATTCCCTCCCGTGAAGCAAGAACTGGACTTTTCAGCAAGAACTGAACAATCGCATTGATCTATGCCGTGAGACCAAGGGTTCACACATAGAACACCTGTAAGCTATGTAAATAAAACTTGAATTGTTTCTGTATTCTTCCAAATGTTCTTTTTTGCTGTATTAGTCTTAATTTTTTTACTATAGCACTTCGAAACCCGGGAGGGAATTCTGAATAACCAAGTACTTTTCTCGCCAAGTTTATCTGTTAACTTGTCAATTTGGTGAATTTTTTTTTTTAAATCGTGATTAGAATTCTTTTTATCATTCATGTCACCAAACTTAACAAATGAATAATTTAGTAGTTAAATGTCGCGATATTGTACTAAATAGATATTTAGACTGTATAAACTGTATCAAAAACGTAAGTATAATTTAGTGAAACTCGGTGCCACAATCCAACTTAATTTAGAGACAATCTTGCTATATAAAGCCTCCTTCCTTTTGTGAAAGAAAACTTTTACCGCCTCTCTTAATTAATTTCCAAATACATCATCAAATCTTTATCTGATAGGCAACTACAAACACTTCTAGTAATTGTCTAAATTTTATGAATATGAATTTTAATTTTTCCATCTCTATTAAAATGGCTCTTAATTTTTTTAATTTTGCTGATTTCTATATCTGTAAAAATACTACTAGAAAATGAAATAACAAGACGTAATTTCTTTTCTGGCAATAACGGGTTTTAGTTTTCTAAAAGATTAATTATTTTATTTACAATTTAAAATCTATTTGTAGCAATTTATAGAGAAATCCCTAGTTGTCGATGACATTTAATAGTTAAAATTATATCATAGCAATTAGGCACGCTACATTTTTTTTAACGATAGAAAATATCAAAGAATATCTTGACTTACAAATTGTTACGCAGCCAGAATAGTAACTTGGAGGCCATTTTAAGCAATTCACAATTTTTTTAACGAAATATCGTATTCAAATGATCACTTTTTAAAGATTTTAAAGATTCAGTTTTTTGTCACACAACAGCTTCAAACTAAGTCATAGAAGTGAGAAAAACTGAAAGTTTGTTACAAAGAATATCTCATAACAATGTATTTTTGTGAATGGTGTTTTATTTTAATTTTTTAAAATACTGTTGTATGAAATAATATAGAATTTTGTTACACAATTTTACTTTGTTGATAACAATGAATATTATAAAATAGGAAAAAACAGATTTTCAAATATTGAATCTTTGAACTTGTCGCAGAAAATGTTGCATATTTAAGTGAAATTTGGACTGATACTATTTTTATAAAATCCCTTTAAGCATGTGTTATCTAATATTGTTTGGGATTTTTAATAAAAGTAAACTTGAGAGATTGGCATATCTAATAATAAATAATAATTTGAAGCTATTATGATTGCAGGTTTTTTTATTTAAATTATTTTTAAAGGGTATGGTCATTTGATTTTATGGTACTATATGACCCCCCCCCCCTCCGCGCTCCACTCCCTCTTCCATTTTTTTTTCTTTCTATTCCGGTATTCAGTTGTTATAAGTTTCTACTTCAGTTAAAGCGAATTGCAATGAATTAAGGTTCACATTTCAAGAGTAATGCAAAAAATTGAATACTTCTAGCAATTTATCCCTATAAAAACTTGACTTTTGATACAAGTTAAAGATGATAACTGTTTGTTATAAAAAAGTTATGAAATTATATGTTTATAAATCTGGTTTATCAGAAAATGAAGTGGGTAAAAATTCATCAAATATTGAAAAACAGAAGATGAAATAAAATTCAATTATTTCGAAACAAGTTACATGAGTAAAAATACATGTTTAAAATATTGAAAATGAATCTAATAAAAAGAAAGAAAATTAACACGGATATTTTTTGTTCTTTTTTAACAAGGGCAGCGACCTACAGAACAAATCAACATTTTTGAAAAATATATAATGCAAATTTTAAAAATTGCAGAAGGGTACACTTATGACATAATTTTTAATGTTAAAATGTAAGTATAAAAAGGCTTATTTTACGTAAATCGTGATTTGGAACGTGAAACTGAATAATTGAGATTATATCTGGCCAATCAATCAAATTATCCATATATTTGTGAAAGAAAAATCTACACTTTTAATTCCTTCTACTCTGCAAAGACAACTAAAGTTAGATCTCAATTCAGAAGAGGGTAAAACAGTATGACAAAAAGTATATTCTTCCAAATATTTGAACCTAAGTCATTTATTTTGAATTATTTAAATTTTAAGAAAAATATTTTTGCTATAGGCATCCAAATACTAGAACAGTACTCTAATATTGAGCGAAGAAGACTGTTAAAAAGATCGAGAATGACATTTGTACTGTAAAAATAATAAGTTTAGCGAAAAATAAAACAAAGTACAGAATGAGTTTGATTTATAACCATATTTTTATCATCGTCATCATTGACGCTACAGCTCCTGAAGGGCATCCTTTAAGACTTTTCTCCATTCCCCTCGACTAAGTAGCCCTTTTTTCTAGTTAGTAATTCTCACACATTTCAAAACCTCCTCGACCTGATCAATCCATCTCATTCTTGGTCTTCTGTGTCTAGATCCACTAGGGTTTTCTTTTAGAAGCCTTCTAGTTGTTCTACTAGGCTCCTTTCTCTCTGCAAGCCCTAGCCATTAGATTCTCTTTCTCTGTGTGACTATATCTAATTCTATATAATAGCCATAGATTTCTTTCTTTGTTCTTTATTTGTTTTCCATACCGCACCGAATACTCTTCTCAGTATCTTTCTCTCTCATACTCAAAACAATTCTCCATCACACTTTCTCAAAGGCCATGTTTCAGAGTCATATAAAACTTGGGGTGTGAAACATCGTACAACTTTCAATTACGTGGATTTGTGTCATCTACCTTAATTATATTTTTATCATTAATTTAGTAAAAATTGACAGTTTGACGACATTTTTTGTGATAATTCTTGTATGGGATTTAAAAAATAATAATAATAATAAAAAAAACTCTGCTAAAATAATGATTTTGGCGATATACTTATCGATTATTCTTTTTATTATCCTTTCCTGTAAGTGAAAGTGAGCAGAGAAGAAAAAACGATCATTGATAAGGTGTACTTAAAGAATGATAACTCTATGTTAATGGCATTCGTTTTGTAACTTTGAACGCCATTAAAGCATTTTTAAGGGAATTTTGTTATTGGGGATGTTTAAAACATCTTAAGAGGCATTACCACAGCAATTTTGAACAGAATCGTTGGAGCCGTTTTTTAGCCATTACTGAAAAACATGATTTATTTAATGGCAAATACCTCATACGCATGAGAGTTTTCGACGAAAACATTAATGTTAAGTTCTTATGCCATCGGTAACCCTCGCACCAAATTTGAACATCATAGGTCAATTTTTTCGGGAGTTATGCTGACCACATACACACAGGCACATATTTATTCTAGATTACTTTTTTGAGATCAGAATGTTTCAAAATATGGAAAAATACAAAAAAAAAACACAATTTTTTTTTACCGGATACTATACTTTCATTTCTCTATGTATACATATGGGCAATTGCAAGTAATAATTGGTCTATTGATGACTCTGTACACAAGAATCTTTAGCTTTCTATCGAAGAGGAAGTCCTATACTAAACTTCAACTTAACTTGACATCACTAGACGGTAGATCGTCACAGTGCTCATAGTCATTTAATCCATTTTGGCGGCGTGAAAGCATAATGTTTCCGAGAATAATGTCTTCACTCCTCTAAAATGGATTAAATGCCTATGAGCCCGGTTAAGATCTATCGTCTAGAGATGTCAAGTTAAGTTGGAGTTTAGTATAGTAAGGATCATTCCCTATACTCGCTATGTTACAATCTTCTAACCCAGTTTATTTAGAAACTACGTTCTATAACCACCTTGACATTTGGTGAGTAAGTACGAAAATGAACACTTCATGGAATGACATAAATTGAAAACTCGAAAATAAGATCTAGTATATTTCATTTTATTGTTGAAATCCTCACATCAATGCTTATGCAATGGCTCCACTTAGTTTTGCTTTTTGCTATTTTAATTTTAATTTATTATAGATAGACATTGAATGAAAACAATTTATGTCATTTCTTGAAGTGATCCTTTTCGTACCAAATGCCAACAGGTTTTATAGAGAGTAGTTTCTAAATGCACTGGGCTAGAAGATTATAACATAGCGAGTTCAGATTTCGAGATACATTACAGTCAAACCCCGATAACGCGAAATCGTTTAATATGGATCCCGTTTAATGCTATGTAAAAAGAGTTTTCCGTGCGATGAAGCTTAAACTTAGCGTTAATTTATTCGTTTAACACGAAATACCACTCAATGAAATCCGCATAAGACGAAAAAAAAAATTTATTCTTTAAACCACTTCTTTATTGTAGATGCAACGTTTCCTAACACAGCAGGACACTTCATGGGCTTGAAATAGTAATTGAAATGTGACTGTAAGTCAAAACCACGCATTAAATAATATTAAGATGGAATTTCTTCAATATGCGCCAATTGAATTTTAAGACTTACTTTGAAATGTAAGCAATAACTAAATCTAAATTTGCGGGTCATTTCGGAAGTCCTGTAGTGTAGAAACCGAAAAACATTTAGAAAGTGTATTTGCAATGTTTCTCTTTTTAAATCCTTTATATTAACTTAGATTTTGTGTGTGTGGGTGTGTGTCGATGGAGGCAAATCTGTGGACGTCTAAGTAGCATCCTTGCCGTCATCCAATAGAGCTGAAACTTGGTAGATAGGTTCAATGTCGATGACAATGCATTCTATTAAATTTTCTGGTTGCCACTGTCACTAAAAGGTCGCTTTAGCGGAATACTAACAAACCGACTTGCCGTTCGCCAATCACTCTGAAGTAGCCATTAACCGATCATTGGAAACTCTTTTCTGTTGCTAACATTAAAATAAAAAAAAATAATAACCAATACAATTACTTTAATCGGAATAAATCAATTATATTTGGATGTGAGAGCAAAATGTAATGTTCATTTTTAATAAATAAATTTTAAAACGTCCATTTTCTGGTAGAAATGTTTTTGATATCTGCGCTGTGATAATGAATATAAAAATTGACAATGAATATAAAGGATTTTTTTAAAAACTCAGTTTTTAAGGGTTATATTATTTATGAACTTAACAAGTGCATCTTATATTATTTTATATTGAGGGGGTTAACTTTCAAAACCGATTTAAATCCATATTGAAAAATTCTATTCTTCCCCTTCCTCCTTTCCCAACAGCGCTCTTAATGCTCGAAATCTTAGTGTAACCATCTCCAGTAGCATAAATGTGCTGACAAATACAGTGGCGCAAACAAAAAATTTATGTGAAAAGAATTTTCAACCATTCTATAAGTTTGCTCCAGTATTTCTCTGTATAAAAAAACAACTTCCATTCAAAACTTTCTCATCCCATATTTGTCACATATAATCAATACTTATGCAGTTTCTAAATCTATAACATTACATTATGACACAGTATTAAAATGGTTTTTGTCCAGTTTTCGAGTTATACATAACAACCCAACATAGAACAAAATTGTATGAAGATGGCGTATTAGCCATATTTTCTAGATTATAAATTAACTAGCTGAATACCCATGATGCGTTACGAAACTTTACCATGTGCATTTTAGCATTCAAAAGATAAAAGATGAAATGTAGAATACATATTCTACATTTCAGACGTTTGTTCCCATTTCGATCCCGAAAAATGAATTTATAAAAATATTAACTTTCCTTTGTTGCGATTTTTTTCAATTATTTATAATTGAGAATGTATTGGTAATGAGACATTTAAATATCTCTAGTTACCACTTTTGGACCCTTTTTAATTATTAATAGAGATTGCAATAGTTTATTATGTTTATGTTTGCTCTTAACTCTAAATTTTAAATTTGCAACTGTATTAGAAGTGAGACCTTTAGATATTTCTTGTATAGTTTCAATGTTACTTTAACTTTTCGTCACTTAAAAATTCACTAATCGATATTGGAATAACTAATATTTTTTCTATATATTTGCCCTTCTCAACATTTGCACCAAATATCAGAATTGTGACAACATTAGAAAGGGTGATTCGGACATCCCTCGTTTGGAACGTTTAACACATTTTCGAATCTTTAAATTTAGTTAATAAAGAACGGAATAGCTTACTTCTTCTATATTTGTCTTTGCTGACATTTGTACCGATTTTCAGAGTTGTGATCATGCGAGAAGTGGAACATTAGAATGTCCCGCGTTTCGAATGTTTAACCCATTTTATATTCCTTAAAGAGGGTTAATCGAGATCGAAATAACTTACTTTTATCATTGTTGATATTTGTACCAATTTTCAAAGTTATGACCATGTGAGAAGTAGAAGAATTAGTGATGAGTGAGTGAGTCAGTGAATGAGTGAGGGCTTTGCCTTATATATAGAGAGATATTTGAGAAGTTATAACTGATGATTTAAATTTAAAGATTGAAATTCAATGTTCAAAATAGTCAAATTCAAAGTAATTTTAAATAGCTAAAATGAGATTTTAAAAGAATTATTAAAGATATAAAAAAATCTTTTTTCCTTTCATTTCAGTGATACAGCTCACAATGAAAGTTCTTTTTCTAAAATCCCATTTGAGTTTTATTTAACTTCAGAACTACTAATTTTTACTCTATATTTTTCAGTTATTATTTATTTAAATATTTGACTGATTTGATAATAAATTACTGTATTACAAGTAAATTTGTTTAATATATTTTTTTTTGTGTTATCATGTGTTAAAAAAAAAAAAAAAAAAAAAAAAAAAAAAATCTGCAGTGTGATTAAAAAAATAAAATTAATATTTGTCAGTCCTAAAAATTTAATGCTTTGTATAAATTATTATACAAGACATGCAAGTGAAAACTCAAGTTCCTTTGATTTTACTTGTCATTAACCACTACAAGGTTAAAAAGTCAGCTTAACTACTGATAATTTTCTCCAGTAAGGGCAAAATCTTCTATTGTTTGGGTTAGAAAAAAATGTAAAATACCTAAAAAAAAATACCATTAATAATTTGTGTGCATTGCAATACAAATAAATACATTGTTTCATTTATAAATATCGCCTCCCTGAATTTTTTCACATAAAATGAATTTTTTTCAACTTTGATATCAATTAATTTAATGATTCGCTTATTTAATTGCTATTTCTGGATTTATTCTGTGTTGGTGTATTTTATTTTTAATTTTACACGCTTAATATTTTTTCTCCAAACTCATACTTAAAATTTAAAACAAAATTATATTGAAATGATTCCCCTGTAATATTTAGAAAGTCAATTTATTTGTTACAAATGTTAAATATCCTCTTCAAGTGTACCTAAAATTCTCCTTTTTATAGTATTTAAAATATCTCTCGACGAAAAAGAAGATTTATTGAAGCTATAAAAATATTTTTGTTTTGAAAGCATTAAAATGTGTTCATAAAAGAATAATTTCAAATTGAATATACACCCATTTCTTCGCCTTCATTTGATTTGTCTCTAAATTAATTAAAAGAATTTTAATATGTGCTTGATAATTTTTCCTTTTTCTCATACTAATATCTTTAACTTATGATATACTTTCGTTTGGAGGAAAACTGTTATAAATGGAAAAATTTAAAAAGTTTGGAGGTTAGAAACAAAATATCTTTAAATATTTTTTGTCATGTAAAATTGGGATTTTCAGTTTATAATAGCCTTCTTCCAAACGAACGAGTTAAAATCAGTTTTCAAAACATAGTTTCTTTGATATGCATAGATGGTTGTTGCTAGCTGAAATACAAAAATATACCGTGTGTAAGATTAATACAAATTAGACATATTTTTTGGGTGGTTGGGCTATTTTTATTTTTATTGTCAGTTGGAGGCAAATGATATTTTTATGATATTGAAAAATATCTTTTTGGAAATGATTGATTGCATCTGTAATCAGTTCTATATCAGGTGATATTGGATGGATAGAAGCTCTTGAATAAGATTCGGAGAACAAACAACTTCTATATTTTCACTTCACAGTTATAAATTTCCTTCATCTCTTACAGTTTAACAACAGGTGCCAGCGTCCATATCCATATAGCCAGCATCAGTGTCGAAGCATCCAAGTAGGTGTCATAATCGGTGTCATAATCGGTGTCATAATAGGTGTCATAATCAGTGTCATAGTCGGTATCATAATTGGTGTTGATCACTCATTGATCTCCATCGGTTATTTTTCGTCATAATCTTGCTATAGGTAATCTTTTCATTCAGTTTCACACGTTCCATCCTCAGTTTCTTCATTCCATTTCTTTCAATATTTGCCTTTCCATTCATTTCCATCAACCGGACATCTGTCCCCCGTGCAGTCACTGCAAATGAAAGAAAGTGTTATATTAAAATGTGTTACTAAAATTTCTGTAATAAATTGCCAATCAAACAGTCCTTTTACTTCCAAAGTTTAAACAAATGCATGAATATCTGCTTTTAATTGCCAGTAGTTCTAGTGACAGAAATATTGCTTAGAATGTCGGTAATATATAGTAGCTGAGGATACGCATATTTTAATTTCATAAATTTTTTCTGAAAAAGTAAGGTCGCACTTAAGAGTTTAATTAATTCTCATTAAAAAAAATGTAAGCAGTCCAACTCCAATTGTTTGGCGACCTTTGTGATGAGTACAACGAAAATGTAATTTATATCACAAAATCATCATCAAACTGTGAATAATCACATGCCAAGTTTTCCGCACTCCGGGAATGTGTACTTGCAATATTCCATAAGTTTCCACTCATTTATTTTTTCAGTACAGTGCACGTTTTGAAATATCAAAATTATTTTAATCGAAAATACGCATTGTTTTCAAATTTCTATTTTTTTTCAAATAATTTATTTTATTTTTAAGATTTGATAAAACAATCAACGCTTGGAATCAATTGTTGGTGACATATACACTTAAAAAAAAAAAAAAAAAAAAAAAAAAAAAAAAAAAAAAACTACTTTTGTATACAATTACAAATTCGAAAACTCTTTATTCTCATTTTTTCATACTATAATATAAGGTAATAAAAGTATTGCATTGGGTTGAAATTATTTTTCGATTTTTTATTATTATTATTTATCTATTATCCGTATTTTTTATTTCTAGTTTGGAAATTTTTAAAGCTGTAAAAGTTATCAAGAACTTTTTGTTTGTGTATTGGTATCAGTATAGCTCATGTTTAGAGAATTTTAGATTAGAGAATTTTAATTAATTTTAACCCTTCTTCACTATGCACCGGTGGGATTGTTTGAATCAATGATCAGTAGGTGTAAGTGGCTAAGGCTACAAGCATGCGCTTTGAAATTCCATTTGAAGTCTTAACAGTCAGATATCCAGGGAATAATTTTAAATAAATGCTTATGAGGTGGTGCAAATATGCATTGTTGTTATTATTTTATCCATCAACGATCAAATTACATCAGGCGAAATAAAATCAATTCAAATGGTTACTCATACTTTATATCGCACTTATTTCAATTAATGATTTAATGAGTTCAACAATAGCAAAAAGAATGTCACTTTACCTCCATTCCATCTCATCTCATTCTACTCCGGAGCCTTCCCCCGTCCGATTCTGTGGGCGTGGAAGTAGTGGAGTCGGATTCCTTTTGAAGTGGAACTCCTATAGGGGCAAAAGCCGCACGGGTAGGGGAACCCGGCCCGTAGACGCACCTGTACAACAAAATAATATTGTCAGAACACACACTTAAGACACACTTAAAAGTAATTCCTCCTATTTATACAACTACTATATTGTTAAGAGGAAGTCCTAGTAAGGATCATTTCCTGTACTCGCTATGTTATAGTCTTCTAGCCCTGTGCATTAAGAAACTACTTTCTATGACCACCTTGACATTTGGTGAGTAGGTACGAAAAAGATACCCTACTGAAATGACATGAATTGTTTTTATTTAACGACTATCTCTTATAATTGAAAATCAAAATAGCAAAAAACAAAACCAGGAGGAGCCACTGTATATGTATTGACGTAAGGACTACAAATATAAAATCAAATATATTAGGCGCTATTTTCGAATTTTTAATTGATGTCATTTTATTAAGTAATCATTTTCTTTCGATCCTACTCACCAGATAACAAGGTGGTTATAGAAAATAGTTTCTTAATGCACTGGGTTAGAAGACTAACATATCATGTATAGGGAATGATCCTTACTAGGACTTCCTCATGAAAATCCTTGTTATGACGAAGAAGAAGTTATTTGACCTAAGATTCATTTTAAGCTAGTTTTCCAAATTCGATTTTAACCAGCGATAAATATTCGGAAAACATCATGTTTTGCATTTTTACCAACCGATTTTTTACCACTGATCTTAATCTTGAGTGATCTCTATGACATTGGATTGGAGCAAAGAGCTGCTTTCAGTTGTCGATTTGTGCTGTCCCCGATATTTCAATAGGTAACCCGCCAATTATTGAAAAGACGATTGAAGCAAAAGTCAGCAGACTTTACATTCCATCCTGCATTTTTTGAATTCATGTAATTGACATCAAATGTTCAAATCTATACATTTGTAAAGTCTTACATTCACAGAGTATTTGTGATGCCGTTTCTTTCCTATGTAGACCAACTCTATAAATCAATTCGTCCAGAGCGCAAGTAATAAATGTTTTTTAAGGCTGCAGTAACTAATTACAAATTTATTTCTAATATTTTATTTAGATCTTTTGGCGCATCAGGCCCTTTTTTGTGCACTTAGCTGATTATTGAAAATGTCGGATTTGTCCCATTCGAAACACAAATGCGGGTCAGTTGCCTTTTGAAGAATGTTCTGCTTTAAAATAACAAAGAGTTGATGATTTTAGAATTTTTTTGTTAAATATTAGGCAAAAAAAAAATTACTTGTAAAACATTAAGAAAATATTAAAATGTCATATATTACTTGTAATATAAAGTGGTCATCGTATCGCCCCTCGTACGGTTCGCAGTTACAGTAGGGTCTGAAAAAGTAAGCAGAAATTATAATTATTCGTCATTCTCTCTCAGTATGATTGCTAAGATTTCAATTGTAATTTCAATTATGATTTAACATTTAGAAATTGTGTTTAAAAACTGGTAAATCATTTTCAGAGATCTATCATAATAACTAAATGTTTTGAAGAAAAAGCATTGTTTAATGCATTCTAAACAAAACTGAATGGCAATCACTTCAACAAAACTTTTAGCAATTGATAAACTAACTTGAAATCTATAAAAAGGAATTAATCGAATCTTATTTTAGTTGCTGAAAATAAAATTTAATTTCTTTAATTTACTCTCATTGACTATTTACTACTAGCAACTAGAAAAATATTTTACAGATTATTTTTAAATAATTTTTGTGTTTAGAAAAAAAATAAAAAATATTGCAATTTTGTACTTTTTAATAACTGTTTGGTTGGTTTGTCTCAATGACCTATTTTTATACATAATTTCGGCTAATTATTAGCGGGAATTCCGAAACACAACAAATATCGACATCTACCCTGGATTTCGAACCCGGTGCCTTTGGCATCAGAGCTTTAACCACGGAGCCATGTGGTAGGCTGTACTTTTCGATGAATGGCATTGTCTATTTTTTTGTCTAATATATTTGAAAGACTTTCATTTCTATAAAAAACAAAAATTTATACTTACTCTAGTGACGATCCGGGAATAGCCGCATCTACTGCAACTGGCACCTCCTCCGCCTCCTGGGTAAATACGCATGCGCACCTGTAAAACATATTCACAATATTAAGATCATGAAGGATTTAACACCCATAGACTCTTTAATCTCTTAATCAGCATCACTTCTCAGACAGTGACACTCACTTCTATCGTCAGTGGGAGACTTTCTTGTTTTCTCCCACTGAGCACACAAATGCAAGACATTTTCTTTACGAGGGACTTCGCCAACAGCGTTTCTATCTTGGCTTCAGCGCAATGTAATCCTTGAGGAGGAGTATTATAAAGTATACAATGATACCAAGATACCCATATGTCACACAGAATAAAAACATTCACATAAAATTTTCTTCCTTACAAAAGATACAGATATTTTCTAGATGCCAGGGTAAAAGTATCTTCAATACGAGGTTCTTTAGGAACAAAATTTACCCTAAAATTCAGAATCACCTGAAATGACATTTACAGAAGGTAAACCTACAAAAATCTTTTTGTAAATGCTACGGCAATTCAGAGACAAGTTTCTGCCAACGCTACACTAAACTAGAGATATTTGTTAACAAATTTCACCTACACTTGCTTAATTAATTTCCTGCTTCCAATTTGTTAACGGATATCAATTATACAACGGAACTAGTTTCAAAATAAGAAGTACTTTTTGAAATATTATAGTGGTAAATTACTTATTTAAAGATTTACAGTACTAAGAGGCCGGAGCGATAACCACTCTGATGTTTTAGGTAATCGCAAATTAAGAAGTTATTAAACGAGTAATATCTTTGTCTTGCTCTTCGATGTGGTCCCATAATCATTTTGACCACCTGAATGATGGCTGTGCGGTAACCGCTCTAACCTCGCATGCCAACGGTGTCGGATTTGGATCCCGTATTAGGCATTTATTTTCTTTGTGGTTCGGTATCCACACTAAGCTGAAGGTCCCAGCCTGATTAACCGTTATTGTGCACAAGTATAGGTCTTTAAGCGCACAAACCAACCAACCCATTATCATTTTCAGCTTCTGATACACTACAATAACACACATAGAGTTTTTTCTGTCTGTCTATCTGAAATAAACATTTCCAGTCAAACGCGATGCTCAAATGAAAGTTTCAATGGTACTTGTTTACATACCAAAATTCAATATGTAATTACGACCAAAATTACTGTAACTTTCGATCCGAAATCAGTTTGAATCGTCAATTGCATTAATCTTAAAGGACAGACTATTTAGTTTGAAACTCTTGAATCTATTCATATGATAACATACTTTGAATTACATATTCTATGCATAAGTTGATAGATGTTCCCTATGGAAATGTGAGGACAGGTATTATTCAGAATTCCCTCCCGGGAAGCAAGGACTGGACTTTTCGGCAAGAACTAAACAATCGCATTGATTTATGCCGTGTGACCAAGGGTTCACACATAGAACACCTGTAAGCTATATATAAGTAAAACTTGAATTGTTTCTGTAATCTTCCAAGTGTTCTTTTTTGCTGTATTAGTCTTAGTGTTTTTACTATAGCGCTCAGAAACCCGGGAGGGAATTCCGAATAACCCTGTACATTTCTCGCCATGTTTATCGTTTATCTGTTAACTCGTCAATTTAATGATTTTTTTTTTTTTTTTTTTTTAAATCATGATTAGAATTCTTTTTATCATTCATGTCACCAAAACTTATCAAAAGAATATTTTAGTAGTTAATTTTAGCGATATTGAACCTAGTAGGTATTTAGAAATTATAAACTGTATCAAAAACGTAAGTATAATTTAGTGAAAATCGGTGCCACAATCCAACTTAATTTAGAGACAATCTTGCTGTACCTCCTTCCTTTTATGAAAGAAAACTTTTACCGTCTCTCTGTCAATTGCCAAATACAATCACCAAATCTTTATCTGATAGGAAACCACAAACACTTCTAGTAATGGTCGAAATTTTATGAATATGAATTTAATTTTTCCATCTCAATTAAAATACCTTTTAATTTGTTTAATTTTGCAGATTTCTATACCTGTAAAAAATACTACTAGAAATTGAATTAACAAGATATAATTTCTTTTCTGGCAATAACGGGTTTTAGTTATCTAAAAGATTATTTATTTTATTTACAATTTAAAATCTATTTGTAGCAATTTATATAGAAATACCTAGTTGTAGATGACATTTAATAGTTAAAATTATATCATAACAATTAGGCACTCTACATTTTTTTTTAACGATAGAGAATATCAAAGAAATTCTTGACTTACAAATTGTTACGCAGCCAGAATAGTAACTTGGAGGCCATTTTAAGCAATTCACAGTCTTTTTAACGAAATATCGTATTCAAATGATCACTTTTTAATGATTTTAAAGCGTCAGTTTTTTTCACACAGTAGCTTTAAACTAAATCATAGAAGTGAGAAAAACTGCAAGTTTGTAACAAAGAATATATCATAACAATGTATTTTTGTGAATGGTTTAGTTTTTTAAAATATTGCTGTTTGAAATAGTATAGAATTTTGTTACACAATTTCACTATGTTGATGTAACAATGAGTATTATAAAAGAGCCAAAACTGATTTTCAAATATTGAATTTGTGGTACTATAATCCCACCCTCCGTCTTCCAATTTTTTTCCTATTCCGTTATTCAGTTGTCATAAGTTTCTATTTTAGTTAAAGCGAATTTCAATGAATTAAGGTTCGCACTTCAAGAGTATTGTAAAAAACTGAATACTTTTAGCAATTTATCCCTATAAAAACTTGACTTTTGATATAATTTAAAGATGATAACTGTTTGTTATAAAAAAGTTATAAAATTATATATTTATAAATCTGGTTCCCTTCGACTGATTAGCCCTTTTTCCTAGTTAGTAATTCTCACACATTTCAAAAACTCCTCGATATGATCAATCCATCTCATTCTTGGTCTTCCTCTGTGTCTAGATCCACTAGGGTTTTCTTTTAGAAGCCTTCTAGTTGTTCTACTAGGATCCGTTCTCTCTGCATGGCCTAGCCATTAGATTCTCTTTCTCTGTGTGACTATATCCAATTCTATATAACAACCATAGATTTCCTTCTTTTTTCTTTATTTGTTTTCCATACCGCACCGAATACTCTTCTCGGTATCTTTCTCTCCCATATTCAGAACTATTCTCCATCACACTTTCTCAATGGCCATGTTTTAGAGCCATATAAAACTTGGGGTGTGGAACATCGTACAATTTTCAATTACACTATAATACTGACGTGGATTTGTGTCATCTAACTTAATTATATTTTATCATTAATTTAGTAAAAATTGACAGTTTGACGAAATTTTTGCGATAATTCTTGTACGGGATTTAAAAAAAAAAAAATAAAAAAAAAAAAATAATAATAATAATAATAATAATAATAATAAAAAACTCTGCCAAAATAATGATTTGGGCGATATACTTATCGATTATTCTTTTATTATCTTTTCCTGTAAGTGAAATTTAGCAGAGAAGAAAGAACGATCGTAGATGAGGTATACTTAAAGAATGAGAACTCTATGTTAAAGGCATTCGTGTTTTAACTTTGAACGCCATAAAAGCATTTTTAAGGGAATTTCGTTATTGGTGATGTTTAAAACATCTTAAGAGGCATTACCACAGCAATTTTGAACAAAATCGTTCGAGCCGTTTTTTAGCAATTACTGAAAAACAAGATTTTTTTTAATGGCAAATACCTTATGCGCATGAGCGTTTTTGACGAAAACGTTAATGTTAAATTCTTATGACATCGCCAACCCTCACACCAAATTTGAACATCATAGGTCAATTTTTTCGGGAGTTATGCTGACCACGTACATCCAGACGCATATATTCTAGATTACTTTTTTGAGATCAGGATGTTCCTAAATATGATTTTTTTTTTGGACCGAATACTATACTTTCATTTCTCTATGTATACATATGGGCAAATGCAAGTAATAATTGGTCTATTGATGACTCTGTACACAAGAATCCTTGGCTTTCTATCGAAGAGGAAGTCCTAGTAAGTATCATTCCCTATACTCGCTATGTTACAATCTTATAACCCAGTGCATTTAGAAACTACTTTCTATAACCACCTTGACATTTGGTGAGTAGGTACGAAAGCGATCACTTTATGAAATTACATAAATTGGAAACTCAAAAATAGGGTCTAATATATTTTATTTTATTGTTGAAATGCTTACATGAATGCGTATGCAATGGCTCCACATAGTTTTGCTTTTTGCTATTTTAATTTTAATTTAGTATAGATAGACATTGAATGAAAACAATTTATGTCATTTCATGAAGTGATCCTTTTCATACTAAATGCCAAGAAGTTTTATAGAGAGTAGTGCTAGACACTGGGCTAGAAGATTATAACATAGCAAGCTCAGATTTCGAGATACATTACAGTCAAACCCCGATAACGCGAAATCGTTTAATATGGATCCCGTTTAATGCTATGTAAAAGGAGTTTTCCGTACGATGAAGCTTAAGCTTAGCGTTAATTTATTCGTTTAACACGAAATACCACTCAATGAAATCCGCATAAGACGAAAATTTTTTTATTCCTTAAACCACTTCTTTATTGTAGATGCAACGTTTCCTAACGCAGCAGGACACTTCATGGGCTTGAAATAGTAATTGAATTGTGACTGTAAGTCAAAACCACGCATTAAATAATATTAAGATGGAATTTCTTCAATATGCGCCAATTGAATTTTATGACTTACTTTGAAATGTAACAATAACTAAATATAAATTTGCGGGTCATTTCGGAAGTCTTGTTGAGTAGAAACCGAATAACATTTAGAAGGTGTATTTGCAATGTTTCTCTTTTTAAATCCTTTATATTAATTTCGATTTTGTGTGTGCGGGTATGTGTGTGTCGATGGAGGCAAATCTTCGGACGCTTAAGTAACACTCTTGCCGTTATCCAATCGGGCTGAAACTTGGCAGATAGGTTCGATGTCAATGCATTCTATTAAATTTTGGGGGTTGCCACTGTCACTAAATGGTCGCTTTTGCGGAATACTAATAAACCGACTTGCCGTCCTCCAATCACGCTGAAATAGCCATTAGCCGATCATTGGAAACTCTTTTCTGTTGCTAAATTTAAAAAAAAAAAAAAAAAAAAAAAACTAATAAAATTAATTTAATCAGAATAAATCAATTATATTTGGATGTGAGAGCAAAAATTAATGTTCATTTTTAATAAATAAATTTTAAAACGTCCATTTTCTGGTAGAAATGTTTTTGATATCTGCGCTGTGATAATGAATATAAAAATTGACAATGTATATAAAGGATTTTTTAAAAACTCAATTTTTATGGGTTATATTATTTATGAACTTAACAAGTGAATCTTATATTATTTTATATTGAGGGGTTAACTTTCAAAACCGATTTAAATCCATATTGAAAAATTCTATTCTTCCCCTTCCCCCTTTCCCAATAGCGCTCTTAATGTTCGAAATCTTAATGTAACCATCCCCAGTAGCATAAATGTGCTGACAAATACAGTGGCGCAAGCAAAAAATTTATATTAAAAGAATTTTCAACTATTCTATAAGTTTGCTCCAGTATTTCTCTGTAAAAAAAAACAACTTCCATTCAAAACTTTCTCATCCCATATTTGTCAAATGGCATCAATATTTATGCAGTTTCTAAATCTGTAACATTACATTATGACACAGTATTAAAATGGTTTTTGTCCAGTTTTCGAGTTATACATAGCAACCCAATATGGAACAAAATTTTATGTTGATGGCGTATTAGCCATATTTTCTAGATTATAAATTAACTAGCTGAATACCCATGCTGCGCTACGAAATTTAAACTATGTGCATTTTAGCATTCAAAAGACATTAAGGTATTTCAGACGTTTGTTCCCATTTCGATCCCGAAAAATGGATTTATCAATATAGGAACTTTCCTTAATTGACATTTTTCCAAAACTTATAATTGAGAATATACTGGAAATGAGACATTTAAATATCATTCGTTTAGAACGTTTAACCTTTTTTGGACCCTTTTTAATTGTAAATCGAAATTGCAATAGTTCATTGTGTTTATGTTTGCTCTTAGTTCTAAATTTCAAATTTGTAACTGTATTGGAAGTGAGACATTAAGATATTCCTCCCAGAGTTTCAATGTTACTTCGACTTTATATCCCTTAAAAATTCATTAATCGATATTGGAATAACTTATTTTTGCTATATCTGCCCTTCTCAACATTTGCACCAAATATCAGAATTGTGATAACATTGGAGGTGGGTGATTCGGACATCCCTCGTTTGGAACGTTCAACCCCTTTTCGACTTTTTAAAGTTGGTTTATCGAGATCGGAATAGCTTACTTCTTCTATGTTTTTCTTTGCTGACATTTGTACAAACTTTCAGAGTTGTGATCATGCGGGAAGGGGAACATTCGAATATCCAGCTTTTGGAATGTTTAACCCAATTTCCACCCCTTAAAGTGGGTTAATCGAGATCAGAATAGCTTTTTTTTCTATTTTTATCATTGTTGATATTTGTACCAATTTGCAGAGTTATGACAATGTGGAAAGTGAGGGAATTAGGGATGAGTGAGGGCTTTGCCTTATATAGAGAGAGATATCTGAGAAATTATAACAGTAGATTTAAATTTAAATATTGCAATTCAATGTTCAAAATAGTCCAATTCAAAGTAATTTAAATAGCTGAAATGATATTTTAAAAGAATTATTAAAGATACCGAAAATATTTTTTCATTTCATTTCATTGATACAGCTCACAATGAAAGTTCTTTTTCTAAAATTCCATTTGAGTTTTATTTAATTTCAGAACCACTACATTTTACTCTATATTTTTCAGTTATTATATATTTAAATATTTGACTGATTTGATAATAAATGAGTGAATTACAAGTAATATGTTTAATATAAAACAGTTTAAAAAAAAAACCCGCATTGCAATTATAAAAAATAAAATTAATATTTGTTAGTCCTAAAAATTCCATGCATTGTATAAAATATTATTCAAGAGATGCAAGAGAAAATTCAAGTCCCTTCGATTTTACTTGTCATTAAACCCCACAAATTTAAAAAGTCAGCTTAACTTTTAATAATCTTCTCCAGTAAGGGCAAAATCTTCTATTAAAAAGATTGGAATAAAATGTAAAATACCTCTACGAAATACCCTTAATAATTCTTGCGCTGCAATACAAATAAATACATTGTGTTAATTATAAGTATCACCTGCCTGAAATTTTTTCACATGAAATGAATTTTTTTCAACGTTGATATCAATTTAATTTAAGGACTCGCTTATCTAATTGCTATTTCTGGATTTATAATGTGTTGGTGTATTTTATTTTCAATTTTATACGCTTGATTTTTTTTTCTCCAAAATCGTGTTAAAAAATTTAAATCAAAATTATATTGATATAATATACCTCTGTAATATTTAGAAAGCCAATTTATTTTTTACAAATGTTAAATATCCTCTTAAAGTCTACCAAATATTCCCCTTTTTATAGCATTTCAAATATATCTCGTGGGAAAAGAAGATTTATTGAAGCTATAAAAATATCTTAGTTTTGAAAGAATTAAAATGTGTTCACAAAAGAATAATTTCAAACTGAATATACACCCATTTCTTCGCCTTCATTTGATTTGTCTCTAAATTAATTAAAAGAACTTTAATATTGTTATGCATTTTTCCACTGAGACAATGATGGCACAGTTTTCACGGTTTAAAAGTATTTATTCTCTCTTCAGAAAACTCACAAAATCTATTCACAGGCAACAGTTTAACTACTCTCAAGCTTCAACACAAGCTTCAACAAAAATAACTTCGAATTCAGCGATTATACAAGCGCACTCCAATAGGTAAACAAAGCGATCAGCTTTCAACGAAATCCGAAGTACATCTCAAAACTTTCCCGTTCTCCAGTCTTTTTATAAACAAGCGCGTGAGACATTCTCGAAATTTCCAGCCAATTCATCGGAAAGAAATTTCTCGAAACGTCTCGATTACTTCAGGTGTTGCCACCTTTTTCTAACTTGTATAATCGCTATTAATTACTAAATAAAATTGGATAAAAATAAATTACAATAGAATTTTGAAATAATACGTCACTATTTACAATATATACAGACAATTTGTGCAACATTTCCCCCTTCTTAAAGACTGCACGTCCCGGGCAGTGAAGTCCTTAAGAGGAAAGGCAATTCAATCACTTCTACTATAATATGGGGCTAGTCTATTGTTATGTACAACTCTAGGTTTACAGGAGGGTGTCCGTTGAATCCTTACCACGACGTCGTTGATCTTCTTAAGGACCACATACGGCCCTTCCCAGTTCGTCTGGAGCTTAGGGGAGAGTCCTTTCCGACGTTTAGGATTCCATAACCACACCTTGTCACCTTCCTGGAATGAACGTTCCGTGGCCTTGGCATCGTAGCGGACCTTCATGAGCTCTGTCATAATGTTGATTCTTTCTCTGGCGAACCGATGTAAGGCTTCCAAACGTGCCTGGAGATCATCTAGATACTGGACAGGCGAGGAAGGGGTGTCCGGTGGTCGTCCAAAGAGGAGGTCGCAGGGTAGTCTAAGGTCTCTTCCGAAAATCATTTGAGATGGTGTATATCCGGTGGTCTCGTGAGTAGCACTTCTGTAGGCCAAAAGGAACAATGGAAGTTTCTGATCCCAATCTTGCTGGTTCTTGGAAACAAACAAGGAGAGATGATTCAGAATCGTTCTATTAAATCGTTCAACCATTCCATCGGATTGTGGGTGCAGGGGAGTTGTACGAGTCTTTTCCATGTCGAGCAAGTCACACAGCCCAGTGAAGACGGCAGAGTTGAAGTTCGTCCCCTGATCGGAATGTATCAGCAGGGGTACGCCAAATCGGGAGATCCAATTCCGTACGAGGACTTCTGCTACGGTTGTGGCTTCCTGATCCGGAATCGCGTATGCTTCTGGCCACTTGCTAAAGTAGTCCATGACAACTAGGATGTATTTGTTGCCATTAGTTGTGTGAGGTAGGGGGCCTAAGACGTCTAAAGCAATTCTTTCGAATGGTGCTCCTACGTTGTAACGTTGCAACTTTCCACGAGTTCGGGTCTTCGGTCCCTTCCGCGAATTGCATGCATCACAGGACTTGCACCACTTCTCCACGTCGGATTTTGCTTTGTCCCAGAAGAATCTCTCCCTAACTTTCTGAAGAGTTTTCGTGACACCAAAATGTCCTCCAGTAGAACTGCTGTGAAGTTCTTCTAGAACGTTGGTAACTCTAGAACTTGGAAGGATTAATTGCCACCGGAAGCTTTTGCCGTCATCGGACTCCCATCGACGGTAGAGTATTCCATTCTTCAAGTGCAAAGAGTCCCACATAGCCCAATATCTCTTCATTGTTGGGCTATAGCATGCAATTTCCTGCCAACTGGGTTTTCCGGTAGCCGCTTCCAGGAATTCAATTAGAGGTTTCAAGTCCTGATCTTCAACCTGACTTTTTCGAACATTCTGGTCACTCCAAGGGTCCAAGTCTGAAGTAGTTGAGTTGGTAGTTATTTTCCGAACGACAGATGTGTTAACCCCAAACTTAGACTCGGCATTGGAACAAAATCGACAGTTCTCCGGACATGGTCTTCTAGAAAGAGCGTCTGCATTCCCATGGAACGTTCCTTTTCTGTGATGGATATCCATGTCGTATTCCTGCAGGCGCTGAATCCACCTTGCTATTTGTCCCTCTGTATTCTTGAAATTCAGCAACCAAGTCAGAGACGCATGATCAGTTCTTAAAAGGAATTTTCGGCCGTACAAGTAATGATGAAAGTGCTCAACGGCTTTTACTATTGCCAGTAACTCCTTTCTTGTGACGCAGTAGTTCCGCTCGGATCTTGACAGGCTCTTACTAAAATAAGCGATGACTTTCTCCTGTCCTTCAATTTCCTGGGGAAGAACGGCGCCCACTCCCTCATTGCTGGCATCTGTATCCAAAATAAAGTCCTTGTTAACATCGGGAAAAGCCAAAACAGGCGCGGATGTTAAAGCGTTCTTCAGTTGATTGAAGGAGTCGTCACAGTCGGCAGTCCATAGGAACTTCTGCTTGCTCTCTGTTAGTCGATGCAAGGGTCTGGCGATCTTGGAGAAACCTTTCACGAATTTACGGTAATACGTGCACAGGCCTAGGAAGCTTCGCAATTGATGAACGTCTTGCGGTCGAGACCAAATTTGCACAGCATGGATCTTGGCTGGATCTGTGCTTACTCCATCGGATGAGATGATGTGTCCGAGATAACTGACTTTCCGCCTAAAGAGCTTACATTTTGATGGGCTAAGTTTCAAGTTGGCTTCCCTAAGCTTCAAGAACACGTTCTTCACATTTTTCAAGTGTTGATCAAAACTCCGCCCGGTGATAATGATATCGTCCAAATATACCAGACAGGTCTCGTAGGAAAGTCCTCTAAGCACAGTCTCCATTAGTCGCTCGAACGTAGCCGGTGCATTACACAAGCCAAACGGCATAACTCGAAACTGCCATAATCCTTGGCCGGTAGTGAAGGCAGTCTTCTCACGATCGTCGGGATGTATCTCCACTTGCCAGTATCCACTCTTCAAATCCAAAGTCGAAAACCACTGGTTCCCCGATAGAGTGTCCAAAGTGTCATCGATTCTAGGCAGAGGGTAGCTGTCCTTTTTCGTAATTTCGTTCAGCTTCCGATAATCCACACCAAACCTGGTGGAACCATCCTTCTTTCGAACGAGTACGATTGGAGAGGCCCATGGACTTGAGGAGGGTTCGATAACTCTATTATCTTCCATTTCATGTAACAATCTCCCGACCTCCTCTTGTTTTGCGAAAGGAAGTCTTCGAGGATGTTGTTTAATAGGTAAATGGGTCCCAGTATCGATTCGATGTTGAGTAAGCTCTGTTCTTCCTACATCTTTCGATGACATGGAGAAAATGTCTTGAAATTCTTTTATAAGGTTTCCGACAATCTTCTCTTGCCTTCTTTCCAACCGAGAGTCTTCGAGAAGCTGGTCCACTAAATCCGCGGGTGGTGCGGTCGGGAGCTCCTTCGATCCTCGTTCGATGCTTGTAACAGGTGTGCAAGTGGCAATTTCTTCTCCTTTCTTGATAACTCTCTTAGAATCACCGATGTTGGCCATTCTCACATGCACCACCTCTTGAGAGAGATCCACAAGCGTCGCTCCTACTACCACTCCTTTCGGGACGCTATTCGATGATGGGAAGTCCGTTACTCCAAATCGGAAGGCCTTCGGGAGCTCTGTTGAACCTTTTACAACCAAATCTGTCATGGAGGGGATGGTGATGTCTTCAAGAGCTACTATTCGATATGCACACGGCTCTTCCGAGTCCAAACCGAACAATGGAACTTCTTCTTTTCCCGTTTGAAGCTCGCCTTTCTCGAAATTCAAAGTAATTCCATTTCTCTTTAAAAAGTCCAATCCAAGAATACATGGGTCAATAATTTCAGCGACGTAAACGGTGTGAGTGTAGGTGTGAAATCCAAAAGAGATGTTGACATTTAATTTCCCATGCACAGAAATTTTGTCACCAGTCACAGTCTGTAGTGAAACTGAAGGCGCCGTGTAAAGAGGTTGGCTGTCCAGGCGCCGGGCTACATCCGTCCGTAAGATGGTTACATTTGCCCCTGAGTCAACTATTAGACGACAGGGCGTTCCATTGATCTTGCCCTCCACGAATAAACCATGGTTTCCTCCTTGAAGGGATGAGATGTGATAGAGGCTGAGTGGGGCACCACCTGCTCTACACGGCGATCTCCGCCTCGCGAGATAGCCGCTCTTTAGTTTAACTGCTGAGGCTCGGACCAGGGTCTGTCCCCTCTCCTGTCCAATTCAGGGCAATCACGTCTGAAATGTCCTTCCCGGTTGCAGAGCCAACAAACCACTCTAGTTTTTCGATCCCTTGAGCCAGGAATATTTCTCATAATTCGCTCCATCTTGTTTTCCAGTTCTTGAAACTTCTTCGAGAAAAGTTCAGAGGAATCGTCTGCCAATGTTCCACGTACGAAACGCCGGTCTTTTCTAGAAGCTTGCTGTGCGGCTTCTACTCTCATGGCATAGACGAGGGTGGACTTCAGATCTTTGCTGTCTGACATCCTGGTAGCTTGCTGTATGTCGGGATCTTTGATGGCATCCACGAAATACTGAAGAGACAGGTTATCTCGTACGTCCGAGGGACAGTCTGGGAAAGCGAGGAGCGACAGTCTTTCTATATCCGATGCCAATTCTTGAAGAGTTTCATTGGCCTTCTGCTGTCTCACTTTCAATTGCAGTCTGTTGTAATCCTTTAGATGCTGCTCCCCAAACCTTAACTCCAACGCACTTGCCAGCGCCACGAATTCTCCCCGCTTCTCTTCAGGTAGTGTCTGTAAAATGTCAGCAGCTTCACCTCGAAGAGATGCTGCGAGATGGAATGCTTTCGAAGTATCGTCCCAACCATTCGCAGAAGCAATCATTTCAAATTGCGTTTGATAAAAGCGCCAAGACGACTTCCCATCAAAAGGGGCCACTTTGATGTTAGAGCGCGGCGCCATAAAGGGGATGGAAGCGTTATCCCAATTAGGTGACGCTATGGCCAGAGCTTCACGCGTTTCCATTTTTCGCAGCCTTTCTTCTACAACGTCAATGAATTTGTCTTGCTCTTCCTTTAAGGTGGAAACTTTTTCTTGCACGGTGGAAACTTTTTCTTCAACTTCATTTCTCACTGTCTTAAGATCTTCTCTGACATCCAAAATATCCGCCTTCATTGATTGAAGAACACTCTCTGTGCGCTCCATAAATCTATCAACGGACGCAGAAGATGATTCTTGCTTGGATGCTAAAGCTTTAATATCCGATGATGTCGCTTCTTGGCTGGCTGTGATTGCGGCGGCGAGTTCAGCGTTAGTCGTTTCTTGACGCGCTTGACCAGCGGCGATTGTAGCGGTGGTTGATTCTTGTTCAGCTTTTATTTCGGCGGCGGTGGTTTCCTGCTGGGCCTTCATTCCAACAATCATTTCCATCAACTGCTTCATTTGGTCTTCCATCATTCCTCTAGTTGTCGGCATTCAAAATTACGAGACCCACTTCTGACACCACTGTTATGAATTTTTCCACTGAGACAATGATGGCACAGTTTTCACGGTTTAAAAGTATTTATTCTTTCTTCAGAAAACTCACAAAATCTATTCACAGGCAACAGTTTAACTACTCTCAAGCTTCAACAAAAATAACTTCGAATTCAGCGATTATACAAGCGCACTCCAATAGGTAAACAAAGCGATCAGCTTTCAACGAAATCCGAAGTACATCTCAAAACTTTCCCGTTCTCCAGTCTTTTTATAAACAAGCGCGTGAGACATTCTCGAAATTTCCAGCCAATTCATCGGAAAGAAATTTCTCGAAACGTCTCGATTACTTCAGGTGTTGCCACCTTTTTCTAACTTGTATAATCGCTATTAATTACTAAATAAAATTGGATAAAAATAAATTACAACTAGGGGGCTCCGCCCCCTGCTCGCTGACGCTCGCCAACCCCCTGGATTGCTATGCAATCCCCTTGGCTCGCTTTGCTCGCCTTAAAGAGAAGCATTTAAAATATGCCCTAGCAAAAAGCTATTTCAGCTGCATAATGCCATGAAACTGAACCTTTTATAATTTATGAAGAGTCAGAATACTCGCCACGTCATTATTCTGTTGCTGTCGAGACGCGTTAAGCAGGGACAGTGTGGCAACGTAGTAGAAAGTTCTTGGAAAACAACAAAAATAAACAGTTTTGTAGATATATTTAAAAAAGATCGGTTATTTCATTGAACAATTAAAATTTACGGGCTGGTTTTGTATGAAGCGCCAAAATAATTAAAGTTGCTTATCGAAATTTCTTAACGAAGCAATCATATGTTCACTTGATCTTTTTTGCGATACTTAGAAAATAAAATAAAACAGTGAAGTACATCTCAAAACTTTCCCGTTCTCCAGTCTTTTTATAAACAAGCGCGTGAGATATTCTCGAAATTTCCAGCCAATTCATCGGAAAGAAATTTCTCGAAACGTCTCGATTACTTCAGGTGTTGCCACCTTTTTCTAACTTGTATAATCGCTATTAATTACTAAATAAAATTGGATAAAAATAAATTACAATAGAATTTTGAAATAATACGTCACTATTTACAATATATACAGACAATTTGTGCAACAATATGTGCTTGGTAACTTTTCATTTTTAATACTAATATCTCTACCTTATTATATTCTTTCGTTTGGAGGAAAACTGTTATAAATGAAAACATTTAAGGAGTTTGGAGGTTAGAAACCAAATATCCTTCAATATTTTTTGCCATGTTAAATTGGAATTTGCTATTTTCTAAATAGCATTCTTCCAAACGAAAGAGTAGACATCATTTTTCAAAGTATGACTTCTTTGATATACACAGATGCTTGTTGCCAGCTGAAAAACAAAAATATACCGCGTGTAAGATAAATACAATTGAGACATATTTTTTGGGTGGTTGGGCTATTTTTATTCCTATTTTCAGTTGGAGGAAAATAATATTTTTATAATGTTGAAAAATATTTTTTTTTTAAATGAATGTTTGTATCTAGAATCAGTTTAATATCAGGTGATGTTGGATGGATAGAAACTCTTGAATAAGATACGGTGAATAAACAACTTCGATATTTTCACTTCATAGTTTGAAATTTCCTTCATCACAGTCATTGTAAGAACAGGTGCCAGCGTCCATATGTCAGTCATCAGTGTCACATTATCCAAGTAGGTGTCATAATCGGTGTCATAATCGGTGTCATAATTGGTGTCATAATCAGTGTCATAGTCGGTATCATAGTTGGTGTCGATCACTCATTGATCTCCATCGGTCATTTTTCGTCATCATCTTGTTATCGGTAGACTTTTCATTCAGTTTCACACATTCCATCCTCAGTTTCTTCATTCCATTTCCTTCAATATTTTCCTTTCCATTCATTTCCATCAACCGGACATCTGTCCCCCGTGCAGTCACTGCAATGAGAGAAAGTGAATATATTAAAAATACTTAAATTTCGGTTATAAATTGCAAATCAAACAGTCCTTTTACTTCAAAATGTTAAACAAATGCAAGAATATCTGCTTTAAATTTTCAGTAGTTCTAGTGCAGAAATATTGCTTAGAATGTCGGTATTATTTAGTAGCTGAGGATATGCATATTTTAATTTTATAATTTTTTTTCTGAGAAGGTAAGGGTGCACATAAAAATTTAGTTATTGCTCATTGAAAAAAATGCAAGCAGTCTGACTCCAATTGTTTGGTGATCTTTGTGATATGTACACGAAAAAGTAATTTATATAATACAATCATAATCAAAATGTGAATAATCACATGCCAAGTTTTAAGCACTGCGCGAATGTGTACTTGCAATATTCCATAAGTTTCCACTAATTAATATTTTCAGTACAGTCTACGTTTTGAAAAATCAAAACTATTTTTTATCGAAAATACGCATTGTTTTCAAATTTCTAGATTTTTTCATATAGTTTTTTTTATTTTTAAAATTTGATAAAATATGTATTATCTGACCGTTAGATGCTTTTTTTGATAAAATTTTTAACTAGCCATGCAAGCGACATTAAAGCTAATTCTGTAGAATTCGTGCTCATGCATTGGCAATAAATAAGAAAGATTGTCGTAAATGAACTTAATGTGTAGAAGCAATTGTTGGTGAAAAGATACACTTAAAAAAAAAAAAAAAAAAAAAAAAAAGCTAATATTTATAGACAATTACAAATTAGAAAACTTTTTATTCTCATTTATCCATACTTTAATATTAGGTAATAAAAGTATTGCATTGGGTCTAAAATATTTTTCGATTTATTATGCTATATCTATTATTATCATTAATTTTTTCATTTCTAGTTTGGAAATTTTAAAGCTACAATACTTATCTAGAACTTTTTTTGTGTGTGTATTGGTATCAGTATAACTCACGATGAGAGAATTTTGGTTAATTTTAACCCTGCTTCACTATGCGCCTGTGGGATTATTTGAATCTGTGATCAGTGGGTGTAAGTGGCTAAGGTTATAAGCATGTGCTTTGAAATTCCTTTTGAAGACTTAACTGTCGGATACCTAGTGAATAATTTTAAATAAATGCTTTTCTGATGTTGCAAATGTGCATTGATGTTATTATTTTATCCATCAACAAACAAAATACATCAGGTGAAATAAAATCAATTTAAATGGTTACTCGTAATTTAAATCGTACTTATTTCAATTAATGATTTAATGAATTCTACAATAACAAAAAGAAGGTCACTTTACCTCCATTCCATCTCAACTCATTCTACTCCGGAGCCTTCCCCCGTCCGATTCTGTGGGCGTGGAAGTAGTGGAGTCGGATTCCTTTTGACGTGGAACTCCTGTAGGGGCAAAAGCCGCACGGGTAGGGGAACCCGGCCCTTAGACGCACCTGTACAACAAAATAATATTGTCAGAACACACACTTAAGACACACTTAAAAGTAATTCCACCTATTTATACAACTATATTGTTAAGAGGAAGTCCTAGTAAGTATCATTTCCTGTACTCGCTATGTTACAGTCTTCTAGCCCAGTGCATTTAGAAACTACTTTCTATAACCACCTTGACATTTGGTGTGTATATACGAAAAAGATCCCCTAATGAAATTACATGAATTGCTTTCATTGAATGCCTATCTATTGTAAATCAAAATAGCCACAAAATAAAAATAAAAAAAAAAAAAAACAGGTGGAGCCACGGTATATGTATTGAACTCAGGATTACACATATAAAATCAAATATATTAGGCGCTATTTTCGAGTTTTTAATTGATGTCATTTCATTAAGGAGTCATTTTCTTTCGATCCTACTCACCAAATGTCAAGGTGGTTATAGAAAAGATTTTCTAAATGTACTGTGTACTGGGTTAGAAGACAGTAACTTATCATGTATAGGGAATGATCCTTACTAGGACTTCCTCATGAAAATCCTTGTTATGACGAAGAAGAAGTTTTTTGACCTAAGATTCATTTGAAGCTAGTTTTCCAAAGTCGATTTTAACCAGCGATAAATTCTCGGAAAACATCATGTTTTGCATTTTTATCAACCGACTTTTTACCACTGATCTTAATCTTGAGTGATCTCTTCGAAATTGGATTTGAGCAAAGAGCTGCTTTCAGATGTCGATTTGTACTGTCCCCGATATTTCAATAAGTAACCCACCAATTGTTGAAAATAGGATTGAAGCAAAAGTCAGCAGACATTACATTTCGTCCTGCAGTTTTTGAATTCATGTAATTGACATAAAATGTTCAAATCGATACATTTGTTAAGTCTTACATTCAGAGAGAATTTGTGATTCAGTTTCTTTCCTGTGTAGACCAACTATATAAATCAATTCGTTCAGAGCGCAAGTAATAAATGTTTTTTAAGGTTGCAGTAACTAATTACAAATTTATTTCTAATATTTTATTTATCTCTTTTGGCGCATCAGGCCCTTTTTTGTGCACTTAGCTGATTATTGAAAATGTCGGATTTTCTCCCATTCGAAACACAAATGCGGGACAGTTGCCCTTTGAAGAATGTTCTGCTTTAAAATAACAAAGAGTTGATGATTTTTTTTTTTTTTTTTTTTTTTTTTTAATTAGGCAAGAAAAAATTTACTTTTATAACATTAAGAAAATATTAAAATGTCATATATTACTTGTAATATAAAGTGGTCATCGTATCGCCCCTCGTACGGTTCGCAGTTACAGTAGGGTCTGAAAAAGTAAGCAGAAATTATAATTATTTGTCATTCTCCCTCAGTATGATTACTAAGATTTCAAAAGTAATTTCAATTATGATTGAACATTTAGAAATTGTGTTTAAAAACTGGTAAGTCATTTTCAGTGATCTATCATAATAATAAATTTTTTAAAGAAAAATAATTTTTTAATGCATTCTAAACAAAACTGAATGGCATTCACTTCTACAAAATGTTTAGCAATTGATAAACTAGTTTCAAATTTATAAAAAGGAATTAATCAAATCTTTTTTTAGTTGCTAAAAATAAAATTATTTTCTTAAACTTACTCTCATTGACTATTTCCAACTAGCTATTAGAAAATTATTTCAACGATTATTTTTTAATAATATTAGTGTTCTTTAAAAACAATTACTGGAATTTTTGTACTTTTCAATAACTGATGGTTGGTTTGTCTCAATGACCTATTTTTATACATAATTTCGGCTAATTATTAGAATGGATTCCGAAACACAACAAATATCGACATCTAGCCTGTATTTCTAACCCGGCACCTTTTTCATCAGAGCGCTAACCAATAAGATCTCTGGTAGGCTGTACTTTTCAATGAATGGCAATGTTCATTTTTTGTCTAATATATTTGAAAGACTTTGATTTCTATAAAAAACAAAAGTCTATATACTTACTCTCGTGACGATCCGGGAATATCCGCATCTACTGCAACTGGCACCTCCTCCGCCTCCTGGGTAAATACGCATGCGCACCTGTAAAACATATTCACAATATTAAGATCATAAAGGATTTAACCCATAGACTCTTTAATCTCTTAATCAGCATCATCTCTTCTCAGACAGTGACAGTCACTTCTATCGCTAGTGGGAGACTTTCATGTTTTCTCCCACTGAATACGCAAATGCAAGACATTTTCTTTACGAGGGACTACACAAACAGCTTTTCTATCTTGGCTTCAGCGCAATGTAATCCTTGAGGAGGAGTATTAGAAAATATACAATGATACCAAGATACCCATATGTCACACTGAATAAAAACATTCACATAAATTTTTCTTCCTTAAAAAAGATACAGATATTTTTAAGATGCCAGATTAAAGGTTTCTTCAATACGAGGTTCTTTAGGAATAAAATTTACCCTAACCTTCGGAATCCCCTGAAATAACATTTATGACATTTACAGGAGGTAAACCTACAAATGTCCTTATGTAAATGCTTTGGCAATATTGGTTTCTGCCAAACTACACTAAACTAGAGATATTTGTTAACATATTTCAACTACTCTTGCATACTTGATTTCCTGCTTCCAATTTGCTAACGGATATCAATTATACAAAGGAATTAGTTTCAAAATAAGAAGTACTTTTTGAAATATTATAATGGTTAATTACTTGTAGGAAGATCTATAGATCTATAGGCTAGAGCCCTAACCAATCTTATGTCTTAGGTAATCGCAAATTACCTAAGAAGTTATTAAACGAGGAATATCTTTGTCTTGCTCTTCGATATCGTCCTATAATTATTTTGATTGCTTGATTGATAACTGTGTGGTAACCGCTCTTCGCATGTCAACGGTGCCGGGTTTTAATCACGGATTAGGCATGGATGTTCGTTGTGGTTCGGTATCCACGCTAAGCTGTAGGTCCTTCCCTGATTAACAGTTATTGTGCACAAGTATAGGTTGTTAAGTGCACAAACCAACCAACCCATAATCCTTTTCAGCTTCTAATACACTACACTAACATAGGCATAAGTTAACACACAGGGTTTTTTCTGTCTGTCTATCTGAAATAAACATTTCCAGTCAAACGCGATGTTCAAATGAAAGTTTCAATAGTACTTGTTTACACACCAAAATTCAGTATGTAATTACGACCAAAAGTACTGTAACTTTCGATTGGAAATCAGTTTAAATCGTCAATTCCATTAATAATCAAGAACAGACAATTTAGTTTGAAACTCTTGATTTTATTCATATAATAACAAATATTGAATTACTAATTCCATGCATAAGTTGATAGAAGTTCCATATGGAAATGTGAGGACATGAAAAGTTATTGCATAGTAACTCTATAAGAAGTGCATATCCCATAAGATATTGCATGTTTGATAAATACAGGGTTATTCAGAATTCCCTCCAGGGAAGCAAGGACTGGACTTTTTGGTAAGATTTGGTTTATGCCGTGTGACCAAGGGTTCACACATAGAACACCTGTAAGCTATGTAAATAAAACTTGAATGGTTTCTGTATTCTTTCAAATGTTCTTATTTGCTGTATTAGTCTTAGTTTTTTTTAGTATGGTGCTTCGAAACCCGGGAGGGAATTCTGAATAACCCTGTATTTTTCTCCCCAAGTTTATTAGTTAACTCGTCAATTTGGTGATTTTTTTTTTTTTTTTAAATTGTGATTAGAATTTTTTTTTTTTTTTTATCCTTCATGTCACCACATTTAACAAATGAACATTTTACTTGTTAAATGTCGTGATATTGTACTAAATAGGTATTTAGACATTATAAACTGCATCAAAAACGTGATTAGAATGTATCGAAATTCAGGGCCACAATCTAAACTTAATTTAGAGACAATCTTGCTTTAAAAAGCCTTATTCCCTTTATGATAGAAAACTTTTACCCCCTTTCTGTAAATTTCGAATACATCAACAAATCTTTTTCTGATAGGAAACCACAAACACTTCTAGTAATTGTCTAAATTTTATTAATATGAATTTTAATTTTCCTATCTCAATTAAAATTGGCTCTTAATTTTTTAATTTTGCTGATTTCGATATTTGTGAAAAACCTTCTAGAAAATGAATTGACAAGTTGCAATTTTTTTCCCGGTAATAATGGGTTTTAGTTACCTAAAAGATTATTTATTTCATTCACAATTGAAAATCTATTTGTAGCAATTTATATATAAAACCCTAGTTGTAGATGACATTTAATAGTTAAAATAGTTAAATAGTTTAATAGTTAATAAAGGCAAGCTATATTTTTTTTAACGTTAGAAAATATCGAAAATTTTTTTGACTTACAAATTGTTACGCAGCCAGAATAGTAATTTTAAGCAATTCACTATTATTTTAACGAAATATCGTATTCAAATGATCACTTTTTAATGATTTTAAAGTGTCAGTTTTTTATCACACAATAGCTTTAAACTAAATCATAGAAGTGAGAAATACTGAAAATTTGTAACAAAGAATATATCACAACAATAAATTTTTGTGAATGGTTCTTCATTTAAATTTTTTTAAATATTGTTGTATGAAATAATATAGAATTATGTTACACAATTTCACTTTGTTGATATAACAATGAATATTATAAAATAGGCAATACAGATTACGAAAATCATGATTTGGAATATGAAACTGAATATTTAAGATTTATATCTCGCTAATCAATCAAATTATTCATATATTTGTGAAAGAAAATCCTACATTTTTCTAATATTGAGCGAACAAGACTGTTAAAAAGTGCAAAAATGACATTAGTTCTAGGAAAATAATAAGTTTTAAGTAAAATAAAACCAAGTGTAGAATGAGCTCGATTTATAATCATATTTTTATCATCATCATTATTGGCATTACAGCTCCTGAAGGGCATCCTTTAAGACTTTTCTCCATTCCCCTCGACTAAGTAGCTCTTTTTTTCCAGTTAGTAATTCTCACACATTTCAAAACCTCATCGACCTGATCAATCCGTCTTATTCTTGGTCTTTCTCTGGGTCTAGATCCACAAAGGTTTTCTTTCAGAAGTCTTCTAGTTGTTCTACTAGGCTCCATTCTCTGTGCATGGACTAGCCATTAGATTCTCTTTCTCTATGTGACTATATCCAATTCTTTATAACAATCATAGATTTCTTTTTTTGTTCTTTAGTTGTTTTCCCATCCCGCTCCGAATACTCTTCTCAGTATCTTTCTCTCTCATACTCACAACAATTCTCCATCACACTTTCTCAAAGTCCATGTTTCAGAGTCATATAAAACTTGGGGTTTGGAATATCGCACAACTTTCAATTACACTATATTACTGATGTGGATTTGTGTCATCTACCTTATTTATATTTTTATCATTCATTTAGTAAAAATTGACAGTTTGGCGACATTTTTTGCGATAATTCCTGTATGGGATTTAAAAAAAAAAATTCTCTATCAAAATAATGATTTTGGCGATATATTTATCGATAATTCTTTTATAATCCTTTCCTGTAAGTGAAACTGAGCAGAGAAGAAAAAATGATCGTTGATGAGTAGGCTTGGGCGATGTTAACATTTCTGCATCGCGATATATCGGGAAGCAAACATCACGATGTTAACTATATTTTTTTCACAAAATACTATAAAACAACGTTTTCATAACACGCTATGTAGCTGAAAGTTATGCTTACTTAGCTTTGCAACATTTTATTGAATTCATGTATGGAAGTTTATTTTAAATAACATGATCAGCGACCTAATTACTTTCAGAGTGATACACAAAGCACCCAAGGGGTATAAGCCAGTTTTTTTTTGGGGTTTAATCCGGATTTTTCAATTTCTCTATCTTAATGAAATTTTACTTTGTTGTTATACACGGAAGGAGAGGAGGGGAAGGGGGGGGGGGGGACAAGTGCACTTCCTGGCGGTGCACATGTTTCTTTAGTTATTGGATATTATTAATTATTAAATCAAAAACATACTTTATAATGAATATTTTATTACTTACTATATACAATATAACTATTAAACAATAAAAATAAATTAATGCATAACATTTAAAATTCTAATGATCTTTATTTTGTGCCAAAAAAAAATCTGCATTTCAGCATTTTTAAGAAGCAATGTTGGATTGAGTAATTAATCTTATGGAAATAAACTTTATTCAAATTGTACAAACTTAAAAAAAATTATAAAACATTTCTTTACTTGCGAGTTAGAAGAGAAAATCCTTCAACGTAAATAGGAAACAAATCGTAGTTCATACTGACTTTGGCAGATATAACAAACCATCATAGTAATAAACAACCTGATTATCTTAACTGGGTAAGAACTAGACATAAATTACCACGCAAGAATACCACAATCCCCTTGAGTTAATAAATAAAGCAAAGCTCTCAAAGGGTAAAAATGTTAGATAAAAAAATCCTGAAGTTAATGTAAAAGATTTAAAAATACAAAAATGTGATATTTTATTTCTTCCAAGTTAGAGAAGAAAAAAAAAAAAATCCAAAATGAAACACATAAAGTTTAGGAAATACTCAATTGAATTCCAAAAATAGAATATCAAGGTCTTTTATCTGATGACAAATTAAATAAAAATCCAAACGTTTTTCACGAGTTAAAAAAAAAAAAAAAAAAAAAAAAAAAAAATTCAAACAATAAAAGGAATACTTCTTTCATGGAATCTCCAATATTACTAGACTAACTGGTGCCTGAAAACCACCTCGTAATTTCAGTATTCAGCTGTCAAAACGAAATAGGAAATAAACGCGAGACCTAAAAAAAACACATTGTAAAATTGAATTATAATTGCATCATGTCATACGTGCTTTTTTCCCTCGAAATGTGCACATTTTTCCAACTTTATTTTAAATTTCAATAGCCAGGGGATGCGCAAGCGAATGCAACATGTAATAAGTGATTAAGTGCGCGATGCCATCTGTCGCGTTTTGTTTCTATTCAATCACGGAAACATCGCACATACCGGATACGATTACCACGATGCCGATACAGCAAAAGCAAATGGAAATCATCTCAAACGGCGCGGTGTAGCTATTGCACTACGTTTCTATACAGTCTTGGATACACCGCGCATATGCAGGGAGGATTACTGCGATCTGGTGAAGAATCGTGTCTCAAACGGCGCGGTGTCGTCGGTTTCAATACATTTCTGTAGTATTTTAGAAACACCGCGCATGAATCGTGGCATCATCGGTTCTTCGTCCTTGAAGTGCTAGGCAATGAGTGTATTGTGCTCTCGTGAAAAAAGATCGTGATGTATCGGTTTAGGGAAAATAGTGACACCGTTTTGACGATGTTGATTTCACACCGGTTTTAGATGATGTATCGATACATCGCCCAAGCCTATTGATGAGTTATATTTAAAGCATAAGAACTCTATGTTAAAGACATTCGTTTTTTAACTTTGTACGTCATTAAAGCATTTTTACGAGAATTTCGTTGGTGGGGATGTTTAGAACATCTTAAGAGGCATTTCCACAGCAATTTTGAACAAAATCGTTGGAGACGTTTTTTAGCAATTACTGAAAAACATAATTTTTTAAAGGGCAAATACCTTATGCGCATTAGGGCGTATCGAAAAAAACTTTTTTGGAAATTCAAAATTTCAAGTTGATAAAAAGTTGCCACTATGCTCACATGTTTACCAAAATTTTTTTTAGTTCAATCGAAAAATATTTAGGTCCCCCGGAATGGACCTGAAGTTTGATGTTTTTTGACAAAAACAAAGATTTTTAATTTTTTTTTTAAACATAAATATAAAACAAATTTTTATTTTCAAAAATAAAAATGTCGAGTTTATGATACTAATTAACAGTAATAAAAAAATTATATCTGGCATTTAATTATTAGGTCCCCTGAATCTACATGAAAAACTTAACTTTTTTACAAAATACGGATAATTTTCAATTTTCAACCCATTCTTTTAGTTAGTTTCAATTATTTAATTCATAGTCTAGGTATAGTAGTACAGCATTTTGAAATATCGGGAATATCATTTTATGAAATGGCGTTTACTAAACTCAAATATTAATTCATATCATTTCTGCACGACTCCACGTTAGTTCGAGTCTCCAACCAACAGAGACTCTAGGTTTGAGACATGAAGGTAACGTTATTGAAAAGGATTCAATGTCACAGGGTTCGAATTATGAAAGTATACATGATAGTAAAATTCTTCAACCATGGGAATTATTATAAAGTTGAATTATTTCAGTGAAATAAGATTTGCCAGAAAATCTACTCTCTTTTTCTATAGATTGTGACCGTAGAGCCAATCTCTATTAGAGTAGAAGCTCTATTAGCAAGTGCTCTTTCGTGGAATTTAAATGTTGTAAACACTAGAAAACCAGGCAATGGTAATAGATAAATCGAAAGTTTTTCGTGAGTGGGTAAAATATCATTATGGTATTAGCTCAACTATTTTTCCCTCTTATTTTCATTTTTCACTCAATTTATATAATCGAAAGGATGAAGCAATAAGTATAAAAATTGTAAGTTGTAAATGTGGTCGCATAAATAAACGAGAAGAACATGTATGTTTGGTATCAGAACTATATTCAACATATTTTGGACACTTAACTTCAAACAGTGGCTCTGGGTGAAATGTAGCCTCATCATCACAATTTATGAAACAAAGCTGCATTGATAAGAAAACTATTCAAGGTCTTGGTTATGATGGTGATGAATGAAATACTGAAGTCTCTAATTGATCAATTTCATTTTTCGTAAATACTTTAAAATAACCAGTACAAGCAGTTGTTTGTTTATCTATATATTTAATAGGCAATACGTTTTTTGGGGTTAGTCCGTCCGCCTAAACTACTCAACCAATTTCAATGATCAAGGTGTCATTTTAAAGGAAATAAGCTGTAGATTTGCCAAAACGTGCCAAATTAATTTATTAACACTTTATTAATTAGTTAAATTTCAATATTTTTCATCATTAAGCTACTACAAAGCCTCAATGATTTTGAATATATGATTGGCAACATCCTTACGTATGTAAACAACAAACCGGCTGCTCGGGGGTTCAACCAACCAACCGTTGCTAATTTTAAAGCTATCCTTATATGTAAACAACAAACCCATTGCTAATTTTAAAGCTCTTTTTAAACTCTTCGTTTCAAAGTTGATTTTTTCTGTTTTTCTGAAGCATTTTTGTATTAGAGTAATTATTATTTTAAAGTATTTCTATTCAGAAAATGCTTCGCGTTGGACGTCGTCCCCTAACGGGGCGACTTATCAGAATAAATAAAAGATATTGGGACTTCAATGTTAGGGCATAGCTAAGGAAGTTTTAAGTCAGAATGTTGGCGGATAGTCTATTTAACTTTCTATTATGAAACTTGCAATTTGGGTGTTTTCTCTATTAGGCCTTACATTAAATTTATAAAAATTTGGTTACATTTTTTTATGGCTGGCAAACTTATTCGAGCGCAGCAAGATGTTTTAACCACAAATTCGAGCGGCAAAGCCGCTCAATCCGAGCGCAGCGAGGCGTTTGGGGGTTGGCGAGCGTTAGCGAGCAGGGAGCGAAGCCCCCTAGTTTCATTTAAACTAATTGCCTCTTAGGAAAGTTATGATTATTCCCGATGTTCCAATTTACTAACCTACTTCTTTTACTGTCCATTAAGAAAACGTCTAACAAGTTGTCGAGATTTACCAATTGTTGAATACAATAACATTGATAGGGTTTTTCCAAAATTTGATTTTATAAAGTTGAACACCGACCAGAAATATTGGGAAATATGTCAGGCTGTACTAGTAAGCAAATGCCCCCAAGGTTTAGAAAGCAGAAACCCTGGAAATATTTCCCATTCAAGATGATTAAAAATGGCAAATCGAATTTCAAGTATACGTATTGTATCACTTGATCCAACCTCGACGTTGAAAAAAATAGCTGAGTTTGTTATGAAAATTTATGCTCCCGTATGGGTTACAATACAACGTCATGTAATGATGATATTACCTTTCGTACAGAGCCACTGTCTGGAGTTGCGTGTCCAAAATATGTTGAATATAGTTCTTATACAAAACATACATGTTCTTCTCGTTTATTTATGCGACCACATTTACAACTTACAATTTTTATACTTATTGCCTTATTGCTTCATCCTTACGATTAAATAAATAGAGTGAAAAATAGTTGAACTAATACTTTAATGATATTTCACCGTTTCACAAAAAACATTAGATTTATCTATTACCACTGCCTGGTTTTCTTGTATTACAACATTTAAATTCCACAAAAGAGCACTTGCTGATTGAGCTTCTATTCTAATTGAGATTGGCTCTACGGTCACAATTTCTAGAAAAAGAGAATAGATTTTCTGGCAGTTCTTATTTCACTGAAATAATTCAACTTTATAATAATTTCCATGGTTGAAGAATTTTACTATCATGTATAGTTTCATCATTCGAACCCTGTGACATTGAATCATTTTCGATAACGTTACCTTCATGTCTCAAACCTAGAGTCTTTGTTGGTTGGAGACTTCAACCAATGTGGAGTCGTGCAGAAATGATATGAATTAATACTTGAGTTTAGTAAACGCTATTTCATAAAATGATATTTCCGATATTTCAAAATGCTGTACTACTATACCTAGACCATGAATTAAATAATTGAAACTAACCAAAAGAATGGGTTGAAAATTGAAAAATATCCGTATTTTGTAAAAAAGTTAAGTTTTTCATGTAGAATCAGGGAGACCTAATTATTAAATGGGAGATATAATTTTTTTATTACTGTTAATTAGTATTATGAACTCAAAATTTTTATTCTTGAAATTAGAAATTTACTTTATATTTATGTTTAAAAAAAAAAATTAAAAATCTTTGTTTTTGTCAAAAAACATCAAATTTCAGGTTCATTCAGGGAGACCTAAATATTTTTCGATTGAACTAAAATTTTTTTTGGTAAACATGTGAGCATAGTGGCAACTTTTTATCAACTTGAAATTTTGAATTTCCAAAAAAAGTTTTTTTCGATACGCCCTAATGCGCATGAGCGTTTTTGACGAAAACATTAATGGTAAGTTCTTGTGGCATCGCCAACCCTCACACCAAATTTAAACATCGCAGTTCAATTTTTTCGGGAGGTATGCTGACCACGTACGCACAAACACACATGTTTTCTAGATCACTTTTTTGAGATTAGGATGTTTTCAAATATGAAGAAAAAAAAACATCGATTTTTTTTTTGACTGAATAGTATACTTTCATTACCCTATGTGTACATATGGATAATTGCAAGTAATAATCGGTTTTAATGATGACTCTGTACACAAGAATCGGTAGCTTTCTATGGAAGAGGAAGTCCTAGTAAATATCATTCCCTATACTCGCTATGTTACAATCTTCTGACCCAGTGCATTTAGACACTACTTTCTATAACCGCCTTGCCATTTGGTGAGTAAGTATGAAAGTGATCACTTAAGGAAATGACATAAATTGAAAATTTAAAAATCTGGTCTAATGTATTTATTTTATTGTTGAAATCCTTAAATCAATGCATATGCTATGGTTCACCTAGTTTTACCTTTTGCTATTTTAATTTTCCTTCATTCTGGACTAGCTGAATACCCGTGCTTCTCTTCAAAATTTTAACGTGTACAATATTTTAGCTAGCTTAGAGGTCTCGCGTTGCGGAAATCCGTCATTGGTGTTTAAGTCCCAGTTTTTGGCGCTTCGCTAGCAAGAAGGTTCATCCCTACGCAAAATCGATCTCTCTCTGTTCGCTGAAAAGCTAATTGACACATAAGTACCGGCTTACTTCACTCGTTGAAGGTTCATTACTATGCAAGAATAGGCTCGCGTCTCTCGCTGAAAGGTTCACTGTTGCGTAAGCATAATCTCGTTTCACTTTCTAAAATCTATAACTGATACGTAAAGCCAGAAAATAAGAAGCCTCTACCCTTTCGAGACACACACAAAAATAAGCAAAATTGACAATTCTCCGGACATGGTCTTCTGGAAAGAGCATCTGCATTCCCATGGGACGTTCCCGTTCTGTGACGGATATCTATGTCATATTCCTGTAGGCGCTGGATCCACCTTGCTATTTGTCTCTCTGTATTCTTGAAATTCAACAACCAAGTCAGAGACGCATGATCAGTTCTTAAAAGGAATTTTCGGCCGTGCAAATAATTATGAAAGTGCTCAACGGCCTTCACTATTGACAGTAACTCCTTTCTTGTGACGCAGTAGTTCTGCTCGGATCTTTTCATGCTCTTACTAAAATAAGAGATGACTTTCTCCTGTTCTTCAAATTCCTGGGAAAGAACAGCGCCCACGCCTTCATTACTTGCATCCGTATCTAGAATAAAGTCCTTGTTAACATCGGGAAAAGCCAACACAGGGTCGGATGTTAAAGCTGTCTTCAGTTGATTGAAAAAGTCATCACAGTCGGCAGTCCACATGAACTTTTGTTTGCTCTCTGTCAGTCGATGCAGGGGTCTGGCGATCTTGGAGAAATCCTTCACAAATCTACGGTAATACGTGCACAGGCCTAGGATGCTTCTCAATTGATGAACGGCAGTCTTCTCACGATCGTCGGGATGTATCTCCACTTGCCAGTATCCACTCTTCAAATCCAAAGTTGAACACCACTGGTTCCTCGATAGAGTGTCCAAAGTGTCATCAATTCTTGGCAGAGGGTAGCTGTCCTTTTTCGTAATTTCGTTCAGCTTCTGGTAATCCACACAAAATCTATTGGAACTATCCTTCTTTCGAACGAGTACGATTGGAGAGGCTCATGGGCTTGAGGAGGGTTCGATAACTCTATTATCTTCTATTTCATGTAACAACTTCCCGACCTCCTCTTGTTTTGAAAATGGAAGTCTTCGAGGATGTTGTTTAATCGGTAAATTGGTTCCGGTGTCAATTCGAAGTTGTGTAACGTCCTGAAATTCTTTTATAAGGTTTCCGACAATCTTCTCTTGACTTTTTTCCAACCGAGCATACTCGAGAAGCTGTTCCACTAAATTCGCAGAGGGTGCTGTCGAATACTCCTTCGATCCTGGTTCGATGCTTGTAACAAGTGTGCAGGTGGCAATTTCTTCTCCTTTCATGATAACTTTGGTAGCATCACCGATGTTAGCCATTCTCACATCCACCACCTCCTGAGAGAGATACACAAGCGTCGCTCCTACTAGCACTCCTTTCGGGACGCTATTCGATAATGGGAAGTCCGTTCCTCCAAATCGGAAGGTCTTCGGGAGATCTGCTGAACCCTTTACAACTAAATCTGTCATGGAAGGGATGGTGATGTCTTCAAGAGCTACAATTCGATATGCACATGGCTCTTTCGAGTTCAAACCGAACAATGGAACTTCTTCTTTCCCTGTTTGAAGCTCGCCTTTCTCGAAATTCAAAGTAATTCCATTTTCCTTTAAAAAGTCCAGTGTAAGAATGCATGGGACAATAATTTCAGCAACGTAAACGGTGTGCGTGTAGATGTGAAATCCAAAAGAGATGTTGACATTTAATTTCCCATTTACAGAAATTTTGTCACCAGTCACAGTCTGTAGTGAAACTGATGGTGCCGTGTAAAGAGGTTGGCTGTCTAGGCACCGGCCTACATCCGTCCGTACGATGGTTACATTTGCCCCTGAGTCAACTATTAGACGACATGGAGTTCCATTGATCTTTCCCTCTACGAATAAACTATAGTTTCCTCCTTGAAGGGTTGAGATGTGATAGAGGCTGAGTGGGGCACCACCTGCTCTACATGGCGGCCTCCGTCCCGCGAGATAGCCGCTTATTAGTTTAACTGCTGAGGCTCGAAGGTGGTATTTTATCTCCTCTCTTGCCCAGATCCGGGCAACTATGTCTAAAATGTCCTTCACGGTTGCAGTTCCAACAAACAACTCTAGTCTTTCGACCCCTGGTTACGGGATAGCTTCTCATCATTCTCTTGATTTTGCCCTCCAGTTCTCGAAGCTTACTTGTGACCAGGTCAGAAGAATCCTCGGCCGATGCCCCACGCACATATCGTCTGTCTTTTCTTGATGAATTCTGGGCCGCCTCCACTCGCATGGCGTACACGAGGGCACTCTTGAGATCTTTACTGTCCAACATTCTAACTTCTTGGGAGATATCAACGTCCTTCAGTCCATCCACAAAGTATTGTTTTGTTAAATTATCGCTGACATCCGCGAGACAATCTGGGAAAGCTAGCAGTGATAGCCTTTCAATCTCCGAAGCAAACTCCTGGAGTGTTTCCTTGACCTTCTTCTGCCTTGTTCTGAGTTGTTTCCTGCTATAATCTGTCAGATGTTGTTCACAGAACCGCAACTCCAGAGCAGATTTTAGGGCAGCTAAATCTTCTCTTTTGTCCTTTGGAAGTATTTGCAGGATATCAGCAGCTTCTTCGCGAAGTGACGCAGCGAGGTGAAGTGCTTTTGTAGTGTCGTCCCATACATTTGCAGATGCAATTATTTCAAACTGCGTTTGATAGACGTGCCAGGAAGACTTTCCATCAAAAGTGCCCACTTTGATGTTAGAGCGCGGCGCCATAAAGGGGATGGAAGCGTTATCCCAACCAGGCGACGCAATGGCCACAGCGTCACGAGTTTCAATTTTTCGCAGCCTTTCTTCTACAGCGTCAATGAATTTCTCTTGCTCTCCTTTCATGGTGGAAACCTTTTTCCATAAGTTGTCAAACTTTCCATTAATCTCCTCAAATTTATGGTTAACCTCCTTCCTATTTTCTTTTTGTCCTTCTTCCAAGGTGGAAACCTTTGAGTCCATCTCACTCCTCACAGTCACGATGTCTTCTCGCACACCCGTAATATCATCTTTCATCATTTGGAGGACATCTTCAGTACGCTTGGTAAATCCGTCCACAGCCTCAGATATTGTTTCTGTTGAAGTTGTATTTATAAGAAAAATAATTGTGTAATTGTTTTTTGTTATGTGGCAACACTTCTGAATATCTTTGGATTCAAAATTGATAGAAGTTGAGCGTAATTTTTTTACTTGAAATAAAGTTCATGGAAAACGTACTTCACAATTTAGCAAGCATTTTATATTTAATATACTTTAATCTTAAAAAAAATTAACAGGTTATGAGATTACAGTCACGCTAAATGTGCTGTTATGATTAAAGTAATGCTTGAATTTGCTGAAGTTTCAGAAGTTAGTAGGATGATTTTTCACTAACGGCAAGAACTGTAAGTTTTTCTTCCTAATTATTCAAGTCCTGAAATCATTTTTGTTTAAAGACAATCCTTGAGGGAATTATATGATTGAAGTGGACTAGTTATTGAAGTGTTTATAAGATTACTATACCGTAAAGTGAAACACTAATTATGGAGATAGGAAAGTTACAGATTAAGCGTTTATGTGGAGAAGCTGACTGGCCGATGTGGAAGTATAGAACAAAATTTGCTTTAAATTATTATGCCTTAGAAGTTATCGAAGGAAAAATAATTAAACCAAATCAGCCGCTAGAAGGAGCTGATGAAGCAATTTTGAAGAAATTCGAAGAAGATCTTTCACGATATAAAAAGGCTAACACTTGTGCCATGATGGTAATAACGAATTCCATGAATGAAGAAACCATGCAAAAAGTCATGAGGTTTAATAATGCTAGAGAAGTATGGTTAGAGCTTCATAAGTTATTTGAAGCAACATCTGACAACCAACTGTATAACATTTGCCTACAATTTTTCAAGTGTAAGTGGACAATGAACGACAGTATGGCTGCTCATTTATCAAAATTAAAGAACCTCTGGAGTGAATTAAATTTAGGTCTTGAAAGAAAGCAAGAAACTACATTGCCTCAGATGTTATTAGTTTGCAAGATTTTAGACACACTACCTCAAAAGTATCGTTCTTTCAAGTCAAGTTGGCTACTTCTAAACGAAGATAAAAGAACAATTGATGAGTTGACAACTCAGTTATGTTCTCAAGAAAGGGAATATAAAGAAGAAAAGTTAAAAGGTGTTGTCCAAAATCAAGATGCATCAGAAGCTAAAGCAAGTAGAATAAGGACAGCTTTCAAGAGCAAAAAGGGGATAGGAAAATGCAATTATTGTCATCAGGGTGGACACTGGGTAAAATTCTGTCGAAAATGGATAGCTGATGGAAGACCAGCAAAGCCTAATAAGAATGGTAAAGTCTCAAGAAAAGATGATGTCATAGCAAATGTGTCCATGTTAGCTCTAGACGAAGAAGTATTTTCATCTGAAGAAAACTGTTATGACTGGTTTGTGGATAACTGAGCATCAAAACATATCACCAATAACAGTAGTTACTTCACAGAATTTGAAAAATTTGACACCCCACATGGAGTTACTGCTGCAAATGGCGAAGTACTACAAGCTGTAGGTAAAGGAACTTTGAAAATTGTGACAAGAGTAAAACAAGAGAAGCAATTCAAAGAACTTAAAGAAGTCTGGTTTGTTCCAGGTATTAGTAAGAACCTATTCTCAGTACTGGCAGCTCAAGATAAGAATAAAAACAGTAGATTTGAGTCAACCGCAGAAGAGTGTTGGTTGAAAATCAACAACAAGGCTGTACTCTATGGTACAAGAAGCATAAGGGGTGGTCTATATAAAGTTCACATGAAAGTACTTATTCCGAAGAATCCAGGGAAAGTAAATACAGCTACAACAGGCGATTCTGTTCTGCAGTTATACCACGAGCGTTGGGGTCACCAAGACAAAAGGCATATTAAGAATGTTCTAGAACAACAAATGAACCACAAAGTTGAGTTAGACAATCAACTATGTGAAGCATGTATATACGGCAAAGCACATCGTTTGAAATTTGGTACTAGAGAGAAGACCACAAGACCTGGAGAACTTATCTCAGCAGATGTTTGTGGACCGTTTGATGAATCTTTTAAAAGATATCGTTACTTTGTAGTCTTTAAAGATCATTTTACTAAATTTAGATACGTATTTTTTCTACGTCAAAAATCAGAAGTGAAATATGATCTCCCATGCTAAACATTTAGGACACAACATCAAAGAGTTCTTAAGTGACAATGGCGGGGAATTTGATAATGAAAATGTTAGAAGTATCCTGAAGAAAAGTGGAATAGTTCAAAGATTAACTGCCCCCTACACTCCACAGCAAAATGGTAGAAGTGAGAGTGAAAACAGAACGTTGGTAGAAATGGCAAGGACTTTGAAAAATTCAAATTCAGAAATTAACTTTCCTTCGTCATTATGGGCAGAGCTTATTAGTACATCTGTGTATATTTTGAACAGAACAGGAAAGAGTTCTTTTTCAAATGTAAGTCCTTATGAAGCTTGGATAGGACAAAAACCTCGAGTAAAACATATGCGTATAGTCGGATCACTATGTTATGCTCACATACTGATGAGAAACGCAGGAAAATGGATAAGAAAGCAATTAAGGGTTACCTATTAGGATATGATGGAGATGAAAGATATCGTATCTGGATAAGAGAAATAAACACAGTTATCTGCTCTCGAGATGTGGTATTTCAAGAGAAACCACTGAAAAACTGTGAAAATCTGATAGAAATACCTTTGCTTGAACAGTTATCCGATCTGAAAATGAGGGGAAGCATGAACAAGAAGATTCAGAAGATCAAACTAGTTCTGAGAGTGAAAACGGGGATGAAAAGAAATCTTCTACTAAGGAGTTAAGAAAGAGCAGTGAATTAAAGAAGCCTAAACGTTTTGAAGATTATATGATGGCAGCTGAAGTTTTTATTTGTGATGTGATTGAATCACAATCATATGAAGAAGCTATTATTTACAAAGAACAAAAATTCTGGGAAAAGGCCATGGAATCTGAAATTAGTTCCTTAAAGGAAAATGATACATGGACTCTAGAAACACTTCCAGATAAAGCAAAAGCTCTTCCTTGCAAATGGGTTTTTCGAATTAAGAAAAATCCGGAAGGCACCATAGATAAATACAAGGCGAGACTTGTGATTAAAGGGTTCAAACAGAGACACGGTATTGATTATGATCAGATCTTCAGTCCAGTCATATAGCTAGGAACTGTGCGTTCACTCAAAAGCATTGCAGCCAGTGAGAAGATGCATACTCGACCTGGCATACTCGATTAGTGTCAGAAATCACGCAAATTTGAAAATCCCTCTAAAGAAGACTGGATTAAGGTAAAGCGTGTTTTTAGGTACATTGCAAGCACTAAGCAAAAATGCATCAACTATAAGTCAAACTACAGACCAGGAGTTTTAGAATGCTTCAGTGATGCTGACTTTGGAGGTTGCATGCAGACAGGCAGATCAACAAGTGGAGTTATATCTCTATATGCAGGAGGTGCAATATCTTGGTTAAGTCAACGTCAAGCAATGGTAGCAACATCAACGACTTAAGATGAGATAGTTGCAACAAACGAAGCTTCAAAAGAGTTGATTTGGCTGAAGAGACTCATCAGTGGAGTTTCCTCCCTGAAAGAAGTGCCGACAATTTTTGTTGATAACAGTGCTGAAGTTAAACTGGCTCAGAACCCTCAATTTCATCGTAGAACGAAGCACATCAGCTTAAAGCATTTCTTTATTCGTGAAAAAGTATTAGAAGGAGAAATTAATGTACAGCAGCTTTCAACAGAAATACAAGTTGCTGATTTAATGACAAAGTCCCTACACAAACCAAGACTGTTGATGCTGTGTGAAAAGATGCGACTTGTGTAAAATTCAGAAGTGTAACTTAGGACTCTTAATTTAAGAGCGTAATTTTTTTTCCTTTTAAATAAGGGGAAGTGTTGAAGTTGTATTTATAAGAAAAATAATAGTGTAATTGTTTTTTGTTATGTGGCAACACTTCTGAATATCTTTGAATTCAAAATTGATAGAAGCTCAGTTGAGCGGATTTGTTTTACTTGAAATAAAGTTCATGGAAAACGTACTTCACAATTTAGTAAGCATTTATATTTAATATATACTTTAATCTTAAAAATTAACAGTTTTACATTTGTCAGCTAAATTTTTGATGTCCTCAGTTATCGCGGCAGCAAGTTCAACATTTGTCGATTCTTGGCTGGCTTTTATTTCAGCGGCCATTGCTTGTTGACAGGCTTTCATTTCGGCGGCGGTGGTTTCCTGTTGGGCCTTCATTCCAGCAATCATTTCCATCAACTGCTTCATTTGGTCTTCCATCATTCCTCTAGTAGTCGGCATTCAAGATCACTAAATTCCACTTCTAACACCACTGTTGCAAATTTTTCATAGAAGCAATGATGGCACGGTTTGTATTATATAAAAACTATTATTTATTCACTTCAAAAACTCACAAAATTTATTCAAAGACAACAATGCAATCCCTCTCAAGCTTCAACACAAGCTTCAGTAAGAACAACTTCGAATACAGTGATTATACAAGTTCACTCGAGTAGGTAAACAAAGCGATCAGCTTTCATTGAAATCCGAATTCAAACTGCAAACTTTCCCGATCTGCGGTCTTATTTATACAGGCGCGTGAGAACATTCTCGAAAAATCCAGCCAACTCGACAAATAAAAGAAACATCCCAAATTTTCCGATTGCCTTAGGTGTTGCCCCCTTTTTCTAACCTGTATTATCGCTGTTAATAAATAAAATAAGATAAAATAAATTACAATAGAATTTTAAAATAATACGTCACTATTTACAACTATTACAGACAATTTGTGTAATAATATTAACTTCGATTTTGTGTGTGTGGGTGAGTGTGTGTGTCGATGGAGGCAAATTTGCGGACGCCTAATTACCCCCTTGCCGTCATCCAATCGGACTGAAACTTGGCAGATAGGTTCGATGTCAAAGACAACGCATTTTAATAAATTTTGGGGGTTGCCACAATCACTAAAAGGTCGCTTTTTGCGGAATACAATAAACCGACTTGCCGTCCTCCAATCACGCTGAAATAACCATAAACCGATCATTGGAAACTCTTTCCTTCCTGTTGCTAAAAAAAAAAAAAAAAAAAAAAAAAAAAAAAAAAAAAAAAAAAGTAAAAAAAATAAAATAATAAATAATAAAATTACTTTAATCAGAATAAATCAATTATATTTGGATGTGAGGGCCTAAATTAATGTTCATTTTAAATAAATAAATTTTAAAACGTAGTTTGCCACACATTTTCTGGTAGAAATGTTTTTGATATCGGCGTTGTGTTAATGAATATAAAAATTGACAATGCATAAAAAGGATTTTTTAGAAACTCAGTTTTTATGGGTTTTATTATTTACGAACTTAACAAGTGCATCTTATATTATTTTATATTGAGGGGGTTACCTTTCAAAACCGATTGAAATCCATATTGAAAAATTCTATTCTTCCCCTTCCCCAACAGCGCTCTTAATGTTCGAAATCTTATTGTAACCATCCCCAGTAGCATAAATGCTCTGGTCAATACACTGGCGCAACCAAAATATTTCTGTGAAATGGATTTTCAACCATTCCCTAAGTTTGCTCCAGTATTTCTCTGTATAAAAAAAGAACTTCCATTCAAAACTTTCTCATCACATATTTGTCACACGTCATCAATATTTATGCAGTTTCTAAATCTGTAACATTACATTATGACACGGTATTAAAATGGGTTTTGTCCAGTTTTCGAGTTATATATAACAACCCAACATAGAACAAGATTTTCTGTAGATGGCGTATTAGCCATATTTTCTAGATTATAAATTAACTAGCTGAATACCCATGTTGCTCTACGAAATTTTACCATGTGCATTTTGGCATTCAAAAGACATTCATGTATTGTACATTTCAGACGTTTGTTCGCATTTCGATCCCGAAAAATGGATTTATCGAAATAGGAACTTTCCTTTGTTGCGATTTTTTCCAAAATTTATAATTGAGAATATATTGGTATTCAGACATTTAAATATCTCTAGCTACCCCTTTTGGACCCTTTTTAATTGTTAATAGAGATTGCAATAGTTTATTGTGTTTATGTTTGCTCTAAGTTCTAAATTTCAAATCTGTAACTGTATTAGAAAAAAGACCTTAAGATATTCCTCGTATAGTTTCAATGTTATCCCTTAAAAATTCACTAATCTATATTGGAATAACTAATATTTATTCTATATATTTGCCCTTCTCAACATTTGCACCAAATATCAGAATTGTGACAACATTAGAAAAGATGATTCGGACATCCCTCGTTTGGAACGTTTAACCCATTTTCGAATCTTTAAAAATGGTTATCAAGATCGGAATAGCTTACTTCTTCTATGTTTGTCTTTGCATACATTTGTACCGATTTTCAGAGTTGTGACCATGCGAATGTCCCACGTTTGGAATGTTTAACCCGTTTTACACCCCTTAAAATGGAATCGAGATCGAAATAACTTACTTTTATCATTGTTGATATTTGTACCAATTTTCAGAGTTATGACCAGGTGGGAAGTGGGAGAATTAGTGATGAGTGAGGGCTTTGCCTTATATATATAGAGAGATATCTGAGAAATTATAACAGTAGATTTAAATTTAAAGATTGAAATTCAATATTCAAAATAGTCCAATTCAAAGTAATTTTCAATAGCTGAAATTATATTTAAAAAGAATTATTAATGATTCTAAAAAGCTTTTTTCCTTTCATTTCATTGATACAGCTCATAATGAAAGTTATTTTTCTAAAATTCCTTTTGAGTTTTATTTAATTTCAGAACTACTAATTTGTGCTCTATATTTTTCAGTTTTTATTTATTTAAATATTTGACTGATTTGAATAATAAATTACTGAATTACAAGTAATTTGTTTAGTATAAAACTGTTTTTTTTTTGTTGTTTTTTTTTAATAAAAAACAAAAAACAAAAACGCATTGTGATTATAAAAAATAAAGTTAATATTTGTCAGTCCTAAAAATTCAATGCTTCGTATAAATTATTATACAAGACATGCAAGTGTAAATTCAAGTCTCTTTGATTTTACTTGTCATTAACCACCACAAGGTTAAAAAGTCAGCTTAACTACGTATTAATAATTTTCTCCAGTAAGAGCAAAATCTTCTATTGTTTGGGTTGGATAAAAATGTAAAATACCTCAACAAAACACCCTTAATGATTCTTGTGCATTGCAATACAAATAAATACATTGTCTCAATTATAAATATCGCCTGCCTGAATTTTTTCACATGAAATGAATTTTTTTCAACGTTGATATCAATTAATTTAAGGATTTGCTTATTTAATTGCTATTTCTGGATTTATTCTGCGTTGGTGTATTTTATTTTAAATTTTACACGATTTATATTTTTTCTCCAAATACATATTTAAAATTTAAAACAAAATTATATTGAAATGATGCCCCTGTAATATTTAGAAATTCAATTTATTTGTTACAAATGTTAAATATCCTCTTCAAGGGTACCTAAAATTCTCCTTTTTATAGTATTTCAAATATCTCTCAAAAAAAGGTTTATTGAAGCTTTAAAAATATTTTTGATTTAAAAGCATTAAAATGTGTTCATAAAAAAATAATTTCAAACTGAATATACAAAAACTTCTTTGCCTTCATTTGATTGGTCTCTAAATTAATTAAAAGAATTTTAATATGAGCTTGATAATTTTTCATTTTTCTTATACTAATATCTCTACCTTATTATATTCTTTCGTTTGGAGGAAAACTGTTATAAATGGAAGAAAAAATTTGGAGGTTAGAAACAAAATATCTTTACTTATTTTTTGCCATGTAAATTTGGGATTTTCAGTTTATAGCCAGTTTTACAGCCTTCTTCCAAACGAGCGAATTAAAACCCGTTTTCAAAACATGGCTTCTTTGATATGCACAGATGGTTGTTGCCAGCTGAAATACAAAAATATACCGAATGTAAAATAAATACAATCGAGACATATTTTTTGGGTGGATGGGCTATTTTTATTTCTATTGTCAGTTGGAGGCAAATGATATGTTTATGATGTTGAAAAATATATTTTTTGAAATAAATGTTAGCATCTCAAATCTGTTCTATATCAGGTGATGTTGGATGGATAGTAGCTCTTGAATAAGATTCGGAGAACAAACAATTTCGATATTTTCACTTCACAGTTTTAAGTTTCCTTCATCTCTTTCAGTTTAACAACAGGTGCCAGCGTCCATATCCATATAGCCAGCGTCAGTGTCACAGTATCCAAATAGGTGTCATAATCGGTGTCATAATCGGTGTCATAATAAGTGTCATAGTCGGTATCATAATTAGGGCCGATCACTCATTGATCTCAATCGGTCATTTTTCGTCATCATCTTGTTATCGGTAGACTTTTCATTCAGCTTCACACATTCCATCTTTAGTTTCTTCATTCCATTTCCTTCAATATTTGCCTTTCCATACATTTCCATCAACCGGACATCTGTCCCCCGTGCAGTCACTGAAATGAGAGAAATTGATATATTAAATGTGTCACTTAAATTTCGGTAAAAAATTGCCAATCAAACAGTTCTTTTACTTCAAAATTTTAAACAAATGCAAGAATTTCTGCTTTAAATTTTCAGTAGTTCTAGTGCAGAAATATTGCTTAGAATGTCGGTAATATATAGTAGCTGAGGATACAAATATTTTAATTTCATAAATTTTTTCTGAAAAAGTAAGGTTGCAAATAAGAGCTTAATTATTGCTCATTAAAAAAAATGTAAGCAGTCCAACTCCAATTGTTTGGCGACCTTTGTGATGTGTACCACAAAAAAGTAATTGATATCATAAAATCACCATAAACTGTGAATAATCACATGCCAAGTTTTCCGCACTGAAAGAATGTGTACTTGCAATATTCCATAAGTTTCCACTAATTTATTTTTTCAGTACGGTGTACGTTTTGAAAAAATCAAAATTATTTTAATCGAAAATACACATTGTTTTCAAATTTCTAAATTTTTTCATATAATTTTTTTTATTTTTAAAATTTTATAAAACAATCAACGCTTGGAATCAACTGTTGGTGACATATACACTTTTTTTTTTTTTTTTTTTTTTTTTTTTTAAAGCCAATTTAGTACACAATTACAAATTCGAAAACTCTTTATTTTCATTTCTTCATACTATAATATAAGGTAATAAAAGTATTGCATTGGATCGAAAATATTTTTCGATTTTATTATTATTATTATTTATCTATTATTATCCTTATTTTTTTCCTTTCTAGTTTGGAAATTTTTAAGCTATAAAAGTTATCAAGAACTTTTTTTTTTGTGTATTGGTATCAGTATAGCTCAAGTTTGGAGAATTTTAATTAATTTTAACCCTTCTTCACTATGCTCCGGTGGGATTGTTTGAATCAATGATCAGTAGGTGTAAGTGGCTAAGGCTACAAGCATGTTCTTTGAAATTCCATTTGAAGTCTTAACAGTCGGATATCCAGGGAATAATTTTAAATAAATGCTTATGAGGTGGTGCAAATATGCATTGTTGTTATTATTTTATCCATCAACGATCAAATTACATCAGGTGAAATAAAATCGATTCAAATGGTTACTCGTACTTTATATCGCACTTATTTCAATTAATGATTTAATGAATTCTACAATAGCAAAAATAATGTCACTTTACCTCCATTCCATCTCATCTCATTCTACTCCGGAGCCTTCCCCCGTCCGATTCTGTGGGCGTGGAAGTAGTGGAGTCGGATTCCTTTTGACGTGGAACTCCTGTAGGGGCAAAAGCCGCACGGGTAGGGGAACCCGGCCCTTAGACGCACCTGCACAACAAAATAACATTGTCAGAACACACACTTAAGGCAAACTTAAAAGTAATGCCACTAATTTATACAACTACTATATTGTTAAGAGGAAGTCCTAGTAAGGATCATTCCCTGTACTCGCTCTTACAATCTTCTATCCCAGTGCATTTAGAAACTACTTTCTCTAACCACCTTTACATTTGGTGAGTAGGTACGAGAATGATCACTTAATCAAATGACATGAATTGTTTTCATTTAATGCCTATCTATTATAAATGAAAATTTAAAATAGCAAAAATCAAAACCAGGTAGAGCCACGGTATATATGTATTGACGTAAGGATTACAAATATAAAATAAAATATATATATTAAACGCTATTTTCGAGTTTTTAACTCACCAAATGTCAAGGTGGTTATAGAAAAGAGTTTCTAAATGCACTGGGTTAAAAGACGGTAATATAGCATGTATAGGGAATACATACATGCTAGGACTTCCTCTTATATGAAAAAACCTTGTTATGATGAAGAAGAAGTTATTTGACCTAAGATTCATTTCAAGCTAGTTTTCCAAAGTCGAGTTTAACCAGCGATAAATAATCGGAAAACAACATGTTTCGTATTTTTATCAACCGAATTTTGTACCACAAATCTTAATCTGGAGTGATCTCTTCGACATTGGATTTAAGCAAAGAGCTGTTTTCAGATGTAGATTTGTACAGTCCCCGATATTTCAATAAGTAAACCACCAATTGTTGAAAACAGGATTGAAGCAAAAGTCAGCAGACATTACATTTGGTCCTGCATTTTTTTTAATTCATGAAAATTACCACCAAATGTTCAAATTTATAGATTAATTAAGTCTTACATTCACAGAGTATTTGTGAATTTGTGATGCAGTTTCTTCCCTATCGAGACCAACTATATAAATCAATTCGTCCGTAGCAGATGCAATAAATGTTTTTTTTAAGAATGTAGTAACTATATTCCTAATTTGAAATTTGTTTCTATTATTTTATTTTAGCTCTTTTGACGCATCTAGCTCATTTTTGTGCGCTATGCTGCTTATTGAAAAAGACGGATTTTCTCCTATTCGAAATACAAATGCAGGTCAGTTGCCTTTTGAAGAATGTTCTGCTTTAAAATAACAAAGAGTTGATGATTTTAGAATGCTTTTTGTTAAATATTTGGCAAGAGAAAAATTTCTTGTAAAATATTAAGAAAATATTTAAATGTCATATCTTACTTGTAATATAAAGTGGTCGTCGTATCGCCCCTCGTACGGTTCGCAGTTACAGTAGGGTCTGAAAAAGTAAGCAGAAATTATAATTATTCGTCATTCTCTCTCAGTATGATTACTAAGATTTCAAAAGTAATTTCAATTATGATTTAACATTTAGAATTGTGTTTAAAAATAATAAATATATTCAAAAATAAATAAATATATTCATTAAATATATTTTATAAAATATATTTAATTATTAACGAAACTTCTTTTTATTAGGCAAGTAATTCAAATAAATTGTTATTAAAGATCATATATTTTAATTTTTTTTTTTAATATTGGTTCAATGTAACTCATGCAACAAATGCATGGAACTAGATACCTGTATTTTTTTTACAGCCAAAATTTTCTAAAATGTTTCATCACATCTGGTTAAAAATGCCAATTTCTTGCATTAATGAAAAAATGCTGTGGTTCCTTCAACATGGTATGATGATTTTCTAAATTGTTTTTTTAAAGGTAGCGTAAAATATAAGAATGTATATGGATTACAATTAAATTAAATTAATTGAAATACATGAATAAATTTATAGATATTTTATTATTTTTATTGCAGCAAGTAAAACAAAAATTGTTGTCGGTCTGTATTCAAATGAAAAAGAAACTCGGATCGAGCCTTATAAACAAATTAAATTTAATAAAACAACAAAAGTTCAATGTTCAACTCAACAAAATGTTCAGCAATTAATAAACTAATTTGAAATCTATAAAAAAACAATTAATCGAAACTTATTTTAGTCGCTGAAATAAAATTTATTTTCTTAAACTTACTTTCATTGATAATTTCCTACTAGCAACTAGAAAAATGTTTTACAGATTATTTTTTAAAAATAATTTTTGTGTTCTTTAAAAAAAAATAATTTGCTGTTTGGTTTGTTCGTTCAACGACTTATTTTTATACATAATTTTTCGGCTAATTATTAACGTGGATTCCGGAACACACCAAATATTGACATCTAGTCTGGATTTCGAACCTGTCACTTTTGGCATCAGAGTGCTAACCACCGAGCCATCTGATAGGCTGTACTTTTCAATGAATGACATTGTCTATTTTTTTTGTCTAATACACTTGAAACACTTTGATTTTTTTATATATATATATAAAAAAAAAAACCATACTTACTCTCGTGATGTTCCGGGAATAGCCGCATCTACTGCAACTGGCACCTCCTCCGCCTCCTGTGTAAATACGCATGCGCACCTGTAAAACATATTCACATTATTAAGATCATAAAGGATTTAACCCATAGACTCTTTAATCTCTTAATCAGCATCACTTCTCAGACAGTGACAGTCACTTCTATCGTCAGTGGGAGACTTTCTTGTTTTCTCCCACTGATTACGCAAATGCAAGACATTTTCTTTACGAGGGACTACACAAACAGCGTTTCTGTCTTGGCTTCAGCACAATGTAATCCTTGAAAAGCTATTGTTCTATAAAATATACAAATGATACCAAGATACCCATATGTCACACTGATAAAAACATTCACATACATTTTTTTTCCTTACAAAACATACAGATACTTTCTAGATGCCAGATTAAAGGCATTTTCAATACGAGGTTCTATAGGAACACAATTTACCTTAAAATTCGGAATCGCCAGAAATAACATTTATGATATTTACAGGAGGTAAACCTATAAATGTCTTTTTGTAAATGCTTTGGCAATTGAGAGATAAGTTTCTGCCAAAGCTACACTAAACTAGAGATATTTGTTAACAAATTTATACTACTCTTGCATACTCAATTTCCTGCTTTCAATTTGTAAACGGATATCAATTATACAACGGAACTAGCTTCCAAAATAAGAAGTACTTTTTGAAATATTACAGTGGTAAATTACTTGTTGGACGATTTACAGTATAACGAGGCCAGAGCGCTAACTACTCTGATGTTTTAGGTAATCGCAAAATAAGCAGTTATTAAACGAGGAATATATTTATCTTGCTCTTCGATATGGTCCCATAATTATTTTGACAGCCTGATTGATGGCTGTGATGGATTGGCCTATCAGCCAACGGTGCCGGGTTCGAATCCCCGATGAGGCATGGATGCTTGTTGTGGTTGGGGAAGCTTTAGGTTCCTACCTGATTAGCCGTTATTGTGCACAAGTATAGGTCGTTAAGCGTAAAAAATCAACCAAACCAAAATCATTTTCAGCTTCTAATACACTACACTAACATAGCCAGAAGTTAACACATAGGGTTTTTTCTGTCTGTCTATCTGAAATAAACATTTCCAGTCAAACGCGTTGTTCAAATGAAAGTTTCAATGGTACTTGTTTACATACCAAAATTCAATATGTAACTACGACCAAAAGTACTGTAACTTTCGGTCGAAAATCAGTTTGAATCGTCAATTGCAAAATAATCAAGAACAGACTATTTAGTTTGAAACTCTTGATTCTGTTCATATGATAATAAAGATTGAATTACAATTCCATGCATAAGTTGATGGAAGTTCCATGTGGAAATGTGAGGACAAGAAAAGTTATCGCATAGTAACTTTATAAGAAGTGAATATCCCTTAAGATATTGCATGTTAGATAAATACCCTTCTTGCCAAGTTTATCTGTTAACTCATCAATTTGAAGACATATATATATATTTTTTATAAATCGTGATTAGATTTTTTTTTTTATTTATTATTTGTATCACCAAACTCAACAAATGAATATTTTAGTGATTAAATGTCGCGATATTGTACTTTTTAGGTATATAAACCTTATAAACTGCATTTAAAACGGGGGTAGAATTTAGTGAAAACCAGTGCCACAAACAAACTTAATTTAGAAGCAATTTTGCTTTAAAAAGCCACCTTTCTGTAAATTTACAAATACATCAAAAAATATTTATCGGAGAGGAAACCACAAACACTTTTAGTAAGTGTCTAAATGTTAAGAATACGAATATTAATTTTCTTATCTCAATTAAATTGGCTCTTAATTTTTAATTTTGCTGATTTCTATATTTGTAAAAATCCCACTAGAAAATGAATTGACAAGTTGCAGTATCTTTTCCGGCAATAACGGGTTTTAGTTACCTAAGAGATTATTAATTTCATTTACAATTTAAAATCTATTTGTAGCAATTTATATAGAATCCCTAAGTTGTAGATGATATTTAATAGTCAAAATTATATCATAGCAATTAGGCACACTATATTTTTTTAACGTTCGAAAGCATCGAAGAAATTTTTGACTTACAAATTATTACGCAGCCAGAATAGTAACTTGGAGGCCATTTTAAGCAATTCACAATTTTTTTAACGAAATATCGTATTCAAATGATCCCTTTTTAAAGATTTTAAAGCTTCAGTTTTTTATCACACAGTAGCTTCAAACTAAATCATAGAAGTGAGAAAAACTGCAAGTTTGTAACAAAGAATATCTCATAACAATGTATTTTTGTGAATGGCGTTTTATTTTGATTTTTTTTTAAATACTGTTGTATGAAATAATATAGAATTTTGCTACATAGTTTCCCTTTGTTGATAACAATGAGTATCATAAAATAGGCAAAAGGGATTTTCAAATATTGAATTTATGGTACTATGATCCCCACCCTCCTCTTCCAATTTTTTTTTCTCTTTCGGTTTTCAGTTGTTATAAGTTTCTACTTCAGTTAAAGTGAATTTCAATGAATTAAGGTTCACATTTCAAGAGTAATGTAAAAAATTGAATACTTTTAGCAATTTATCCCGATAAAAACATTACTTTTGATATAATCTAAAGATGATAGCTCTTTGATATAAAAAAAAATTATCAAATTACATATTTATAAATCTGGTTTATCAGAAAATTAAGTGGGAAAAATTCATCAGATATGGAAAAACAAATGATAAAAATTTAATTATTTCGAAACAGATACATGAGTAAAAATACGTGTCTAATATATTGAAAATGAAAGTAATAAAAAGAAAAAAAAAATGAACACATATTTTTTTGTTCTTTCTTTTTTTACAAGGGCAGAGACATACAAAACAAATTAACAATATTGAAAAAAATGTAATGCAAATTATAAAAATTACAAAAGGGTGCACTTATGGCATAATTTTTACTGTTAAAAAGTAAGTACAAAAAGTCTTATTGTACGTAAATTGCGATTTAGAATATAAAACTGGATATTTAAGATTATATCTGGCCAATCAATCAAATTATTAATATATTTGTAAAAGAAAATCCTACACTTCTCTAATATTGAGCGAACAAGACTATTTAAAAGTGCTAGAATGGCATCAGTAATGTGAAAATATTAAGTTTTACGAAAAATAAAACCAAGTGTAGAATGAGCTCGATTTATAACCATATTTTTATCATCATCATCATCATTGACGCTACAGCTCCTGAAGGGCATCCTTTAAGATTTTTCTCCATTCCCCTCGACTATGTAGCCCTTTTTTTTCTAGTTAGTAATTCTCACACATTTCAAATCCTCCTCGACCTGATCAATCCATCTCATACTTGGTCTTCCTCTGGGTCTAGATCCACTAGGGTTTTCTTTTAGAAGTCTGCTAGTTGCCCTACTATGATCCATTCTCTCTGCATGGTCTAACCATTGGATTCTCCTTCTCCCTGTGACTATTTCCAATTCTTTGTGACAATCATCAGATCTAGGTCCACTAGGGTTTTCTTTTAGAAGTCTGCTAGTTGCCCTACTATGATCCATTCTCTCTGCATGGTCTAACCATTGGATTCTCCTTCTCCCTGTGACTATTTCCAATTCTTTGTGACAATCATCAGATCTAGGTCTAGGTCCACTAGGGTTTTCTTTTAGAAGTCTGCTAGTTGCCCTACTATGATCCATTCTCTCTGCATGGTCTAACCATTGGATTCTCCTTCTCCCTGTGACTACATCCAATTCTTTGTGACAATCATCAGATCTAGGTCTAGGTCCACTAGGGTTTTCTTTTAGAAGTCTGCTAGTTGCCCTACTATGATCCATTCTCTCTGCATGGTCTAACCATTGGATTCTCCTTCTCCCTGTGACTATTTCCAATTCTTTGTGACAATCATCAGATCTAGGTCTAGGTCCACTAGGGTTTTCTTTTAGAAGTCTGCTAGTTGCCCTACTATGATCCATTCTCTCTGCATGGTCTAACCATTGGATTCTCCTTCTCCCTGTGACTATTTCCAATTCTTTGTGACAATCATCAGATCTAGGTCTAGGTCCACTAAGGTTTTCTTTTAGAAGTCTTCTAGTTGTTCTATTAGGCTCCATTCTCTCTTAATGGCCTAGCCATTGGATTCTCTTTCTCTCTGTGACTACATCCAATTCTTTATAACCATCATAGATTTCTTTCTTTGTTCTTTAGTTGTTTTACCATCCCGCTCCGAATACTCTTCTCGGTATCTTTCTCTCCCATACTCACAATAATTCTTCATGACACTTTTTCAAAGTCTATGTTTCAGAGGCATATAAAACTTGGGTTTTGGAACATCGCACAACTTTCATTTACTCTATAATACTGACGTAGATTTGTGTCATCTAACTTATTTATATTTTTATCATTCATTTAGTAATAATTGACAGTTTGCGATATGTCTTGCATGGGATTTAAAAAAAAAAAAAGAAGAAAACTCCACCAAAGTAATGATTTTGGGGATATACTTATCGATAATTCATTTAATATCCTTTCCTGTAAGTAAACTGAGAAGAGAAGAAAAAACGATAGTTGATGAGGTAAACTTAAAGAAAGAGAACTCTATGTAAATGACATTTGTCTTTTAACTTTGTACCATATTAAAGCATTTTAATGGGAATTTCGTTGGTGGGGATGTTTAAAACACCTTAAGAGGCATTACAATAGCAATTTTGAACAAAATCGCTAGAGCCGTATTTTAGCAATTACTGAAAAACATGATTTTTGCAATGGTAGCTACCTTATGCGCATGCGAGTTTTTGACGAAAATATTAATGGTAAGTCCTTGTGCAATCACCAATCCTCACACCAAATTTGAGCATCGTAGGTCAATTTGTTCGGGAGTTATGCTGACCACGTACACACAGATGCACATTTTTTCTAGATCACTTTTTTGAGATCAGGATATTCCAAAATATAAAAAAGTGAAAAAAAAAAAAAAAAAATTATCGAATACTCTACTTTTATTACCCTATGTATATACCCTAATAGCACACTTCCTCCCAAGGAGGTCCCTGGGAAGTCATTCGTAGTCCCGGGGATGACTGGGGACTTCCTATGGACCTCCCTGGGAGGATGTGTGCTATTAGGGTATATACACTATCTGGCCAAAAGTATCCGGACACCTCTTAAAAAAGTGATTCTGGCGAGTGGCGCAATTTGATACGTAATTGAAAGCTATAAAAGTGTTGGTAATGGTTTGTCAGATTGTATTTATGCGTTTGTGAGGCAATGAGTAAGTCAAAGGAGCTTAGTGAATTTGATCGTGGCAGAATAGTGGGATGCCACCTTTGTGGGAAATCAGTTCGTGAGATTGTGGACATTCTACAGAAGCCTAAATCCACTGTGAGTGATGTAATTGTGAAGTGGAAAAGTCGAGGCAGTGAAACGGCAGAAAAACGAACCGGTAGGCCGAAAACACTTGGTGAACGCAGCCTCAGAACTCTGAAAAGAGTAGTGAAACAAAATCGCAAGTCCTCGTTGGTGGAAATTTCTCAGGAGTTCCAAAGTTCGTCAGGCGTTAGTTAGAGTAGCAGGACTGTCCGTCGAGAGTTAAAAGACTTGGGATTCCATGGTCGTGCAGCCGCTCACAAGCAGAACATCACTCCACAGAATGCGAAGCATCGATTGCAATGGTGTAGAGCTCACCGTCATTGGACTGTGGACATGTGGAAAACTGTTCTTTGGAGTGATGAATCTCGCTTTACAGTCTGGCAGTCGGATGAACGCTTCTGGGTTTGGCGGATGCCCGGCGAACGTTTCTATAGTGACTGCATTGTGCCTACTGTTAAGTTTGGTGGTGGAAGCATAATGGTGTGGGGGTGTTTCTCGTGGTTTGGCCTGGGTCTGTTAGTTCCTGTGGTTGGAAATATGAACTCTGAGATGTATGTGGACATTCTGGACAATGATGCACTTCCAACTCTATAGCAATATTTCGGGGAAGGCCCATTTCTCTTCCAGCAGGATAACTTCTCCATTCACACATCGAGGCTTGCACAGACGTGGTTTGACGAAATGGGTGTTCAATAACTAGGCTGGCCTACTCAGAGCCCCGATCTAAATCCCATAGAACACCTTTGGGACGAATTAAAGCGCAGATTACATAGCCAGCCAAATCGACCATCTTCACTGCAAGCACTCACTTCAGCTGTGATGGACGCCTGGAAGGCAATTCCTATGGTCACCTATCAAAAATTGGTGGAAAGTCTTCCCAAACGTGTGCAGGCTGTCATCGATGCAAAAGGGGGATCAACATCATACTAATATGTGCCTCAGGACGCTCTAAGTCCATAACACTGGGTGTCCGGATACTTTTGGCCAGATAGTGTATATATGTAATTGCAAGTAATAATTGGTTTAATGATGACTCTGTACACAAGAATCCTTAGCTTTCTATTGAAAAGGAAGTCCTAGTAAGGATCATTCCCTATACTCGCTATGTTACAATCTTCTGATCCCCAGTGCATTTAGACACTACTTTCTATAACCACCTTGCAATTTGTTGAGTAGGTACGAAAGTGATCACTTAAGGGGGTATTCTGGTTTAGAAGCCCGAATTTTAGGTATTTTTTCGGACGCGATAAAAAAAAATATATATATATTTTTACTATACATTTTTTTATAAGCTTTTTATTGATATTATACAAAACATTAATAATATAAGAAAAAAAATTAAATTTCAAAAAACTGCAGGTCGGCGAAGTGGGGACTGATGGAAAAATGGCTTGTCCTGGTGTGCAGGATATAAATCCTTCACATGACCTGAAATGGAAATCCATGAATAATCCCTTGCCTTTATCCAATAGAGCTGAAACTTGGCAGATAGGTTCGATGTCGATGACAAACATTCTATTACATTTTTGGGGTCGCGACTGTCACTAAAAGGTCGCTTTAGTGGAATACTAACAAACCGACTTGCCGTCCTCCAATCACTCTGAAGTAGCCATTAACCGATCATTGGAAACTCTTTTCTGTTGCTAACATTAAAATAAAAAAAAATAATAACCAATAAAATTAATTTAATCGGAATAAATCAATTATATTTGGAAGTGAGAGCAAAAATTAATGTTCATTTTTAATAAATAAATTTTAAAAAGTAGTTTGCCACGCATTTTCTGGTAGAAATGTTTTTGATATCGCCGCTGTGTTAATGAATATAAAAATTGACAATGCGTACAAAAGATTTTTTTTAAAACTCTGTTTTTATGGGTTATATTATTTATAAAATTAACAAGTGCATCTTATAACATTTTATACTGAGGGGGGGGGGGGGGTATAGTTTCGAAACCGATTTAAATCCATAAAGAAAAATTCTATTCTCCCCCTTCCCTCTTTCCCAACAGCCATCTTAATGTTCGAAATCTTATTGTAACCATCCCCAGTTGCATAAATGCTCTGATTTATATAGTGGCACAACCAAAAAATTTTTGTGAAAAGGTTTTTTAACCATTGCATAAGTTTGCTCTAGTATGTCTCTGTATAAAAAAACAACTTCCATTCAAAACTTTCTCATCAGATATTTGTCATATGCCATCATTACTTGTGTAGTTTCTAAATCTGTAACATTACATTATGACACAGTATTAAAATACTTTTTGTCCAGTTTTCGAGTTATACATAACTACCCAACATGGAACGAAATTTCATTAAGATGCGGTATTAGCCATATTTTCTAGATTATGAATTAATATGAAATTTTTTTCGAATGCTGAAATTCATTTTCAGAAGGAGTAATGTTTTAGGTTAACGGGACAAACATCAACATCAGGCTGGTTTTATTACACATTTATGGGACTTAAAATACAAGGGTAAGTATCACAGACAGCTGACACCTTATATCAATTACATATAACAACATTTGAAACATTCATATTTTTACATTTCTCTTAAACATTTTATATCGATCTTAAGTAGACCATAAATAATGTATAATGATTTTTTTTTAATGCTAGGATATTTACAAATTCGTTATTTATTTCCAAGTCCTTGGAAGTGATAGCTACTTCTTTTATCGAATACGGAAGGAAAACTCTGACTGAATAATTGTAGATTTAAAATACATTATTTTTAAATTATTCATGACTAGCTAAATACCCGTGCTTCGCTACGAAATTTGAACATGTGCAATATTTTAGCTAGCTGTGAGGCCTCGCGTTGCGGAAATCTGTCATTCGTGTATAGGACCCAGTTTTTGCCGCTTCGCTCGCAAGAAGGTTCATCGCTACGCAAAATCGAGCTCGCTTCGTTCGCTGAAAAGTTCATGGACACAGAAACACAGGCTTATTTCACTCGTTAAAAGGTTTATTGTTATGCAAGCATAAGCTCGCTTCACTCACTAATATCTAATTGCTACGTAAAGACATAATATTGGAAGCCTCTTCTTTGCCAAGAAAAAAAAAATTCCCCGTTAATACAATAATACAACACCCCTTTAAGATTATTTTAACACGTGTTTGTGGAAAGCAAAATTAGAGGCTAAAACTACTTATGTTGAAACTTTCAGAGATCTAGGCCTATTCGAAGTCGCTTTTTGTGAAAAAAATTAATTGAAAAACAAATTAAAATTTTAACATTTTTTTTTTGTCAGTTCAATTAGAAGGCCAAAACTACTTGTGTTGAAAATTTCAGAAATGTAGCCCTATTTGAAATCGTTTTGTAATATATAAATTAATTAATTAAAAAAATTAATTCAAAAAGAACAAAATAAAAATTTAAAATTCTGTTATTTTAAAGTCCAATTAAAAAGTCAAAACTACTTATGTTGAAAATTTCAGACCTGTAGCCTTATTAGATATTGTTTTGTAACGTATTTATTAAATTATTAAAAAAATTAATTAAAAAAGAACTAACTAAAATTTTAACGTCATGTTTGTGATGTATACAATTAGAAGGCCAAAACTACTTATGTTGAAAATTTCAGAGCTGTAACCCTATTAGTAGTCGTTTTGTAAAATATTTATTAATTAATAAAAAAAATTAATTAAAAAATAACAAAATAAAAATTTAAAATTCTGTTTTTTAAAAGTCCAATTAAAAGACCAAAACTACTTATGTTGAAAATTTCAGAGCTGTAGCCCTATTAGTAGTCGTTTTGTAAAATATTTATTAATTAATAAAAAAATTAATTAAAAAATAACAAAATAAAAATTTAAAATTCTGTTTTTTAAAAGTCCAATTAAAAGACCAAAACTACTTATGTTGAAAATTTCAGAGCTGTAGCCCTATTAGTAATCGTTTTGTAACATATTTATTAATTAATTAAAAAAATTTAATTAAAAAATAACTAATTAAAATTTTAACATTCTGTTTGTGATGTATAAAATTAGAAGGCCAAAACTACTTATGCTGAAAATTTCAGAGTTCTACTCCAATTTTAAGTAGGTTTCTATAGATCCACAGAGCCACAGACAGACAGACAGACAGACAGACAGACACACAGCTTGTTTTATTATTATAGATTGCTATGTGTTTCTTATTCAACCATAGCAAAACACCAGGATGTTAGGGATCCTATGGGGGGAGGAAGGGTCAGACCCTAAAATCCCTCTGGTTGTGCCCCTGGGCCAATTCCGGCTCGACACTGGTCAATCTCGATCAGTGCTGGGTAAAATATACTGAAAGTTTTAAATAATTGATGCAGAGTTTTAAAATTGAAATATAAGAAAGTGCAAAAAAATATGTTTTGTAATGGTCCAGACATGTTTATTAAAAAAAAAAATCAAAAATCGCGTATTTTGGGAACGATGCTCGAGATTTAGCCGTGGACGGGCCAATATTTCCAGAGGACCTATTTCTCACATTGCTCAATACCGCTGTGCTACATAGGTAGTTTTTTTTCCCAGGGATGTGGGGGGAGGAGTTGCTTATATAGATCTCTATGAATATTGTTAAGTCTTCCCCGGTTTCAATTCAATAGCAAAGCCATGCACTGTTAAGAAGTTACAGTTAGAGATATGTTACTATTATCTGTATCAATACTGAAACTGCCTAACAACAGCAATGTCTTACTAACACATCTTTTTAAATCCTTTGGGCTTGTCGATGGCGGGCAAATCCGTGGAGACTTAATTACCCTCCTTGAGGTCATCCAATCGGGCTGTAACTTAGCCAGATCATATTTTTGGGGCTGCCACTGTCACTAAAAGGTCGCTTTTGCGGAATACTAATAAACCGACTTGCCGTTCTCCAATCACGCTGAAATAGCATTTAACCGTTCAAAGAAGAAACTTTCTCCAAAATTGTTTTAATAAACAAACAAATAAATAAATTGTTTCAATAAAATTGTTTTAATTAGCATAAATAAAAGATATTTGGATGTGAGTAAATAAATTCACGTTCATTTTTAATGAATAAATTTTGAAAAGCAGTTTATAACATATTTTTCAGATAGAGATGTTTTTATATATTTAAAATTATGCGCAAACACCAAGCACGCGCTGTTTACTGAATCGGCGTAATGTTAATGAATATAAAAATTGGCAATGCATAAAAATGATTTATAATAAAAACTTTGTTTTTATGAGTTATATATTATTTTATTATGATGGACAACTTTTAATATTTGTTGGGGTTTTTTGAAGGGGGAGGATTTAAATTTTCATTTATTTAAACTGATGCTATCCCTAAGTATATTTATTTTTAAATTATACTTTTTACCAACATTTTAAGCTTTTTTTTTTTCTCTCTATGGTATGTCTTATGCCATCTTCATTATTTTTTATATAATTTTAATTTGCTAAATTATTTGCGAGAATATCTTTCTCAAAGATATTTTTAACCAAAGAAAAAGTTCGAATCTTCGCTGCAATATTTTCTGAGTAAAGACTGATTTCAAGTCCTATCATGACATATTCCGGAAATAATCAAAATATTACTTTAAAAAGTATAATGTTTGTAATAAAAGTATAATTTTATAATAACGGCAGTTCGTCTTGTAACGAAAAGTCTAAGTTTGAAAGTCCATACAAAATTCAGCCGAGTGGTTAGCGTGCTAGCTTCTAGACGGTTGCGGGTTCGAGTCCCGTGTCAGGCATGGGTGTTTGTAAATGTATGTTGGCTTGTCTAATGACGAATGTTTCGGCGCATTATAGCCCTCGTGTTGCTGACGGCGCCAGATAATCTGAATACAACCAACCAACCAAACAAAATTCAATAATAGAAGATTTTACAATTTTATCTAACAGATGGCGCCACTATATGGACAAAAAATTCATTCAAAATTAAATCTATGCCTAAGAACCAAATGAAGCCTATTTCACAATAGGGAATCTTTTCATGAGAGTGAAAAAACTGAATCCTACAGTGTTTAATACAAGTCCCTTTACTCTTGATTTTTTTTATGTAAAATAATTAGGGAATATTTTAATATAAATTCTTTATGAACTGTATGTATACAATTTTTTTTAACAAACATCAATTTGACAAATGCTTGTCAACCTTCAGCTTGTTTGTTCTTGAGGTCGAATATTTAATTTAACAAAAATAGGGAATTTGTAGGTTATCTAAACTGTTTTAGCAAGAGAGAGAAATAATTTCAGTATTTATGAAAGTTGTTTAAAAAAAGCACCCACAGCTTCAATGCTTATGCAATGGACTTTTGCTACTTTAATTTTCATTTATAATAGATAGACATGAAATGAAAACAATTTATGTCATTTCATTAATTAATATTTTTTGTCCCTACTCACCAAATGTGAAGATTTTATGGAAAGTAATTTCTAAATGCACTGGGTTAGAATAGATTGCTTTGGTTAGAAGATTGTAACATAGCGAGTATAAGGGAATGATCCTTACTAAGACTTTTTCTTAAGAAAGTTGCTAAGAAAGCACTCGCAGCTTAATCCCTACTCTTACTAGACTCGTAACTCATTAAATGATTTATACATTTTTTAGAGTGAATTACAATGCTACTGTTTGATAGAAAACGAATTTTTAAGACATGATTTGCAATGAAACAAGAATTGGCAAATTTGTTTTTTTCCTGAGATACAAACACGTTAATGGTAAAAAACCACACTTAAATTTTCCTTAAAATTTCATTGGTCAAGATCTTTTCAAATCATTATTTTAGTTTCCATTTTGTATCTTCGTGGCAGGGAAATGTTTAGAGGGGTATAAATTATTTGAAGTGATCCAATCAAGCTGATTCTTCTCAAATAGACTCGTTGTCGATGACTGTGAGTGTGCATTGTATCACGTTTTTGGGTTCTGTCACCTAAAAGGCTGCTTTTACGCACGTTTCTACTGTCGTATTGTCATCCAATCGAACTGAAACTTTGCAGTTAGACTATTTTTCGATGGATATGCATTCTATCAAGTATGGGGGGGGGGGGGGAGTTTGTCAATGGCACTGAATTGATGGTTTTCTTAGAAATAATGACATACTATGAAAACTCGATGTGAACTCAAAATCGCTTTATCAAATTACAATTGCACATAAAAATTGGCAATACATGTGAAGGTTTTATATTAAAAATCTTGTTTTTAAAAACCTAAAAAAAAAAAAAAAAAAAAAAATATATATATACATATATATATATATATAGGAGTCTTTTGTAACAAAATCAATTGCGTTATTTATGCTAAAAGTCCTGCTAATCGCTATTTATAACAGCGATTTTAATTATTATTACTAATTATTAGTATTATGACATTAAAATTTATTTGATAAAACAAGGGGTATTCTATTATTTTGAATCAGGTAACATTTTGTGCTAATTATTTTATTTCCTTTAAAAATTAAGCTTCAGTTAGGTAGTATTAGTTAAGGTATTATTAAGTTTAAGGTATTATTAATTTTCATACTCAACTTTTTTGATAACTCTGTAGATTACAACAAAGTTAGATTTTACACCGTAAATTTTTGGTTACATCCCCATTCTTCAAGAAAGATTTCTTTAACCTTTTCACCCCCTCCCTCTTTTGAAAAACAAATGCAAGGCTTCACAAAAAAAAAAAAAAAAAAAAAGATGCTGCAAATAGGGCATACCAGTATGCAGCAAGCTACCATCTGGAAGAAATTTTATGGAACGACAACGTAGCGATTGTTGCTAAAACTTAAAAAAATGCTTAAAAAATATTATAAAAATGTTTGCAATCTGGCTGTCAGGGGAACAAAAAGTGATTGAAAACTACGAAGAAGTTTATCAGAGTTTTCTGAAAAGTGGGAATTAGTTTCTATTGACGGACAGATATACAGACACAGAAAATCTATTTGATTTATTGGTATAGGTTTTGAATTGGAGATGAATTGATGAATTTTATCTTTATATTTGGATGAACTTTATATCTTCACATTGACATTTCTATTGAACATTATTGTGTAATTATATTGTTAAGAATGCCTTTTAGTTACTTGCAACTCAAATTCACTCAGAAATATATTGTTGAAAATCATGCATCGACATCTTTCACTGAAAAGGTGCTAACTCCAAAATGTTAAAATTTTTAGTTCAGTTTGTCACGAATTTACCCTAAATATATTTCAATGATCAAGTTTCAACTTTTTTTAATCAGTGAGTCTTCTCTTCCTTTTTAAATTATTTATATTAACTTCGCTTTGGTATGTTTGTCAATGGGAAGGGAATATTAGGAGGACTAATTAACTCCCTTGCCGTCACCCTATCGGGATGACACTTGGCAGATAGGTTCGTTGCAATCTATCAAATTTTGTGGCTGTTACTATCACTAAAAGGTCGCTTTTACGGAATTCTAATAAACCAAATCACATTGAAATGAGATTGTATCGACCATTGTTGAAACTCTTTCCTGTAACAAATTTTTTTTTAAATAAATAAATAACAAAATTACTTCAATAAGAATAAACAAATGATATTTGGATGACGTTCGCTTTCATTTTTAATAAATAAATTTTTAAACATAGTTTGCTGATAGAAATGTTTTTGATAACTGCGCTGTGTGAATGAATATAAAAATTGCCAATGCATGCAAAGGATTTTTTTAAAAACTCTGTTTTTGTCAGTTATATTATTATTATTATTATTTGAATACAGGGAAATTATAATTCAATTTCAGTATTCAATAAGCTGTAGAAAGTAGTCCCTGGTCAGAATGACCTTCAATTTGACCCAAATATACGCGACGTAGAGAGAATTGGTATGGCATAACAAGATAAAAACTATTTAAGGTAGTAGTATGGTAACTTGGGGTGAAAAAAAAAATCGATTTTTTTTTCCTGACTTATTTCGAAGTAAAATGTATGGAGAGTATACTATTAAAATTTTAGACCGAAATTCGAAATATTAATAAAGTTATAATGAATACTTGAGAGTGTTTCTTTGTTGTTGAGCATCTGTTCCTGAAATTTTAAACTCGTTTTTCTCGAAACGACGTTTTTTCGGTCGGTCTGGCTAAAAAAAAAAAAAAAAAAAAAAAAAAAAATATATATATATATATATATATATATATATATATATATATATATATATATATATATATATATATATATATATATATATATATATATATATATATATATATATATATATATATATATATATATATATATATATATATATATATATATATATATATATATATATATATATATATATATATATATATATATATATATATATATATATATATATATATATATATATATTTTATGTTTCAAAGTCCACCATTTTGTTATTTTCTGATAAAATTGAATAATCCTAGTTCCATCGAGAACGACAATTCTATAGATTAACAATAAATTCTATTTGTTTTTTATTTCGGTTGCCTAAAGAGATGAAATTACTATGGCCAGCCACGTACCTTTTTTAAGGTGTCTACTTTGATCAATAATAATAATAACAATAATAATAAAACGTGGTAAAATTAAGTCAAAAATATTTTTTTGTATCTATTAGATGTCAATAATAACATATTAGAAAAAAAACAACAAAAAAAAAACATTGAATTATATTTTTCCATTAAAAAAAATATCCCAATAAAGACGTAAAAAGACGTGCAATTTACCCAGATTACTACCTTAAAACTATTTCTTTTTCTTATGTTATACCATTTCCCCCTTCTTTGAGTATGTTGAATGCAATTTTTGGTAAATTTGACCATTAATTCTTTTTTTTTTTACAGCTTATTGAACCTGTATGACAAAAAGTGTTTATAAGTATTAGTGTGTGAAGGTAGTATAAGTATTAGTAGTGTTATAAGTATTAGTAGTGTTATAAGTATTAGTAGTGTTATAAGTATTAGTGTTTATAAGTATAAGTGTATTATAAATATAAGACTAAAAGTGGAGTTATCACCTTTTCACTCTGACCCGACGAGATAATTTAAACTGAAAGGTATGCTTTTTTTACAATTCTTTTTAATGAGTAACAATACAACAAGCAGGAAAACAATAAATATATTTACATGTGACATAGACAACATACATAAATAATAAATAATTATTTACATAAAGGATTTCATTGTTCCCAAAGAAAAGTAATCTTTTGTCAAAATAGGGATTTCATTCAAAACACAAGTCAATTGAACTCCCGCCATACTGTATTCCATCTGTGTCTATGTAATAGTTGAACATGGTTACCAATAGGCTCTAACTAGATTAGAAGGTAATTGAAAAAATATCGATCCCTGTGGTGATTGTTAAGCCTTCTTCGTTTTCAATTCAATAGCTCTAATCGAAATCTACTCTTATTTGTTTCCTTTTCTACAAATAAGAGATTTTCGTATTAAGATATTTTATTTAACCCAAAACGAATGATTTCTATATCCCAAAATCTAGAAAAAACTATGAAACGTATGGAAAATGCTCTACAGTGTCTATTCACAAGAATTCTTCCCACCAGGTAGTCTAGAGATCTCTGTTGTTATGGAAACAAAACTAACCCAATTTTCAACCTGAGATTCTTAGAAAAATACATCTACTTTATTGACTTTGGTCACCATTTTCCGACGCACTCTTTTTCTAAATGAACGAGTGTTGTTTGTAAGATAACTGCACTTATTACATGATATATATATATATGGTGTTAGTTTGACTGATTGTCCCACTTTTGACGCTTACAACCTTTCACTTGTGCTGTGCTCATTCTGTGGAATATTACAGGTACAATTTTGTACTTGTGTACTTATACAATTTTTTGTTCATAATTTGTGGAGCCAAATGGGAAACCTCCAAGATCTATTTAGTTTTGAAGAAATTGTGATTTTTTTTTGTACGATATTTACACTTCAGAGAGTATAAGACGAGACGCTTCACATTTCTCATTTGAGTATCAATGGTTAAGACTTTTATTCTATGGGTTGTTTGAGAAAGTTTCATAGAATGGTTAAGCCCGAAACCATGTGTGAAATAATATATAAAAATTCGGTAAATTTCACATGAAAAATACAGTGTGAATGTACAGGATGATAGCAAATATTCATCTTTCAAAAAGCTTTAAAAAAAAGAACCACTCGTCAGAATGGCATGAAATTTTATCAGAATAAACACAAAAAAGGAAGAAATAGTGTGGCGTAAGAAAAACTATTTTGCACTACTTTGTTTCCTTATACTACACTCTTTCCACCTTCTTCGCTGGTAAGCAGATCGATTTTCAGGTCATTGTGACCAGTTGTTCTGTTATTACAGCTTTTTGAAACTTGAACTTTATTTGAAATCACACTGTAGTAAATATAGACCTATTCATTTGAACAGAAAATTAAAGTACAACTAACATTTCATTAGAGTATCAAATTCACACTCTTGGAATATCAAACTCCGAATAAAAAGCTTTCAAACACTTGCACTCTTCTGGCAAATAATGCTGATGGCGTCCATATCAAGACAAACTTGTGTCATTGCACAGGAGAAGCTCAGCATAATAAACTCGTATACGTTGCCTGCATCGTTATAGATAAACTCATGGATAGACTGCTTAACGCTGGGAAAATGAAGCCGTTGCCAGATCGTTGGAAGAAAAATACGGATTGCCGAGGAATGAAAAAAAAAAAAAAAAATAGATCCCGGATTGTACACTGGAGAATTGGCAATAGTAGACCTTAATTAGTATTATTGTGCAAAAAAAAAAAAACCCAACTTTACTCTGCCACTTTACAAGGTTTCCCTCATTTCCACCCAACTATAGAAGTGAACTATGATTGGATAATCGTCCCCCTATCATCAACAACCCACCGACTCGTTTTTTCCCCTTGCATTGCCATCGGAGCAGTCTGTCCAGTTGTTTATCTATATCGATGGTTATTGCATAGAAAAAGCTCCGCATTTTACCTTGCCTACCGCTTCCAGTTCCATCTCTGTGGTAGTGGTGCCGAGTGGTGGTCCATCCACCACCGAGAAGTGTCTCTTCTTCTTCTCTTCACTGTACCCAGTTCATCCTGCCACCAATTTCTTCTCGCATTCGTCGCCGGTTCGATGGTCCTCCAAATCCGAGGACTCACTTCATTGCCTGTTCCTTCATCTGTCTCTTGGCGACCTTGCACATGGTCGCTTCGTCCAGATTCCCACTGCGATCCTTCCTCACCCCAATTCTCCTCCTCTTTCTCGTTTCGTTCAGGTTCTCTTTCTCCAGTGTGCTCCTCTGTTCCTCCAGACACCTCTTTCTCCATCTTCTTTAAACCAGATCCCCATAGAGTTTGTTCTTTGTCCCTTTGTACCTGATTTCCTTTTCTCGCAGGTTTCCACTCACCATTGCTTTCGATAATGTTTCCTGTAGATCTCCTGTCAACCTCTCCTTCCTCACGGTTGCTTAAACTAGATTCCCATTGGACCTGATTCCCATTTCTTTCAGGTTTCCACTCTACATTACTTTCAATAATGTTTCCTCCAGATTTTCTGCCAAACCCATGTTCCCCCTCGTTTAAACCAGACTCCCTCTGAGTTTGTTCCTCGTCCCAAAGGACCGGATTCACATTTCGTTCAGTTCCATTGTTTTCAACCACGTTTCCTCCAGGTCTCCCGCCCACCTCATCTTCCAAACCATGCTCCAGCGATATCCAGTTGCTCGCAGCAGCACCCTCTGACCCAAACCTCTTCTCCAGTCCATCGTAGGAACCCCAGCTTCTGGCCTTGCGACCCCTGGCGGATTCATCCGGTGTCTTCCATCCTCCTTTCACTCCATTCCTCCAGTTCCCGTCAACTGCCGAAGATCCGCTGTTCGATCCCCAGTTTCTCTTTCCACCTGTTCCTTGTACGTCGGAGCCTCCGGTTCTGTCGTTGTCCTGTTGTCCTATGACGTCACTCTGTCCGAATCCTTCCTGAGGTGGGGTTCCGGGATCTAGCCGAGGGGGTCCTGTCTGACCAACTTGGCCATATCCAGGCCTTTGTTGGAATATTCCTCGGTTTTGCACAGGAATTCCTCCTTCAGGCAGTCCATATACAGGGCCTTGGGGATTTATGTCATTGTCTCCTCCACTGGTTACCCCTGGAGAAAGAAACTTTCGTCCAGAATCACCACCCAAGTTTCCCGGTGAATCATCGTCCGATGGCGGAACTACGTCTGGTTGTTCAGTAAAGATAGGACTTGGACCAGTAACAGTCTCTAAGTTGATACCTCTATCTGGAGTTCCTACGTTGGATACTGGTCCTGGTAGGCCCGTCTGATCAACTCTCCGACCTGGTGTGTCTTGGGGTGGTCTGTAATCATCTCCTTTAAAGTTTCCCTGCTCTCCCCCTTTGTACAGATCTGCGTTGAGCGCGTAGTACATCTGGGTGTCTTCGCAATTGTAATCGAACCACCAGACGCAGACGAAGTATTGCTGGTTGAACACGGTTCCCAAAGGACACAGAAACGAGTCATGGCGGCCGTCGGACTGGCAGATGTGGAACACCTTTAAGGATGAATTTAGAATTAGAAAGATATAGAACGTTATAAAAATAAGCATGGGTGATTGCATCCACAAAGTTTATAAATGGAATTTAAAGATGCGATTTTGTTAAGAACTATCCTCAAATTAAACATAACTTTTTTTATTGACACTTTAAGGGGAGGTCCTAAAAAGGATCGTTACCTATACTCTCTATGTTATAATCTTCTAGCCCATTTCATTTAGAAACTACTTTGTGTAAAACCCTGAAATTTGGTGAGTAGGGGCAAAAATAATTACTTAATGAAATGACATAATTATATTCATTATCTATAATAATAAAACAAGCACTCTAGGTATCTGAGGATCTATACAAAGCTACTTAAAATTGGAGTAAAACTCTGAAATTTTCAACATATGTAGTTGTGGTCTTCTAATTTTGCCTATGACAAACAGGACATTAAAATTTTAATTCGTTCTTTTTTAATTATCTTTTTTAATTAATTAACAAATATTTTACAAATCGACTTCTAATAGGGTTACAGCTCTGAAATTTTCAACATGAGTAGCTATGGCTTTCTAATTGGACTTTTAAAAAACAGAATAGTAAATTTTTATTTAATTCTCTTTTAATTAATTTTTTTAATTAATTAATAAATATTTTACAAAACGATTTTTAATTGGGCTACAGTTTTGAAATTTTCAACACAAGTAGTTTGGACTTCTAATTGGACTTTTGACAAAAAGAATGTTAATATGTGATTTTTTTTTTTTTAAATTAATATTTTCACGAAAGGCGACTTCTAATATGCCTAGAACTCTGAAAGTTTCAACATAAGTAATTTTGGCCTTCTAATTTTGCTTTCCACAAATACGGGTTAAAATATTCTTAAAGGAGTGTTGTATTATTGTATTAACGGAGAATTGTTTCCCCCCCCCCCCTCGACAGAGGAGAGGCTTTTAATATTGAGGCTTTGCGTAACAAGTAGATTTTAGTGAGTGAAGTAAGCCTATTCTTGCATAGCAATGAACCTTTCAAATAGAGAAGTAGGTCTGTGCTTATTTGTTAATGAACTTTTCTGCGAACGAAGCGAGCTCAATTTTGCGTAGCGATGAACCTTCCTGCGAGCGAAGCGCCAAAGACCGGGTCCTATACACGATTGATAGATTTCCGCAACGCGAGGCCTCACAGCTGGCTAAAATATTGCACATGTTAAAATTTCATTGCTGAGCACGGGTATTTAGCTAGTCTATTATAGATGAAAAATTAAAAAAAAAAAAAAAAAAAAAAAAAGAGACTATTGCAGATGGCACTGCTGCATAGATATTCAGGTAATTAGTTCATTTACATTATTATTTCAGGTATTATTTATAAAACAAAATATATTAAAAGTTACTTTCGAGTTTTTAATTTACGTCATTTCATTAAGTGATCATTTTCGCACCTACTCACTAAATTTCATGGTGCTTATAAAAAGTTATTTCTAAATGAACTAGGCTATACTAAACTCCAACTTAACTTGACATCACTAGACGATAGATCTTCACCGTGCTCATAGGCAATTAATCCATTTTAGCAGAGTGAAGACATAATGCTCGCCAAACCTTATAATAGCCTTTTGTTCTCTACAGGGTTGTGGTTTGGCGAGCATTATGCTTTCACGCCGCCAAAATGGATAAATTGCCTATGAGCACTGTGACGATCTACTGTCTAGTGAAGTCAAGTTAAGTTGAAGTTTAGTATAGAAGATAGAGACAGAATGATGCTTACTAGGACTTCCTCTTAAGTTATTTAGTCTTATAGAATACTTACACCAAAGGTTTTTTATCCGGTTAAATATGCTGAACTTTAGCCCTATTTATTACACCAATCAGTGGGCCAAACGGACCAACTTCAATGAGTGTTTTTTAATTAATGATGGTTCCAGGTTGCAGATTTTTCACATTGTGCTATAAGAGGAATGCTTTCATTTGAAAGAATAAAAAAAAAACCGCCTCAGTGCCACTTTGTCGATTTAAACGCTTTCTTTAAAATGAACCGTCTGAAGGTTGGATTGTATATATTTTCTACCCTCTAATTAGAGTGAACTGAATCTTTTAAACTTTTAAAATGAGTAAAAAGGTGCATATATTTTAGCCAAATAGGACTAATTTGGATGTCATACATAATAACTGGTTATCATATATAATAATATTGTTATACATAACAACATGGTTATTATACATAATGTTCAAATTAATCATCTTAGCTTTAGCATATTCACTGTTTGAGAGAGTGATGTTCTCATTTCGGGAGAACTTTGCCAGCGACTGCGAATTTTATCTGTTAATATTATTATGCCAAGAGGGTCATCGTGATGTAGGAGCATAAATTTATGAGAATCTTCTAAACGTGTGCCTTGGTCAGGGCCATATTTCCCATGCCATAAGGCCTCTAAGGCCAAGTGCTTTGTGACTCTGAATTTTGGGGCCCGCAAATTGCCTGAAAAATTCTTATCTCTTACCCTTCTTTATCATAATGTACGTAATTAAAATTGGATTTTCAGCGCAGAAGATCTTGTTCTTCAAACGTGACGATCACGTGCATAGCACAAGCAGCCAACAATATGCTCTGTGCGCGTGATATCAGAATCTCAAACCCTCCATATAACAAATCACGATGCCGTGATCATCAGATAAAGATATTCGTTCCTCCCTTCGAAATTCCTTCCTTGTTGTCCCCTAGTTTTCGATTAAATATGTTAATTCAAAATGGAATCAGATCAGCCCTTTCACAATCGCAACCTTATATTAACAGCACCCCCTCTTCAAATTATTATGTAACTAGCAATATTCTGTTCAGTGCCATTCTGTATGGATGCCATAGACTATGATAATATATTTTAATTACTCATTAGTTATTAAAAATATTTATTTTTTGACATTAATTTAATCCAAAATTGTTATTAAAATGTAAATAACACCAATAATTATCAATGCGGGACCTCATCTGCTATCTTGTGACTATAAGAATCAGTTTTCTAAATCGGGTCCCGGACCTGGTATGTTCCATTAGAATACTCTCCCCGTTCCCTAGACCTGACAACACTCGACTTTTTGTTTTGGAGATGCCTTAAAGGTTAAGTCCTTGTAAGGATCATTCCTTATGCTCGCTATGTTACTATCTTCTCTAGCCCAGTGCATTTAGAAACTACTTTCTATAACCACCTTGACGTTTGGGGAATAGGTTATTAAAATGACATAAATTGTTTTCGTTAAATGTCTATCTATTATAACTCAGAATTAAAATAGTAAAAGATAAAACCAGGTGGAGCCACTGCATATGCATCGATGTAAGGGTTTCAAATATAAAATAAAATATATATCAGACGCTATTTTCGAGTTTTTAAATTTATGTAATTTTTTTTTAAGAGATCTTTTTCGTACCAGATAGATTTCGTACCAAAATAGTTTCTAAATGCACTGGGTTAGGACATAGCAAGTATTGGGAATGATCTTTACTACGACTTTCTCTTAAAAATAATGTCGATACCAGAAAAATGACCAAACTGAAAAAACTAAATGACAACTAAGCAAGTGCCGTGAGTATAGTGGTTAATTAACAAACGTCAGAATTAATCTAAATGAACTTAATTTCGTGCATAAGTAAAAGCGTTGCAATAACTCAAATTTGTAACTTGAAATGATATTTATTCATGAACAATAGGTATTTAGACAAAACATTTCCTCAAAGCACGCTTAGTTAAGTCAGTGCTGACATCCATATATTAAAAGCAAAATATAATATATCATAAAGATATCATAGAACAACTAATAAATCATATTGACACTTTTGATTACTATACAGTATAAAAACTGGCTGAGCATTTGAATCAAGAAATTTCACTTACTGGCATATCAGGGTCAGGAAAATGGCAAACTCATGTGCACGTCATTGCGTCCGATAAAAATGCATCTCTCTCTCAGGCATCACCGCTTGACCGACTTGCTATCTCCCCAATTTCCTTCTCCTCTTACGATCCCCCTCATAATTACATCAAAACTTCTCTCTCTACGCCATTGGAGCGGCTCGAATCCTTTATGGAATCGCCAACTCTTATTTGACCAATTGGCCAAACCCCTGTTTAAATATTCCCCCAAAAGCTTCGGACAGAAACTTAAGGGGCTATGCACTTGTTGCAGTTTTAAACAGACCCCTTAATACAATTTGTAAAATGTCTGTGGATATACAGCATGACATTTATCACCCTTTTCACCAACAAAAATTTTAAAGAAATTCCACTCAGCCAGCTAAAAATTAAAAAATAAAACACTCACAGCATTCCATAAAGTAACTGCAAAAAAAATACACAAGAATGAAAGATGATGTGTAAAAGCATGAAATTACAAGCAGATAGTTGCACACTGAAATATGACCAATCACAATTTTTTGTAACATTGTTAAAGAGCAAAAATAAATAAATAAAAAACAACATGAAGATGTAACCAGGAAAACACAAGGTATAATTTAGAAGGGAAAGAAAAAGAAGTTGGTTCATGAACAACGTTCTCAATCGTCATTGTGTAAGTTTTTTTTAGTTTCATAGTTTGTAAATCTCCATAGTCAAAGAGTTCAGTTTATTGTGACCATCTAACACAGTATTGTTGTTCTGTGTTATCCTAAAGGTGTTGAACATTCCTAGCAAAAAGTTTGTGCATCGGAAAGAAAACAGTTTATTGTTCACACTTGCAATGTCACTAGAATGTCTGTCTTCTCTCGTTCCCTGAAGATCGAGTTACCCAGGAGCAAAAAAAAAATAGTTTTACCTGGATGTCGTGTGGCCCTCAATCAAAGTGGATGGCCAGGGGAAAATGTGTTCAGTTGCCATTGCATTGGTGATGAGGAGTCAAAGGAAAACTGAGAGGGGTGTGGCCTGCTTTGCTACCTGTTCCTTTCTCCAACTTCGCGGACTTGGGTGAGTGACGGCCTCCTACTGTATGGCCAGATCAAGCTTGCTGATCTCTGTAACCGGAACATCGGAACATTCTCTGTGTGTCGTCTGCTGTGATGATGCCGGAAGGTAGCTCCGCCCTGTCCCACAGGTGTCGAATGGGGCATGTTGGGTCCTCCCATCAATTTGTATGTCCACGGTCCACGTCTCTCGGACTCCGCTGCTTGGAATTTCGCAGTCGTTCGGTGTAGCTTGTTGAGGACTGCCATCTGGTGGTGTGGTATGGAAACATCTGTTGGACCTGTTGCTGCGTTGTCGTGGTCTGATTGAAATCGCTGAGTAGTCTGGAAAGCGAGTACTGTATCTCTGACGAAATCTGACCATTCTGAAGAACTATTTCTGCTTCACTGTAAATCTCTGGCCAGCGGTGATATTCAGCTGTAGCAAAAATTTAGGAATGCTACTTTGCGCAAGGCAGCACGCTTCATTGTAAATGCAGATCTGTTTAGATTTTTTGATACAGAAAAATGACAATTCCAAGACTCATAAATACTCAGCCAGTCCTAAACTTTTAACCTAATCAACTATTATTAGTAATCCTCACATGAAAGACTGCTCAAAATCAAAAGAGAAAAAAAAAATTACCATTTAACTTTCATTAACCAAAGTAGAAAAATACAAATATACTTAGTCTTATCTCCCTTTTATATCATTTTTTTCTTAAACTTCCCTTGATTTTTTATTACATAACCAGAACAAAGCATTAAGTTTCCATCCAAAAATTAATTTACACCAATTGCCAAACATAATTAACATCCTTAATCACCAATTCCAATCATGAATTAATTACTAATATCGTAGACAACACACTCGTATAATCAGAGCTACGATCCAAAATCAACAGCGTGAACGCGTTCTGTTGATCAAATCAATCCAGAGCACATAAAAGCAAGACACCCGACACTAAATCCGCTCCTTTTGCCTGCCTAACAGCAGATTCCTATCAGTTTCAGTGTTCAAAAACGCCTTAATCTAACCCATTAAAAAAAACAATGCCATACATTAATCGAAAAGAGACCAAATGTCTCATTAATTCCAGTGCAACAAATCGCTACCAAAAAAAAAATTTCGACGACCCCCTCGTTGGCCTTAAAAAAAACAAAAACCGACTTCCGCTACCTCTGTTAAAGTGGGGAGAAAAAAAAACGAAAAATCGCCCCTCTGAACTCTCCAAAAAGAAAAACAACACAAAAACACAAACTTCGTTCTCCTTGGCAAGTCACGTGACAGAAGCGGTCAGACCTCTCCCCGTCTGATGACGTCACACACCCTTTCTGAGACCGGAGAACTATATGTTCCCCACAGAGAAAAATAAAAACCTGTTCTGAAAGTGACCAACATTCGCCCTTATTCCCGCCAAAATGCAGACAGTCGTTTGCCGACGCGTCCCTCGCCATTAGTGTCAACAAGACTCTACGCGACAATATTTATGACCAATTCATGCGTGCTGAATACTCCCGTAGCAAAGATTGACAAAAGCTAAGACTTTTAAATTTACGAGTTCCCTCGTCTAGCCAGAGAATGACAGCGCTTTTTTTTATTGTTTGTCAATCCAAGTCTTGTCCTAGGAATCGTGAGAAGTTATCGCTGAACGCGATCTTTACTTCTAAGATAGTACCGGTGTGGTAAAGATGCCTGAAGGTCAGAATTATTTTTGTGATCTATTCCCTTTTCCAAGATAAATTTATCGTATCTCTTTTCTGCTAGTTTTAAACTACAGATGTGGATGCGTGTCTTAACGATTTGGGGGGATGTTAACAATTGAATGTCAAAGAGGTTTTTTGTGTGTATCTTTGTAATCTTGTAGGGTCCTGTGAAATACTTTTTAAACTTGCCTGGGGTTTTGTAGTACACAATACTGTCAACTGTGAAATGTCTCTTGTGTGATTTACTGATAGCATAATTTTGCTGTGTCAACTGTGCATTTTCAATGTGTTTAAAAGCCTGTTTCCTACATTCTTCTATTTGCAGCATTGTTTTCTCAACGTAATTAGGATATCCCAACCAATCTAAATTTGATTTTTTACAAACCTTCATTGTGCTGAATATAGGTTCTATTTTACGACCAAAAAATAGCTGTGAAGGGGAAAAGCTTGTCGTAGAGTGAATTGAACTGTTATACATTGCCTTATGAATATCTAATGCTGATTGTAGATCAATTTTTTGCTCTTTTAAAGCTAAGATGGTGTTCTTAATCTCTAAATTCGTGGACTCGACTTTACCGTTGCACCAAGGAGCGTAAACAGGTGTGTGTATAAGGTGTACCCCTAATAATCTGTTTAATTCGATAAAGCCCTTAGAAATGAAGTTACTACAGTTGTCTGATAAAATGGTTTCTGGTACGCCGTATCTAGAAATGTACTGCATGAGACACTTAGCTATTTGTTGTGATCCAATTGATTCTAATTTATATAGATCTAAGTATCTACTAAAATTTTCTATGATACTTAATACGTAAGCGCCACACTTGAGCGGTCCCAAAATATCCATAGATAACTGTGCTCCAATTCTATTTGGAATATGTGCAAATCCTTGCGGTTTGAATTTTTGATAGCTTCGCTTCACTCTATTGCAAGTTTCACAACTCTTAATGTAATTTGTGACATCCGAATATAACCCTTTCCAGTGAAATTTTTGCATTAAAAATTGAAACGTTTTAGCTATGCCAAAATGTGTAAAATGTGCGTTTTGAATTGCGTGAATTTGTAATGTGTCCGGTAGAACCACATTAAACATGTAGCTATCTACATCGTTTTCTGTAATTTTTCTCTTGAACATAAGTAATCCAGAATCTTCATCCACAAAGTAATTTTTAAATTTTGCCTTCAATTTGCCATTATCTTTGTGTAAAGCTTCCTTAATTTCCAGAATGTTAAGATCCCTATTTTGTTCCACAAGAATATTAGTATCATCTAATTTATGACCCTTGTTATCAGATAAATGATGTATGATGTTTGAGCTTTTCAGCTGATTGACTACACAATTCTCCCAAGCCTGCTCTTCTTTGTTGATGTGAACGGAACCTTCGGATTGTGAAACTGTTCCAATGTTTTGGTTATACTGAGCCTGTGGTGTACTGAGTATGGTATTTACGGAATTAAGGTTTGTTTTAGGTATAGTATCATCTACATTTTTAGAACCTTCTGAAAGAATTTCTTTAATTCTTGTAGTATCTGTGTCCAATGTGACCTCAATATTTGGTATATTGACCATACGTGACAAATAGTCCGGTAAAACGTTGTCAATACCTCTGATGTACTGTATGTCGAAAGAGTAATAAGCCAATTCATTTAAAATCCTTGTAATTTTATTTGACTTGTTTTGAAGTTTGGAGAAATACTGTAGTGGTCTGTGGTCAGAAAAAACAGTAAATGTGCCCCCATACAAATACTCACAGAAGTGTAAGATTGATTTATGTAAAGCAATAAGCTCAAGATAAATCGCTGGCTGCTTTTCCTCAAATTGTGAGTTCTTTTTAGAGAAATACGCAACAGGACAAAGTTTGTCACCATGATACTGAAAAAGACTGGCTCCAACTGACATTTTCGAAGCGTCACATGCGAGATAAAATTTCTCTTTAATATTGACCTGTTTTAAAAAAGGTTTGGTAAAAAATTGCCTTTGTAGATTTTGAAAAGCTACATTATGCCTTTCTGTCCAAACAAACGGTGTGTTTTTTTTTGTTAATTCCTCCAAAACACTTGTGTAGTTAGCATAGTTCTTAATACTATCACGATAAAAATTAGTCAAACCATTGAATCGACGTAATTCCTTGATGTTTTTAGGAGTTTGGAAACAGGTGATTTTTTGAGTGTTATATTCTGTTGGAGTGATTCCTGTTTGTGAAATTTCGTATCCCAAATATGTGATTTTCTCCCTAAAGAAATTGCATTTCTCTGCACTTAAAGTTAAGTTGTTTGCATGCGATTGATTTGTTGTAACTGCTGCTCTTCTGATTGTGAGAAGGAGTTTTCCACCTTTAATGCATTAATTTTACATCTCGCAACCGTGTCAAGCGCCATTTGAGAATTTTTTTGCTATTTCAATAGCTTGTTCGAATGATTTCGGGTTCAATTTTAGTACGTCTCGTTGAATTTCTGGTAGAAGCGCCCCTACGAATTTTGAGAGTCTAAGCTTGTCAATTACCGCTTTCGTATCTTGCGAGATTTCCGTTTGCGAGGTGCCCAAATATTTATTCGAAGCCACGACAAGTCTATGTGCAAACATTTTGACTGATTCATTTTCTCTCATGTGACAGTTGGAGAAATCTAATTGGCACTGTCCCACATCTAATTCGTCCCGGAAAAAGTCCATGATTTTATCCCTAACCAGATCATAATTTTGGGAATTCATCAATTCTCTGTCTGACATAAGGTAGCGAAGCGCGTTCCCCCGTAATTTCGATTTCAATATCGTGAGTTTCTCGGAGTCTTTCCACTTTGCCAGTAAAGCCACTTCGTCAAATTGTCGAAAAAAAAATTTCGTCTCATCTTTATTACCCTCATAATTTGCGGTTAATAAAGCTAAACCATTTATTCTGCTGGCGCTCTCCATTTCAATGTTTTCCTGTGCCATTTTTTTATTAATTTGACTTCCGCTCGCACGCTGTTTAATTGTCTCGGCTCTGACTATATTAGCTGTAGTTGACCTCGTTTTGAAATTTGAAAGCGTCCTATTTCCACGAACCATATTCAATTATAAAAACAATTTCGCAAATCACTATCATTCTAATTTTACTTTCCATCAAATACCACTTATTCACTGAACAATATGCATTTCAAACTGAGTCCAAGGCACCATTTATATGCCGTGAGTATAGTGGTTAATTAACAAACGTCAGAATTAATCTAAATGAACTTAATTTCGTGCATAAGTAAAAGCGTTGCAATAACTCAAATTTGTAACTTGAAATGATATTTATTCATGAACAATAGGTATTTAGACAAAACATTTCCTCAAAGCACGCTTAGTTAAGTCAGTGCTGACATCCATATATTAAAAGCAAAATATAATATATCATAAAGATATCATAGAACAACTAATAAATCATATTGACACTTTTGATTACTATACAGTATAAAAACTGGCTGAGCATTTGAATCAAGAAATTTCACTTACTGGCATATCAGGGTCAGGAAAATGGCAAACTCATGTGCACGTCATTGCGTCCGATAAAAATGCATCTCTCTCTCAGGCATCACCGCTTGACCGACTTGCTATCTCCCCAATTTCCTTCTCCTCTTACGATCCCCCTCATAATTACATCAAAACTTCTCTCTCTACGCCATTGGAGCGGCTCGAATCCTTTATGGAATCGCCAACTCTTATTTGACCAATTGGCCAAACCCCTGTTTAAATATTCCCCCAAAAGCTTCGGACAGAAACTTAAGGGGCTATGCACTTGTTGCAGTTTTAAACAGACCCCTTAATACAATTTGTAAAATGTCTGTGGATATACAGCATGACAGCAAGAATGCGACTTTTATGACCCACTGTTATCAATAGTGACCAGAACGGTAATAATGTTGAATATCTCAATAATGTCGAATATAACAAAAAGTTTTACATTTTATGATTCAGTTAAAATGTTAATTATGCAGGATGTAACAAATGATCTGATTCGAAATTATTATATTGGTGGAGCGACGAAGATCTCGGGAATGAAAGTTTTGTCGTTGGACAAAGCGAGGCTTAAAGTTTTAAGGAATAGCCCCTAGACAGCTCTCTACGTGTGAAAGACAGAGAAATCGGCATGAACGCAGTCTGTTGAGAAATTGAGTAATTTGTATTTATTTAGTTATTTATTTATCTTTAGCTCCTGCATTTTTTTCTCGTTTGGAGGGCTTTATAGCATAAAACATTTACTTTTTCTTAAATAATGAGTTCATGAAAATGCTTGTTGAAATCTCTTTTCTTTAAAAATTTGTAATACAGGATGTGTCGAAAATAATGACACTCATCTTCTCGTCAGACTAGATTTATGACGATTTCTGCAGTTTTCACAAGTAGAGAGCCATCTAGAGGCGATTCCCCAAAACTCTTTGCCACTCTTGGATCATTCACGTGATCTTTGTCGTTCCATAAATAAAAGGATTTAGAAGAGGGTCGTTCATTTTTATACACTCTGCAAACCTAAGTCATAATCATTCAAACTATAAAAACTTTCTTTGGGGACATTTCCACATATAGTATGATATATGACAAGAATAACCCACCTGGCACCTCGCTTCCACGTCCCCGTAGTATCCCGGATTCTCGTGCTGCTTGCAATCAAATCCGGTTTCAGGAACAGCGCTATAGTTCGGATAGTCCACTCCGGGCTGCCCAGGAATAGAATCCTCTAGTCGCCACGGTCCGGTATCGCCGTCTCCCGGATGTGGAGTGTCCCCGCCCTTGTAGTTCCCCTGAGGAACACGAGGAGGAAAAAGTCCCTTACTGTCTCCACCTGAGTCACCACGTTCACCATCAATCGACCCATCTTGGGGTACCCCTGTTTCACCTGGTCCGACTCCTCCTTGTCCAATCGATAGTACAATTCCTCCTTGTCCAATCAATGGACCTATTCCCCCTTGTCCATTCGAAGGTTCTATTCCTCCTTGTCCATCAGACTGTCCTATACTTTCTGGAAAACTGTTTCCATTCCATCGGCCATCATTTACTCCCTGGTCCTGGCCAACAGAAGGTCCTAGTTCCCCTGGTCCAAGAGAAGGTCCTACTTCACCTTGTCCAATAGTAGGTCTTCCTGAAGAAACGTCCCCATCCCATCGGCCACCGTTCGATCCCTGGTTTGTTCCAATCGAAGGTCCTCCTCGTATTGGACCTTGATCTCCTGCTTGACCTTCCCCTAAAGAAGGCCTGTCTTGCCCCTGGTTCCAGTCTGTCCCTCCCTGTACAACAGAACCATCATCACTCCCCGTGCCTTGTCCCCAGTTTCGATTCGATCCGAGATCCTGCTGTCCCCAAATCTTTTCCTGATTCAAACCCTCATCTATCTTCTTTTGTCCCCAGTTCTCATTCTTCACTTGTGCTTCTTCCGGGCCCCAAGGCTGACTATCTCTGCCACCACCGTTGTTCCAATCACTCGGAACTTTCCTCTGACTATCTGCCGGCTCAAATCCCGCATTCTGATTCCTGTTCCAATCCTTTGATTGAGAATCTTCTGGCCCGAAACTTCCCTGATTCCTGTTCCAATCCTTTGATTGAGAATCTTCTGGTCTAAAACTTGCCTGATTATCCTTTGACTGAGAATCTTGTGGTCCGAAACTTCCCTGGTTCTTGTTCCAATCTTTTGATTGAGAATCTTCTGGCCCGAAACTTCCCTGATTCCTATTCCAATCCTTTGATTGAGAATCCTCTGGCCCGAAACTTCCCTGATTCCTGTTCCAATCCTTTGATTGAGAATCTTCTGGTCTGAAATTACCGTTCCGTTTGCCGTAATCTTTAACTTGTGTGTCTGACGATGAGAAACCGGACCTCTGATTTCCGTCCACTTGAGCTGACGAGTCGCTCGGACTCCATTCTTTTGCTTGCGTGTTGTCACTCCATGCTCCTCCTTGTTTACCCCATCTTCCTCCATCTTGCCCACCGACTTGATTGTTCCAGTTGCCACCGTCTTTTGACTGTGAGTCTTCTGGTGACCAGCTTCCGAAGTTGTTCTCTCCACCATTTTGGAGATTCCATCCGTTGCCATCTTGTTGCGACCAAGTGTTTCCTCTCGCGTCGGAAGTAGTCACAAGGAATCCTGTAATGTAAATATTTATCACAAATAATTACTTACGCTGTTCGAAATGACAAATTAAATCAATTTGTATAAATGTTCAAACAGACGGGGGACAAAATATCGCCAACACTTATTGTTAGTGCACCATTTAATGATATTTTTTTTATGTTATATTTACACTTCAAAAAGTAAAAAAAAAAGGAATTAATACACATCATAATTACAGTTTTTGGTATACCATAAATTTATTAAATGTATATTTTTTATGCATATAATAAATTGCTCTAAATAAAAAAATACCATAAATTTTTTTAAAAATTAGCATTTTTTTTTTTTTTTTTTTTTTTGTAATTAATAAAACAAGCTTTTACAAATTAAAAAAAATAATTATAAAAAAAAAAAAATCAAAACTTTTTCAAAAATCAACAAAACAAGTTTCTACAAATAATAATAATAAAAAAAAAAATTCTACAAATTTTTCAAAAATAAAAAAAATTAAAATTTTTACATAGTTTGAAAAAATTAAAACATTTTAAGAAAATTAATATAGTTTTTTTTTTATTTTTTTTTTATTTTTTTAAATTGAAGTAATTAACAAACAAATTTTATGTTATTTCATTGTTGGTGTGCTTCTACACCCCTACAAATTCTGTTTACGCGCCTAAAAAAACAGTACAGGCATTGTGAAAGGTTCAAAGTTCAACAAAAACATTGAGTTTCTCATTATTTACGCTTCCCGTTAAAGATAACTTAAATATTATTAAAAGTCTCTCAGGCTCAGTGTGGAAATGTTTTTATTTTGTTGGTGTTTTTACGCTTTTGTTTGAATAGGTACAGTAATTATCAATTTTTTCGAAAACTGTTTTACTTATTCTAAATGCGATGCCTAAAAAGTTAGAGTAAATTACTAGGAACATTAAAAAAAAAAAAAAAAAAAAAAAATCAGCGAAAAATATTGAAAAATTAAAAAGAAGATAGAATTTGAAATTTGATGAATTGTTTTACAAATTTTAAACTTTTGAAAATTTAAAACACTATATGATTTTTTTTTTTTTTTTTTTTTAAATAAAATTTAGTTTTTTTTCATAATAATACTTCTAAAGATGCAAAATTTTAATTTTAAAGGCTTAAATAAAAAAAAAAAGTTTAAAGGTTGCCAAAAGCTCCACCTGGAAAAATATTTTGATACTAAATGAGAGGGGCTCTTATGAAGAGGCTATTTTGGTATTCTATGTGCTGGGGTTTGATGTATTTGACTCGAAAATGCCCCCCTTTTCTCCTGTCGTACCTTAACTTACAATAACTAAAAATGTAGCTCCCCGTTCAAACAATTCCCTTCATTATTACTTGACAAATAGAACTTAAATGTTCTTTTACGATGAATAAATAGGGTATGATTTATCTCCAGACCGATAAACTACACGAGCCGTGCCGAGTTCTGCTTTCCAAAGCAAGTTTCCTTTTACCGTCTCTCAGAGTACAGCTCTAATGAACTTCTAAATAAGTATTCTCTCTACGCGATCTCTAATGCGCAACTAGTGTTGGAAAAGAATGAGATAATTTGAGTTAGTTTTGTACTACTCACCGAAGAAGAGGAGAACAGCAGCTTCGAAGTCCATTTCCCTTCTTTATCTGAAACAGAAACGAAGATCAGTCGGGATCGTATTGCACTAAAGTAAGTACCATCGATTAATCATCTCGTCGCTCTTTTAACGTAAAGGTGCTGAAGCAACAATTTCGTACTCTGCTCTGACGTCTACTTCTTTTTGTTGAGAGCTATAATATCAAGTCCTTAGTTATTTCTAAACGGTGTTTTGTTATATTTTTTTTATTGCAATCCATTTCGAAGAAAACTTACAATTCATAATTCATATACCGATTTCAAGACCTCTTCTTCTGAGATTGAATAGTTGATTCACAATGGAGACAGTTCCTCACATTTTTTAAAATCGAGTGAAATTAGTTTTTATTTAAGAATTTCTTTCTGATTCCAAATATTAAAAAAAAAAAAAAGTTCTTTAAACAAGTTTTTCTAGTTTTAAGAAGAGAAAATGCAGGAAAACCTAGTCCGATCGCAGCCCGATTAAAACGTTACATTTTAGCTGTGACGTCAAAACTTCCTTCCGTTTCTATGGTTATCGTGAGGTCTCTGCCAAATAGTTGGTGTGAGTTTTTTAGACAATTGCAATATCCTGTGCCGGTAAGCGCGATTTGCGAGAAACTTGCAAAACCGGTTTCCGCTGCTGCGTTTCAAGCCAAGTTCGGAACAAGTGACGTCACATTAGCTTAGAGCCGAATGAGTCATTTTTTCCGCTAAAATAAACCAGCGAACTTAGGTGGCAAAAAAAAAAAAAAAAAAAAAAAAAAAACGCAATGAGCAGATATTGTAATGTTAATTGCTTTTTCGAAACATTTAGAATTGAATTTTAAAAAATAGTGCGTGAATTGTCAATTGCACAGTCCTCTTAGTCATCGTATTACTGCTCAGCTTTTAGAATTGAATTGATAGCTATAGATCTCGGAATCGAGGTTATTCTCTCCGAGAAAGATTATGACGAATTATGGATCCTGTACGATTGCTGCAGCTCTCTTCACCATCTTTATAATTGGATATTGATAGGGGACAAGACCAGTCAATCTATTCCGCTCAAGGTAAAACAGATTTCGTTAAATCCTGATGTCCACTTTCAGTTGATCCCTTCTCATGTGGACATTCATGTTAATGAATTGGGGGGGAGGGAGGAAACTTGGTAAAAGGAGGGTTGGAGTCACTTCCCCCTTCTTCTTCCGCCTTGACTTTTCTGGATTTATACTCACGAGAAAAGTCTAAGCAACGACAACACAATTGCACATTGAATAATTTGTTGAAAAATTGAAGGTAAGAGAGAGATTTAAAAAGTAATGTGGAAAATGGAACTAGTCAAGTCCCCACGGCAATAGACAATACGAGGGAGCTATGATGCTATTTTGATTGAACAGTTTTGAGTTTTCGCTAAAAGCGATAAAACATTCCAAATGTAGAATATACCAATATATATGTGAAGCGCTAAAAACGAGGTTTGACAATTCCCGCATTTTTTTTTAAGAAACGAGTGAAATTAGTTTATATTTATAAAGAATTTCTTTCTGATTCAATATATTCAAACAAAAGTTCTTTAAAAAAATGAATTATTTAAATATTAAGAAAATAAAAGGTCCCAAAATCGATCTAAAACCAGTCCGATCAAAGCACTCAACTATAGCTGTGACATCAAAACTTCCTTCCATTTCTATGGTTATCGTGAGGTTTCTGCCAAATAGTTGGCGTTGGTTTGGTAGGCAGTTGCCATATCCCGTACAGGTTGGCGCAATTTGAGAGAAACTTGCAAAACTGGTTTCCGCTGCTGCGTTTTAAGCTAAATTGTTTGAAATCAAGTGACGTCACATTCAATTTGAGCCGAATGAAACGTTTTCTCGTCGAAGTCTAACAGGGGGAACTATGATTGCAAAATGAAAAAAAAGAAAAGAAATAGCGTATTGAGCAGAAACTGTTGTGTTTATGGCTGTTTTGAAACATTTAGAATTGAATAATAAAAAAAGCACGCGGGAATCGCCTGTCTATCAGGAGAATCATCAGATAGTCTGTAGCTATAGAAACACGGCTCGTTGATTTGGAATTTTGATGTGGGGAAGGAGCACAATCCGAAACGTTGGATGCTGATATTGACCAATCTCACCCAATGCTTAGTTAAGAAACTGGAACTTTTGAAATATTGATGCACAGATTTAAAAATGAAATATTTGAGTTGAAATATTTAATTAAAATTAAAAATGTCAACAAATACATCACAAAACAAATTTTTGCCCTCCGATCTTCCTTGATTATCCAATTGATCACAAAATGTTTTAATAATTATATATTGCATTAGCTAAATATTCGTGTTTTGCTACAGAATTTTACAATGGTCAAATCAAAAGACATTTATTTATTCTACATTTTGGACGTTGGATCCTGTTTCGACCCCTGAAAATTGGTTTATCAAAATCAGAATATCGTATTTTATCTATGCTTGCTTTTATAGACATTTGTACCAACTTTTATAATTGTGACTATATTAGAAGTGGTGCATTGGTATATTCCTCGTATGGAAAGTTTCGATCTCTTTTTGACTCTTTAAATTTAGTTAATTGAGATCAGATTAGCTTATTTATCTATGCATTCCCTTTGTTCTTATTTTTAGATACTATATTGGAAGTGGGACGTTTATACCACCCGTTTCGAACGTTTAGACCCTTTTCGACCCTTGAAACAGTTAACCAAGATTGGAATAGCTTACCTTATTATTGACATTTGTATCATATTGTTGAAATGTGATTTCTTTGAAAGTGGGACACTGCGCTATTCCAAGTTTCGACCCTTTAAAATTAGTTTGATCGACATCGGAATAATTGATTTTTTCCATACTTGCCTTTGTTAACATTTGTACCAAATTTCGGAGTTGTTATTACATTGGAAGGTTTCTCAATTGGAGCGTTTTGAACCCTTAAAGTAGTATATAGGAATAGTTTACTTTTTCTATGTTAGTCCTTAGTAACAAATTTCGGAGTTGTGACTATATTGGAAGTGGGGCGTTAGGATACTTCTCGTTTGAAACGTTTTGACATTTTAAAATAGATTGATCGACATCAGAATGATTAACTTTTTCTACGCTCGTCCATTTTGACATTTGTACCAAATATTATCGTTGCTACATTGGAAAGTGAAACATTTGAATAACCCTCGTCTGGAAAGTTGAACCCCTCTTGTCGGTTAATCGAGATCGAAAACCACTTAAAATTGGTTAATGCTGATCGGAAGAGCTTACTTTTTCTATATTTGTCCTTGTTGACATTTCCACCAATTTTCAGAGTTGTGACCATGTGGGAAATGGGAGAATTATAGTGATGAGTGAGTGAGGGCTTTGCCCTCAATATATAAAGATTATTGCTTGAAAGCAATACGTATCGACGTTAAAAGCGACTGTTAAATTTTTCCCAAAAAGGCCCTCTATACAGTCATCTTAAATCTTGTTATCATTTTTAAAATTCATCGGGGAATTTTGAATTCTATATTTTACCACAGATTTTTCAACAACTTTTTTTTACTATTAATTTGGTATTTGTTTGGTGCTTAATTTTGCAGTTTCCAAGCGTATTTCAACAAATTATTTATCAACCCATTAACGACGATTGTTAAGAAAATTTGTCAATCGACATTTTAGTTTCTATATTTGCTAATAAATTGCGATTGTGGTTCCACTTAGTTTTTTTTTTTTTTTTTTTTTTTTTTTTTTTTTAATTCATAAAAATAATTATCTAAAAAATTTGAAAAATGCAAAATATACTTTTTATAATAACGTGCAAAAAATGAAACTTTATTTAATCATTTTGTATCAGAAATCGTGGAGAAAATAGCACTTCACTGCCAGCTGTGCGGGAAAGTAACTTTCTCGCACGCCTCGTGCTCGAATATAATAAAGTCATGGTATTGATGAAATGACACATTTTCAAAAGAAATTAATTGACTGGAGTTGCCAATATTAATAAATATATGTATTAAAAATGTTTTTTTTTTTCGCGTGCGAGATTATAAAAATTATTGTATACAACACACGCGAGAAAAAACTTTTTCAAACACGGTAAATTATTTGATTCGTGCTAATGCCTTCGTCAAAAAAGTATTTTACCTCGTTTCAAAAAGTATTACTTTCCCACTAGTTGCATAAATAATTATTAAATAATTTAAATAAACAAAGCATGGGATAAAAAGTCATTACTTAAACTACTTCAAAGTCATCTTTAATGGATTAAAGTTTAAAACTGTCATGGAAAAATTACTGAATTTGTAAAAACAAATAATTGTTCAAGCTTCAGTTTTTTTTTTTTTTTTTTTTTTTCTATTTTGGAAGTATTAACATCTATTTTGTGACTCATATTAATTTTTTGTTTTGTTTCTTTAAGCTTGTGCAAACGTATTTGTATCGAACTAAATTTAATCTAAATTTCAAAGGGGATCCAAATTCGAACAACAGTTAAAAATGATTTTCTCAAACGTTGATAGGAAATCTAAAGTAAAATTTTTTTTTTTTTTAAATGTTAAAATTAATATTTAATTAAATGTTAACAATCAAAAGCTTTTGGGCTAAATTCTGCTTTTCGTGGTAGAAAATGTTGCTCTGCATGATTTCTATTATTGTCAACAAACTGTTAGTTCCGTAACAAAAAGAGCCTAGAAGTGAATAGCTACGAAAATGATCACGCAATGAAATAAATGAAAATTAAATTGGACAAAACCAGGTGGAGCCACTGCATATGCATTGACGTAAGGATTTCAAAAAATATACTAGACACTATTTTCGAGTTTTTAATTTATGTCATTACATTAAGTCATAATTTTTGTACCTACTCACCAAATGTCAAGGTGGTTATTGAAAGTGATTTGTAAATGGACTGGGTTAGAAGACTGTATCATAGCTAGGGAAGGGAATGATTCTTACTATACTAAACTCCAACTTAACTTGACATCACTAGACGATAGATCTTCACCGTGCTCATAGGCAATTAATCCATTTTAGAGGAGTGAAGACATAATTCTCGCCAAACCTTATAGCCTTTTGTTCTCTACAGGGTTGTGGTTTTGGCGAGCATTATGCTTTCACGCCGCCAAAATGCATAAATTGCCTATGAATACGGTGACGATCTACCATCTAGTGATGTCAAGTTAAGTTGATGTTTAGTAAGATATAGTCCCGGTCAAATAACAACTTAGTTTTGCATTGAACTTAATTATATGTTGATAACAAAAAGAAAATAAGCGCTTTACAGTTTACATTTTACCTAATATTTTGCTTTTCTAACCCCGGATGCTATTAGAGTTAATAACGAATCTGCCACACATCGTTCCAATCAGCCAATCAGGGCGTAATAAAGCCGGTTCACACATCGTTGTAGCGTATTCAATGAGCTCAAGTAAGCTTGTCCCAAAATATGTGGAAAGAAGGGGGCAGGAAATGTTGAAGTTCTACAACTTAAATCTTTTTAATGTTGTCAATTAATAAGCTATAACCCGTTTTCAGAACGTATGGTATGCCTTTGATAATAGAGCATAGAAATATTTTTATTCAAGAATCGACTAGTATTTCAGGTTATATGTTTACCAATGCCAACTCATTAGTTTTGGTTGAAGTCTAGCATATATATATATATATATATATATATGTCTGTGTACGTATAAAATTTTATAAGTTGATGAAAATACGGATTTCATACGCTGTTTTACCTTTTCAAACTAAGCATTAAGTTATGTTATGAAAAAATTAATTTTTAAAAACAAAACATTCAAAATTCGTTTCACTGTAAATTAATGTAGAATGTTTTTCAATTTATCTTTGTGTTACACAAAAAAATGTCATACTACGAAAATGTATTTCTTCTGTTAAATAAAGTAATGGTACTAAATTGAAGACTCGTAATTATAATTCATAAGAAAACGGAATTTTAAATATAAATTAACAATCAATTTATTTCTTACATGCAATTCCTCTTCATAGTTCCCTCAGCCAAAATAGTTATATGAAGAGAAAACCTAACCTCAATGGTCTAAATGATAAATTTTACATGTGTATGTGATAATGTTCATACATATGTATGTAATCATGAAGGCAAACTTAAGGGTTGCTAATTTCATTTTTTACTGTAAGGCCACTGAAATGGATAAATCCTGATTAATGACAAGCTTGGTCAAATATAAGAAGGCTTAACTTCGATTTTGTGTGTGGCTGTTTATGTCGATGGCGGGCATATCTGCGGAGACCCAATTAACTCCATTCCAGTCATCCCAATTTTAGCAACAGGAAAAAATTTCAACAATAATCGTTTGAATAAGTTTTATTAGTATTCCAAAATGATTTTAGAAATGTGTGTAAAAGCGAACCTTTAGTGACAGTGACAGCCTCCAAAACTTGATAAAATGCGTTGTCATTGTCATCGGATCTAGCCGCCATGTTTCAACATGATCAGATGACGGCAAAGGAGTTAATTAGGCTTCCGCAGATTTTCCCGGCAGCCACACACAAACAAACATAATCGATCTTAACACAAAGGATTTAAACTTAAATTAATCTTGCATAAAAGTAAACAACTCGAAATGACAAAAGCCGTAACCAAATATTATAACCCATAAAAACAAAGTTTTTAATATAAATCCTTTATACAGGGGTCGCAGACGTCCTATATGTCCTATAAATCCTATATTTTTTTTTAAATTGGCAAAAACGTCCTATATTGTCCTATATTTTACTATTGTCCTATATATCCTATATTTCTACATTGATTCAACCTATATTTTCTCCGAATTCGTAATAACGGCGCCGTTCGTTGCCATTTTTTATATTTCGGATTCTTTGCCGTGAAGGTGAAGAAAACCTGACAAAAGCGATGTTTGTAACGGCGGCGTCTTATCTCTTGTGACGTCACTTGCTGCGTAGACTACAACTCAACTCTACTGGACCGGCGAGAGTTGTAAACATGTGAACTTTTCCATAATACGCGATCTTGAATTTCTGATCTGCTTTCTACTCCAACGTAGTAAATTAATTGGTCATAATACTGAGAGAGATGCAGCAACAAAACTCTGTCTCGGGAAAGAACAAGAAAATTTCGAGTGCTCAGTCAATAATTGATGAAGGAAGCAAAAGGGTTAAGATTTACTGTGCAGTGTCGGATGGCGATTTTTGTTATTCCGATTCCGGTACAGATTCTGCGCCACGAATTGTTTACATTAAACCGTGCCAAATTATGGCAACCATAGGCAGTTCTCTTGCTCTTAAATAAATGGTGGGGCTGCCATTTTTTGGCCCAAATCACCTTAGCGCTGAATTCGTACCGGATTCGGAATTTTAACTACGATTTTTCATAATAGTCGGCAAAATTGAAAATGACGTCAATGTGTTGTGTTGTCAAATCCAAACGGTCGCTAGGGTTTGGGGAAACCAAGTCCCGGTTCGCCACAATCGGTGCTAAATCTCTCACTTTTCGCCGCTAATCCATCTGACACTGAACAGCAAATCTAAACCAACAAAAGACTGCAAACAGGGATAAAAAGAAAATACTGAAAGAAATTGGAGCAGTTCAAGCAGTTATAGATGCTGGAAGCAAAAGACTCAAGATTGCAAATAATGTAATTAATAAAACTTGATTTAAGGATGGAATATTGAGGCAATAACGGATGATATATTCAGGATCAGACGATTTCTTTTTTTTTAATGGTGGTTTTCCATTCTCTTAAATTCAATATAACGAGTATATAAATGTATAACAAATTAATTTTTAAGTTCAGTAGCAACTGTGTGCAGTTATTTGATGCTTTATATTGTCCTATATTTTTTTCAAAAAAATCCTATATATTCTTATTTTGTCACTTTGACCCCTGTTTATATGCAGTGCCAATTTTTATATTCACTAACACAGCACCGATTCTGTGCTTGAAGTTTGCATTTAATTTTCAATGCTAAAAACATTTCTATCAACAAAATCGGAGGCAAACTACATTTCAAAATTTATTTAATAAAAATGAACGTGAATTTATGCACTCTCATTCAAATATCTTTTGTTTATTATGGTCAAAACAATTTTGTTATTTATTTATTAAAAAAAATTTGGCAACAGGAATGGCCGATTAAATGCCATTTTAGCGTGATTGTACGATAGCAAGATGGTTTATTAGTATTCCATAAAAGCGACCTTTGTAGTGACAGTAACAACCGCCAAAGTTTGATAGAATGCATTGTCATCGACATCGAATCTATCTGCCAAGTTTCAGCCCGATTGGATGATGGCAAAGGGGGATAATTAGGCCTCCCCAGATTTGCCCGCCATCGACAAAACATACAAAATCGAAGTCAATATAAAAGATTTAAAAAAGAAAACAAGTGGCTTACCTCGGTGAAGAAAATGTGGTGTCAGTGCATATCCCGAGTGGTCAAGTGGCGTGCGAAGATGTGTTGGGAGAAGAAACTTTCTTCCTCCTTTATACGCCTTCCTGGATGTGGGATCGGGGTCAAGCGGTCACTTCTTCCACACCTCGCCGACAGGAGTTTCAGCGCATCCCCCGCCACTATCAAGATATTGTTGGTGATGGTCACTGGCGACCAAAGGCCGCTTTTACATGACAAAGAATCTGGTAGTAACTTCTTACTAATACGATATAATTTGGGATTTTTGAGATAAAAGTGTCGAACAGATAAACCTTTTTTTTTTTTTTTGTTTTTTGTTTTTTTGGCGCTACTTTTAAATCTTTTATATTAACTTCGCTTTTGTCGATGGGGAGGTCTAATTAAACCTCTTACCGTGATCCAATTGGTCCGAAACTTGGCAGATAAGTTCGATGTCGATGACAACGCATTCTATCAAATTTTAGGGTTGTTACTGCCATTAAAAGGTTGCATTTACGGAATACTAATAAAATCGCGTTAAAATATCATCTGAACCGATCATTGTTGAAATCTTTCCTGTTGCCAAATTTTTTTTAGTAAATAAATAAATAAATAAATAGTAACATTACTTTTACCAAAATAATTAAATGATATTTGGATGCCAGAGCATAAATTCACGATAATTTTTAATAAAACATTTTTGAAACGTAGTTTGCCGCACATTTTCTGGTAGAAAAGATTTTGATATCGGCGCTGTGTTAATGAATATTAAAATTGATAATGCAGATACAGGATTTTTTAAAAACTCTGTTTTTATGGGTTATATTATTTTTTGTGTTATGCCAAAGAATACTTCAAGAAAGCAATGCAAAATTTACTAATTAATTAATGCTCTGTTTTCAAGGTGTCATTTTAAATGAATTTATAAAACAATTATTACATTCCAATTTATATCATTTACCATTACAATTACCATTAACAATTACAGTTTTAAAGTAATTTGCAAAACACTTAAAAATTCATTTATAAAACAATTTACAAATTTATTTAAAGGAAATCAAGGAAGAAATATTTCCAAGATGGCTGACACCATAAATAACGCCAAATAACGTAAACACATGAACTCGCGTTGTGTGTTGTGGTTATTAGCCCAGTAAAAAATTAGATAACACGAATTTATAGTAAATAATATAACCTATAAAAAAAAGAGTTTTCAAAAAATCCTTTATATGTATTATCAATTTTTATATTCATTAACACAGCCGCCGATATCAAATAAATTTCTAGCAGAGACAACAGGAAAGAGTTTCAATAGTGGTCGAATTTTAGTGCGATTGGATGACGGAAAGTTGGTTTATTAGTATTCCATAAAATAACCTTTTAGTGACAGTGGCAGCCCCAAAATTGGATAGAATGCATTGTCATCGACATGAAACCTATCTGCCAAGTCTCAGCCGGATTGGATGACGGCAAGGGAGTTAATTCGGCCATCGCAGATTCCTCTCCCATCGACAAAAAAACAAACATACAAAAGCGAAGTTAATATAATGGATTTACAAACATTTCCAATCGATTCAAAAGCAGATAATAGGAATCAAAATTGACCTTTTTCTTTATAAAAAATACGATGGCAGAAATTACAATTCATTGTTCTCACAAGACAGGCGCCCTTTGTATAACCTTGTGATTTTTTTTTTTTAATTTTAAACCCCTGAAACTCCCCTCAGTCACGAGCGATCACTTTGTTTAGAGTTTCAAAGTAAATTGTGAATGTTTCGAGATAGGTTTCGTGCATGTTGAAGTAGCTTATCTGTAACTAACTATACATGAAGAGTTGGCTTTTACAAATAAGCATGAAAATTTTAGAAAAATTGGTCGAATATACTCATTGTTGTATTTTGACAAACAACCTGATGATATTTGGCTACTCATGTACTATCTCATCTACCGTTGTTGAACTATTTGTTCAACAAAATGTGCCAATGTTGAGTTCTTTTCTGGTTGCCAACATTTTTCATAAATTTGAATAAATAAAAAACTGACTTTGCAGTGTTACATTTTTTTAAAATTTTTTTTTACAACTTCAATATAACAAAAAATCCTCAGAACAAATCACTAAAAAAATTATTTATATGCATTGCCAATAATGTGCATTTGCAACTTATTTTGAGCTCTGATCGAGTTCATATTGTTTCACCACTACAAAGGAAACCATCGACTCTGTACTATTAACTTCTCTTTTTCAAACCCAAAAATTTACATAACGCACTGTCATCGATAATGAGTCTACAGGCCAGGTTTCAGCTCGATTGGATGATGGCAACTGCGTTAATTAGTCCTCCGAAGTTACTGACCGAATTACTTGAAGAATTTAAATTTATATTCCAAGAAAACATTAGTAGCGATGAATAAACCCCCGCTTTGCTTGAAAACAAGCGCAATCAGCTTTAATTTCTAATATCATCCTGTTTCAACAGTGTGGGAATTTCAAACACTTCTTCTCTTAAAAGTGGTTTTAAGAAATCCTCAACGAGTTATTTCCTCCTCAGATGATCCGATCTAAAAACTAATCTTCCAAATTGATTCGTTGTTCCGAGATGAGCCAGTTATCGGTGGAAAACCAGAGCTCTTCATTTAATTAGATCTCATTGTTGATTGTTGCGCGGAGAGGAAGAGCGGAGCTTCCTTTGTTGTTGGACTCCGAATGTGGGCGTCGCAATCATTCAATCAATTGACATCAGTTACGGACAAAGTGAGTCCCGGGTCAACGGGAAGGCGTGCTTTTTTTTCTCTTCATCTTCACACCAGTAAGAGATTGGTAATCAACATCTAACAGTATGGGTTCCACGACTTAGTTTTTCCTCCATTTTCCGTTGTCTGCAATTTGTTTAAGATATACATATACAATTGAGATGATTTTCTTTAATTTTTAGGTTATAATTTCAAACTTTTTGGCAGTATATCAGAATTAAAAAGGATGCATTTTTGTATAAAAACTTTTTTCCCCGTCAATTTTTTAATCAGCTAATTGCAATTAAAGTGACTATTTAGGATATTATTAAAACATACATAAATAAACTTGAAGTTAACTTAGAGGTATTTTTTTTTATTGCAAATAAGATATATTATATTGACGCATGGTCCTATGGAGAATTTTGAATTTGGCTTCAATATTTTTTTAATTATAAGTTTTTAAATAAATTTTTTTAAAAAATACATAGTTTTTAACAAAAAATTAAAATAAAAGTATACATAAAAAATTCGTTTAAAACAATATATATTAGATGCTCCATAGAAAACACATTCAAAACTATTGTCTACAAAACAAAATAAAAATTTTGTAAATCCGACCATTTATTATGAAGTTATGACCGTTGGCGTAAAATCATATAACACCAAAATGTCATTCTTCAGAAAACGCGTTTAAAGTTTACTACACTAATGATATATAACGTGATATAAACGTGATAACACGTGATATAAAATAGGTTCCCAAAACCTACTGTAATTTAAAAAGTAATTTGTGGCTCAGAAAGAAAGTGGTATAATTTTAATGGTAATGAATTCGGGAATATTTAAGGAAAAAAAAAAAAAAAAAAAAAAAAAAAAAACAGACTTGAGTCAAATTTCTCGATTCCTAATGTATATGTATACCTTAAGAGAAAGTCTTATACCTCGGGATAACATTACTTGAGCAGCTGTAGTATGGATCCTTCAGCGAAAAGATATAGTCTCTGACAAATCACAACTTTTGGAGTAATATTGATAACCTTTATCACATAGTTTTGTATTAAACTGAAATATATGTTGATAACAAAATGAAAATAAGCGCTTTTTAGTTTAAATCTTAGCTATTATTTTACTTTTTTAACCACAGATACTACAAGAGTTTTAACGAATCGATCACACATCGTTCCAATCAGCCAATCAGAGCGTAGTAAAACCGGTTCACACATCGTTGTAGCGTATTCAATGAGCTCAATAAGCTTGCCCCAATGTATAGTAAGGATCCTTCCCTATACCAGTTCATTACGAAACTACTGTCTAAAACCTTGAAATTTGGTGAGTTAGGTACGAAAAAGACCACTTAATGAAATAACATAAGTTGTTTTAATTTAATGCTTATATATTAGAAATAAAAATTGAAATAGCTAATATTTATAAAATATATATTAGACGCTATTTTGGATTTTTCAATTTATGTCATTTCATTCAATGATCGTACCTACTCACCAAATGTCAAGGTGGTTACAGAAAGTAGTTTCTAAATGCACTGGACTGGATGACAGTAACATAGCGAGTATAGGGAATGATCCTTACCAGGACTTCCTCTTAATCCTCCAGATCTTTCGAATTTGTTTGCGTGTGGCGGTCGCAATCTTCGGAGAGCTAATTAACCCAATTGTCGCCATCCCATCGAGTTCAAAATTAACAGATGGTCTCGTTGTCGATACCAACGTATTCCATCAAGTGTTGGCGGCTGTCACTAAATGGCCGCTTTTACAGACGTTTCGATTGTGTCGGAAGGGACTAACTTAATTTACCCACTTGCTGCAATTTCAATCGAGATGAAATTTGGCAGACTGGCTCGCTGTAGGTGACAATGTATTCAATCATGTTTTGGAGGCAAATAAAATGTCAATAGAGAGTTGTTTGGAGTTATAGTATATTTTCGTTGCAGAGATGTTAAAACTCGATCAGAGCTCAATGTGCTCATAAAAATTTGCAATGCATATAAAGGATTTAAATTAAAAGCTTTGTTATTTATGGGTTTTATTATTAATCTTCAATATTTCGGTTTTGTTTGTGTGTGTGGCTGGAAAAATCTTCGAAGGGCTTATTACCCAGAGATCCAATCGAGATTAAACTTGTCAATAGAACCGTTGTCGATCACAGTGCATTCTATCAAGTGTTGGAGGCCGCTTTTACAGACATTTCTGTTGCCACATCGGAGGACTAATTTACCGACTTTCTGTCTTCCAATTGAGTTGAAACTTAGCAGAAGATTCGTTGTCGACAACAAAGCATTCTAAAAAGTTTTGGGGAAGCAAAAAAGCGTGTCCATAAATCGATGGTTTTCTTCGTAGTGTTCTGACGTTACGAAAAGTCGATCTAATCTGAAAATCACTTAAATAAATTGCAATTGTACTTAAAGTTGACAATGGATATAAGGGATTCATATCGACTCTTTTTTTTAATGGGTATATTTTTATCAATTTCGATTTGTGTTCATTTTTGTTTTTAGGAGGAAGTCCGAAGAAAGATTATTTCCTATATTCCCTATGTTTCAATCTTCTAGCCCAGTGCATTTAGAAACTACTTTCTATAAAACATTGACATTTGGAGAATAGATACGAAAAGGATCACTTAATGAAATGACGTAAATTGTTTTCATTTAATGTCCATCTATTATAAATGAAAATTAAAAAAGCAAAAGAATATTTTAGGTTTGCGCCACTGCGTGTGCATTGGCGAAAATATATCCTTTATAAGATAAAATATATTAGACTTTATTTTCGAGGTTTTTTTATTTAAGTCATTTCATTAATTGATAATTTTCGTACCAAACGTCAAGAAAGTACTTTCTAAATGAACTGAGCTAGAAGATTGTAACACAGAGTGTATAGGCAATGATCCTTTACCTCTTCACTTTTAACTTTCTTCCTCTTTGACTTTTGATGTATGGAGGGCTAATTATCCATTAATTGCCATTGCCAGAGTGTATAGTAAATGATCTTTTACCTCTTAAATTTTAACTTTTAACCTTCTTCCTCTTAACTTTTGATGTATGGAGGGCTAATTATCCATTAGCTGCCATTCAGTCGAGTTAAAGACAGATCGACTCATTATCAATGGAAATGCATTCTATCAAGTGTTAGGGATAATAAAACAAAAAATTAAAAAAAAGGTCAGCCTATTTTAAGAAATCAATGGGTTTTTTCGCAGTGGTCAGTCACTATGAAAACTCAATCAAGATCACTTTAAATAAGTTTAAATTGCATATTATGCATTAAATTGTTATTTTTGCAACTAGTTGGGAAAGTAATATTTTTTTCAACCGAGAAAAAATTCCTATTTGTCGACTACGACAGTACGAGTCAAATTCGAGTGAAAAAGTGATTTCCCGCGTATTGCGTACAATATTTTTAGAATCACGTGCAAAAAAAAAATATCGTTAATACATGTACAAACTAATGTTGGCAACTGCAGTCAGTAAATTTCTTCTAAAAAATTTCATTTCTGTATCAAAACTGTATAAAATTTAAGCACGCGGCGAGCGGGAAAGTGTAACTTTCGATGCGATTTTTGATTAAAAATGATTAAATTAAGTTTAGTTTTTTGCAGGTTGTTATAAAAATAAGTTTAAATTGCGCATTATGCATTAAAACATCTCAATGGTTAATGTTATGTTTTGAAAGCGCAAAATAGTATTTTAAAAAAAAAAACTTTTTAGTAAAATTGACATACTTATGTTTTTCTCTCGAGCATTTGGCATGGGTGTGCGACATGTGTTCGAAAAAGGGGTGTCAAACGACCCACTTGACATCCCTTCACAGCTTAAGATAATCTCCCCCGCCCCGAACAATAGAACCGACTTATGCCAAATGATTTTCTTCTAACCACCCACTTAAACCGTCTGACGAAATTGCTCTGATCCCTGGCAAGAAGTCAATGGACAATCGCAATTAATACGGCTTTTCGATATATTGTTTTGCGCAATCTCGTTTGTGTTGTCTCGAAGCAAAAAGACTCTTTAGCCGATCGGTACTTATGTCGGTTGAGTTGAAAGTGTCGTAAGTGAATGGATGATTTGATTGGTCACAACTGACCTAAAATAAAACGAATATAACGTCAAACAAATAGGGTGCTTGTCCATTATGTAACAAAAATGTTTTGAGGAACAACGCTTTTCGCAACTTTGGTTTGGTTTTGGATGTTCCGACTGCCTATTTCTGCCACTTATAAAGTGCTTAACTCAGCCAAATACGTCACGTAATTTTGAGCATCTAGAAGAGTACGAGATCGAATTTTTCTAGTGTAAACCCCTCTCTCCGACCCCACCACACTCCATTGAGGCCATGACAGATTTAATGTCCACACCGATCTTTTTACTTTCATTTACCCATATGTATACGTAAGTAATGAAAGTATAACATTTCGGTAGGGGAAAAAAAAAAATCGATTTGTTTTCTTCATTTCTCCACGGTTTGGAACATCCTGATTTCCAAAAAGTGACCTAGAAAATAAGTCTGTCTGTGTATGTGTATGTGGTCAGCATAACTCCCGGACAAAATGACCAACGATGTTGAAATTTGGTGTGAGGGTTGGTAATGGCACAAGGACCTACCATTAAGGTTTTCCAAAAAATCGCTCATAAGGGAGCTGCCATTAAAAATAATCATGTTTTTCAATAATTGCTAAAAAAAAGCTTTAACGATTTTGCTCAAATGCCTCTTAAGGTGTTCTAAACAAACCCACCTTCGAAATTCCCGTAACAATGGTTTAATGGCGTAAAAAGTTGAAAAACGAATGCCTTCAACACAGAGTTCTCTTTCCTTGAGCACAGCTCATCAATTATCGTTTTTTCACCTCTCCGTTTCACTTGTAAAAAAGGATTATATAAGACCCATCAAAATAAATATCGCCAAAATCCCCATATTAGCGAAGGCTTTTTTTTAAAAAATTTTTTTTTTAAAGGCGCATATAAGAAATATCACGCACAAGAAAGGACGATGTAAAGCCTATCGAATAAAATATCCAATCGTGCCATTTTGGCGTGCTTTTTTTTTTTTTTTTTTTTTGTCGTCCATGTAAAATTTTTTGCAATAAGTGTCTCCAAACTGGTCATTTTTATTGAAATCAGTGATATTATGGAAATGGTGAGTAACACATGTCAAATTTGAATGCAATGACCAATATTATTGTGTAATTGAAAGTTGTGCGATGTTTCACACCCTTAGTTTTTTCCCCCTCTTTTTTTTCTTTTTCTTCTTGACCGAATGCTCTACCTTCATTACCCTATGTAAGCATATGGGTAATTGAAAGTAAAAATTTAGACTTGATCAATGCCATTGATATGGTTAATATCAAAAAATCAATTTTAAGCAAATCATAAGAGAAGGCAGAAAGTAGATTTTGACCAATTTATGAAGAAATTGAAATGAACGCCCTAGCTTTAAATATTGATGAGAGTATCCCGAGAACTGGAATACAATGTCACAGGGGAAATATTCCTCATCATTCAACTGAAGAATATTATAGACGAGCTATCTTCATTCCGTACTTAGAGGACATTCTTTCATCTTTAGAAGATATATTTTTACCCAATGAAGAAACTTTAAAAGGCATTCCCCTTACCAAAAAAAAAAAAAAATCTCACAAGGCCAAACATGAAAAATTATATCCGTTTTCATATAAGGATCCATATCAGAAATTGGTCCGTTTGCGAATATGATTCATATATGGAATACATATATGGTCAGATACACAATTATTTAAGAAAATAGATATGGTCTTATATGCATCCATATACGGTCGTATATGCATCTATTTATGGTCAGATACGTATCTTTATATGGTCACTGGTCAGATATGCATCTGTATAAAGAAAGCTGATATCAATGAACAGAAACAGTGCAGAATTTCTTGTCATAGAAAATCTGGTAAAATTTTATGAAAGGAATATGAAATTTTTTCAAGACGTTATCAAAGCAGAATGGGAGGTCATTAATTCTACTCCCATTAATGCTTTTGCCGAATGTTCTGTCGATGTATTTCCAAATACACTTCAAGTACTAAAAATTCTGTGGATTCTGCCAGTTTCAATCGCAACTGCTGAAAGAAGCTTCTCAACTTGTAATTTATTTTATCTTATTTAATTTATTAACAGCGATAATACAGGTTAGAAAAAGGTTGCAACACCTAAAGCAATCGAGAAGTTTCGAGATGTTTCTTTTTCGACGAATTGGCTGGAAATTTCGGGAATGTTCTCACGCGCCTGGTATAAATAAGACTGGAGATCGGGAAAGTTTTCAGATTGACTTAGGATTTCAATGAAAGCTGAACGCTTTGTTTACCTATTGGAGTGAGCTTGTATTATCACTGTATTCGGAGTTGCTTTTATTGGATTTCGTGTTGAAGTCTGATAGTAATTGTACTGTTCGTCAAATAGCTTTTGTGATATCTTGAAGAGAAAATAAATAGTGTTTATCTAGTAAAAACTGCACCATCATTGCCTCTGTGAAAAATTCTTAACAATATTTAAGAAATTCTTTGAGCGAAACAAGGTGGGTATTTTTGGTCCTTTCAGAGACTTAAAAATTCATGAAGGCATAGATTTAGATGAAATTAAATATTTAAAAAAAAATCCTAGAAGGTTTAACTTAATATTGCAAACAAGTAATTGGTAAGTTGAGTATCATTTAAAAAAAAAAAAAAATATTAATAATAACGTAATTCTTTGCTTAAGAGTAATTCCTAGTCAGGATGATGTTCCACACTCGTATGTTACAATCTTGTAGCCTACTTCATTAAGAAACTACTTTGTACGTTATTATTTTTTTTCTTTAGAACACTAACAAAATGTCCTTTTTACTCAATGTTTTATATTGGAAAAATACATTTAAAATTTTTTGGAGCGGGGGTAAAATGATAACAGGAAGATCTTCCCTTTTGCCCTTGTGTATTTGGGGTCTATGCATATTGCAAACATTAAGGGGACTTGGTGCCCCTTGTTTTCGCAAAAAATAAAAAAATGTAAATTTTCTATTGTTTGCGTGTTTATAGTCTTTGATACTTTCTCCTTATTTTGGGAAGTTTTTGTGCTGATCCGATAACTGTAATTGAAGAAAAACTATATTTTTATATGGAGAATTTAGCATTGCCGCAATAGCCCCTTTGATTATTTCTAAAGCATTTTTCTCAGTTAGTGATTTTTGAAATTCCCAGCTTACTAAAAATGCTAAAACTTCAGCAAATATGAATGAAATGACCTGAATTTTTTTTGTGTCATTATTAATATCTATTTGACAAAAAAAAGAGGTGGATTTTTTAATAAAATAAAAGCTTTATTTTTTTACAAATTTAAAAGTTGAAAAATACCCGTTTTTTACGCTTTTTTTACCCATAGGTGCAGTAATTATCGTTTTTCTCAAAAACTATTTTACTTATTCTAAATCCGATGCCTTAAAAAGTTAAAGTATATTACTAGAAAATTTTTTTTTAAAAAAAATCAGGAAACAATATTGAAAAATGAAGAAGGAGATAGAATTTGAAATTTTATGAATTTTTTAAAAAAAATTTAAAACACTATATGAACTTTTTTTTTTTTTCAAATAAAATTAAGTTTTTACTTTGTAATACTTCCAAATACGTAAAAACTATAATTTTAAAGGCTTAAATAATAATAAAAAAAAAAAGTTTGAGGGTACCAAGTCCAATTAAGGCCACCAATATTCTGGATGTGGCACCCCTGCTCTAAATCGACTAGTCCCTTTTCTTTCTGGCATCCTTTCCTATTCTCCCGATAGTAAATGAGCAGTACGTGATCTCCTTGCTTACAGCATTGCGAGAACAACATCTGCAATCATCAAAATACATTTCAACATACAAATTCGCCAGGATTCGCACGGATTCACTTAAGCTGAAATCAATCACTTTTTTTTTTAATATAAAAGCTTTAGAAGAAAGCTTTTTTTTTCGTAACATAGAGAGGAGTCTACAAGAAAAGAAGAGATTGTTCAATTTTTTTGCGCGTGCTGTAATTGCTTATTTCATTACATCATCCCATTGTTCAGCCCACACTCGCTTTCATTCACGGGAGAGATCTTAGACAAAAGGAAAAGAAGACTGCGTTCAATCGAAAAAAGAGGAAATAATGCATTTATGAATGAATGATCGTCGTTTTTACCTTGTGTGCAACATTTAAAAAAATGAAAACAGCCAGAATATTGATAAGTTAAACACCATCGAGGAGGTGTGGAACAAAACTCGTAGCTTCTAATTACACCACAAATACTGACTACTGCATTTTAATTTGACATCGGTTGCAGTTATTTATCGTTTTCATTCATTTAAAATAATAGAACACACGTAAAAGTTTTTAATATTGTTATGAATTTTTCCACTGAGGCAATGATGTCAGAGTTTTTAAGGTAAAAACTACTATTTATTCACTTCAGAAAACTCACAAAATTTATTCAAAGGCAACAGTGTAATCACTCTCAAGCTTCAACAAAAACAACTTCGAATACAGCGATTATACAAGCTCACTCCAATAGGTAAACAAAGCGATCAGCTTTCATCGAAGTCCGAAGTCAATCTGAAAACTTTCCCAATCTGTGGTCTTATATATGCATGAGCGTTGAAACATTCTCGAAACATCCAGCCAGCTCGACAAATAAAAGAAACGTCTCGAAATTTCTCGATTGCTTTAAGTGTTGCCACCTTTTTCTAACTTGTATTATCGCTGTTAATAAATAAAATAAGATAAAATAAATTGCAATAGAATTTTAAAATAATACGTCACTATTTACACTATATACAGACAATTTGTGCAACAATATAAATCCTTTATATGCAGTGCCAATTTTTAGATTCATTAACAAAGTACCGTTTCTGTTGACATCGTGCGCTTGGTGTTGGCATCACATTTTTAAAATCAAAAACATCTCTATCGTTAAAATATGCGGTAAACTAATCTCCAAAATTTATTCAGTAAAAATGAACATGAATTTATGCGTTTCCATCCAAATATCTTTAATTTATTCCGATTAAAACAATTTTATCTATATGTTTATATGTCTATCTATCTATCTATTTATCTATCTATCTACAGAGTGGTCACAGAACATGGAAAACCGGGAAATATCAGAGAGCTTTCCGATTCTGGAAAAAATCAGGGAGTTTTTGAAAATTTCCCGAGAATCAGGGAAATTTTCTTTGTTCTGAAGGCCCGTTTCCCCGTTCATCCATATTTTGGCGCCTTTTTCGGGGAAAATTGTGATGGTAATCATTAGAAGTGTAATGTTATGGAATAATTTAAACTTTTCACTGCCGCCAAAACTATTTAAAAAAATTGGCATATTATCCCTTTAGCATACATGTTGTATTCGATCAGGGTGTCCACACATCTGGAAAAGTTGGGGAAATTTGAAAAAAATATTTTTTGCCTAAAAATCAGGGAATTTTTTAGAAATCTATCAGGGAAATCATGGAATTATCAAGGAACTTTTTTTCCTGAATTTTGTGACCACCCTGATATCTATTAAAAAATTTTGGCAACCGAAGAAAGAGTTTCTTCAATGGTCGGTAAAATGCCATTTTAGTGCGACTGGATGACGGCAAGTTACTTTATTAGTTTTCCTTAAAAGAAACCTTTTAGTCACAGTCACATCCCCACAATTTGACAGAATGCAATGTCATCGACATCGAATCTATCTGCCAAGTTTCAGCCCTATTGGATGACCGCAAGGGGGTTGATTAGACCTCCGTCGATTCGCCCTCCATCGACATACACAGTCACCCACAAACACACACACACACAAAATCGAAGTTAATATAAAAGATTTTAAAAAGAAAACAGTCAGAATATTATTACCATGTCTAACAACATCAAGAAGTGTGGAACATTTTATAACTTTCAATTGCACTACAATACTGGTCATCAGGGGTGTACTGGCCTTAGGTCTGTCCGGTGCGATCACCGGGCTGGTCAGTGTCTGTAAAAATAGGCCGTTTCGGTGTAGAAGTTTCAATCTCTTTTTTTTTTTTTTAAGTTTTAAATTTTTTTTTCATTATAATTAGTGGCTCTTCTTACGTTTTTTTTTTTTTTTTAAAGCACATTGCATTCAATCTAATTGCGTTTACATAGCAGTTAATCGATCATTGAAGAAACTCTTTACTGTTGCCAAAAAAATTTTAATAAATAAATAATAAGATTGTTTGAATCAGAATAAATAAAAGACATTTGGATGTGAGTGAATAAATTCGCGTTCATTTTTAGTGAATAAATTTTGCAAAGTTGTTCGCCGAATATTTTTCTGGTTGGTTGGTTGTTTTCAGATTATCTGGCGCCGTCAGCAACACGAGGGCTATAATGCGCCGAAACATTCGTCATTAGACAAGCCAGCATACATTTACAAACACCCATGCCAAACACGGGACTCGAACCCGCAACCTCGCGGTCACATATTTTTATGACAGGGATGTTTAAATATCTAAAAGTGGATGCAAGTGCCAAGTACACGCTGGCAACAGAAACTGCGCTATGGTAATGAATATAAAAATTGGCAATGCAAATAAAGGATTTATATTAAATACTTTGTTTTTAGGGTTTATATTTCATGCTTTATGCTCCCATCTAATTGTTTGTCGCAATTGTCACATTCCCTTTTGAAATCGGGAATTGCTGAGCACAAAATGACTGGGAAATTAAAGAAGCGATGAATGCGTTCCCACATTAATGCGCCATTGCGACAAACACCAACGCAATTTCAACAGGGAGAAATAATTTATACTCTCACAATGGCTGAAGGAAAGAAGAGGAAATTGTCGCACTTAATGTCCTCATGAGTTCGTAACATCAAAACAATCGTCGGCTGGGGAGGAGAATTACATAACCTATAAAAAAGTTTTTAATATCAATCATTTATATGCATTGCCAATTTTTTATATTCATTAACACAGTGTCGAGCCTGTTGTCAGCGTGTGCTTGGTATTGGCATCTAATTTTTAAATACTAAATACATCTCTATCAGCAAAATATGCAGCAAAATATTTTTCAAAATTTATTCATTAAAAATTAATGAATTCATGCACTCACATACAAATATCTTTTATTTATTTTGATTAAAATAACTTTATTGAAACAATTTTGTCAACAAGAAAGAGTTTCTTCAATGATCGGTTGAATACTATTTCAGCGTGATTGGAATTGGATGACGTCAAGTTGGTTTATTAGTATTCCGTAAAAGCAAAACAGAGACAGCCGCCAAAATTTGATGGAATTTATTGTCATCGACTAGATTTTGTTCTAACGATTTTGTTCGAAATCGCTGCGGTAATGCCTCTTATGGTATTCTAAATATCGCCATCTCCGAAATTCCCGTAAAAATGCTTTGATGGCGTAAAAAGTTGAAAAACGAATGCCTTTAAGACAGTGTTCTCTTTCTTTGAACATACCTCATCAAAGATCTATTCATCTTCTTTCCCCAGTTTCACTTACAAGAAAGGATAATATAAGAATTTTCGAAGAGTATATCGCCCAAATTATAATTTTGTTCGATTTTTTTTTTTTTTTTTTTTTTTTAAAGTCCCGTATAAGAATAATTTCTAGGCGTAATTTTCTAGGCGAAGGATGGAAGTATAAAAACGATAAATGACAGAAATCAACATCAGTAATATAGTGTAATTGAAAGTTGTGCGATGTTCCACACCCCTAGTTCCATGTAACTTTGCCATCAAGTAATTAACTGAGTGACTGTACGTTTGAACATTATACAAATCCACAGTTTTGCAACTAGAGGTACGAAATTTGGTACATAAAAGATTTAGTACATCGAGATTGTAGAGAACAACTTTTAAATTCGATTCAAAGTTCTTTTATTAAAATTTAATGGCATGAAAAAAAATCTTGGAAGGGCAAAGATAATGTTTTGTTACATCTAAATAACATCCAAAGTTATTTTAATATTTCCCCTTCATTTTCCTGATTATTTTTATGTATTATAATTATCTATCCAATAAACGGTTCGAATATAATTGTAATATTTCCATATATTTACTGTAAATCGATATCGCAAATAAGCTCTGTGCGTGTGCTGTTTCAAGGTCATAAATACTGCATAATACTGGAAACAGAATGTAAACTTATGTCATAACAGACAATCGTACATTAAAATTTCCCGAAAACTTTCATATCATTTCGACATTTCTTAATTTTTTTCTCTTTATATTCTCCTATAAATAATTATTTAATTCTGAATATCGAATTTCTTCTTTTGATTGTTTTTATTTCTATAGTGTTTTTTTCTGTGTATCAGCCCACTTAATGGCTTCGCATGTTAAAGGTGCTGGGTTCGAATCCGCACGCATGTTCGTTGTGGTTTGGAATCCACGTTAAGCTGTAGGTCCCGGCCTTAACAGTCGTAATTGTGCATAAGTATAGATCGTTGAGCCCATAAACCAAGAAACCAATCCTGTGTATCAAGACCCATATTATTCAATCTACATTTGAATGAGTCTACATTTGAATGTTTACACGAGAAGCGTATCTTCATTTGCGATTCGATTTTATTTCCTTGGTACGTATTTTGATCGCGATAATGAAATTGCTAAGGGGACATCAGGTTACTTTTTCGCTGTGTATTAAATTTTTTTTGAAGAATAAAAAAAGCTTTTTTGGTACAGATGTAATATAGAACTTTTCTTTGGCACGATTTTTTTTTTTTTCCTCCAGATAAATGCAGTTTCTGACAAAGGCATTTATTTTAAGTTATATTTTTAAATAATTTATTATTTATATTTTATTTTAACGTTATTATTTATGTTTCCATTTTAATTTTATTTTGGTTACCATGTTTTTGATTTTGGCACTTTTTCAGATCGCCAATTGCGAAAAAAAAAAAATCTCTGAATTTCCTATAATGAATCTGTTTTACTTTTTCGTAAATGTAAAGTTCTATTATCCTTCTATGGGTCCACAGCAGCTAAGGGGTTACTCTCAGCTGGTATTATGTAACTATCATTACTATCAGATTCATCTTAATTTTATAATTCTAATCTGTTTATAAGGAGAAATAATATAACCCACAAAAAAAAAGTTTTTAATATGAATCCTTTACATGCATTGCCGATTTTTACGTGAAATTTCAACTTCTTGAGCTCAGATCTAGTTTTCATAGTATTTGACCACTAAAAATAAAGATCCATTCCGCACAATTTACTAACTTCCCCCCAATACTTGATTGAATACTACATTGTCATCTACAACGAGTCAACGATCTACAAAAGCTGATACACCGCGTTGCATAATGATGGAACCACCATGTATTTTCAGCCTAGCATACAGTAATTGGAAAAAATGATTGAAATAAATATTTTTATTGAAAATATACAAAATAAGAATGACAATAACAAAGTAAAAACATTACTCATGTTTACATTTTCATGTAATAAAATAAATAATAAAAAATTTAGGTTGCAAAATGATAGAACTACTTTCAGTTAATACTTTGTAAGAGCACTCTTTTTGGTTATAAGTTCAAAAATTCGATTAGGCATGCTTTCGACTAAGCGTTTGAGTATATCTGCATTCAGATTTTCCCATTCTGTAATAATGGAGTCTTTCAATTCTTGAACCATTGAATACTGCTTGCCGTTGGCATATACGGCCCTGCTTAGAATACCCCAGACTTTTTCCATGGGGTTCATGTCAGGAGAACAACCAGGCCATTTGATTACCTGCACTCCGTTGTCCAGGAACCATTCCCAAGACGAGTTTGCAACATGAATGCTAGCATTGTCCTGTTGGAACTTCCAAAATGGACCTCATAATTTCTTCTCCAAAAGGCAACAAATTTTCTTCCAACAGGTCTTGATAGTCTATTGCTCTCATTCGACCAGTAGGGAAGGCAATGTTAGTCCGCCCAACATTGCCAAATCCAGACCAAACCATTAACGATCCTCCCCCACACTGTCTCTTAGAAAAAATGTGTGGCTCATTTCGGAGATCATTCCAATAGAATGTCCACCCGTCAGGACCATCTAGATTGAATTTTTTTTTCGTCGCTGAACACTACTTGAGTCCACTGTTCTTTCCAAGTCATGTGTTCTTTAGCCCATTGCATCCTTTTTCGTTTGTGAAGATCTGTAAGTCTCGGATGCGCTTTCATTTTCGTGTACTCAAGATGTTCGTTCCGCCGAGCTATTCTGGATAAAGTTGATTTGTGAACTTTGATGGTGGGGTCTTATGATAGTCTGTTCAATGTTTCACCAGCTTTTAACTTCTTTACAACTAACCTTTCTTGCCGCTTTGTTAGCTTTCGAGGTCTTCCAGTGGATTTCTGTGTCCCATATTTGGATCCAAGATGTAGAAAATTATTGACCACGTGTGGTGAACGCCCAATATGTCTTGCTAGATTCCGTGAAGACAATCCTGCCTGGTTCAAAGCCTCGATTTGTCCTTTTTCAAAATCAGATAACGGTTTTTTTCCTACCCATACTTAGTGACACCTTTTCAAATCAATAAACTATGCGTGCTCACAATAAATGCAAGTAATTTTACGTTAGTTGATCAAACGAAGCTTTTATATACCTGTTTGTTGAAACCCAACTGCGCATGCTTCTCTGGGATCGATTATTCCACTAAAAAGTAGGGGTGGTACTATCATTTTGCAACCTAAAATTTGTATTTTTTATTTTATTACATGAAAATATAAACATGAGTAATGTTTGTACTTTGTTATTGTCATTCTTATTTTGTATATTTTCAATAAAAATATTTATTTCAATCATTTATTTCAATCATTTATTCCAATTACTGTATGCTAGGCTGAAAATACATGGTGGTTCTATCATTATGCAACGCGGTGTAAGTCTGACGTAAGGCAATGAAAAAACATTTATTTTGATTTAAAAAAAAGTGGCAACAAGAAAGAGTTTCAACATTGATCGGTTAAAATTATTGAACCAACGCAAAATTAAATTGACTGGACTTCACTCCATGATGAATTTATGCATTCACATTCAATGGACGATTCTCGCATTTTTTAAAAACGAATGAAATTGATTTATATTTACAAAGAATTTCTTTCTGTTTCTAAATATTCAAATAAAAGTTCTTTAAAAAAATTATTTATTTAAATATTAAGAAAAGAAAATGCGCAAAAAACCCCTCAAATTGCTATCCGCTCAAAACGGGCCGATTTTTAGTATGACGTCAAGAGTCTCGAAAGGTTCGGTGACGTAATCCTTTCGCTCCGTTTGTTATGGTGAGGTTTCTACCACAAAGTGTCAGCTATATACTCTGTGGTTTCTACTTAGTAGTTGCCGTTTCTCAAATGTTTTTAGTCTCTTATTTTGTAGGTATTTGTTTTTTATTTAATTGCAAAAATGGAACCTGGTTTTGTAAGAGGCCAATCGGACAATTTGCCAAAAAATTGACTCGACAATGATGGCTGTCTATTTCAGCAAGAATATGGATTTTGTAACAGCGGAAACCCGTGGCGTAAAAGCCAATTGGTAAGATTCCAAGCTTTAATTAACTTGAATGGTTTTGTTGTGCTTGGAATAAAAAGTTTGGTGGGAAAATATCGGTATTTTTTCGTTAAAGGGGGCTGTTGTCAATATCCATGTCCGGTACGGATTCTTCGCCAAGGTGATTTTTGCCAAACATGGCTGCCCCGCCATTTTTTTTTAATGACTAGTAAACATATTTAGAATAGCTTTCCTAACATATAGCTTGTTTTAAACTTAAAAGGGAAACATTCTTTAATTTTCCTATAAAAAAATTATCAAAATGATCTTCACAAACAGAACGTACAGTCTTTGTCGACAGTGGCATATACTTTTCATTGTCCCTCTTCATCGCTTGGCACCACTTTTTTAGAGTATTTTCATTCCGTGATACGTATATGACAATTTCGTCAGGAGTTGTTATGGTTGTGCTTTTGCACATTGGCACGATATAATATTTGTAGATAATGTTAGACATTTTAAGAAAGAAATTAATCAAATACAAGTATTTCCTCAGAAGACAAGTATTTGAAATTTCCATGATAACAACCTATTAACAGCCGCAACTGCCACGTGACCTATTGAGATATTTAGGATGCGGTGACGTCACAATGGAGTCGCAAAAGAAAAGGTCCGTTTTCCCGCAAAAATATGACAGGCAAACTTTAAAAGCAAATTTAAAAAAAAAAATTAAAAAAAATGCGGGAATTGTCCATTATCTTTTATTAGTTTTGATTAAAACAATTTTGGAAACAGGAAAGAGTTTCAACAAAGGATCAGTTTACCATTATAGTAGTAACCGAGAGAACGATAGAACGATGGATGTTGTTCTTCAAGTAATTCAAAATAAGTTTTATTTGAAAATATAATTTGAAATGTTATTTTATTATTTTTAAAAAACTTATGTTTATGCGATGTTTTGTGATAATCTAACCACCATAAAACAGTTATGGTTTTAGATACTTCATATTTTGGGTGATAACCACTCAAATTGAAGCGCTCAGCTAGTTCACTGGATGACGTCATGTTAGGAACTGATGTAAAATACCGAACAACATTCACCGTTCTCTCGGTCTGCCGCTAGTCGCACGCCGCTCGTATCGTACACGAGGCCTTAGTATTTCAAAGAGATTATAGAAGCATGTAAAAGCGACCTTTCAGTGAGAGTTACAGCCCCCAAAATTTGATAGAATGCATTCTCAAAGAATCTCTCTGCCAAGTTTTAGCCCTATTGGATGACCGCAAGGAGGCTAATTAGCACTCCGCAGATTTGCCCGCCATCAAAAAACTAACCGCTCACCTTCCCACACACAAAATCGAAGTTAATATAAAGGATTTAAAACCGTAATCTGCTCGAAACGCTGTCCACAATAAAGCTCATAAGGACGTTTTTCAGTTTCTATAGAAAACCGCTTTGTTCCCCACTCTGATCCCCTTTTGTATCATTGTGTGCTGGATCCAATGATAGAACATTCTCTTTGGATTGAGGCGAACGAGTCTTAATAAACAATTCTTTTCTTGAATATTTCCTCTTGGGGAAGTCAATTAGTTTTATTTAGGTTCTTTTTTTCCCCCCCCCCCTTCTTTTTTTTCTTCTTTTCTTTTTCTGCTTTGTGACGTTTAATACTCTCTGATGTGACAATGTAGCATAGGAATTCTGATTCTGAAACTGAATGTGGTGAATAAAACTGGACAATATAATAGTATTTTCAGTAGTAAATAAGTTGTGTCTGATTTAGATATATTGTACGGAGGGATTATTTGCAGGATGGTGCTCATACATTGATTCCTTGATCTTTCCTTATTAATTGGATTTCCTACTGAAATTTTAATCGATAGTTATGAAATTATTTCGATACGGCGTATTTCGGTTTCTCTTCTATGTGAAACATGTCGACAGCATAATTTTTTTTTTTTTTTTTTTTTTTGCACTACGACTTTTCTTGTAAGTTAAATATTTCAACTTTAAAACTGTACATCAGCATTTTAAAAATGTCAGTATATTTTATCCAGCATTGGGTGAGATTAGTCAATATCTATAACAACGGCCGGTTTACTATACGCTCCACGTCTGGATTGGCCAGCATCGAACGATATTGTCCAGCGTTGTTATGCTACTAGGGACTTCAGAAGCGTAAAAATTAAAATTAGTACGTCATTTATTAATTTCTGTTTGGAATAAAGGATGAGTAATATAACGCCTAGAAACAAAGTTTTTAATATAAATCCTTTATAAGCATTGCCAATTTTTATATTCATTAACACAGTGCTGATTCTGTTGCTAGAGTGTGCTTGGTGTTTGCATCTAATTTTAAATATTAAAAACATCCCTAACAGCAAAATATGCTGCAAACTACGTTTCAACGGTTTTTTATTAAAAATGAACGGGAATTTATGCTTTCACGTTCAAATATCTTTTTCTTATTCTGATTAAAATAATTTTTGCAACAGGAAAGAATTTCAACAATGATACATTGAATTGACAACAACTCCACAATGAATTTACACTTCCGAAAGTTAAGCACGGAGAGTTAAAATGCGAAAAAATGACAAGTACTCCTTTGATTGACACGAAATGCTGCAATTAAGAAGCTCTATGTTTATTCATGAAACAAAACAAAGAATTACAAACAGAGATGAAAAAATATTGAATTTTCATAAATTATAAGATGGCGTCATATTAGCTTCATTAACGAAATAATATTTAAATTCAAAACAAACAACAAAAACCGACATTGATAGGGTAGGTGAGTACCCCTCACCTGCATACAAAGTGTGCAACGTGTGATCAAGCTTGTTACGAGGCGATCAACCACCGCAGAGTCCAGAAATCCCCATTCCTCCTGTCTCTGAGTGTGGCTGGAGGTGGGAAACGTCTACATACAGCACGACCGAGGGCGCCCCAAAGATTTCCAATTGTATTAAGGTCCGGCGAGTAAGCCGGCCACTCCATACGAGCAATCGCCTCACTTCTTCAGAAAGCCGTCAACGATGGCAGCCCTATGTGGGGACGCGTATTAGCGTCCTTTAAAACGAAAGAAGGACCAACTGTTGCAGAGTGTACTCTCACTATTTCACAATGGGGTCCAAGAATTCATCTCGATATCGTGCAGTCGTCACAAAACCTCGCCTGCAGATCTGCAGGTCGTTGCGATATCCCAATGAAATCCCTGCCCATACCATGATCCTTCCATCGCGGAATGCGTGATGTTCTGGGGCCAATTGCGTGTGCCTTGTTCCCTCCAGACCCTTACACGCTTATCATCGGGTTGTAGGGCAAATCTGAACTCATCTGTGAACATAACGTTGCCCCAATCAAACACAGTTCAATTCACATGCTAGCGGCACCACTTTAATCGTGCTCTTTTGAATTAGACGAATAAAGGAACACAAACTCGTGGTACCCGGGAGTGCAGACCATTCATGTGTAGCCTTCGACGAACAGGAGTGGCAGATATTGTCTTAGAAATGGCCGCTGCAACCTTAGATGTCCCGAATGTGGAGTGATCTTCGATTCCTCTTGGCTGCAATATATTGATCTTCCGCTGGCGTCGTAACCCTTGGATGACCAGTTGCTGGTTTTCTAACAACTGTTTGGCTGATTTGGAATTCTTTCCATAATCGTGAAATGACGGAATGATGATCGTCGAAGAAATAAGCAACATCTGTGATAAATTGTCCTGCTTCAATGCCTCCGACATCCCGCCAGCGCTCAGAATCTTCCATTCGTCTTCTGGAAGCCGAAGAAACACGTATAGCTTGAAAACAAATCGCACAAATGTTCTAAATATCTTTCATCAGCACTTACATGCAACTCCTGTAAACCTTCATAATGCCGGCTTCTTATACTACTGCCTGTTTTGGATATTTCTCGACGAGAAACCGTGATTTGCTGTTACTTAACATATTTGCATACTTCCTTTTACCTTTGCAGCAAATTTCAGCTTCTTTAATTCAGATTGGTTTTTCGGAAATTAACATTTCCCTCTCTGTGCTTAACTTCTGGAAGTAAGTGTACATTCACGTCACAAATTGTTTTTTATTTATTCTAATTAAAATAATTTTGGCAACAGGAAAGAGTTTCAACAAAGATAGGTTAAATGGGATTTTTTTTGTACTCCAAAACGATAATAGAAACGTGTGTAAAAACGCCTTTTTAGTGGCAGTGAATGCCATCAAAACTTGATAGAATGCATTGCCATTAACGTCGAATCTATCTGCCAAGTGTCAATCCAATCAAATTAAGCCATTAGATAAATTAAGCTTCTGCATATTTTGCCGGCAGCCACAAGTAAACAGACAGACAAACAAAAAAAATCGAAGTTAATATAAAGGATTTTATAAAGATCGTAACGAGAAAGCTCCATCTAGAAGTAATATATGCTGCCAATTTTCAGAGATTTTGCTGCGTCTAATGCGTAATGGACAATTCCCCCATTTTTTAAAAACGAGTGAAATTAATTTATATATTAATGAAGAATTACTTTCTGATTCCAAATATTCAAACGAAAGTTTAAAAAAAAAAAATCAGTTATTTAAATATTAAGAAAAGAAAATGCCCTGAAACCCAGTCCGATCAAAACGATCCGCTATAGATGTGACGTCACGACATCCTTCCGTTCTCTATGGTTATCGTGAAGTTTCTGCCAAATAGTTGACGTTGGTTTGGTAGTCAGTTGCCACATCCCATATCGGTTGGCGCGATTTGCGAGAAACTTGCAAAACTGGTTTCCGCTGCAGCGTATCAAGCCAAGTTGTTTCAGATGTAGTGACGTCACATTTGATTCGAGCCAAATGTGTCGTATTCCCGCCGAAATCTAACAAACAATTTTCTGTTGCGAATTAAAAGAAGAAAAAAAGTGCAGTGAGCAGAAATTTTTGTGTTTATGGCCTTTTCAAAACATTTAGAATTGAATAAAAATTTAAAAAAAAAAAAAAAGAAAGAAAAAAATAGTCCACTCTCATGAGAATGCACGAGATTGAGATAACCTCTTCCCCCCCCCCCCCCCTATCGATTGATTTGTGTGGTATTAATCAATTCTTGAAAAAAAGTAATATTTTTTTGGAAGAATAATGTGTACATTTTCTATTGATCCGATAATGAATCATTGTTTTCATTCGGTTCTATTGTCCGATGATTAAGCCGATGAAGATTTTGTGAACGATCTCTCAAAGATTAATTCAATAAATATTAACTTCCCTTAATGTGTCCGCTTACTTCCAGTGCGTCTATTAGAGTCGAAGCCAGTGGCGTAACTGTCAGGATCCCAGGGACCACAATGCGGGAAGGGAATAGAGGAGGCTAAAAAATAAAGATTGAAATTATATAACTAAAAAAAAAATTTAATAAATGTTAACAAATGCGGACATATTATATTTCACAATGTGTTGAAATTCGAATGAAAATCGTAAAAATAGTTTAAAATGTGCAAGTGGTTTTGTATTGAAAATGTGTTTTGATATTCATCTCCAATCCAAATTAAAAAAAAAAAAAAAATTATTCGGGAAATCGGAAGTTTAATGGGTTGGTTGTTTTCAGATTATCTGGCGCCGTCAGCAACAAGAAGGATATAATGCTCCGAAACATTCGTCATTGCTTTTTCAATGGGAGGGGAAAAAAAAGATTTTTTTTTTGTTCAAATGGGTCCAAATTGTGTTTTTGTATTGAAAATACGTTTTTTTTATTCATTTCTAAACCAAATTTGACAGGCAATTTTTTTTTTTTTTTTTTTTTTTTTTTTTTTTTTTTAAATTTTTTTTTTTTGCAGGTGCAACCACTGCATTGGCATTGACGTATAATTTCAAATCTATTATATTAAAACTAGCTGTGTGTCTGTCTGTCTGTGGCTCTGTGGATCTATAGAAACCTACTTCAAATTGGAGTAGAGCTCTGAAATTTTCAACATAAGAAGTTTTGACTTTCTAATTTTATGTATGTCAAACAGAATGTTAAAATTTTAATTAGTTATTTTTTAATTAATTGTTTTAATTAATTTATTTTTTACTAAGTGACTTCAAATAGAGATGCAGCTCTGAAATTTTCAACATAAGTAGTTTCAGCCTTCTAATTGGACTTTTGAAAAACAGAATGTTAAAATTTTAATTATTTATTTTTGAATTAATTTTCTTAATTAATTAACAAATTTTTTTACGAAACGACTTCTAATAGGGCTACAGTTCTGAAATTTTCAACATGAGTTGTTATGGCCTTCTAATTGGTCTTTTAAAAAATAGAATATTAAATTTTTATTTAGTTCTTTTTTTAATTAATTTTTTTAATTAATTAATAAATGTTTTACAAAACGATTTCTAATACGGCAACAGCTCTGAAAATTTCAACAAAAGTAATTTTAGCCGTTTAATTGGACTTTTGAAAAACAGAATTTTAATTTTGATTTAGTTCTTTTTTAATTAATTTTTTTAATTAAATAATAAATATTTTACAAAACGATTTCTAATAGAGCTACAGCTCTGAAAATTTCAACAAAAGTAGTTTTAGCCTTCAAATTGGACTTTGGATAAACAGAATTTTGAAATTTTATTTCTTTTTTAATTAATTAATTAACAAATATTTTACAAAACGATTTCTAACTGGGCTATATTTCTGAAATTTTCAACATAAATAGTTTTGGCCTTCTAATTGGACTTTTCACAAAAACAACGTTAAAATTTTAATTTGTTTTTTAATGAATTTTTAATTAATATTTTCCCAAAAAGCGACTTCTAATAGGCTTAGAGCTCTGAAAGTTTCAACATAAATAGTTTTGACCTTCTAATTTTGTTTTTTACAAGCATCACGTGTTAAAATATTCTTAAAGGGTTGTTGTATTATAGTTATTAACGGGGGATATTTTTATTGTTTCTCGACTAGGGAGGGGCTTCTAATATTAAGGCTTTACGTAGCAATTGCTTTTTAGTGTGTGAAGCGACCTTATGCTTTCGTAGCAATGAATCTTGCATCGAGCAAAGCGTGCTCCTGTTTACATAGCAATGAACCTTTCAACGAGTTAAGTAAGCCTGTGCTTATGCGCCAATAATTTTTTCAGCGAGCTCGATTTTTCGTTGCGATGAACCTTTCTGCGAGCGAAGCGCCAAAAATTGGGGAATATACACCAATGACGGATTTCCGCAAGTGGGGGCTTTACAGCTAGCTAAAATATTTCACATGGAAAAATTTCGTGGCGTATTTTGCTAGTATATAATAAAATGTATATTAGACGTTATTTTCCAGGTTTTAATTTATGTCATTTTATTAAGTGGTCATTTTCGTACCTACTCACCAAAGGTCAAGGTCACTAAGTGGTAGTTTCCAAATGAACTGGACTTAGAAGATTGTAACATAGCGAGTATTAGGACATCCTCCTTAACAGTAGTATCTGCACTGAAAGTATTAAAAACGTTTCACACAATAAGTTAGCATTAACTGCATGAATTTGTTAAACTGTCATTCCTCAATTTGAGCTAGTGTGTATTGAATTCGGCAGTACAGCTCTTGTGCCAAGAAAAGCCTCCCAATGCAACCATTTACCGCCACGTGTATTTTGTTGTCCCGATACAAAAGCCGCTGTCTCGGTTTGCATTTAATCCTACGTGCTCTGGGATGCGCTGATGCGTGGACAATCCTCTTCTCTGTACAAAAGGGAGAAGAAATTGGTTAATACGGGGTTCAAAAGAGCAACCGTCGGGAAGGGATTGCGCCACACAATGGAGTGAGACAATGACTTATAGAGGAGGCACAAGTGAAATCGCTCTGAAATCCCGTATCACAGGCAGCTCTTAACTAAGTCTTTGTAAGAGGCTACAAATGCGGTAATTTGTGGGCGATGTTTGAGGTCGAATTTTGCGCGATTTTCCTGGAAATGTCAGGGAGATTTTCTGATTCTGGAAAAAAGCAGGAAAATGTCAGGGGATATCTCTCTCTCACTCACTCTCTCTCTCTCTCTCTCTCTCTCTCTATATATATATATATATATATATATATTTGCAAATTTAGGTTATAAATCAATATAAAAACACATTTTAAATACAAAACCTCAAAAAAAGAATTATTATTATTTATTAATTTAAGTTTTAAATTACCATTTTAATTTGAAAATACTTACAAAACCGTACACAAATAATAATAATAATAATAATAATAATAATTGTTTTCCCCTTATAAATAACATTACACGTATTACTCCTATGGGAAATTTCTCAATTTTCAAAATTTTAATAAAATCATTTATATTTCACTTCTATTTTGTTCGTGCGTGTTTGTGGTAGACAAGGACGCCAAATATTGTATTTAGTTTCTCATATTTTAAAGGGATTTATTTCCTTAGAATGTTAAAAATGTCATTTTTACGCTATATTTTATATTAGAATTACAAATTTTAAAAATTTTACAATTTTACAAAATTTTACAGTGGGGGGGGGGGGGGAAATGATACCTTCGCTTGTATTGGTGGAACATGGGGGCATTCACCCCCTTTGTCCACATATAGTGGCCCCTTTGGGTGGGTGCCGATTAGAGGTGCCCATTGGACGTACCAATAAGGTTTTCTATTCTTGACAATTGCTCATGCGCATAATGTAACACTCACTGAAAAATTTATGTTTTTCAGCGATTGCCACAAAACGTCTCTGAATCGCTGCTGTATTGTGTTTTAACATCCTCACTCCCGAATTTTCCGTAAAAATTCAATAAAAGAAGTTGAGAAACTTAGCTACTTTCGAGATATATTTAGCGATAATTATTAAATAATTGCTATAGGGTAAGTGAAGTAGAGGAGGAACAATCGCTCATCGGCGATGGTCAAGGGAATACAACTCTGTGTTAAAGACATTCGAGTTATCTTATCTTGGGCATTGTCCGTGAACGACTGTTTCTTCTCTGTTTCGTTTACCCGATAGCAATAATTTAATAATTATTGCCTAAAATATCGCCAGGTTGAAGCATATGGAATTTATACAGTGTAAACTAAAATTTTACAATGTTCGATACCCCTTTCTAATAGCGTTTCCCTACCTTTGTATTTTGCAATATAGCGCTGCAAACAGTTCTTTGCCGGTATGGAGAAGTATAGGGGGGGGGGGGGGGAGGGGGGAACCATGTTAGTTCCTCCTTCTCTTCCATTTAAAAGAAGAAGAAGAAAGGAGAGAAAAAATAAAGATCCGTTCCAATTCCGTTCAGATTGAATGGCCGCGAACATTGTCTCCTTTCTAATTCGCGTTCGATTGTTCTGCGCGATCGAATTGTGTGATACCTGTCACGTGATCCGGGGGGATTCAATGAATGTATCTTTAGAAACCTCGTCACTTTTGTCTCAACTCTTTTCACTTCAGTTGGCTAATAGGAAACCGATCACATCCTGATGCGCCATTGTTGTTTTTTCACTCTCTCTCTCTTTCTGTCTGATCTAAAACTACTCGTTCCACTTGAGAAGGTCGCGCAAGGACGGACGGTTTTTGTAATCGTGGGAAGGTTTCTATTAAAGAGTGATCGGTTAAGGAATGATGGGAAGCCAAAATGTACACTAAGAAATTGTACTGTCTGTTCCTGAAGGGGCCGGTGGCAGGACCTGATTTACCATTAGGCCCACTAGGCCCGGGCCTAGGGGCCTCCCAAATATTGGGGCCTCCAAATTTTGAAAGTTTTCTGAACATTTTAAATATAATGGTCTTTTTATGGGAAGTACTGAACAAAAATAATAAAAAAATTTTAGTTACACATCCACAAATTCCATATTTTTTACAGTCGCAGAGAGTTAAGTTAGATAGAGGAAATTAAGATCATACTAATTACAAAAAAAAAAAAAAAAAAAAATCCTGTGAAAGTAAACTATGAGTTTTAATTGTAAAAAGCTAGTCTTAATGAATGTAGCTTGATTTGGTGATATTGTGGCGTAAGGAAATAAATTTTTGCTAATGGGGGCCCCTCTCTGAATGTTGGGCCTACAGTAAAAAAATGTCTAATCCTGGCCGGTGGTCAGAAATGTTGGAACAGCCGGAACAGTGACTCGCCCCCCCCCCCTCCCATCACTTCCCACATTCATTTATGAATGGAAATTCTGTAATCTTAATTACTCAAACTCAAAGTTTCTTTTCAATATTTGCAAAGTTATATGAGAAAGAAAAGAAAAAGAAAAAAAAAAAAAACTTATTTAAACTTACTTATAACAGCACTCCATGTTTCAAAATGGCTCAATTATAAGCTATTATAAAAGTGAAATACAAAAACTATTGTCATACTGAAAAAAATTGTAAAAAAAACTTTGAAAATTCATCCTCAGCGCAATATGCTGCATGAAAATAGAGTAATCAAATCTGAAATATCAAATTTAAATCCCGGCTGGGTACGGTTGGGTTCGAGCCTCTTGATAACCAGATCCTGTCGGGATTTCTTAATTTAATCTTTTATTTAATGAAAATGCACAATTATCTAATTTTAAATTTGATTTAATATTAACTTAAGAAGTAACAAAAATCCACATGAGTAAACTTTTCACAGAAACTATTTCCGTTTGATGGAGAAAATTCTAAGAAATACTCGTTTCTCTCCCACCCACACATCCCGACTCACTTACTCACACACAAGTTATCATTGAATTTACAAGGTACAGCCGAAGTCGCGAAATTCGTAAGGGCTGCATTTGACACCACACTATATACATTTAGCGTGGAGGGAGAATCCATACTAGCAGTTGCTTCCATGGCAATGATGCAGCCCTTTTGGATTTTTCGCTCTCTGGCTGTACTCGCTCTTCCATCGCCAGATTTATTTGATTTTAGGTTTTTTTTCTCCCTCAATTGTGCATTGCGCAACAGGTTTGCTATTTATAGGAACTTTTTTGAACGAATCCAATACTTTCAATACCCTACATTACATATATAGTTTAATTGGAAGTAAAAAACGATATTTTGAATCTGAAAACTATTTTTTTTCCTGTAAAGCTATTTCAATTCAAACGTGAACAGTGCAGTTCCTGCCTTCAATATTTCGGGTAAACGAATAAATATTGAATAGCTATTGTATTGTGTATTCCATTTATGCGGATCACTTTACCATCACACAAGTGATATCGTTTATATCCGAAAATCGCTCTTACTAGTCTCTTGAAAAACTTGACTAAAATGCAAAGAACCAAAAACAATAAAGTGTTTACAATAGATAGAAAAAAAGAAAATAAAAGCTGCGTGTAAACTAGCATAATTTTTTTTAAGTAAATAGGATTATAATCTTTACAATTATTAATGACAGGTGTCGCGAATTCCGACTAATTTTCACTACTTCTGTGTCGTAGTCTGTTATGTCAAGATCAAGATCAGACTCAATTAAGAAAAAATAATTAACGAGTTTAATATTCGACATTTCTATTAATCCAACTCTCACAAAGGCAACTAAAAAATGGCTTATTCTAAAAACAGTTAAAAAAGAACAACAGAACAATAAATCATTGTTGCCATTTAAACTAAACTAAAAACTGAAATTATACAAATTTATATTCATTGTAAAAATGACGTCACACCTTAAAGTTTTTGGGTGTAATTAAATAAAATTAAGTTTACATGTTCGTTTATTTCCGACAACAGGATTCGGAAAAAATTTAAGCAATAGTCATTCGTGCAACTAGTTGAGAAACAAATATTTTTTCCAAACGAGGTTGTTCTGTTCTATCAATTGCTTACTTTTAACTATTTCTCGATGTGAATTGAACTTAGCTACAATTCAAACACAACACTTATTAGTGGACTGTCAAATTGAATCTTGATTTATTTCACCAGTGCGGTTCCACAAAATGACAGCAGAGTGCTTTTTGAATCGAAACACTATCTCACACAACTAACTGCATCTGAAATCTACATATTTCACCCGAAAACATGATATTTCATCATCTCTATTTTTTAATTATAAAGAAAGGGAAAATCCCTTCTTCCAAAAGACCTTGGAGAGGGAATTATGGAGCAGGGCCCCCACATTGGCGAGATAAGCGCAAGTAACTGAATTTTAGAATTATAATCGAAACGGCGCCAAGAGAGGTAAAATTTTGACGAGAGCGTTAACACAAGTCAAATAATTCATCGAGTCAAATAACGCAATGTACTACATGCAATTTTTTTTATAATCATGTGCAAAAAAATGTTAATTCCTAAATAAACTAATGTTGAGAACTCCAATCAATGAAACTATAATGAGAATATGTTCTTTTTACACCAAGACTGCATTAAATGTGAGTCCGAGGCCTGCTGTAAAGTACTTTACAGGTCAAAATCACGAAACGGGAAACTATGGCTCATCAAGATTTTTATTTTGAAACTTCATGCAGACAAGTTTGTTATTCCTTATTTCTTGCAGTAAACTTATTTTCTATAGGAATACAAAGTTTGCGCGCTAAATTCCAATAATATTTTTTTCTTACTGTTTTGCTATAATCCAGTGACGTGATGGTAAATAAATATTGCACCGTAAAGAAATTTCTTAACTTTTATTTCTTATTACTATTTTTTAACGTTATAGCGTTATTTAATGAGTAAGACAATATTTCTTATGACTTTTGCTTTTTTATTACCGTGATTTTGAACACTTAATAAACGACTAACGAATTTTGAAAGTAATGGATTTAGTTCAAAATTCTCGAGCTTTTTCTCTTTTTTCGCTTTCTTTTCTTCTAAAAGTTATCATAAGAAATAAATAGAAAGTTGTATCTCGCGCGCTTAATGTCATTTCGATGACGGTGCTCCTTCATGAGACGTCGCCGAAATGACAGCCTACCTTTCTGCATCGTGTAGGAATTAGGTGTAACTGAATACGAGGACCATGCGCTGTCATAAATAAAGCCACATGCCAATGTAATAATTAATTTCAGCAGTTAAAAACAGCATATTAAAACATTAAAAATAGTGCTTTGTCGAAATGATGGATAATAGATGTAATAATGTGAAAAATAAAATTATGTCCACTTTCCTTAACGTAATAAAGTGCGAATTACTAATTTTAAACTAAAATGCGAGAAGTTCAGCTGTTTACTTTGGGTGGTTACGGTTTCGCCATGAAAAATGGGGACGTCATCGAAATGACGCAAGATTCGGGGACACAGTAAAGAGACCGAATAAATAAAACGAAAGACTAGTTTTTACAGTAAAGTTCGTTTCTTGCTATTTAATATTATAGAATATTCAGAGTTGGTAATTAGCTAAAATTTGAAAAGGAAATGAAAACAATTGTCGCATACAATGCAAATGATTTGTCTTATTGTCACTCGCCGGGGTCAGTCACCGAAATGACGTTTTCAAAATTGAAAACTATTCTTTTATCAAATTATTTGCTCCATCACCCCTTATTTTTTCAAGTTACTTAATAAAAAGAATCATCAGGTTTGTATTTTTTTCCCTCTTTTCTTTAATTTCATATATAAAAACTCTTGGGACACGTTTTGACCCGTTTCGTGATTTTGATCCTTATATTAACTAGAGTACAATAAAATTACTTTAACACACACCTTGAGATAAAGTGCTACTTTAGCTACAATTTTTGATTTAAGAAAGTATAGTTTTTGCACGTTATAAAAATATATTCGTTTATTGCTTTGTTGGAAAATTTATAAGATATTAAACATACACTATGATTATGTTGGATTTCATGCACAGGTATTATTTACCTTTTACAATTACAAAAGTGGCAGTCAACTACAATCACTGTCCATGTAGGACCTGTGGCGGTACGGCACTTCAACAGATAGTGACTCAGTTATACCACTCAACTCTGGACGGGTAGCGTCGATCAGGCCACGCCCCTCCAGAGTTGTATAAAAACCAAAAGGCAGTCTATCGTTGTCGGCTTCTCATCTCGAGATTATGTTTTGTTAAGTTCAGTTAGTTTAATCCTTAATTGTTAAGTTTGGTTATTAAAGTTTACATTGTTAATTGGAGTCATATTATTTAATCACCAATAGACAGCATGCACCCTACAACACTAAAGACCTAAAGGTCCAACTTAAAACTCTTCTTTACGGACGCCCATTCCAGGTCCAGCTGTTTTCTCAAACTTTTACTCCAGTCCAATGTACAATGTTGGCAAATTGTTCCTTAAATTTTCCATATCTCTAAATTAAATTTTAGTCTGTGTAACAGGAACGCATAACCTCTCTTTCGCCTGTTGATTTCCTTTCAGTAAATGTGATTTTGTCAGTACCGATAATACCTAGATGTGGTGTCGCCATCTATCAGGGAAATTAAGAAAGAAAAAGTAGGTTGAGATTATGTCAGATAGATCTGCGTCCAATTTGTTTTTAACTCTGCATTATAGCGATGACTGACTTAAAAGAAAATGAAATACTTCAAAACATTTTAAAGAAAACTTGTTGTCTAATGTATTCTTTCCTACTGCAATATTCAAAATTAATCAAGGCATTGCCAAAAAGGTAATTGCATATTTTCTCGTCAAGGTCGACCATTTTCTGTAAAACCGTTGCCACCAAAGAAAATGCAGAAATAGCGCATGCTTACAAAAGCAACTAGTGGTGCGAAACATCACCAAACTTTAAAAAATTTATATTGTACATGGATTGGTGTAATTTAGCGATTTCGTTTTCATATGCTACAGAAATTAAAAAAAATTGACAAATTTGTTAATATTTTTGGCTATTATTATTGCAATGATAAGATAAAACTACTCCTAATTGCCAAACTGTTGCTTTGTTTGGCACTATTCATTTCCTTCGTGGTAAGTAAAACGGAGGAGGAACAGTTGTTGAAAGGCAATGCTCAAGAGAAGATAATTAGATGTTAAGAGGAGGTCCTAGTAAGGATCATTTCCTATACTCGCTACTTTACTATCATCTAGCCCAATGCATTTAGAAACTATTCTATATAAAACCTCAAAATTTGATGAGTAGATACAAAAAAGATCATCTAATGAAATTACATAAATTTTTTTCATTTAATGTCTATCTATTATAAATTAAAATTAGCATAGCAAAAGACAAAACCCGTTGGAATCGCTGCATATACATTGCCGTAAGGATTTCAAATACAAAATAAAATATATTAGATGCTATTTTCGAGTTTTTAATTTATGCCTTTTTATTAAATGTACATTTTCGTACCTACTCACTAAATTTCAAGGTTTTCTACAAAGTAGTTTCTAAATGCACTGGGCTAGAAGATTGTAATATAGCAAGTATAGGGAATTATCCTTACTAAGACTTCTTGTTAAAAAATCGTATTTTGACTTTTTGCCCCTTTATCGAATTTGTGGGTTAGGAAAAGCCTTCCGGCATTTCATTTGAGCCTTTTTAGGTATTGTATTTATGTACTTTATATTATTAATATTTATTATTTTATATACTAATTATGCGGTTGTTTTTTATCAAAAAGTTTTCAATTCATTAAATATATTGTTCTTTCACCTATCAAATGAGTTACTTATATTAATAAGAAGTAAGAGAAAAATAATTTTTAAATTTAAACAAAACTAAAAAATGTTCGTACAAAATTTCTCGTTGAAAATCGTAAAGTATAAAATTTTGATTGGTCTGCATTTGAATAGGAAAAGTTTTCAAACTTGGAATGATTTAATGTTTATTTTAAGTATATCGTTACGAACGAGAATTAGTAAATGATTGTACCCAATGTAAATATTTTGTAAATTTTCTTTCTCTTTTAGGTCTGCAATCACTTTTAATTATAGCTTTTTTATTAATGTTAAAATTGTAAATAATATTTTAAATACAAGCTTTAAAGTATTGGCAACGGTTAGGTTTATCTGGGAATATGTAGAATTTTGGAGAAAGAAGCTGAGCGCTTTGTTTACTTACTTGAGTGTGCCTGAATTATCGCTGTATCTGAATTTGTTTTTACTGAAGTTTGATAGTGATTGCACTGTTGTTCAGAGAAATTTGGTGAGCCTTTGAAGAGAGAATAAATAACAGTTTTTGTGTAATAAGAACTGCGCCACCATTGCTTTTGTGAAAAATTCACAGCAATATGTTACTTTGAATTTATTAAAGTGAGTTTTGTGTATTTGAGTGCCATTGCAATTTAAAAAGGCAAAAAATGAATCTTGCATAATTTGCTTAATTTTTACTACTTTTTACAATATACAGCGTTTCTGTTTGGAAGGAAATTTTTCTAAAAAAATACAATTTTAAACAAATATACCTTTTATTTATTAATATAAGAAATAAAACCACTTATTTTTACCTAATATTAATGAAAAATCTAATTTTAGAACGTTTTGGTAAATCTACAGTTAATCTCTTTCAAATGACACTTTAAATAAAAATTGGTTTAGTAAAAAATATGAGCAATTTAGTTGAACAATGAGGAGGAGTGACTAGTTGAGTTTTGTTGAGCAATTTAGGAGGAGGGACTACTACCACTTGCATAAATTCCGAGTAATTTTTGGATGGAACATTTTTACCGTTGTCTTTGGCGATAATGGGCAGTTTCCGCATTTTTTTTTTTTTATTTATTATTATTTTTTTATTAAATTCTAAATGTTTCAAATAGACCACAAGCACAAACATTTCTGCTCACTGCGTTTTTTTTTTTTTTTTTTTTTTTTTTTTTAATTTGAAACTTAAGTTTACTTGTTAGATTTTGGCGAGAAAATGACACATTCGGCTCGAATTGAATGTGACGTCACTTCTTCTGAAACAACTTGGCTTAAAACGCAGCAGCGGAAACCAGTTTTGCAAATTTCTCGCAAATCACGCCAATCGGTACGGGATATGGCAATTGTCTACCAAGCACACACCAACTATTTGGCACAAACCTCATGGTAACCATTGAGAATGGAAGGATATCGTGACATCACAGCTATAACGTATCGTTTTGATCGGACTGCGATTGGACCAGTTTTTCGGGCATTTCCTTTTCATAATATTTAAATAACTAATTTTTTTTAAAGAACTTGTGTTTGAATATTTGGAATCAGAAAGAAATTTATAAATATAAACTAATTTCACTCGTTTTTACTTTAAAAGACATTAACCACCATTTTGATCAAAATGGTTTAAGTCTTTCTTCCTTTTTTTTTAAATTTTATTTTTTATTTTTTTCTTAATGACAATTGTCGAAGAACACAAATTTTTCAATGGCAGCTTCTTTATGCGCATGCTCAATTTTGACGAAAACCATAATGACAGGTTCCATGACTACTTCTAAACTATATGCAAAAGTTGAACACCGTAAGTCAATTCGTTCAAGAGATATACTGGCTACAGACAGACTCGTAAATTTTTTTTATGCCACTTTATGAAATTCATAACGCTCCAAAGAGAGCAGAAATAAAAAAGAAAAGAAAAATCGAAAATTTCTTTTTGATCGCATATGTAATACTTTTATTACCCTATATTAAAGTATGGGTGGTAAAAGTTGATAAAAACAAAATTTTATCAGTATCATTTAATTTTTACCGAAAGGGTAAGCATACCTCCCGTTACATTATTAAGCATCCTAGCTACTTCCAATGCAATAGTTATAAGATCCGAAAATACATTTTAGCCTATATACCTAGTGTGTTTTCAACATTAAGAAAGTAAAAAGATTCAAAGCTCGAAATAGTACAGGAGATATAGGTTTTTGGGTGGAACTAATTCCCACAGAAGCGGCGATTGAATTTTTTAGCTCGTGGCTTATATCTTTTTGACATACTAAAAGTCTAGAAAAATCTGAGCGTGCAAAATGGGTTTTTTGGCCGCCATCTTGGATTTTTTTTTGTAAAAATCATAAAAAGTCATGTGTGGTATCAAATTACAGAAAATTTTATGCTGAAAAAGATTATCATTTTGGTTTTTAAAAGTACAAATAATTAGCAAAATAGTGACCAAAAAACTAAAAGCTTATGCAGTGTTAAAAATCCTTTTTATTAATAAATAATAAAATAGTTTTATAATAGGAATGCATCATGCATTTCGTCAATATCTTTCATTTCACATTAGAAAAAAGCTATATCTATTACTATTCTTCTGAAATACTTTCTTTCAGTGCACTATTTGTGCAATCTTTACCAGACAGTTACAACATATCTCGGTACATTCCACGCCATAACGTCGACAAATACATCTACCACTACCACACGGTTCATTTGTATCCGGTGCAGCGGATCTTGTTCAACAATAACTCGGTTGCAGGGCTCATTTCACACGTTATGGGCTAGTTGATCTCCTACTTTTTCCAACCCCACACTTGGCAATATTAATGTTCATAGTTTTTCAACAATAACATTGTAAATGCATGCGGAGAAGATGGTAAACAGCAGCATCTTCTGTAGGTGGCAATCTTGCAATATTAAATTCACTTTTGGTAGTTGTGATTTTTTTCAAGTAGATATTTTATCGTAGTAGGTTCATATTCTCAGTTTTTGGATTTCCACCGTACAATGATACCAATATCTGTGAGTTCGTTTCTGTTAACATTTTCTGATCCAAACAGAGTAGCACAAATATTAAATTCTTTACATTTACAGAAATGTCTTTATGCTGTCGATTTACTTTTACTAAATAAAGAGCTTGTGGTATAGCATCCTTATAAACCATGAGAAAAGATAATAATTTTGCATCCCTTATCGGGCCTAGCACATGTTGCACCGATTTAATATTACGTTTTTTATCGCTGGAAGTAGAAGACTGCAAAAGTGTTATGGTAAATTAAAAATACAAAGACATCGGTGTATTCAGCAACAACTGTTACAAGTATTTTTTTATGCTAATGTCAGTGCTATTTTCACTATAACTGTGTCAATATCATCTGTAGCATGAATCACAATGTGGCCATTCTCTTCCAAGTGTTTTCCAAGCATGGTTATAAAGGACTATATATTTTTTTTATTGGAAAGAAAGGGTTCTTTGCCAATAAGAAGTGGAGAGCTCTCAGTTAATTTCACTGAACCATGGCCAAAAACTGGGAAATTTTCAAATGTATTACAACTATATAGCAGTCATTTTGCTATAAGCAATATCAAGTTGTGACAATAGTATTTGGTGGCTATATCATCTCCAGTACAAAGGATGTAGAGTATCAGATACGCACAGAACAATCATCAGTAACAATGAAATTTACTGAGAGCTATCCACTTGTATTTGACAAAGGACCCTTTTTTATTAATAAAAAAAAGTAAGCAGTACTTTATTACAAAGCTTGGAAAACACTTGGAAGATAATGGTCACACTGTGATTCATTCTACAGATGATACTGGTACAGTTATAGTGAAAACAACACTAACCTTAGCAAAAAAAATGCGTGTAACAGTTGTTGCTGAGGACACCGACATCTTTATACTTTTGATTTACCATAATACACAAAATATTTGTTTGCCTCCTACTTCCGGCGATAAAAAACACGTAACATTAAAGGTGCAACATGTGCTTGGGATAAGGGATACAAAATTATTCTCTTTCCACATGCTTTAACTAGATGCGATATCACAAGCTCTTTATTTGGTAAAAGTAAATAGGCAGCACATAGGCATTAGAAATGTAAGGAATTTAATATTTGTACTACTCTGTTTAGATCAGAAAAGAACTTACAGATATTGGTACCAAAGCATTGGTACTAATATTGTCAAGTGTGGGGTTGTAAAAAGTAGGAGACCAACTACATTCTATAACGTGTGAAATGAGCCCTGCACCAGAGTTATTGTTGAACAAGGTCCGCTGCGCATGGAAAACGTATACAAATGAACCGTGTGGTAGTGGTAGATGTACGTGTCGACGTTATGGCTTGCAATGTACCGAGATAGGTTGTAACTGTTCTGGTAGAGATTGCACAAATAGTGCACTGAAAGAAAGTATTTCAGAAGAATAGTAATAGATATAGCTTTTTTCTTATGTAAGATGAAAGATATTGACGAAATGCATGATGCATTCGTATTATAAAACTATTTTATTATTTATTAATAAAAAGGATTTTTAACACTGCATAAGCTTTTAGTTTTTTGGTCACTATTTTGCTAATTATTTGTACTTTTAAAAACCAAAATGATAATCTTTTTCAGCATAAAATTTTCTGTAATTTGGTACCACACATGACTTTTTATGATTTTTACAAAAAAAATCAAAGATGGCGGCCAAAAAACGCATTTTGCACGCTCGGATTTTTCTTGACTTTTAGTATGTCAAAAAGATATCATCCACGAGCTAAAAAATTCAATCGCCACTTCTGTGGGAATTAGTTCCACCTATAGCCTATTTTTTGCCTATCTCCTGTACTAAAAGTAAATAATGAAGTAGGGAAAAGTGGCATAACACAGAAAAAAAAGTTTTATTGGGGTTTTAAATTATTTCTTTGAACAGAAAATTAATGCAAAGCTGTTAAGAAATATTTAAGTAAGAAATGTAAGTGTCATTTTTTAAAATCAAGGTTTGAACAAAAATGTTATCCTTCTTCAACCTTTCTTTTTGTTTGTGATCTACACACCCTCTGCAAATAATTCCGAAAGTGCCCATGTTTAAGATCCAAGGAAGTAGTAAAATGGAGATCTGAACAAAAATCAGGGGTGTGGAACGTCGCACAAATTTCAATTACACTATAATTGTGGTCACTGCATTCAAATTTGAAATGGAATGGTATTTTTTGCCTTTTCCATTTTTTCACTGCGATATTTTTTGCAAAAAAATTAATTAATTTGGAGTTATTATACGATAAGCATAATACATAATAGATGGGTCATTCTCCAAAACTGGGCACTTTTTAATGTCATGTTTTGTAAAAAAAAAAAATTTTAAATGATTTATTTTATTTTTTTAAATAATCCGTACATGGTTCTTAATATATTCTAGCTCGTAGTCAAAATCGCTGACAAATATTTTTGAAGAAAAAAATTATTAATGTTTTCATTGCCCACAGAGTTGACAGATCGAGACACAGAGTTGACATTGAGCAGAATATTGTCAAATTTTAGGAGAGAAATATAAAACTAAGTATTTTTCAACATCACTTTGAGTGGAACCAAAATACTAAGTTACAATATATACCAAGGTTTAATAAACAAATGTTACCGTACTGCTTATACACAGAATATATCTTTAATTAGTCAACATACACTTTTAACATTGAAAAGAAAAAATTCTTTTAAAGTAGTTTACTTGACATTATGAAAGTTTTGTTAAATCTAAGTTGTTAAGCATGTATGTATAATTTCTATAATAAATTAAGACTGTATGGATGGTCACTTGTTAACGTGAGCTATCGAAATGAAATGCTTGAATTTTACTTAAGTATTTGCACTTGTAATTTTTAGAGAAATCCATATGATTAACACTTCCTTGGGTTTCAATCGGTCTTTTATATTCAACAATTCTCTATGTTGGTGTAAAATGTTACTAATATGAATCATGAGCATCATATTTAGCATTTCTGATTGTAAGGCATGAACCAGTTCAGCAGCAGAACAGTTAACCTCTTGCCTGTGACACCCGAACTCAATTCCGGCAACTCAAATGCGTTTTCAAATATATTTCACAGGCAAAGGTTAATTTGATCTTTAGACTATTTATTAATCATTTTCAGAGTACCTTAGACTATAATGTCCACTTTTTTTAAAATCCATTTCGCATACGACACTGTGTCTTCTTTTGAATAATCCAATGAATGCATTTTTCTTTTTTTGCATTCCTTACAATTCCTCTCTGAACACTCTTTAATATTGTCTTTATCCCACAACAAACTTTTGTACATCTCAGCTGGGATATTCTCTGAAACAATCTTTATCTATTTTAATTTTATCTACATATGTTTCATGAAGCCGACAGATGCGAGTTTAGTAGGTCTATTTTTTTCTAAAAACACCAAAATGGTCAAGGTTTACAAAACGTAGAGTAATGTATGTAATATTGCATGCACTAGCTGAGAAGGTCTTGTGAAGGTTTTGTAAACTGTTGTTCAAGTACCTTTTATGTTTCTTCCCTCTTTTTCTGGTTATTTTATCTTTCATTCCAAGACATAAAGTGAAGCAAGAATAGTCTTCCAAAAAAATTCTGAATAACTTTTTTAATCTGTCCCAAATGGGCTTGAATCAGGGTTTTTTCTTTAACATATCTTCTTCTGAGATTTTTTAATATTTTTTAACTTCATTGAGGAACTTATAATTTTTCCAGCTACGCAACAGAGAAAAGATTTCCTAGATTCTTTCCTACTGCATGTTTTCTGAGAATTACAGTCAGTTTGCAAATTAATGCTTCACGAAAAACTAATCTTTTTGTAAGAGAAGATACCTTCGAACCTTTGGTCAATTTCTTAACTTCAATATTTGGTGTTTCATTCCCCCCCCCCCCATATTATCTACTTTTTAACTTGTTATATTTTGTTTTGTACACTTTTAGTTTTTCCTGTTTTTTATTTTCTTGTAAGCTTCTGCCCTACCATTTTTTACCTTTCCGACCACTTTTTTTTTCTAGATTTTCTGGAATAGTAAGTTTCTGCAGATTTTTCAGAACTTGCACACAGTGATAATGGCGAATTGTTTTGATGTTCTATAAGTTCATTTAGAACCAGTGGCGTAGTGTAAAATAAAAAGGTGTGGGAACGCTATGTCGCGTCGTTACAATAGACGTATACCTTTTTTTTTTCCCTGAGGAGAAGGGGGGGGGGGGAGTAAAAATGACAACTAAGAATAAATGACTTTATCAATACTACCTTAATAGTGAGCACATCAACAATTTGCTACAAAAAATTTGTGTTTAGATATTTTTGATTTAAATAATTTTTTAAACTATCAAGTTATATGAATTTTTAAACAATTTGCTTTGCACAACCCATCTTAACAGATTATTTAACACTTTATAAATGGATTATAAGACATTTTCAAACATATTACTGCCACAATTCCTACAAAACATTTTAAACAGGTTATTTACGTGATTTTTTTTTTTTTAATTTCATTCAGAAAAATTTCCAAGTGAGATCGAGTTTCTATTCAGACACATTTGACTTAGCACTCCCTCTAATAAGATCATCACCTGATCTGTGTTTTCGGGGACTAGGTAATCAATACTTCATAATCGTTTGACTTCCAGAATTTCAGAGATGACTTTAACACGCAATGGGTTCGGATACATTCCCAGATTCTGTAGCTCCTTGAAATATGTTTTCAAAATGAATGAAAAAGATTGCGATTGTTGCAGTTGTCAATTGAGAGTTTTATATATTTTTTTCCTTCTCGAGATGAAAATGTAGAGGTATTAATATTATAAATTAATATGAAATGTGTTCGTTTATTTTAATTCAATTACAGAAGGAGTAATATTTTAGGTTCAAGAACAAACATTAATATCTGGCTGATTTTACTATACATTTTTGGCGCTTGAAATACAAGGGTATGTAGCACCAATACCTTAAATAAATTATAACAACGTTTGAAATATACATAGTTTTACATTTTTTAAAACGGCACTTAATATTGAACTTAAGTAGACAAAAAATAAAGCTTATTGGTTTTTTTTTATGGTAGGAGATTTTACAAATCCGTTATTTATTTCCAAGTTCTTGGACGTAATAGCTACTTTTGTGTGATACTGTAGGCAAACTCTTACTGAATAATGGCAGATTGATAAGTATTATTTTGAAATTATTTACGATTGCTAAGAGTTTCCTTTTCAATAATTAAAAAAATAGGATCCTAGAGGGATCTGACTCTACCCCCCCCCCCTTTCCCCTGTTGCGCTTCTGCGCTTGATAGACCCTTTCTTTCCTTTCCAAAATTTGATAATAAATTAATAGTTGTTAATTTTAAATAAAATGAAATTAACAACTGGAAGAATTTAAATTGCAAAGTTTAAATCCGTTAAAATTAATCAGTTGATTTAAAATTTCTTGATAAAATATTAATTTGTGTAGCATCCCAATCATCTCCAATTTTAAGGGGGATAACCAAATGTAGACCCATTGGGAGCAACTTCATCTCCTAATCGTCGCCACTACATTTAGTGTTGATTTTTTTAAACTTGAGACAACAGATTTTTCTTAAAGAATGTCTTCTACATTTTTGGAAGCACATTTTTGTCTTACATAATTTTGTAAGCTTTCCCATTTCCAAATTGAAGAAATATTTACTTCTATGTTTAAAAATAAAATACATTTGAATTGCTTATCTACTATATCACAGCCCAATTTCCATGTATCATACCCATGTACAAAACCATTAGAAATTTTATATTAAGGAAAATGAAATATATAACACCAACAAATGTCAATACCTTCACTTTTTAGAAAAAGACTGACTCATTAGCATGGGTGCCAGCAACATTGTTTGTAGAAGGATGCAAGTAAAAAAAATTTTGTTTGTTTTAAACCTTTATTTTTCAAAATATTTTGCTTCTCACAATGGCAAACATAAAATCTATTATTAAAGGGCACACAGTTTATTTTTCGGGTGAATTTTGTCTTTTTCTCTATTTTTATAACAATTTAAGCAACTAAGGAAATGCCAAGTATCCTCCCATGCACTTTCCTGGCGCCACCCAATTCCATTATTTTTACGTATTGAGTTAAAATAAGTAACAGTTAAAAAATCAATACTGTTTAGAATATACTTTGTCATGTTCAAACAACGTATCAGTTTGATTTTCCCAATATCTGGCAAGCCAATATAAATACATAATTACGTGTTCTCAAAACACCCTAAAAACTCTTACAAAGTATCAACATTCTACACTTACCTATCTAGATTCTTAGCGCCCAAGCAGTTTATTCCTTCAGAATCGGAGGTTTACTTCGCTTTTTTGGACTGTCCAAAACGTGGATCTTTTATTGTTATTAGTTTTATCATTTTGAACGAATTCATTTCTTAGTTACGAAGTTTACAAATAAATTATTAAGTGGGTGATATAAAAAAAATAATAATAAACGTTACATCACTTATTTTGATAAATCGGTTAGCGTTCCAGTTAAAATTAGAGGAGAAGAGATATTCTTCAATGAAAGGACGCAAAGAATTGCATGTGTCAGACCACAGTTTTGTGCTTAAAAATGGAAATAATTGGCGTCAATTTGTGTATGGAAGTTTTAGCTTATATTCATGAAAAACCATACAAACTTGACAGCTGGGATTCATCCACAAACACAGATCATTCGTTGAAGAAGACGATAATAGGCATTGGATGAATCATAGTTAGATGTAAACATACGTCAGTTCATTTCTAAAGAAGTAACATAGAAACATGGAAGTAGCGGTGGGGGGGGGAGTCTAATGCATGTATCGGATTGTTGATGGAATGGCCATGTGTGGGTTGCTGCGCCACTTTCAAGTGTTTTGCAATACTTGAACTTGCCTGCTCAGCTCTGAAGTTGTGGATAGAAAACGAAAGCATAGTTCATCGAAATCATAGTTAACGAAAGCACTAAAGTTCATTTTCTTACTTGACTTTCCGTTAAGTGTCGTGTAAAGAAGAAATAAAATGCAAAAAAAAGAAGTTAAAAATTAAAAAAAAAATTTAGGTGAGGGAACGCCGTTCCTCCTTCTAAAAAGGTAAAGGATCGCCGTTCCCACGCGTTCCCGCTCCACTACACCCCTGTTTAGAACTACAGATATTCCAGGACTAGAAGAGTTATCCAGACTTAATATGTGCACTAACTTTTCATCTTCCTTTTTGGCTGCACAGTATCTCTTTGAACATGCTTTCCCACTTTTTTGCTTAACTCTTTGTTCTCGCGCTGGTGCAATTTCATTAATAGATTTTATTTTACCTCTTTCTTTTTTAACATGGTACTGATCGAGTTCTTTTCTCGCTGCTTCTTCATATAACTCTGGGTTGTTTTTAAAATGCTCACGTCTTTTTCTCTTGCATTCTTTGTTTTGTTTTTACCTCTCTAACTTGTATTTCATAGATTCTTTCTTGCTTTAAGCCACAATTAAAATTTAGAAAATGCATATTAAATTGGTTAAAAGATATAAAAAAAATTTCTTTGCTTCCATTTATGTAACGTAACTTCAATTTTTTGTAAATTTTTTATAACATTAACTACCTACTCTAAGAATAAAATCTAATAAGACTATTACTAGCCACATTTCTATCCACTATTATAGTTGCATTTCTTTAAAAAACGTTTAAACATTCGACGCAGCTGTACCACCATAATCATTCACTGTCACCAAGGTTAGGCCTATTTACATGTATGGAACTTAGCATTTTTAAAAACTTATTTATGGAGGAAATATGCTTAAATATCATGTAATGATGGACAAAAAATTTGCATAAACTTAATTTATACATAAAACATGAGAAGTAGATATCAATAAATATGTGCTTATAAAAATATATTTATTAGAAAAGAATTCAAATTCATTAGTTAGGCTTAGAATCCACTCCATGGGCAAAGCATCAACTCCATGGGCGAAGTTGTCCACGTGGTGCCCACGGAGTTGATGCCCATGGAGTTGATGAAATCACATTTTGAGTGCAAGTTGAAGCACAGTTTTAATGTTATAAAAAGGTGTTCAGGTATTTGATGTCTTTTCATCATGTACTTCTAATATGATATAAAAAAACAGGCAACAGTTTACATTTTATAGGTTTTATATAAGCCATGGAGTTGACAACCAATAATCATACTCGCCTAGAATTGAGAATGTCTTATTTTTCTGTGTCCAAACAAAGCTTCATTCAGATCTATGCACAATGTAAATACATACAAAATGTCTGTCTCTCTTCAATAACACTAGACAAAAATGACTTGTATTGCTGTATGTAAAGAATTTTAGAAAAATATCTCTGTCCATGGAGATGATGCTAAAACCTGGTTGTAAACTTAAGATAACCAAAACTTTATAAATTTACAATATTTATTGTAACTTCAATACGTAAAACTATTTTTCAAAATATATTTATTTAATTTTACATAAATAAAAGGTAATATTTCGTGTAGTTTTAATAATATGACTACTTATTTACGTAAACTATGGACTGGTTGCAGTCCACGGAGTTGACTTTCCTACCATATTTTGAATTATATCCTACTAAAGCAATTTAAAATAAATTTTGAATTTCAGGTAATTAATTAGTACCCATCTAGAACTACACGATACAATTTTTTTAAATAGATATTTTGTTAATGGAATAGTCAATGTTCTCGAGTTTCAAGAAAGTGCCCGTATTTGGAGAATGACCCAGATATCATTTTCCTGCCTCCTCAACAAATTTCAAGGTTTTATAGAATGTAGTTTCTAAATGAACTGGGCTAGAAGGTTGTAACATAGCCAGTATAGGGAATGATCTTTACTAAGACATCTTCTTAAGTAAAATAATATTATTTTTTGAAATTCTACAATTATATTTATTATGATACGTGACATTCCAAAGAAAGTGAGTGAATTCGTGTTCCCCCTGTCGGTAGGATTATTCTCATAAGATTGGATTGCAGTGAGCATGCATGGAGAGGTGGATAAGGGTGGTCAAGATTATTCGTTTTTAAAAAATATGAATTGCATTCTTAATGAAATGTGAGAAGCAGTGGTGGATCGAGGGGTACAGCCGAACTGCATCTAAATTATCAATTTAAAATTAAAATTTATTAATTGGTTCTCAACTCTGATTATTTATTTTACTCATTTTAATAAATGTTTATTAGAATTGCAAATGAAGATAGAATTTCTACCGTGTATAGGTAAAAAAAAAAAATCTCCGATAAAGAGCAAACCTGTTGCGCACAATTGAGGGGAAAACAAAAACTCTGCTCAAATCAACTAAATCTGATGATGGTCGAGAAAGGTACAGCCACAGACTGAAGTTACAAATAAGTTGTACAGTTTCCTTGGTAACATGGCCAAGTGCGGAATCGCCCTTCTCGCTAAATGTAAACTGAGTTGCAGCTTGTAAATTCGATGTATTAATTGGCTCTTGTGTGAGTGAATCGGGATGCGTGGGGAGGGGGGGGGGGAGAGAAACGAGCATTTCTTAGATTTTTCTCCATCTAACGAAAATAGTTTCTGTGATAAGTTTACACATGTGTTTTCTAGTTAATTCTAAAATTTATACTAAAACTTATAATTGAACCATTTAGAAACATGGAGCCCCTTTTTAAGTTTTAAGTTAAAAATAATTTTTTTTTTTTTTTTATTTGCTTTCTTGCACTATTTTGTAAATATTGAAAGGAAACTTTGAGTTTGAGTAATTAAGGTTGTGGAATACCCATTAATGAATGATTGGGGGTGGTAGGGGGTGGGGGGGTCACTGTTCCGGCTGTACTAACATTTAACCACCTGCCGCCACTAGTTAATAGTTGTGCATTAATTTTCAGTTTAAATAAACAAAACGTAAAACACAGTTCAAGGCTTCTGATAATCTGTCTCCATGTTTTTAACGCCGACCAAACGGTATAGTGGTTAGCGTGCTGGCTTCTAGACCGCGAGGTTGCGGGTTCGAGTCCCGTGTAGGCATGGGTGTTTGTAAATGTATGTTGGTTTGTTAAATGACGAAATGTTTCGGCGCATTATAGCCCTCGTGTTGCTGACGGCGCCAGATAATCTGAATACAACCAACCATGTTTTTAACATTCCAAAACTGGGAAGTGTGACTGTAATTACCTCACACCTGTAAATTCCTAGTCTACTTGTATGAGTTAATGTGTATTTTAAAAGTTGGCGACAAGACCAAAACGTCGCCAATTCGATATGGCTGCTGATTTCAAACCCATAAGATGGAGGCTGATTCAAAATAAATAAGATGGCTTGTGTTTCAAATTCCACCAAATGGTGGCAATGAAAATGCTTTAATACTAAATGCTGACTGAAAGTAAAAGGAATATGAAAATAATCAATAAAATACGAGATAGTGTGCAAATTATTCTTAAAAAATACAGTTAATAAAGCTGCTTATTTGTGGAGGAAAATTGAGTATACCGTAAAATCGCTGTTAATGCAAATCACATGCATAAATTTCTGTATTTTGTGTTTTGCAAATTCTATTTATATACTCGTATATATATATATATATATATATATATATATATATATATATATATATATATATATATATATATATATATATATATATATATATATATATATATATATATATATATATATATATATATATATATATATATATATATATTTTCATTTGACCAACCACGTTGGGCCATGAGAGACTGTTGTTGGTCTTAAAATTTGTATTTGTATGCATGATCATTAAATAGTTTTTCAAATAATTAATAATCAATCAGCAATTCATTTAAGCAATTTTGCTTTATTTTTCGAAGATAAATGGGTTATTACAGTAGTAGTAGAGATCAGTGGTTCTTACATATTATCTCGTTGACCGTAAGCTAAACAAAAAGTTTGCCAAACTGATTAACTCGGTCTGTGGAAATGTTCAGTAGACAATCTTGACATGAATTCAAAGACTACTACCAAAAGTGTGACGTAAAATAGAATTTTATTTGCGGATCGAACAGAGTTGGAAGCCAGCCTCTAGTTTACATAATAGTTTTCATTTCAACAAGTGGCAACATTTTCGAGCGAATACCGCGCCCCCTATCCGACCAGGATACGTCAACACAAGAAGTATCACAACACGGTCCCACTTATCTAAGGTGGCAGGATAGAAATCGCTTTTATTATCAAATAAATAAATCCCAAATGGACAGCCGATGAAAAATGGCCGCCAGCTCCGTCCTGCCGACTTACCAGCAGCGATACGTGAACGGGACTCCGTCATCGTCCTTTCGTAAGACGCTGCGGTTGCGCGAAAAATATATCGTCTTACTCGTCCTCGGCACCTTCGTCGCCGTGTGCATCGGAACTTTCTTTTTCCTACCGGAGCTGAGATCCGGAGCCGGACTCAATACTGCTTACCGACACATCCGGAATGCCGGATCCGATTTGCTGCTGCCACCGCTCCAGGTAAAAAAAAAGCAACTCACAATCACACACCTTTCTTGGGTACAGATGCAAAATAGGCTCTTGGCGATTTTCTTTTAAACGTATAGTTCCGTATTCCTACTCCTCAGTTCTCACTAGCTAATTATTTTTATAGCAACCATGAACAGCCTGACTCTTTTGAGTCTAAAAGTGTCGCCAAAACCCATTAGGTGCCTTTTGTGCATCTTTTTCTGAAAAATTCCCCTGAAATCTAGAGAAATAGGTCTATTCTTAGTGTCTATGGTAAGCTCGTCAATTGACTTTTCCACTATTTGGTAGGCAATGTAACTTCCATTATTTTAAACTAACTACAAACATGCATTCTTTTTAAATCCTTCATATTAACTTCGATTTTGTATGTTTGTCGATGGCGGGCAAATCTGTGGAGGTCTGGTTAACTCTCTTGCAGATTGAAACTTGGCAGATAGATTCAATGTTAATGACAGTGCATTCTATCAAATTTTGGCTGCTGTCACTAAAAGGTCGCTTTTTGGAATCCTAATAAACCAACTTCCTGTCATCCAATCTTGCTGAAATCGCATTGAATCAATCATTGAAGAAACTCTTTCCTGTTGCCAAAACTGTTTTAATAAATAATATACTTGTTGTAAGGTTCTTAGGTTGCGAGAAACTATCTTGAATTCCCTCCCCCCTCAAACTGTTATCGTGGACCCTACCTATGAACCTCACAAGAAAAAAGTGGTTCTACCAGGGGCAGGATCATCGTGAAGGGGACCTGAGTACTGGGAATAGAGACACTGAGTGAGAGTGAGACAGACCTTCGAGTGGACTTGCAAGTGTGTTCGCACAAAAGTGCATGGAGATGTAAATTAATAAAGACCTGTTAAGTTTTCAACGAACAAATTTTTAATAAAGCATCCTAATGTTGGCAAATTGTTCCTTAAATTTTCCATATCTCTAAATTAAATTTTAGTCTGTGTAACAGGAACGCATAACCTCTCTTTCGCCTGTTGATTTCCTTTCAGTAAATGTGATTTTGTCAGTACCGATAATACCTAGATGTGGTGTCGCCATCTATCAGGGAAATTAAGAAAGAAAAAGTAGGTTGAGATTATGTCAGATAGATCTGCGTCCAATTTGTTTTTAACTCTGCATTATAGCGATGACTGACTTAAAAGAAAATGAAATACTTCAAAACATTTTAAAGAAAACTTGTTGTCTAATGTATTCTTTCCTACTGCAATATTCAAAATTAATCAAGGCATTGCCAAAAAGGTAATTGCATATTTTCTCGTCAAGGTCGACCATTTTCTGTAAAACCGTTGCCACCAAAGAAAATGCAGAAATAGCGCATGCTTACAAAAGCAACTAGTGGTGCGAAACATCACCAAACTTTAAAAAATTTATATTGTACATGGATTGGTGTAATTTAGCGATTTCGTTTTCATATGCTACAGAAATTAAAAAAAATTGACAAATTTGTTAATATTTTTGGCTATTATTATTGCAATGATAAGATAAAACTACTCCTAATTGCCAAACTGTTGCTTTGTTTGGCACTATTCATTTCCTTCGTGGTAAGTAAAACGGAGGAGGAACAGTTGTTGAAAGGCAATGCTCAAGAGAAGATAATTAGATGTTAAGAGGAGGTCCTAGTAAGGATCATTTCCTATACTCGCTACTTTACTATCATCTAGCCCAATGCATTTAGAAACTATTCTATATAAAACCTCAAAATTTGATGAGTAGATACAAAAAAGATCATCTAATGAAATTACATAAATTTTTTTCATTTAATGTCTATCTATTATAAATTAAAATTAGCATAGCAAAAGACAAAACCCGTTGGAATCGCTGCATATACATTGCCGTAAGGATTTCAAATACAAAATAAAATATATTAGATGCTATTTTCGAGTTTTTAATTTATGCCTTTTTATTAAATGTACATTTTCGTACCTACTCACTAAATTTCAAGGTTTTCTACAAAGTAGTTTCTAAATGCACTGGGCTAGAAGATTGTAATATAGCAAGTATAGGGAATTATCCTTACTAAGACTTCTTGTTAAAAAATCGTATTTTGACTTTTTGCCCCTTTATCGAATTTGTGGGTTAGGAAAAGCCTTCCGGCATTTCATTTGAGCCTTTTTAGGTATTGTATTTATGTACTTTATATTATTAATATTTATTATTTTATATACTAATTATGCGGTTGTTTTTTATCAAAAAGTTTTCAATTCATTAAATATATTGTTCTTTCACCTATCAAATGAGTTACTTATATTAATAAGAAGTAAGAGAAAAATAATTTTTAAATTTAAACAAAACTAAAAAATGTTCGTACAAAATTTCTCGTTGAAAATCGTAAAGTATAAAATTTTGATTGGTCTGCATTTGAATAGGAAAAGTTTTCAAACTTGGAATGATTTAATGTTTATTTTAAGTATATCGTTACGAACGAGAATTAGTAAATGATTGTACCCAATGTAAATATTTTGTAAATTTTCTTTCTCTTTTAGGTCTGCAATCACTTTTAATTATAGCTTTTTTATTAATGTTAAAATTGTAAATAATATTTTAAATACAAGCTTTAAAGTATTGGCAACGGTTAGGTTTATCTGGGAATATGTAGAATTTTGGAGAAAGAAGCTGAGCGCTTTGTTTACTTACTTGAGTGTGCCTGAATTATCGCTGTATCTGAATTTGTTTTTACTGAAGTTTGATAGTGATTGCACTGTTGTTCAGAGAAATTTGGTGAGCCTTTGAAGAGAGAATAAATAACAGTTTTTGTGTAATAAGAACTGCGCCACCATTGCTTTTGTGAAAAATTCACAGCAATATGTTACTTTGAATTTATTAAAGTGAGTTTTGTGTATTTGAGTGCCATTGCAATTTAAAAAGGCAAAAAATGAATCTTGCATAATTTGCTTAATTTTTACTACTTTTTACAATATACAGCGTTTCTGTTTGGAAGGAAATTTTTCTAAAAAAATACAATTTTAAACAAATATACCTTTTATTTATTAATATAAGAAATAAAACCACTTATTTTTACCTAATATTAATGAAAAATCTAATTTTAGAACGTTTTGGTAAATCTACAGTTAATCTCTTTCAAATGACACTTTAAATAAAAATTGGTTTAGTAAAAAATATGAGCAATTTAGTTGAACAATGAGGAGGAGTGACTAGTTGAGTTTTGTTGAGCAATTTAGGAGGAGGGACTACTACCACTTGCATAAATTCCGAGTAATTTTTGGATGGAACATTTTTACCGTTGTCTTTGGCGATAATGGGCAGTTTCCGCATTTTTTTTTTTTTATTTATTATTATTTTTTTATTAAATTCTAAATGTTTCAAATAGACCACAAGCACAAACATTTCTGCTCACTGCGTTTTTTTTTTTTTTTTTTTTTTTTTTTTTAATTTGAAACTTAAGTTTACTTGTTAGATTTTGGCGAGAAAATGACACATTCGGCTCGAATTGAATGTGACGTCACTTCTTCTGAAACAACTTGGCTTAAAACGCAGCAGCGGAAACCAGTTTTGCAAATTTCTCGCAAATCACGCCAATCGGTACGGGATATGGCAATTGTCTACCAAGCACACACCAACTATTTGGCACAAACCTCATGGTAACCATTGAGAATGGAAGGATATCGTGACATCACAGCTATAACGTATCGTTTTGATCGGACTGCGATTGGACCAGTTTTTCGGGCATTTCCTTTTCATAATATTTAAATAACTAATTTTTTTTAAAGAACTTGTGTTTGAATATTTGGAATCAGAAAGAAATTTATAAATATAAACTAATTTCACTCGTTTTTACTTTAAAAGACATTAACCACCATTTTGATCAAAATGGTTTAAGTCTTTCTTCCTTTTTTTTTAAATTTTATTTTTTATTTTTTTCTTAATGACAATTGTCGAAGAACACAAATTTTTCAATGGCAGCTTCTTTATGCGCATGCTCAATTTTGACGAAAACCATAATGACAGGTTCCATGACTACTTCTAAACTATATGCAAAAGTTGAACACCGTAAGTCAATTCGTTCAAGAGATATACTGGCTACAGACAGACTCGTAAATTTTTTTTATGCCACTTTATGAAATTCATAACGCTCCAAAGAGAGCAGAAATAAAAAAGAAAAGAAAAATCGAAAATTTCTTTTTGATCGCATATGTAATACTTTTATTACCCTATATTAAAGTATGGGTGGTAAAAGTTGATAAAAACAAAATTTTATCAGTATCATTTAATTTTTACCGAAAGGGTAAGCATACCTCCCGTTACATTATTAAGCATCCTAGCTACTTCCAATGCAATAGTTATAAGATCCGAAAATACATTTTAGCCTATATACCTAGTGTGTTTTCAACATTAAGAAAGTAAAAAGATTCAAAGCTCGAAATAGTACAGGAGATATAGGTTTTTGGGTGGAACTAATTCCCACAGAAGCGGCGATTGAATTTTTTAGCTCGTGGCTTATATCTTTTTGACATACTAAAAGTCTAGAAAAATCTGAGCGTGCAAAATGGGTTTTTTGGCCGCCATCTTGGATTTTTTTTTGTAAAAATCATAAAAAGTCATGTGTGGTATCAAATTACAGAAAATTTTATGCTGAAAAAGATTATCATTTTGGTTTTTAAAAGTACAAATAATTAGCAAAATAGTGACCAAAAAACTAAAAGCTTATGCAGTGTTAAAAATCCTTTTTATTAATAAATAATAAAATAGTTTTATAATAGGAATGCATCATGCATTTCGTCAATATCTTTCATTTCACATTAGAAAAAAGCTATATCTATTACTATTCTTCTGAAATACTTTCTTTCAGTGCACTATTTGTGCAATCTTTACCAGACAGTTACAACATATCTCGGTACATTCCACGCCATAACGTCGACAAATACATCTACCACTACCACACGGTTCATTTGTATCCGGTGCAGCGGATCTTGTTCAACAATAACTCGGTTGCAGGGCTCATTTCACACGTTATGGGCTAGTTGATCTCCTACTTTTTCCAACCCCACACTTGGCAATATTAATGTTCATAGTTTTTCAACAATAACATTGTAAATGCATGCGGAGAAGATGGTAAACAGCAGCATCTTCTGTAGGTGGCAATCTTGCAATATTAAATTCACTTTTGGTAGTTGTGATTTTTTTCAAGTAGATATTTTATCGTAGTAGGTTCATATTCTCAGTTTTTGGATTTCCACCGTACAATGATACCAATATCTGTGAGTTCGTTTCTGTTAACATTTTCTGATCCAAACAGAGTAGCACAAATATTAAATTCTTTACATTTACAGAAATGTCTTTATGCTGTCGATTTACTTTTACTAAATAAAGAGCTTGTGGTATAGCATCCTTATAAACCATGAGAAAAGATAATAATTTTGCATCCCTTATCGGGCCTAGCACATGTTGCACCGATTTAATATTACGTTTTTTATCGCTGGAAGTAGAAGACTGCAAAAGTGTTATGGTAAATTAAAAATACAAAGACATCGGTGTATTCAGCAACAACTGTTACAAGTATTTTTTTATGCTAATGTCAGTGCTATTTTCACTATAACTGTGTCAATATCATCTGTAGCATGAATCACAATGTGGCCATTCTCTTCCAAGTGTTTTCCAAGCATGGTTATAAAGGACTATATATTTTTTTTATTGGAAAGAAAGGGTTCTTTGCCAATAAGAAGTGGAGAGCTCTCAGTTAATTTCACTGAACCATGGCCAAAAACTGGGAAATTTTCAAATGTATTACAACTATATAGCAGTCATTTTGCTATAAGCAATATCAAGTTGTGACAATAGTATTTGGTGGCTATATCATCTCCAGTACAAAGGATGTAGAGTATCAGATACGCACAGAACAATCATCAGTAACAATGAAATTTACTGAGAGCTATCCACTTGTATTTGACAAAGGACCCTTTTTTATTAATAAAAAAAAGTAAGCAGTACTTTATTACAAAGCTTGGAAAACACTTGGAAGATAATGGTCACACTGTGATTCATTCTACAGATGATACTGGTACAGTTATAGTGAAAACAACACTAACCTTAGCAAAAAAAATGCGTGTAACAGTTGTTGCTGAGGACACCGACATCTTTATACTTTTGATTTACCATAATACACAAAATATTTGTTTGCCTCCTACTTCCGGCGATAAAAAACACGTAACATTAAAGGTGCAACATGTGCTTGGGATAAGGGATACAAAATTATTCTCTTTCCACATGCTTTAACTAGATGCGATATCACAAGCTCTTTATTTGGTAAAAGTAAATAGGCAGCACATAGGCATTAGAAATGTAAGGAATTTAATATTTGTACTACTCTGTTTAGATCAGAAAAGAACTTACAGATATTGGTACCAAAGCATTGGTACTAATATTGTCAAGTGTGGGGTTGTAAAAAGTAGGAGACCAACTACATTCTATAACGTGTGAAATGAGCCCTGCACCAGAGTTATTGTTGAACAAGGTCCGCTGCGCATGGAAAACGTATACAAATGAACCGTGTGGTAGTGGTAGATGTACGTGTCGACGTTATGGCTTGCAATGTACCGAGATAGGTTGTAACTGTTCTGGTAGAGATTGCACAAATAGTGCACTGAAAGAAAGTATTTCAGAAGAATAGTAATAGATATAGCTTTTTTCTTATGTAAGATGAAAGATATTGACGAAATGCATGATGCATTCGTATTATAAAACTATTTTATTATTTATTAATAAAAAGGATTTTTAACACTGCATAAGCTTTTAGTTTTTTGGTCACTATTTTGCTAATTATTTGTACTTTTAAAAACCAAAATGATAATCTTTTTCAGCATAAAATTTTCTGTAATTTGGTACCACACATGACTTTTTATGATTTTTACAAAAAAAATCAAAGATGGCGGCCAAAAAACGCATTTTGCACGCTCGGATTTTTCTTGACTTTTAGTATGTCAAAAAGATATCATCCACGAGCTAAAAAATTCAATCGCCACTTCTGTGGGAATTAGTTCCACCTATAGCCTATTTTTTGCCTATCTCCTGTACTAAAAGTAAATAATGAAGTAGGGAAAAGTGGCATAACACAGAAAAAAAAGTTTTATTGGGGTTTTAAATTATTTCTTTGAACAGAAAATTAATGCAAAGCTGTTAAGAAATATTTAAGTAAGAAATGTAAGTGTCATTTTTTAAAATCAAGGTTTGAACAAAAATGTTATCCTTCTTCAACCTTTCTTTTTGTTTGTGATCTACACACCCTCTGCAAATAATTCCGAAAGTGCCCATGTTTAAGATCCAAGGAAGTAGTAAAATGGAGATCTGAACAAAAATCAGGGGTGTGGAACGTCGCACAAATTTCAATTACACTATAATTGTGGTCACTGCATTCAAATTTGAAATGGAATGGTATTTTTTGCCTTTTCCATTTTTTCACTGCGATATTTTTTGCAAAAAAATTAATTAATTTGGAGTTATTATACGATAAGCATAATACATAATAGATGGGTCATTCTCCAAAACTGGGCACTTTTTAATGTCATGTTTTGTAAAAAAAAAAAATTTTAAATGATTTATTTTATTTTTTTAAATAATCCCTACATGGTTCTTAATATATTCTAGCTCGTAGTCAAAATCGCTGACAAATATTTTTGAAGAAAAAAATTATTAATGTTTTCATTGCCCACAGAGTTGACAGATCGAGACACAGAGTTGACATTGAGCAGAATATTGTCAAATTTTAGGAGAGAAATATAAAACTAAGTATTTTTCAACATCACTTTGAGTGGAACCAAAATACTAAGTTACAATATATACCAAGGTTTAATAAACAAATGTTACCGTACTGCTTATACACAGAATATATCTTTAATTAGTCAACATACACTTTTAACATTGAAAAGAAAAAATTCTTTTAAAGTAGTTTACTTGACATTATGAAAGTTTTGTTAAATCTAAGTTGTTAAGCATGTATGTATAATTTCTATAATAAATTAAGACTGTATGGATGGTCACTTGTTAACGTGAGCTATCGAAATGAAATGCTTGAATTTTACTTAAGTATTTGCACTTGTAATTTTTAGAGAAATCCATATGATTAACACTTCCTTGGGTTTCAATCGGTCTTTTATATTCAACAATTCTCTATGTTGGTGTAAAATGTTACTAATATGAATCATGAGCATCATATTTAGCATTTCTGATTGTAAGGCATGAACCAGTTCAGCAGCAGAACAGTTAACCTCTTGCCTGTGACACCCGAACTCAATTCCGGCAACTCAAATGCGTTTTCAAATATATTTCACAGGCAAAGGTTAATTTGATCTTTAGACTATTTATTAATCATTTTCAGAGTACCTTAGACTATAATGTCCACTTTTTTTAAAATCCATTTCGCATACGACACTGTGTCTTCTTTTGAATAATCCAATGAATGCATTTTTCTTTTTTTGCATTCCTTACAATTCCTCTCTGAACACTCTTTAATATTGTCTTTATCCCACAACAAACTTTTGTACATCTCAGCTGGGATATTCTCTGAAACAATCTTTATCTATTTTAATTTTATCTACATATGTTTCATGAAGCCGACAGATGCGAGTTTAGTAGGTCTATTTTTTTCTAAAAACACCAAAATGGTCAAGGTTTACAAAACGTAGAGTAATGTATGTAATATTGCATGCACTAGCTGAGAAGGTCTTGTGAAGGTTTTGTAAACTGTTGTTCAAGTACCTTTTATGTTTCTTCCCTCTTTTTCTGGTTATTTTATCTTTCATTCCAAGACATAAAGTGAAGCAAGAATAGTCTTCCAAAAAAATTCTGAATAACTTTTTTAATCTGTCCCAAATGGGCTTGAATCAGGGTTTTTTCTTTAACATATCTTCTTCTGAGATTTTTTAATATTTTTTAACTTCATTGAGGAACTTATAATTTTTCCAGCTACGCAACAGAGAAAAGATTTCCTAGATTCTTTCCTACTGCATGTTTTCTGAGAATTACAGTCAGTTTGCAAATTAATGCTTCACGAAAAACTAATCTTTTTGTAAGAGAAGATACCTTCGAACCTTTGGTCAATTTCTTAACTTCAATATTTGGTGTTTCATTCCCCCCCCCCCCCCATATTATCTACTTTTTAACTTGTTATATTTTGTTTTGTACACTTTTAGTTTTTCCTGTTTTTTATTTTCTTGTAAGCTTCTGCCCTACCATTTTTTACCTTTCCGACCACTTTTTTTTTCTAGATTTTCTGGAATAGTAAGTTTCTGCAGATTTTTCAGAACTTGCACACAGTGATAATGGCGAATTGTTTTGATGTTCTATAAGTTCATTTAGAACCAGTGGCGTAGTGTAAAATAAAAAGGTGTGGGAACGCTATGTCGCGTCGTTACAATAGACGTATACCTTTTTTTTTTCCCTGAGGAGAAGGGGGGGGGGGGGAGTAAAAATGACAACTAAGAATAAATGACTTTATCAATACTACCTTAATAGTGAGCACATCAACAATTTGCTACAAAAAATTTGTGTTTAGATATTTTTGATTTAAATAATTTTTTAAACTATCAAGTTATATGAATTTTTAAACAATTTGCTTTGCACAACCCATCTTAACAGATTATTTAACACTTTATAAATGGATTATAAGACATTTTCAAACATATTACTGCCACAATTCCTACAAAACATTTTAAACAGGTTATTTACGTGATTTTTTTTTTTTTAATTTCATTCAGAAAAATTTCCAAGTGAGATCGAGTTTCTATTCAGACACATTTGACTTAGCACTCCCTCTAATAAGATCATCACCTGATCTGTGTTTTCGGGGACTAGGTAATCAATACTTCATAATCGTTTGACTTCCAGAATTTCAGAGATGACTTTAACACGCAATGGGTTCGGATACATTCCCAGATTCTGTAGCTCCTTGAAATATGTTTTCAAAATGAATGAAAAAGATTGCGATTGTTGCAGTTGTCAATTGAGAGTTTTATATATTTTTTTCCTTCTCGAGATGAAAATGTAGAGGTATTAATATTATAAATTAATATGAAATGTGTTCGTTTATTTTAATTCAATTACAGAAGGAGTAATATTTTAGGTTCAAGAACAAACATTAATATCTGGCTGATTTTACTATACATTTTTGGCGCTTGAAATACAAGGGTATGTAGCACCAATACCTTAAATAAATTATAACAACGTTTGAAATATACATAGTTTTACATTTTTTAAAACGGCACTTAATATTGAACTTAAGTAGACAAAAAATAAAGCTTATTGGTTTTTTTTTATGGTAGGAGATTTTACAAATCCGTTATTTATTTCCAAGTTCTTGGACGTAATAGCTACTTTTGTGTGATACTGTAGGCAAACTCTTACTGAATAATGGCAGATTGATAAGTATTATTTTGAAATTATTTACGATTGCTAAGAGTTTCCTTTTCAATAATTAAAAAAATAGGATCCTAGAGGGATCTGACTCTACCCCCCCCCCCTTTCCCCTGTTGCGCTTCTGCGCTTGATAGACCCTTTCTTTCCTTTCCAAAATTTGATAATAAATTAATAGTTGTTAATTTTAAATAAAATGAAATTAACAACTGGAAGAATTTAAATTGCAAAGTTTAAATCCGTTAAAATTAATCAGTTGATTTAAAATTTCTTGATAAAATATTAATTTGTGTAGCATCCCAATCATCTCCAATTTTAAGGGGGATAACCAAATGTAGACCCATTGGGAGCAACTTCATCTCCTAATCGTCGCCACTACATTTAGTGTTGATTTTTTTAAACTTGAGACAACAGATTTTTCTTAAAGAATGTCTTCTACATTTTTGGAAGCACATTTTTGTCTTACATAATTTTGTAAGCTTTCCCATTTCCAAATTGAAGAAATATTTACTTCTATGTTTAAAAATAAAATACATTTGAATTGCTTATCTACTATATCACAGCCCAATTTCCATGTATCATACCCATGTACAAAACCATTAGAAATTTTATATTAAGGAAAATGAAATATATAACACCAACAAATGTCAATACCTTCACTTTTTAGAAAAAGACTGACTCATTAGCATGGGTGCCAGCAACATTGTTTGTAGAAGGATGCAAGTAAAAAAAATTTTGTTTGTTTTAAACCTTTATTTTTCAAAATATTTTGCTTCTCACAATGGCAAACATAAAATCTATTATTAAAGGGCACACAGTTTATTTTTCGGGTGAATTTTGTCTTTTTCTCTATTTTTATAACAATTTAAGCAACTAAGGAAATGCCAAGTATCCTCCCATGCACTTTCCTGGCGCCACCCAATTCCATTATTTTTACGTATTGAGTTAAAATAAGTAACAGTTAAAAAATCAATACTGTTTAGAATATACTTTGTCATGTTCAAACAACGTATCAGTTTGATTTTCCCAATATCTGGCAAGCCAATATAAATACATAATTACGTGTTCTCAAAACACCCTAAAAACTCTTACAAAGTATCAACATTCTACACTTACCTATCTAGATTCTTAGCGCCCAAGCAGTTTATTCCTTCAGAATCGGAGGTTTACTTCGCTTTTTTGGACTGTCCAAAACGTGGATCTTTTATTGTTATTAGTTTTATCATTTTGAACGAATTCATTTCTTAGTTACGAAGTTTACAAATAAATTATTAAGTGGGTGATATAAAAAAAATAATAATAAACGTTACATCACTTATTTTGATAAATCGGTTAGCGTTCCAGTTAAAATTAGAGGAGAAGAGATATTCTTCAATGAAAGGACGCAAAGAATTGCATGTGTCAGACCACAGTTTTGTGCTTAAAAATGGAAATAATTGGCGTCAATTTGTGTATGGAAGTTTTAGCTTATATTCATGAAAAACCATACAAACTTGACAGCTGGGATTCATCCACAAACACAGATCATTCGTTGAAGAAGACGATAATAGGCATTGGATGAATCATAGTTAGATGTAAACATACGTCAGTTCATTTCTAAAGAAGTAACATAGAAACATGGAAGTAGCGGTGGGGGGGGGAGTCTAATGCATGTATCGGATTGTTGATGGAATGGCCATGTGTGGGTTGCTGCGCCACTTTCAAGTGTTTTGCAATACTTGAACTTGCCTGCTCAGCTCTGAAGTTGTGGATAGAAAACGAAAGCATAGTTCATCGAAATCATAGTTAACGAAAGCACTAAAGTTCATTTTCTTACTTGACTTTCCGTTAAGTGTCGTGTAAAGAAGAAATAAAATGCAAAAAAAAGAAGTTAAAAATTAAAAAAAAAATTTAGGTGAGGGAACGCCGTTCCTCCTTCTAAAAAGGTAAAGGATCGCCGTTCCCACGCGTTCCCGCTCCACTACACCCCTGTTTAGAACTACAGATATTCCAGGACTAGAAGAGTTATCCAGACTTAATATGTGCACTAACTTTTCATCTTCCTTTTTGGCTGCACAGTATCTCTTTGAACATGCTTTCCCACTTTTTTGCTTAACTCTTTGTTCTCGCGCTGGTGCAATTTCATTAATAGATTTTATTTTACCTCTTTCTTTTTTAACATGGTACTGATCGAGTTCTTTTCTCGCTGCTTCTTCATATAACTCTGGGTTGTTTTTAAAATGCTCACGTCTTTTTCTCTTGCATTCTTTGTTTTGTTTTTACCTCTCTAACTTGTATTTCATAGATTCTTTCTTGCTTTAAGCCACAATTAAAATTTAGAAAATGCATATTAAATTGGTTAAAAGATATAAAAAAAATTTCTTTGCTTCCATTTATGTAACGTAACTTCAATTTTTTGTAAATTTTTTATAACATTAACTACCTACTCTAAGAATAAAATCTAATAAGACTATTACTAGCCACATTTCTATCCACTATTATAGTTGCATTTCTTTAAAAAACGTTTAAACATTCGACGCAGCTGTACCACCATAATCATTCACTGTCACCAAGGTTAGGCCTATTTACATGTATGGAACTTAGCATTTTTAAAAACTTATTTATGGAGGAAATATGCTTAAATATCATGTAATGATGGACAAAAAATTTGCATAAACTTAATTTATACATAAAACATGAGAAGTAGATATCAATAAATATGTGCTTATAAAAATATATTTATTAGAAAAGAATTCAAATTCATTAGTTAGGCTTAGAATCCACTCCATGGGCAAAGCATCAACTCCATGGGCGAAGTTGTCCACGTGGTGCCCACGGAGTTGATGCCCATGGAGTTGATGAAATCACATTTTGAGTGCAAGTTGAAGCACAGTTTTAATGTTATAAAAAGGTGTTCAGGTATTTGATGTCTTTTCATCATGTACTTCTAATATGATATAAAAAAACAGGCAACAGTTTACATTTTATAGGTTTTATATAAGCCATGGAGTTGACAACCAATAATCATACTCGCCTAGAATTGAGAATGTCTTATTTTTCTGTGTCCAAACAAAGCTTCATTCAGATCTATGCACAATGTAAATACATACAAAATGTCTGTCTCTCTTCAATAACACTAGACAAAAATGACTTGTATTGCTGTATGTAAAGAATTTTAGAAAAATATCTCTGTCCATGGAGATGATGCTAAAACCTGGTTGTAAACTTAAGATAACCAAAACTTTATAAATTTACAATATTTATTGTAACTTCAATACGTAAAACTATTTTTCAAAATATATTTATTTAATTTTACATAAATAAAAGGTAATATTTCGTGTAGTTTTAATAATATGACTACTTATTTACGTAAACTATGGACTGGTTGCAGTCCACGGAGTTGACTTTCCTACCATATTTTGAATTATATCCTACTAAAGCAATTTAAAATAAATTTTGAATTTCAGGTAATTAATTAGTACCCATCTAGAACTACACGATACAATTTTTTTAAATAGATATTTTGTTAATGGAATAGTCAATGTTCTCGAGTTTCAAGAAAGTGCCCGTATTTGGAGAATGACCCAGATATCATTTTCCTGCCTCCTCAACAAATTTCAAGGTTTTATAGAATGTAGTTTCTAAATGAACTGGGCTAGAAGGTTGTAACATAGCCAGTATAGGGAATGATCTTTACTAAGACATCTTCTTAAGTAAAATAATATTATTTTTTGAAATTCTACAATTATATTTATTATGATACGTGACATTCCAAAGAAAGTGAGTGAATTCGTGTTCCCCCTGTCGGTAGGATTATTCTCATAAGATTGGATTGCAGTGAGCATGCATGGAGAGGTGGATAAGGGTGGTCAAGATTATTCGTTTTTAAAAAATATGAATTGCATTCTTAATGAAATGTGAGAAGCAGTGGTGGATCGAGGGGTACAGCCGAACTGCATCTAAATTATCAATTTAAAATTAAAATTTATTAATTGGTTCTCAACTCTGATTATTTATTTTACTCATTTTAATAAATGTTTATTAGAATTGCAAATGAAGATAGAATTTCTACCGTGTATAGGTAAAAAAAAAAAATCTCCGATAAAGAGCAAACCTGTTGCGCACAATTGAGGGGAAAACAAAAACTCTGCTCAAATCAACTAAATCTGATGATGGTCGAGAAAGGTACAGCCACAGACTGAAGTTACAAATAAGTTGTACAGTTTCCTTGGTAACATGGCCAAGTGCGGAATCGCCCTTCTCGCTAAATGTAAACTGAGTTGCAGCTTGTAAATTCGATGTATTAATTGGCTCTTGTGTGAGTGAATCGGGATGCGTGGGGAGGGGGGGGGGGAGAGAAACGAGCATTTCTTAGATTTTTCTCCATCTAACGAAAATAGTTTCTGTGATAAGTTTACACATGTGTTTTCTAGTTAATTCTAAAATTTATACTAAAACTTATAATTGAACCATTTAGAAACATGGAGCCCCTTTTTAAGTTTTAAGTTAAAAATAATTTTTTTTTTTTTTTTATTTGCTTTCTTGCACTATTTTGTAAATATTGAAAGGAAACTTTGAGTTTGAGTAATTAAGGTTGTGGAATACCCATTAATGAATGATTGGGGGTGGTAGGGGGTGGGGGGGTCACTGTTCCGGCTGTACTAACATTTAACCACCTGCCGCCACTAGTTAATAGTTGTGCATTAATTTTCAGTTTAAATAAACAAAACGTAAAACACAGTTCAAGGCTTCTGATAATCTGTCTCCATGTTTTTAACGCCGACCAAACGGTATAGTGGTTAGCGTGCTGGCTTCTAGACCGCGAGGTTGCGGGTTCGAGTCCCGTGTAGGCATGGGTGTTTGTAAATGTATGTTGGTTTGTTAAATGACGAAATGTTTCGGCGCATTATAGCCCTCGTGTTGCTGACGGCGCCAGATAATCTGAATACAACCAACCATGTTTTTAACATTCCAAAACTGGGAAGTGTGACTGTAATTACCTCACACCTGTAAATTCCTAGTCTACTTGTATGAGTTAATGTGTATTTTAAAAGTTGGCGACAAGACCAAAACGTCGCCAATTCGATATGGCTGCTGATTTCAAACCCATAAGATGGAGGCTGATTCAAAATAAATAAGATGGCTTGTGTTTCAAATTCCACCAAATGGTGGCAATGAAAATGCTTTAATACTAAATGCTGACTGAAAGTAAAAGGAATATGAAAATAATCAATAAAATACGAGATAGTGTGCAAATTATTCTTAAAAAATACAGTTAATAAAGCTGCTTATTTGTGGAGGAAAATTGAGTATACCGTAAAATCGCTGTTAATGCAAATCACATGCATAAATTTCTGTATTTTGTGTTTTGCAAATTCTATTTATATACTCGTATATATATATATATATATATATATATATATATATATATATATATATATATATATATATATATATATATATATATATATATATATATATATATATATATATATATATATATATATATATATATATATATATATATATATATATTTTCATTTGACCAACCACGTTGGGCCATGAGAGACTGTTGTTGGTCTTAAAATTTGTATTTGTATGCATGATCATTAAATAGTTTTTCAAATAATTAATAATCAATCAGCAATTCATTTAAGCAATTTTGCTTTATTTTTCGAAGATAAATGGGTTATTACAGTAGTAGTAGAGATCAGTGGTTCTTACATATTATCTCGTTGACCGTAAGCTAAACAAAAAGTTTGCCAAACTGATTAACTCGGTCTGTGGAAATGTTCAGTAGACAATCTTGACATGAATTCAAAGACTACTACCAAAAGTGTGACGTAAAATAGAATTTTATTTGCGGATCGAACAGAGTTGGAAGCCAGCCTCTAGTTTACATAATAGTTTTCATTTCAACAAGTGGCAACATTTTCGAGCGAATACCGCGCCCCCTATCCGACCAGGATACGTCAACACAAGAAGTATCACAACACGGTCCCACTTATCTAAGGTGGCAGGATAGAAATCGCTTTTATTATCAAATAAATAAATCCCAAATGGACAGCCGATGAAAAATGGCCGCCAGCTCCGTCCTGCCGACTTACCAGCAGCGATACGTGAACGGGACTCCGTCATCGTCCTTTCGTAAGACGCTGCGGCTGCGCGAAAAATATATCGTCTTACTCGTCCTCGGCACCTTCGTCGCCGTGTGCATCGGAACTTTCTTTTTCCTACCGGAGCTGAGATCCGGAGCCGGACTCAATACTGCTTACCGACACATCCGGAATGCCGGATCCGATTTGCTGCTGCCACCGCTCCAGGTAAAAAAAAAGCAACTCACAATCACACACCTTTCTTGGGTACAGATGCAAAATAGGCTCTTGGCGATTTTCTTTTAAACGTATAGTTCCGTATTCCTACTCCTCAGTTCTCACTAGCTAATTATTTTTATAGCAACCATGAACAGCCTGACTCTTTTGAGTCTAAAAGTGTCGCCAAAACCCATTAGGTGCCTTTTGTGCATCTTTTTCTGAAAAATTCCCCTGAAATCTAGAGAAATAGGTCTATTCTTAGTGTCTATGGTAAGCTCGTCAATTGACTTTTCCACTATTTGGTAGGCAATGTAACTTCCATTATTTTAAACTAACTACAAACATGCATTCTTTTTAAATCCTTCATATTAACTTCGATTTTGTATGTTTGTCGATGGCGGGCAAATCTGTGGAGGTCTGGTTAACTCTCTTGCAGATTGAAACTTGGCAGATAGATTCAATGTTAATGACAGTGCATTCTATCAAATTTTGGCTGCTGTCACTAAAAGGTCGCTTTTTGGAATCCTAATAAACCAACTTCCTGTCATCCAATCTTGCTGAAATCGCATTGAATCAATCATTGAAGAAACTCTTTCCTGTTGCCAAAACTGTTTTAATAAATAATATACTTGTTGTAAGGTTCTTAGGTTGCGAGAAACTATCTTGAATTCCCTCCCCCCTCAAACTGTTATCGTGGACCCTACCTATGAACCTCACAAGAAAAAAGTGGTTCTACCAGGGGCAGGATCATCGTGAAGGGGACCTGAGTACTGGGAATAGAGACACTGAGTGAGAGTGAGACAGACCTTCGAGTGGACTTGCAAGTGTGTTCGCACAAAAGTGCATGGAGATGTAAATTAATAAAGACCTGTTAAGTTTTCAACGAACAAATTTTTAATAAAGCATCCTAACACCACACCTCATATACGAACCCAATCCCGCGGAAAGGGGACTTTCACAATTGTTTTTATCAGAATAAATAAAATATATTTGTATAAATTCACATTAATTTTTAATGGATAAGTTTTGAAAAGTAGTTTACCTCATATTTTGCTGATAGAGATATTGTTTGCATCTAATTTTATGTATTAAAAACAAGCACATGCAACAGAAATGCTGCTATGTTTAAACTACTTTGTTTTTATAGGTTATATTATTATCGGTAATTTTTTTTATTCATTTCATAATATGTTGTATTTTATTGATTATTTGCTGTGTTCTCAGACGTTTAGTTTTAATGCCCTTTTGAATCAGTCGTCACCTTGGCATGGCGACATCAGAAAATAACATTATTTTGGCCTAGTCGTCAACTTTTGAAAATTGCTCTTAACAAACTAGAAATTTAGCTTTTCATGAAAAATTCACTGGACATGTCTATAAGTCCAACACGGAAAACTAATTGTATTTTTCTGTAGAGAAATATAACTAGTTTGCCTTTGTTAGATTTGTCTCGCCAGTAGTGTCTAGCAAACCAATCAGAATATCTTGCTTCAACTACATACATAAAACAACTCGGAAGTGCAGGTTTGAATTTAATGAATCACTTAGCAAGCTCAGTAGACACAATGTGGAATATTACAAATAGTTTCCTTTAGCTTTTTGGAGTTCGAACTTTTCTAGCTTTTTCCACTTAAGATGCGAAAATAAAGCATTATTCCTTTGAAAAACCTCCTGGAAAGCAAATCTCTCAATATTCTACAGTATTAAACAAAGTATCTGCTCACCGTAGCCCTAGGGCAACTACTACAGAGTGGCCATATCACCTGGATATGTCGGGGAGCTTTTTGAATCTGGGAAAAATCAGGGAACTTTTTAAAATTTCCCAAAAATCAGTGAAATTTTCAGGAATGTTTCCCGATCTAGCGTATTTTGACGCCACCTACCCGATAATTTGTTGTAGTAATTATTAGAAGTTTAATGTTACGGAATAATTTTAACTTATCATTACTGCCAAAGCTATTTAAAAAAAATTTGCATGTTATCTCTTTAGCATACATGTTTTGTTTGATCAAGGTGTCAACAGATCTGGAAAAATTAGGGAAATTTGAAAAAAAGTTTACCGTAAAATCAGGGAATTTTTTTGAAATCTGTCAGGGAATTACCTGGGAACTTTTTTTCCTGAGTTTTGTGGCCACACTGTACTATGGCAGATGTCTAATCAACTGATCTAAAACAATATTGTTTAATCTTTTTCGGCTGTACTTATGATTGCCTTGAAGGATCTGGCCAACCAATCAGTGTGCTATAAACCTACTCTATACTATCAGTATAGTTACTACACAGACAGAAAAAAAATAACTAAAAACGTGGCATAAAAGATACACATTTCAATAATCGTGTAGTTTTTTGATAATGCTCCACTATAGATTTTCATTTTGTCAATACCACAGTTTAACAGTTTAAAGAGTTTTAATTGAAAGAATTATTCATCTTTTAACAAAACAAGTTTACCAAAATTGCCAAATTCATATGAGGGAATCCAGAAATTGTCTCATGGACCTTGTCGTAAGAAAAAGTTCACCTGTTGCCAAACTAAAAAAAATAAATTTTGTTATTGAGTGTTTAGTCATGACATTTTCCCCACTGGAAAAGGTTGTAATGTTATGTACATTCTTGTATGGCTTATTATTATCCTGTCAATTGTTATGGTCACCTTTGTTATTCTTTGAATTTAAATTATTATTTAAAACTATGAAAGTTCAAAATACATTCTCAACAACATGTTGTGGATGAAAGATTTTTATAGCATTTGTGATGCACTTTTCCAAAACACAAATTTCAATTTACAGGACAACAATTTATGATGCGTTTAATTCAGCTTTGGTTCGGTGTTATATACCTTGATACATGCTCGAAACTGGAGGAAATCAAGAGGACTAAATAACCATTTTACCATCATCTAATGCAGACAAAAATTGGCAAGTAGACTTGTTGTGGATGACAATGCATATTATCATTCCTTTTGAGCAATAAAATTTTATTAAATGGCACAGCATCAATGGTTTTGTAGGTAGGGGTCGATCACTGTGAAAAGTGGATCCAGTCCAAAATGGTTTTAATCAGTTGCAACCACGCATAAAATTTGCCAATGCAAAAAAAGATGTATTAAATCTTTGTTTTTATTAAGTCCAACTTGTTTTACCACATGTTCGTGTCTTCTGCAGGTTGTGGACAAGAACCTCCTCCAGCCCCACGATGTGAACAACATGGACCCTCACGTGATAATGGACCGTGCCAAGCTCATCCTCAAGATTCAGGAAGATCTCGAGAAGGAAAGACAGAAGAACAACAGGGAGAACATGGACAGGGCCATGCAGGTGGAGGGTCCTATGTCTCCAAAGGTACTTACCCCTTGACTCCTTTTAACCATTGGCGGATCAAGTGAGGGGCAAAGGGAGTGATCGCTCCCTCTGTTATTCATGGACCTCTCTCGTTTAATGTGCGCAATTAAGATTTGACGAATCCACACTGAAATTTTTTAATATAAATGTTCTCATTCCAAAAAATGGAGATGAAAAAGCCGATGACAAAGCAAATTATAGTTTGAAAATGTTCAATGTGTATACATATTTGTTGCTAGATTGTTATGTCTGTCATATTTAACAATAATTTATCCTGAATCAAATAGTTGTATACAACTCTAATTTGTTGTCGTAAATTCACATGTAGCTAACGTGTTGCCTTTATATTATTGACTTTTTACCTCTTTGTAACATATTCTGTATAATCAAAGTTAAGTTATCCTGTGGTATAGTAATATAACTTAAGGGTAACAAAATTTAATTAAGCTATTCAACAGACACCGCCCCCTCCATAATAAAACTCTGGATCCGCCCTTGCTTTTATCGCAACAACTAGCATATCCAGCATCCATTGGCATTTTTTTCTTGATTTTCGTTACACTTGTCCTTGATTTTTTTATTGCAATTTCTTTTTGCTTTCAATTACCCGCATGTTTACATAGGGTAATGAAAGTACATAGCATTCGATCAAAAAATTTGTTTTTGCATTTCTCCACGTTTTGGAACATCCTGATTTCAATAAAGTGCTATTGAAAACATTTGGGTATGTGGTCAACTTAACTCCAGAACAAATTCACCTAGGATGTTCAAATTTGGTGTGCGAGTTACTGGTCGTCAAAGTCGTGCATGCGCATAAGGTTGAAATCATAAAAAACATGTATTTCAGCAATTGCTAAAAAACGGCTCTAACGATTTTGATTGAAATCTTTGTGCTAATTATCTAAGGTATTCTAATTATCCCCATCTCCGAAATTTCTGTAGAAATGCGATAAAAGCGTAAAAAGTTGAAGAACGAGTGCCTTTAACACAGTTCTCTGCCCTTGAGCAATGCCCATCAATGATTGTTTTTTTTCTGTTTCAAGCACAAGAAAGGAGAATAACGGGAAAGGAGAAAAAGAAGAAAGGAGAATAAGGAAGTCTGTCGAATAACATAGCCAATTTTGTCATTTTTTGCCAATGTAAACATTGCCAGACTGGCCATTTTGAGTGAAAATATGAAAATGGTATCAAATTTTGCAGCATTACTGCAATGACCAATACTATAGTGTAATTGAAAGTTGTGCGATGTTCCACACCCTTAGTTACCCTTAATTTTTCTATCTTTTTGATTTTCCAATTTCCCCCTTCTACTGGCTAAGATTCTCCTTTTTTTTTTGTACTCTTCTGTTTGACGGGTACCAGTTGGAGCATTTGTTGCCAAGCTTAAATGTTTAACGTTTAAATGACACGTAAATGTATTGCTAAGCATAAATATTTATGGTTTACTTTGGGTTGCTATTGCAACCATATAACGGTTTGTGATAGTAATTATAAATGGTTCGATGGTGTTACTTTGGATGAGTTATCGCTGCAATTTTTCTTTTTTTATTTGATACCCGTCTAATGGAAGAGTACTTTAAAAAAAAAATTAAAAAAATTATATAATGTTATTCTGGTACTCTTCCATTAGACGGGTATCAGATAAAAATCACAAATTGTTGTTTTTTAAAAATTGTACGAACCCTGTAAAAAAACATTGCCAGTCTGTTGACACTAATGTTAACTGAACTAAAATGATTTTAAAATCTATGTCAAACAGGACAGAACTAGTATTAAAATTACCAGATTTAATTAAAAAAATAGCAATATATAAATAAAGTACACAATTATGTAAATTTATATGAAGAGATTAGGATACAAATATATAAAGAATATATACAATTATGCAAACTTATATGAATAAGTTAGTATACTAATATATAAATAAAATATATAATTATGTACACTTATATAAAGAAATTAGTATACTAATATATTAACAAAATATATAATTATGTAAACTTATTTAAAGAAATTAGTATACTAATGTATAAACAAAATATACAATTATGTAGACTTATATGAAGAAATTAGTATACCAATATAAATAAAAGTTATTCCGTTAAAGGGGGCTGGTGGATTCTGCGCCAAGGTGATTTTTGCCAATAAATGGCAGCAGCTGCCATTTTTTAATTACTAGTGAACTGCCTATGGTCGCCATAATTTGATGCATTTTTATGTAAACAATTCTTGGCGCAGAATCTGTACCGCACTTGGATATTTTGCCAGCGACCCCCTTTAACGGAAAAGTACCAAATAAAATATACATTTATGTAAATTGATATGAAGAAAATAGTATACCAATCTATATTAAATCAACCACTCATGAGCAAGTACACTATCAACCAAGAAAATAAATGTATCAACCAAGGAAATAAATATCCTTGGATTTCAGATTTGCAAGTTTTTTTCTTTTGATAAATAAAAAGTGTGCAATCGCTGAAATACCTTTATAAGTGGTCTATCATGGTCCTACAGAATTCCTTAGTATTAAATCTATTATATTAACTTTGATTTGGTTTGTGACGGGCAAAATGTACGGAAAAGCTAATTAACCCTCTCGTCGTCATCCAATTGGACTGAAACTTGTCAGATAGATTTGTTGTTCATAATAATGTATTCTATCAAGTTTGGGGGGCTGTCACTGAAAGGCCACTTTTACACATGTTTCTGTTTTCATACATCCAGTTACCAATCGATATAAGTATAATTTGACGATATTTAATGCCTGAAACTTTTCCCTGGTAAGGTTGATGAGTTATGAAGAAATGAAAATGGCCATTTTGGTGCTTTTAAATTCTAATATCCAATTTTATTTGGGGTGGGTTGAGGGCTGATTAACTCCAGGGCTCCGACGGTCATTAAAAGTGCTTAATATTTTTTAACTGGTTTTCCTGGCCTTAAAAGTACTTGAAAATGCTTATAGGTCCTTAAAAGTCCTAAATTTTTATCACTCATCCGCACCACACCAACATTTTTTGGTATATTTATATTAAGCATGCATCAACTTGTACATCATTTGGTTCGTATTTGCTGAGTAGAGATTGAATAGTATTAATTACTTTATTCTGTGAAATGAACATTAGAGATTAGTCGTTACGTTTTGCAAGCCAAGAAGACCATCGTTAAAGTCTGTTTATAAGGCAAAATGTAAATTGTGAATGAAAGATTTTGATATTAACGCTCTGGGCAGACCAGCAGCTGTAAAGTCACATATTAATGACCTGATGCATGAAAACAAATTTTCGAAGGTCCTTGAAAAGTCATTGGTTTTCAATCCATGATTTGAATGGGAACCCTGCTATCAAGTTTTGGACACGCACACAATTGAATATGAATCCTCCATGCAAAGTATTAATTTTTTTAAATTTAAAAATTTGAAAGGGATCTGAATTCATTGCACTCGTTTCATTGGTCATGTTGGAGTGAATATTATTATATGTTCACGAGAAGACTAGGCAATTTCACATAAAAGTTGGCAATGCATGTAAAGGATTTATTGGAAAAACTTTGTTTTCGATAGGTTAGTTTTTGTGTCTTTTTTTCCCCAAGTAAGACTGATGGTGAGGTATGTCAAACTTGTAAATCAATTTTCACCCATTTCTTAATTTCCTGTAGAATTGAACTACTGTGGTTGCATCTGCCCTAATATTCTTAGTATTCTTTAAATTTTTGTTTCTCTTTAAGATTCCTAAAATTGTACTTAAATTTTTCAATAATTCCTTAAAAAAAAAAAAAAAAAAATGAAAACCCCTGTATTTCTGATTTTTTTCCAAACCTTGAAAAAAACCCTCGATATTCCTCCTAATGAGAAAAGTTGATTTAGTTAAATTCGCATGAACGGTACTGACGGTCATGCACTTATGTATACGTCATTTGATCCCCAGTTTTTTCAGCAGTACACAACATTTTTAAATTTATAAATGAAATTTAAAATAAAATATTTTTTAAATATTTTTATTAGGATGATAGTTTATAACCTATCTAAAACAAAATAAATAAAAAATAATTTAAGAAAATTATGTATTTGAATTAGAAATATAATTTAAAAATTATTGCAAAGAAAACAACTGTAGAATTTCGCCTATTCCCATGACCGTCAGAGGGTTAAAATAGTATAATTGTTTAGTTATATGAGTGTTATTTTCTTAAAAGTTGTTTGAAGTTAATTTATTTTGCAGTTTTTTGCCCGTATTGAAACAAGCTTTGGGAAGAATGTATATTAGGACCCTATGTCAGCTTTAAAAGAAATATCGCTAAAATTAAAAAATTTATGCCTAAACCTTTAAAAGTTATTCCTAAAATGTTCCTGGAATTTTTGAAATCATCTCTAAACTCTGCCTACATTTTTTTATAAAATTCACTGCGCCCCCTGCAAATGTCAGTCTGTCAAGACGACCAAACGTAAACTCCGGACAGGTCTTACCTTGCACACTCGGTATTGCTACATTACAATGTATTGTACATTGCAATGGTTTTGATTAATCAGCATGTATATATACGTATAGAGAATGTGTAATGTGAACTATTGTGTCTCTATGTTAGATAGCCCAGAAAGGATGTACAATAATTTTTACAGCTCTGAATGACCAACCAACTCACCTGAATCTTTTGTTCTCAGGCGCCTTTCAAATCGGATGCCATCGAATCCCAGGACCGCCTCCTTAACGACATTGCTCAACAACCCAAGGACGAGCTGAACGACATTCAGAGAGACCACCCAGGTGGTCCAGGGACAAGTGGAGGAGAACCCCAAGACCCAGACATCAGGGAAAAGAGAGACAAAATAAGAGAGGTGAGTTCTTAGTGTCTGAATTCAGCACTTAAGGTTGTTATACCTGCTCCGATTCCTAGCTTCTGCTACAATCACGGTTGGAAATGTCTGAAAAATTCTACATGTCCTCAGATATGTTGCGCCTTTTAGAGTTGCACCGAATAGTGATTTTGGATGAATAACGAGTATTCGGCCAGTGGACAAGCCAAATACCAAATATTCGGCCGGCCGAATATGTGATGTAATGTTTCCTATAAAACTTGTCTTTATTACCAATTATAATAAAAAATATGATCATTTTATATTATAAAAACGTAGATGACTGGACCTTCATTAATGACAATTGTCTTGGCACGGAAAGGCAGGGTGCATGACAAAATTAACTGATCTCGTATTTTTAAAATTATTCAAAAGGAAACATGTCGTAGGTGAATTTAAGGGCCCTGGCACTCCCTGAAATTCATAAAGAAAAGAAAAAACATCTTAAAATTGCTGTGGATGCACCTTTTTAAGTTTTGATATTTGTTAAGTATTGTAGAAGGAAAATAATATCATATTTCCATAGACTGGTATGCTGCAATAATAATACATTAGCAACAAATAGAAAAAAAAGTTTTCAGCCAAACCGAATATTCAACATAATGGCTGAATACCAAATATTCGGTGCATCCCTTGCGTCTTTTTGAGGAAATGGGAAGCATACTAGTAACGTTTGCTAGATGGTTTTTAGCAGATAATCATTTTGATATTTATTAATCGTGAAGTGCTCATACAGACAAAGATGCGCTAAACCGAGCAAGGAGGGTAACTTGAGGAAATAAATAGCTCACCATGTTGGAGTAAATGGCAATTTTTCAGAAGCTTCGCAGGGCACCATAAATTAAAGGTTCACTGACGAGAGGTTACCAAAACGCTGGCTTTGTGTTTAAACTAAAACACGCGCAACTAAATGCTGGCTCCAAAACTGGAAACTGTTGAAACTCACGAAAAACTGACTGCAAAGATCAAAGGCCATGTTTATGTTAAGATAAAGTGTTTCTTTTGAACCCAGTAGTTTTCTGGTCTCTAACTTTTGAGTAAAGAGGATTTTTTTTTTGCCCTGCTCATGCAAAGTAATTGTTAGAAGGTTAATGTTACAGAATAATTTAAACTTTTCATTAAAGCCCAAACTATTTTTTTAAAACTGGCATATTATCTTTTTAGCATACATGTTCTATTTGATCACACACCTGGAATTTCTATTCCTAAGCCAGGAAAGGACCCTCAACAGCCCAATAATTACCGACCAATTGCGTTAACAAGTAACTTTTGTAAACTGAGGGAGAGAATAGTCAACGCAAGACTGCTCCTTATCTTGGAAGAACAGAATTGTTTTTCTTCTTTTCAAAGTGGTTTTAGGCGAGGGAGGTGCACCTTGGATAATTTACTTCAATTAGAAACTTCTATCCGTAAAGCATTTGTTAGGGAAAAGCATCTAATTTCTATTTTTTTTCGATATAGAGATAGGGCATGAAGGTATGGTATCACGAGAGACATCTATAGCATAGGTCTCAGTGGCAATCTGTCTATTTTTTACAAAATTTTCTAAAGACAAGGCTTTTTCAAGTACGCTTAGGTAATGTTTTATCTGATAATTTTATTCAGAATGAAGGTGTTTCGCTAGAAGTGTCCTGAGTGTCATTTTATTCATTATTAAAATCAATGACATAATTCATCAACTACCTCCAAATGTTCACGGTTCTCTCTTTGTGGATGATTTCCAAATCCACTGTTCGGGAGAGGATATGGGGTTTGTTAAATGAAAATTACAACTTGCACTAACAAATATAACTAACTGGACTTGCAGAAATGGATTTGTAATCTCAGCAGAAAAAACTGTAGGCGTCCATTTTTGCCGAGGGTCTTCATCCAGATCCCACACTTGTTCACAGCCAATTCCTATGGTGCCCGAGACCAAGTTCTTGGGATTGATTGTCGATTCAAAGCTTAACTTTAAGTCTCACATTGCCCATCTAAAAAGAAAATGTCACCAGTCTTTACACATATTCAGAGTATTGACGCACCAATCTTGGGGAGCGGATTGAACGTCCATGCTGAAAATTTACTAGGCTTTGGTGCGTTCAAAACTGGATTATGTTAGTGAAATTTATGGCGCTACTGCTAAATTGTACTTAAAATCACTTGATACTATTCATCACCAGGGTGTCCGCATTTGTTTGGGAGCGTTCAGAACATCTCCAGTAGATAGCATCTTGTCCTCCTCATTTGAACCATCTTTAAAGTATAGGCGACATAGACTTGCTCTTGACTACTTTTTTAAGATCAAAAGCAATCAACATCATCCTTGGCTTAACAAAGTAATAAACCCTATTTATAGTGCCTTGTTTTCATGTAGATGATTGTTCATCCCATCTTTTGGAGAAATCAATAAGAGGGATTTTAAGGTTTTACAATCACAGATTTTTCTGTGCTTTGCAGAGGAGACACACCTTCACCTTGGAGCTACATGCATTTAAATTTTATTTATTACTTTACTCATTTCCACAAGCCATCTGCTCCAAACATCATTTTTCATCAGGTTTTTCATCATCATTGACAATGTTTTAATGATTACCATGAAATTTTTACTGATGGTTCAAAATCTAATGATACGTAGGTTCAGATGATATTTTTAAAAATTTGAAAATTACTAACACACTGCACGCATTTTGTTCTGTGTTTACATCAGAGATACATGCCATTTACTTAGCTTTACTGAACATTTTTAACTTATCTCATAAAAAATACATCATTTACACAGATTCGTGGAGTTCGGTTTTGGCATAGATATTCTTTGTGGTTCGGGATCCATGTTAAGTTGTGTGTCTCGGCCTCATTAGCTGTTATTGTGCATAAAAATATGTCGTTGAGCAGGGGTCAAAATTTGCGGTTATTCGAGGCAACCATATTTTTAAAAGGGCAACTTAAACAAAAATTTCAGTTATTCTTTGATCAACCAGAAATTTAATATCTTAAAATTACATATTTACAGAACTAAAGGTATAGGTCCACATTCTGAAACTTCTTTTCTTACCACTGTAAATAAATTTTATGATTATTTTGTGACTAAAACCTTTATTAAATCATTCTAACAACTGTAAAAGAAATTTCTAGTTTTTATAATCTGTAATATGGAAAAACTTAAAGAACAACAATTTTTGCTTGAGGACAACCAAGATAATTTCAGTGATTGCCATTAAGTCAACCGTAAAAATTCCCCTAGATTTGATCCCTGCGTGCAAACCAGCCAACTATTGGCCTTGGAAGAGTTCCTGTGGTCCTGGAAAATCCTTGAAAGACCTTGAATTTTTAAGCGACCACCTATAATCTCCCCCTTCGTTTTGTATTTTTACGTCTAAAGTATGTAATTTAATGATCCTTAAATTTTCTTGGAAAGGTCCTTGAATTTTTATAACATGGTCCTTGAATTATTTCCTTCAATAAGAGTGGGAACCCTAATGGATTTGCAATATATTTTTTCTCCCACTCCCCTGCTATTTGATTGCGACAGTTAAGTTTCTACTACAGTGCACAATTTTTTTAGTGGTTTGCCCCAGGAATATGTACTATATGAATTGAAGATCCCATTAAAAACATGTCTGTAAAAAAAACCCGCCAAGTTCTTCATGCAATAACTGTGGCTATGAAACGTATTAAGTGCCCTCGGACATTTTCTCTTACTTCAAAACCATGGATCTACTCCGAGGACTTCAATTTTTTTTTATATCGAAATATCGATCTTGCCTGTAATAGATGAGAATTCGCAGTTAAATTTCCTTGGCCACGCTTACGTTCAGACTTTCCGAAACCACTGATGGAATGACTACTTCTCTCGCATTTTTCTCTGTCTCTTGCCCCTATTTCCGGGATTATGGCGGACACTTGTTGCATAAACGCCATTTTCGTTGGACGTTACCCCGATGTAATAGTCACTGTCACTATTGCAGAGATTAGCACCTGACAAACATGATAGAGTTTAGCCTTAACGCGGATTTCAGCTCGTACTTTTTGATATTTACGTTGGCGTGATGTACATTTTTAGCGATTGCTGAATTCCTGTAATTACCAAGATTTTAATTAACAAGCGCTGGTTTAGTTTCCGCTATCGTTGATATTTACGTTGGAGTGATGGTAATCTTCAACTAGGCTGTTTTAATATTGGGATTAGCCGTTTTAATATTGCGATTAGCTGTTTTAATATTGCGACAGGCTTCTTCCTTCCATTGATGTGATAGCCACTGTGTTTGTGTGAAGATCGGTGACGCCGTTTGGTGTGAATCAATGCAGAAACCTAAGCTAATAAATTTTACTCAAATGTTTTCTAATATAATCTGCCCTAAAATTAGAAGAACAAAAAGGAAATGACAAATATTTTGGTATATGGAGTTTATGCAGTTGGACGTTACAGTGAACAGCTATTGTTACGTCATCATGGAGTTGCTTATAAGAATTGACTTTTGTACTATTCGGCTTGTTCTGAATTCTGTTACGAACTGAAAAAGTGCAGACGATAATCTTTTTTTTAGAATGTAAAAACGGTTATTTTATATATGTTCTTGTACTAGTTCTAAACTTTTTGTAATTAAAGAAAGACGTGAAGGATTTTGCTCTCGTTTCTTAAGTGTGCTGGCGTTTGTTACCTTCCATAATTTGAACCTGAAAAAGGATCCAAGTGAGATCCTACATATATTTTTTGTGGCGTCCGCGACTTTTGACTTTAAAACGATTTAAAGATTGACTATGGAAGGAAAAAACACGAAACGCAAAGCCATAGATTAAAGACACTTATAGATATGACACTCTGATTGGATTACCATTAAGGATTTTCTATATTGAAAGCGCCATAGAAACCAGCGCCCCCAGTAGTTTCGGTTGGAACTACATTTGACTGCAACGCAACGCATGGTCGCTGATTGGCTGATTCGTTGCCATGGCAATGCGCATTGCTTGGACTGATGTTAAAGCTTCTTGTTTTTAGACTCCGAATGGAGACTTAACACACCCTCTTATGTTTCGTAACTTTAAATTTTATTCAACCAGCAGATTGGAGTTTTTTTTTTTATTAATTATAAAGTTAAAGTTGCAGTCGAATTTATTTGCTAAATTAATTTTATTTAATGCGCAAATAAAATTAGTTTTTTTTTTAAATTCTTATTAGGTTGTGTTAAAGCTTTGTAATAAGAAATTAGCAGCAGAAAATATCACCAAATACCTTTTTATTAATTTTGAACGAACTTTTTCAATGGATGAATTACTGAAACATTGCATTTTGAAAATATATCAATATATTTTTACAAAACTGTATTGACGTAAGAAATTTTTTTATACATTATTATTATTATTATTTTTTTTTTACAAATAAGTTCTTGCTTGCTTTTAACTACAGGTAAAGTTTATATTTCAAATACAATTTTACAAATAAAGTTTAAATGCTTCATTAAATACTAAAAATAATGATAATAAAATTAAAAATATAATATTACCAACAATATTAATAAAATATCGACAACTTTAATATAAAAACAACAACAAGAAGAATATAAAACACAATAATAATAATAATAATAAAGGAAGACACACACAGCAATCTCAATAAATTATTACCAAGAAATAATTCGTTGTTATTTTTTCATAAAATGAAATGAAATCTCAATTAGATATGCAAATAACGTAAGTGCATGAGAATTTTAACTCGTAATTAGCTTTTAATATAAATTGAATCAAAATATTAAATCTTCCAATTAAAATCAAACGATAATCTAACAAATAAAATTAAATCTTCGCTATGTCGTTAGAATAACAAAAATAGAATTTTTTACAATTCTATTTTTTGTTAACATTTATTTCGCCATGAAAGCATTTTTAAATATTTTAAATATTTTTAAAAATCATAAATTTTATTTTTTATTATTTAAAAAACAAAAAAATGTGATACAAAATGTAAAAGCATCCAAGATTCCAATCAACCAATCAATCTTTGAAGATATATTAGTTCGTTTAGTAACTACTGGGGGCAGAATCGGTCAGAATGAGTTGACAGTCTAGAGAATACTTAGTCTATGCGCAAAGCGTTGAGACAATCATTCACGGTGTGTGCCAATAATGTTGAAGAGGTTTTACGAAATGATGAAACTACGGTAAACCAACTATGTCTTTTGAAAAAACAATTATTGGATAAATTTTCTCGCCTGGAAGCCGTACAGGAGAACATTGCACAAGCTCTCTTGGATGATGAAGATTTGGCGACGAATTACGATGAAGATTTTGCAAAAGCGGAAACCTACAGGGACAGATTTTGTGCGGTCTCGACACAGCTGGAATTAAAAATTAACATGAATATTGACGCATCGAAAAGTGCTAACGCGATGAAAGAAAAACGTAAATTTAAGTTACCCCGTTTGGAGTTGAAAAGAGTTACAGGTGAGCCGAAGGATTTTCTAGCCTTTTGGTCGCAATTTAGCAAAATTCATAGCGATGACAATATTCCGGATGAAGATAAATTCCAGTATTTGTTACAAAGTGTAGTGCCAAAATCTAAAGCGGCGAGGCTGGTAGAAAGCTACCCGCCCACGAGAGAAAACTATTCAAAAGTTATCGTTCAACTGAAGGATAGATTCGGTCGTGATGAATTACTCGTTCAAATTTATGTACGGGACCTTCTAAGCCTGGTTATGAAAAACGCATCCGGCAAAGGAAAAGTCGACCTATCTGAACTGTATGACTTACTTGAGAGTAAGCTACTTGCTTTGGAAAGTTTGGGGCGCACGAAAGAAAAGTTTGCCGATTTTCTGGAACCCCTGGTGGAGTCCAGCCTTCCGGAACAGGTGCTGCGTGCCTGGGAAAGGAGTCGATCCATTGATGAGGCATCCAGTGGAACAGCTGACGCAAGCGTGCGTTCTTTGGAAAGATTAATGTCCTTCCTTCGCTCGGAGGTGCAAAGTGAGGAGATGATCATACTTGCTCGCTCGGGACTTGGAGTGCCACAGAAGAATTTACCAAACCGCAGGGATGAGGAGCCATCTTCGCCCACAAATGCAGTCTTGATTAATGCAGGTAAGGAAGAGGGGCCAGCCAAATTTAAATGTATATTTTGTTCAAAACAAAATCACTTTAGTTCTGACTGTTTTTTGGCGCAGAAAATGTCTTTAAAGGATAAGAAGAGTATTCTTATAAAAAATAAAGCTTGTTTTAAATGTTTTAAATTAAACCATTCGGCACGATTTTGTCGAAATAAATTCATTAAATGCGGTTTTTGCGATGACAAATCCCATCAAAGTTTAATGTGTCCCAAAAAAGAGGACATTAAAGTTGAAGACATTAAAGTAGAATCTGATCCTAGTATCACAGTTATAGGCAATACGCTTTCTAATCAGTCAGAAGTATCCAATATATATTTACAAACAATTATGATTAAAATTAGTCATAAAAATAAAGAGCTGGTTTTGCGCTGCCTTCTGGACAGCGGTAGTGAAAATTCCTACATTACTCAACGGGCAATCGAAAAATTGAACTTGACACCTGTAGCAAAACAAATCATGTTACACGGTTTGTTTGGGGGGAAGCAGACGGGTCCCAAGCAACATTCCCTCTATAATGTTGAAATAAGTAGTTTAAAGGGTGACTTTTCTTGTAAAATTCCAGTTCTTTCAGAGAATAAAATTTGTGGGTGTCTTCCTAAGGTTAGGAATATATTGGTACTATCAGAACTAAAAGAAAAATATATTGATGTACCTGATATTTATTCGTCACATTATGAAATCGATTTACTAATGGGAGCCGATTCTATTGGGTTAATCTTAACGGGTATGAGCATTACACTCGAATGTGGTTTAACGGCGGTTGAAACCAAGTTAGGATATACTTTAATGGGTAAAATTAAAGAAAATTTTAGGGAACATGTCGTAATGTCAGTGCCTGCTATAAGTGAAAGACAATTGTCAAAACCAGTGGTAAGTATGTTATCCACACAGTTGTCCACTTTTAATATCAAAGAATTGTGGGATCTGGAAACAATAGGTATTCGAGATCCAGTGGAGAATTTAAAAGGAAACATGCGTTATGCAAAAGCAATTGAGCAATTTGAGAATAATTTAAATGTGCTTCCAGATGGTAGATATGAATTGTCCTTGCCATTTAAAACTGAAAGCAAATTACCAAGTAATAAAAGTTTAACATTGAAAAGACACAAACGAATGTGTCAAGGTATAATTGATAAGGACTGTCTTGAATCCTATGTTGCTGTATTTAAAGAATGGGAGAGGTTAAAAATCATTGAAAAGGTCCCAGATAATGAAATTAAAAATGATGGTTATTATATGCCCCATAGACCAGTGTATACACCTTCTAAAACTACTAAGATCCGCCCGGTATTTGATGCATCTGCCAGGGAAAGAAGTAAACCTTCTCTTAATGATTGCCTTCATAGAGGTCCAAATTTAATTGAACTGATACCGGATATCTTAGATAGATTTCGTGTGTACCCTATTGGCATATCAGGAGATATTGAGAAAGCTTTTCTGCAATTAAGTATAACCCCCAAACATAAGGACTTTTTAAGGTTTTTCTATCCCCATGAAAGTGAAGAAATAATTTATCGTCATTGTCGCGTGGTGTTCGGTGTCTGCTCAAGCCCATTTCTATTAGCAGCCTCAATAAAGCATTTGTTAGAGCATAGTCCCCCACAATATCGAGATTTGGTTAATAAACTGCGTCATTCCTTCTACGTAGACAATTGTGTTACCGGTGTATTCCACGCCCAGGAAATACATCCATTTATTTCCAAGTCTGAGGAAATTATGAAAATGGGGTGTTTTAACCTCAGAGCATGGGAAAGCAATGTTAAAGGGCAGGGCGTAACTAAATCTGAAGGTGATACAAATGTATTAGGAGTTGTATGGAATTTAGACAGGGATACTCTTAGGTGTTTCATCGATAAGGAACAGTTAGGAAAAACTGAACAATTGACTAAACGGTCGATGTTATCTGCCATTCAGAGAATCTTTGATCCTATTGGCATATTAACAGCAGCTACATTGCAGCCTAAAGTTTGGTTGCAAGAAACATGGAAACTAAAATTATCATGGGATGATCCCTTACCTCCAGATTTATATAACAAATTTAATAAATGGTTCACTGATATTTCCTTGTTAGAGGGCTTAGAAATCCCCAGATATTGTGAGGCTAATTCCTCATCAGACATGCACGTTTTCGTTGATGCTTCCAAAACTGCTTTCGCGGCTTGCGTTTTCTTAAGATCAAAAACACCTTTCGGAATTAAATTACATCTAATTAGAGCAAAGGCTAGGGTTGCTCCATCCAAAACTGTATCAATACCTAGGTTAGAACTCTTGGCTTGTTGCGTGGGTGCCAGATTGGCCAAATCCATTCAGAAGGCATTGGACCTGCCTGATTTGACCACTACCTTTTGGACGGATTCTATGGTAGCTTTATACTGGATAAAACATTATGGGGAATGGTCAATTTTTGTGGCAAATAGAGTAAGAGAAATAGGAGAAATTACTCCTTCTGAAAACTGGAGACACGTTCCAGGTCACTTGAATCCAGCAGATGTTCTTTCTCGTGGCTGTTCACCCAGATATCTGTTGGATTCAAAATGGTGTGAAGGCCCAGCATGGCTAATTGAGGATTCTAAAAATTGGCCTACAACTGAGATCAATTGTGCAGTGAAAGAGGTCGATTCTGAAAGGAGGAAAGTTAAATTGTGTCACATTAATGTAAACAATGAGGAATGGTATTCAAATAAGTTTTCGAATTACCACTCTATTATCAGGTTGACTGCATGGATCAAGAGATTTCTTGATAACTGTCGTAAAACTCCTGAAAATAGAGCGACGGGAAAACTCTCGTGTACTGAAATTGAAAGAGCCGAAAAGGTTCTTCTTCGCTCGGAACAATCAAAATTCTTCACTGATCCAAATTGTGTACCAATAATTAACGTATTTAAGGATGATGAGGGATTGCTGCGTGTTAAGACCAGAATAACTGAGCGTAAAGATGACCATTGTTTTTTGTCACCTATCCTCCTTCCAGAAAACTGTACCTTGACTGTGAGGTTGATCCAATACTTACACCATACAAATTGTCATGCTGGTACTCAAATACTTCTCTCAATTATCAGAGAGAAATATTGGATTCTAAAAGCTAGAAAAACTGTCCGAAATATCGTTAGGAAGTGTGTGAGGTGTCGAAGGTACAGTGCAAAACCAGCTGTTACTGAACCAGTAGCTCTGCCTCCTGACCGAGTTAGGGATACTAATGTTTTTGAGGTGTTAGGTGTTGATCTGGCCGGCCCTCTCTTCCTCCAGAATGGTGAAAAAGTCTGGATTGTTCTCTATACCTGTGCAGTCTTCAGAGCAGTGCACTTGGAGCTCATAACTTCGTTGTCAACAGAGAACTTTCTGCTTTCATTTCGACGCTTTATCGCACGCAGAGGAAGACTTAAGATAGTGTATTCAGACAATGGTACTAACTTTAGGGGTGCTGTAGCTGAATTCAAAAATCTTGATTGGGAGAGTATAGAGCGGGAGACAGAAATTCAACAAATAAAGTGGAAGTTCATCCCACCCACCGCTGCATGGTGGGGGGGATGGTGGGAGAGACTTATAAGAGTGGTTAAAGATCTCTTAAAGCGTACTTTAGGAAACGCGATTTTGTCGTATGAAGAGCTTCTAACTGTTTTATGTGACTGTGAGTCTATCATAAACTCTCGCCCATTAACTTACATTTCAGAGGATTCCGAGGATCTTGTGGCAATTACGCCAGCAATGTTTTTGATGAGTAATTCTTCTCTTGATGTCACTGACTTAGATTTAAGTGATTTTGCCAAGTTTCAAAAACGAGTGAAGTTTCGGTCTAAACTTCTTAAGGATTTAAGGAGCAGGTTCCGAAAAGAGTATTTAGGTTTGTTAGTAGAAAAAAGTCAAAAACCATCATCTCGTTTCTTGACTGTTGGAGAAGTTGTGCTCATTGAGAATCCTAACAAGAAGTGTTTATATTGGCCTCTAGCCAAGGTATTGGAATTGATCCCAGGTAGAGATGGGAAAATTCGTTCTTTACGACTCAAATGTGGTAACTCAATAATAATTCGTCCTATCCAACGAGTATTTCCCTTAGAGGTACAGTCTGAAGATATTCCTGTGGCGGTCACTACCCCTTCTGATGTACCAGACGTTACTGATGATCCAGTTCAAGGTCCTGTGAATGCCGAGTCAATTCCTGATGCTTCGGCTGACGATATCCACGGGATTTCAAGATATGGGAGAAAGGTGAAACCACCGAAGAGACTGGACTTACTCAATGTGACTTTGTTTTTTGAGTAAATAAATACTCAAAAAAGGTGGGAGTATGTTACGTCATCATGGAGTTGCTTATAAGAATTGACTTTTGTACTATTCGGCTTGTTCTGAATTCTGTTACGAACTGAAAAAGTGCAGACGATAATCTTTTTTTTAGAATGTAAAAACGGTTATTTTATATATGTTCTTGTACTAGTTCTAAACTTTTTGTAATTAAAGAAAGACGTGAAGGATTTTGCTCTCGTTTCTTAAGTGTGCTGGCGTTTGTTACCTTCCATAATTTGAACCTGAAAAAGGATCCAAGTGAGATCCTACAGCTATATTGGCTGGAAAATGAAATGTGCATTCTTCTGATTAGCTTATAGAATGTAAAAATCCGAATTTTTATTTTAAAGGAGTTTTCTGAATGGTTACAAGTGCTGTCAAACGATGTAACCCCATGCAACATAACGTCTTGAACGAGGTCCGTTTTATTCAAATATTTCGTTTTTCAAGTATATTTTAGATTGATAAATAGAGTTCCCACTGTCATTAAAAGTGCTTAATATTTTTGAACTTGTTTTCAAGGCCTTGAAAGTACTTGAAAATGCTTAGAGGTGCTTAAAAGTCCATAATTTTTGCGGATGTTATGTGCCCAACTGCAAAATTTATAAAAATACAACTCGACTTGCTATGCCACTTATCCACATCATATCCACCTGAGACCCCGCGTGCACATCGGATTTTGGGCGCATAATTTTCCTTTTCATGAAATAGCCGAATTCAGTCCTACAGCTGATGATAGTTCAACCGATTGTGACTAAGTAGAGCGTGTAAAGAAACGGCAAAAAAACCAGTTCCTCTGCCAGTTGAGGCGTCAAGAAAAGTTGGTGCGAAGCACATGCCAGCAATGGACACTAAGACTTTTTCCTTTGTTTTGCAGCTTTTCATGATTAAATTTCACATCTGAACAATTAAATTTCAGAATTTTTGCAAACTTAAGGAGGAAGTCATTTTTTTTTCTAAGTGTACTTAAAGTGCATGAATCAGTTCTGAACTTTAAAAGTACGTTACATAGACCCAGAAGAATAAATATACATAAAAATTAGCTTTAAATCATGTTTCAAACAGTTGTAGGTCTCAGGAGGATATCGGAATCCTGACATATTTGTATTACACATGCCACAAATTGTAAATTTTTTGGTAGAATATACATTATTAAAAATTTATTTATAGACATGATGCCTGAAAACAAATTTTCAAAGGTCCTTAAAAACATTATTTAGATCCTTAAAAGTCGTTGATTTTAATGGGAACCCTGTTTAAGCCTATTTTATCTGCAAACTATTCCGTTTACCAATTTGGCGATCAGCCTTACCTTATTCTCTTAATATTTTAATTTAAATCCCAAAAATAATACCAGAAGTGCTTGTTGTAAAATCTTTCTAGTTTTTCTTAAAAAAATTGATTTTGAATTCGAAACTCTTCGTACGTCGACGTTGGCTGCTGACAAAGCATAAACAGAATGGCCACAGAATCTGGAAATCAAGGAAATGACAGGGATCTTTTTGATTCTGGAAAAAATCAGGAATTTTTTTAAAAATTTGCTATTATTGTTTTGAAGATACTTTCCCCATTCATCCGTATTTCGGCACCATTTACCTGGAGATTTATGGTGGTAATCGTTAGATGCTTAATGTTACAGAACAATTTAAACTCTTCTTTACCGCCATAACTACTTTTTGAAAAAATTAGCATATTATCTCTTTGGCATACATGCATGTTTTATTTGATCAGGGCGTCTACACATTCTGAAAACCTGGAAAAGTTGAAAAAATTGGGGGAAAAAAAAAAAAAATTCCTTAAAATCAAGGATTTTTTTTTAGAAATCTATCAGAGAACTTTTCCCCCTGAATTTTGTGGCCACCTTGATAAAAGTCCCTCTCTTGTTAATCACTGCTAAAACATACTGCATATTATCGATGAGTAGATGATGTGGTTTCCCAAGTTGAAAAATCATCTCTCTCTTATCGTTACGAAGCCCGTATTACTTGGATGTTGTTGTTGTGTTTTTATCTCTTTAATCGGCGAGAGCAGCTGTTACTGCACTTCCACACCTTGTCGCGTACCCGTAGATAACAACGAGGCCTCTCAGATTTAAACACTCGGAAGTTCAGGGTGATAATAATTAAAGTTCAACTCTCAAAAAGGTGTTTAAAAAAAATAAAGAACCACTGGTCAGAGTGTCATAAACTTTGACCTGAGTGTTCGCGAAAATGTGGGTAATGGTATGGCATAAAAAATATTACATATAAGAAAAGTTTTTAATATAAATTCTTTACATGCATCGCCATTTTTATATTCATTAACAAAGCACCGTTTCTGTTGCCAGCGAGTGCTTGGTTTTGGCATCTAATTTTAAATATTAAAAACTTCTCTATCAGCAAAATATGCGGTAAACTACTTTTCAAAATTTATTCATTAAAAATGAATGTGAATTTATGCACTCGCATCCATATATATTTTATTTTTTTCTGATTAAAACAATTTTATTATTGATTTATAAAAAAAAAGAAGAAAATGGCAACAGGAAAGAATTTTTTCAATGGTCGGTTAAATACTATTTTAGCGCGATTGGATGACGGCAAGTTGGTTTATTAGTAGTCCATAAAAGCGACCTGTTAGTGACAGTTAAAGCCCCAAAATTTGACATAATGCATTGCCATCGAATCTGTTTGCCAAGTTTCAAGCCGATTGAATGACGGCAAGGAGTTAATTTTGCTTCCGCAGATTTGTCCGCCATCGACAAACGTACCCACAAACATACACACGAAATCGAAGTTAATATAATAAAGGATTTAAAAATATTTCAAAATATTATTTTGTTCTTCTCTTGTAGTTTTGTAGATCTTAGTTACTATTCAAGTATTACCTCAAAAACAAAAACTGGTTGAAAATTTTCAAAAAAGAATAAGATGAAAAGATGTGTTTAGCTTGTTTTGAGGTAGCAAAAAATGTAAGTGGATTTTAGAATATTCATCGGTTATTTTGTGGACGTAATAGACCTTGTAAACTGAAAAGGAGACGTTTTCTAAAAAAAGAGAGACAGACTTATTTTGACACATTTCCTCCAATTTATTTTTTCTACTCACAATCACGTTTCGAAGAAACTCTTGGATTAAATAACAATTTCGAGAATCAATATTTTTTACCCTCATCGAATTGAATAACTACCTCATAAACTTTATGTACTATTACATTTTAACTGCTGTGTGTTTTTAGTGGCAGGCGATCGATTTGGGCGTCTGCCATCTTGGAAGTATTTCATCTTGGTGTCAGAAAAGTTCTTTTACCTATTCTACAATTTTACCCTCCGAATTAAATAACTACATCATAAACTTAATGTATATAGTTTATGGGCGGGTATACTTATCGATATAGATAAACAACTGGGTAGACTGCTTCGATGGCAATGCAAAAGAAAAAACGAGCAGGTGGTGGTTGTTGATGATGGGTGGCCGATTATCCAATCACAGTTCGCTTTTATAGTTGGGTGGGAATTAGAGGTCAGAAATATCGATCAAAATAAATATCGATACCATATCGTTGCATAGAAAAAAATATCGATGTATCGATACATGTTTTTTGTTTTTTTTTAATTTGATTTTCAATTTTGCCAGAAACGAAGTTTTTCGGGGCAAATTTCTACTTTTCATGAATTGATGCCAAAATTGTTTTAGTAAATAAATTATAAAAATTGTTTTAATAAATAAATTATAAAAATTGTTTTGATGAATAAATTATACTATCAATCAGAATAAATAAAATACATTTGGATTTCCATGCATAAATTCACATTTATTTTTAAAGAAGAAATTTTGAAAAGTAGTTTATCGCATATTTTGCTGATAGAAATGTTTTTAATATTTAAAATTAGAATGCAAATTCCAGGCACACGCTTGCAACAGAAACAGCGCTATGTTAATGACTACTAATACATGATCTATCTTTCCATTACATTATGTTTTCTTTTTGCTTAGGGTGCCATTTTAACTGTCTCTCAGCCAAGTCCAAACTTTAGTTTTGAAGTTTTTGAAAAGGGAATAAAGAAAATCGAAAAAACACATTGAACTACAAAATAATCGTTAAAAAACTAAAAATGTTTGAAAATATCGATATATCGGTGACTTGTATTGATATTTTTACCATCGATGTATTTTTTATTTAAAACATCGATAAAATTATCATCGTATCAATATATCGCCGACCTCTAGTGGGAATGCGGGAAACCTTGTAAAGTGCTAGAGTAGATATTTTTTTGCACTTAATTACTAATTAAGGACTATTACAACCCATGATTTTTCTTTCAATCCTCGGCAATCCGTATTTTTGTCCACCTAACGATCTGGCAACGACTTCATTTTTCCAGCGTTAAGCAGTCTATCCAGTTGTTTATCTGCCGATCAAACGGTATAGTGGTTAGCGTGTTAGCTTCTAGACCGCGAGGTTGCGGGTTCCGAGTCCCGTGTAAGGCATGGGTGTTTGTAAATGTATGTTGGCTTGTCAAATGACGAATATATACTGACGGCGCCAGATAATCTGAAAACAACCAACCAACCAGTTGTTTATCTAAATCGATGGATAATCTTCATAAATTTTGTGTGTTCATCGGTGAGCGAGGCTAGTCTAGACCGCGTGACGATGCATATAGGAGATGCGCAGCATTTTCTGGAGGTTGGCGAGCCTTAACGAGCAGGGGTTGTTTTTATTTAAACGAATAGTGTAAGTCCCAAGAGTTAAACAAATCGCTACATTATTTATTGACAAATCGAACTTAAATGTCAAAAAAGTTCTTTTGGATACTACTCTATGATAAATGTACGTGATACTATCACCAGACCGACCAGGTCTAGTCTGGTGATGTACATCGCACCTGACCGAACAGCTATACTTGCAGTGCCGTGCTGTTCTGCTTTTCAAATCAAGTTTCATTGTATATCTAAACAGTAGAATACTATATCTAACTGGGAGAAAATTCTAAAAAAAAAAAAGTAATTAAATTATTAGTAAAAGTAAAGTAATAAAATATGCAAGGCCTCGTTCGAGTCCATCTCCACTACCATTTTATAATAAGTGGGCCCTGAGCAGTTATCTACCAGTGAGGAAATTGTGTTACAGTTAATAATGAACAGAAATGAACACTGCTGTTGCCGTTATAGTTACGTCGGCTATAGATACTGTTTAAAGGGAAGTCCTAGTAAAGATCAGTTCCTATCCTTGCTACGTTACAATCTTATAGCCCAGAGCATTTAAAAACTACTTTCTATAAAACGTACTTGACATTTGGTGAGTAGGTTATTTAGTAGTTTTGGTGAGTAGTTATTTTCATTTAATGTCTTATCTCTTATGAATGAAAATTTGAAATAGCAAAAGACTTCTGTATTTGGAGCCACCGCATAGGCATTGTCGTAATGATTTCAAATATAAAATAAAATATATTAGAGGTTATTTTCGAGGTTTTAAATTATGTCATTTCATGAAGTGGTCATTTTCGTGTCTACTCACCAAATGTCAAAGTTTGATACAAGGCAGTTTCTAAACGAACTGGACTAGAAGATTGTAACATAGCGAGTATAGGAAAAGATCTTTACTAGGATTTCCTCTTGAACAAATTTTAATATTGCGGGAAATTCAATTTGGCTTTTACTTTGGACTGTCCGGAAAACATTGACCTCTTGCAAAAGACAATAGATCACACCAGGATGCGAATAATAAGTTTAATCTATAATTGGGATACATTATGGAAGAAAAGGAAGCTTAACCACGTCGCGTATTCTACTTTACATATGCGATGGTTTTGCATCGTCAAACACTACAAAAACTTTTTACGAGTTCAAAATCTTTTCAATAAGTTGCAATTGCACATAAAAGTTGCGGATACATATAACGATTTATTCTAGAAACTCTGTTTTTATGGTTATATTTTTAAGAGGTGACTAATCAAATAAATGTCGCAATCGGGAAGATCGTTATGTAAGCGGCTGGTGTTATACGCGATGGGCACGTGACATCACAAATCTGGTTATGCGCTATGGTGCCAACCAAATTCACGCCGGCAGTTTTCACCGTGGTTTTTCTCGGAATTTGATTATTAAGGAGGCATTAATAAATAAAAACTACAATTTTAACTAAATCAAAATATATTTTCGAATGTCTAAGATCTATTATGGGATTTGTTCAGGAATTTGAGAAGTTAGAAATTTGATTATTTAAGTGCAATACAGTCGCCGGAATGTCCCAGACTAGCTAGTAAGAGTTTTGTTGGACGACACATTTCGGTAAATATTTGATGTTCGAGATGGTTCATCACTACAGAAATTAGTTTTTCCTTTTCAATGGACTGACGGATTTTCGATATTTTCTTACTATATTTTAATGCTCTCTACCTCTTGGTATGATTACATAATGTGTTAACGTGATAAGCTTTGGTTTTTGACAAGTTTCTGGGAAAATCACAACTTTGTTGATACACTCTATCAAACAATTGCTAAACATAAATTCAGCGGATTCCGGTGATTAATTATGTTGTTTGAGGGGGGGTTCCAAGTTAATTATTTAACATTCAGCAACTAATCATAAATGTTAGTATTTGGAAAGTGGAATTGTTAATATGGCTGGAGGCTTTTTGCTATACAATGCCCCTGAGCGACTTTTAAAAAAAGTCGCTAAACTGAAAATGACGTCAAAAGACCAAATCTAAAATGATGTGAAAACACGCAGTGTTTATCAATCAAAACTGTCGCTAGGGTTGTCGGAAAACTTTAGCAACGGGTTGCCACATTTGGAGTCGAATCGCCACCTTTCAAAAACTTGCCAAGGAGCATCTTACATAAAGCTTTTAACTTTGCTTACTGTTGCAGCCATGCAATTTAGTGATTTTAGCTTTATTTCTCCAGGGATCATTGTTGGTATCAACCTCAATAAAATTTTTCTTTCCTGTTGTATGTGAATTAGCGATCTTGGCTTTATTTCATCATCAGTGTTGGTATCAGTAATGATTTGTGCAAGCTGCTCTAACCTTATGCATGCTATTTCTTCTATGCACAGGTTCTTGGATCTTGAACTGAACTCATTAAACAAGGATAAAGCTACACTTTGCTCACCTGACTTTATAGGTTTAGTAAAGATATAGAACTTCATTTATATTTTACAAACTTCTCAGCCCACAACTCTCTTGTGCCTTCCTTCCATTTCAGTCTGTTATTGCTAATCTCTTTTTTTTCTTCCAACCACCCAGAGTTGCCTACCCTCCTCCTGGATTGTTCTTTTTTTGGCTGTTTATCCTTAATTGACGAACAAGCTTTACAGTATAAACCCTGCTTACACCAGTTTTTACATGTGTTATGTGATTGATATTTACTTTATTTCTACATTGACCATAGTTGGTACAGCTTCAATGAAAGTTTGCTCTCTAGTTTCTACAATTTAGTAATCTTAGTTTTATTTCTGCAGTGACCATAGTTGATATTGCACCCTGATTCAATGGAAGTTTACACTTCAATTTATGATTTAGTGACGCTAGCTTTTTTTCTGTAGTGGCCATTGTTGGTATCAGACTAGGAAGTTTGCTTTTTAGTTTCTATGTTAGTGCAGCTCTGGTTTAGTGGACCTGACTTTATTTCTGCGACTTATTGTTTGTATGTCACTCTACTTCAATAGAAGTTTGCTCGTTAGTTTTTTAAGGTAAATGTAATGTTAATGGGGCTGTGTGTTACAATTTCTTGTTTCAGTGATCAATTTAAGAAACATTAACTTTATTTTAATGTAGAGCTAAATTTAAGTTGAATGGAAAAAGTAATAAATTCGATAAAGTGAGATGAGCAGAGCACATGGCGAAATAGTTCAGCGATTATGAAGAATGTGTGTCGCTTCAGCATCAGTGCGCAAGAGAGTCGATTTGTTTCAAAGGTGAGCTCCTTCATCGGTTCTTCACTTCTGTTCCTTTTCAGTAGGGTGGCAATGCCACATAAGCTGAGTTAATTCGGAAATTTGCAACTTTAATTCTGCGAGAGTATTATCACCCAACATTTTGACTCAAGTATAACAAGTGTATCAAAGGACTTAAAAGAAAGTGTTCAAAAATAAAGTTAAACAACTCCATAGGAGTGAATGAATTATAAATTTCTGCAATTATCCGCAATTCAGTAGACTACTGTAGCACATGTATCCAATAGGTCTGCGTCTTGTTGGTGCTGATAGCATTCTAGATCCATTTTCATCCTTTGAAATTGCCTCTTAATCTCCAAAAAAATTTAATAAAGTGATTGTTCATTGATCAAAGCTAAGAAATACACATATATTACTCTCAAAAAAGTTATTTTCTTTCAATTTGCACCAAGTCACCAATGCAGTGTAAATGTAACAGGGCTTTGTGCTTCAATGATTTAACGCAATATAAGAAACATAAACATATAAGAAACTAAATATAAGTTGAAAGGAAAAAGATAATAAATTTGTTTAAGTGAGATGAACAGAACACATGGTGAAAAAGTTGACTAATGAAGAATGTGTGCCTTTGGCGGCAGTTCGAGAGAGAGTTAGTTTGTTTTGAAAGCATGCTCCATTCATCATTAGTTCGTCACTTCAGCTCCTTAAATGGTTCCGCCACAATTTCTATATTACTATGACTCTGTGATTTAGGGATCTTGGCTTTGTTTTTGGCAGTGTATGTTGTTGGTGTTCGTCTTCTTTAATGAAATTATAAACTCCAGTTTTTATGTTATTATACCACTGTCGTTTTCTGCAATAACTATTGTTGGTAGCTTATTCTCTTCAATGGAAGTTTGCACTTCCGTTAATATATTATTATAGCTGTACAATTTTGAATTCTAAGTTTTATTTTTTATGCGACCAATGCTGGTATTAGACTCTGCATCAGTTACTCTAATATCAAAACAAACAAATCCCTTCACCTTTTTTGGAAGCCCTCTGTAAGACAGTGCCAGATTTTCATCTGGTGGTGAAAATTCTAACGTTGTTGCTTTTTCTTCAGATATTATTCCTTATGGTCTCAGATAGTATTTTTATTTTTTCAGAGGAAATGATTACACACAACTTTTACAAAATAAAACTGAGGATTTATTCTTCCTTTTAGAGGATCAGTCTTTTTTTTTAACAACAGTAAACTCCCAATCAAGTTTTAACAAAAACTTCAGTGACTACACCGATAATTCAGACACCGTAAAAGTAAAGCTCCTTGCAAATCAGTTCTAAACTTCCAACTGAACTAAATTCAGTTTTACAGCAGTTTTCATATCCTCGAAAGATCACGAGAAACCAATCTGGCAACCAGCATGTGAAGGAAACATCTTGAAATGTCTTAATTAATTCCGCTCCATTGCCAAAATTGTCTGCCTGAATTATCCCTGCTAATAAATAAAGTAAGAAAATAGAACTTAAAAAAGAAATATGTGTATTTGAAATTATATATTCAGAAAATTGTGTAACAATACAATCTTTGGTGGAAGGAATTTATTCCTGGAAAAGTTATTTCATGGTAGCAGAAATAACATATACAAAAGAAGACTCATAATACCAACTTCATTTACGGGGAAACAAACAAAAATTTAAATAAAGTTACCAAACACTTCTCTTTCCTCACAAAAATTGAAAAATATTATCATCATACATTGAAAAAAAACCCAAAAAACCCTGATCTTATTTTTATTTTTGTCAGTGACCATATCTTGTGTTTTTTCCAGATGATGAAGCATGCGTGGGACAACTACGCCCAGTACGCATGGGGCCAGAACGAGCTCCGTCCTTTGAGCAAGCGTGGCCATTCCGCCGGCATTTTCGGCAAGACGTCCCTCGGGGCGAGCATAGTGGATGGGCTCAACACTCTGTACATTATGGGACTCACTCAAGAGTACCAAAGAGGGAGGGACTGGATTGCAGCCAACCTCAACATGGACCTGGGGGTAAAAGCATTTCTCCCATTCCCTATCCAAAGTAAAGACATTCCTGTATTTCATCTTAAAATTACAACACTCTTATATTCCATTCAAAAATGGCTGCTCTCATTTATTACCTGAACAAAATTAACCATTCTCCATTTAAAGAATTCATCATTCTTGTATTCCATTAAACGAATTCAACATTCTTGTATTTCATTAACCCACTGACGGTCACTTGATCCCCAGTTTTTCCAGCAATACACAACATTTTTAAATTTATAAATAACTTTTAAAATAAAATATTTTTTAAATATTTTTATTAGAATGATAGCTTATAACCTATCTGAAACAAAATAAATAAAAAATAATTCAAAAAAATTATGTATTTGAATTTTATAATTTAAAAATTATTGCAGGGAAAATAACTGTAGAATTTAGCCCATTAACATGACCGTCAGTGGGTTAAAGGAATTCCCCATTCTTGTATTACATTAAAAGAATTCCCCATTCTTGTATTACATTAAAAGAATTCCCCATTCTTGTATTATATTAAAAGAATTCACCATTCTTGTATTACATTAATAGAATTCACCATTCTCGTAAAACTCGGCTATAAATGTCAACATTTATTATTTCCGAACAACAATTTTAAATATGAGGGAAGTTTTAGGAATTCAGAAATAGCATGCTGATGTTATCCTTTTTTGGAAGGGGGAGGGGGAACAGTGTTGTGTGATGTAACAAATTTTTCTTTCTTTAATATTGGTGAAAAGTGGTCTGCTTTGAAAAACCTAGCAAATGAAGACATAATAATTTTAACTTCTGAAATAGTGTTCTTTACTCATATGATCAGTTAAATAAACTAGCATTTGATGTTCTTTCTTAAATGGCATGGAATGGTTGGTTAAATAGTTGTCAAACACTATGAAAATAATATAAAGGATTAATAGTAACAAATTTGTTTTATCATTTTTTTTTTAATAATCGCTGGAATTTGAAAAGAACCTTAATGAAGTTTTTGTATACTTGGTGGTGTTATCTTTTGTTTATCCACTTAAAATAGTCGAGATTTTTTTGTGCCAACTGAATCAACTCTCGAAACTGCTATTATGGTTAACTTTTAAGCTAACTAAGAATAAATTATTTGAAATGCATCACACATTTCTGAAACCCATACTTCCAATATAAAACCTGATGTTGTGTTTATCATGCTGTGAGTTTCAGCTTAAATGTAATTATATCTCAAGATGTTATCTTTCTTTCAGAATGCAGAAATATCAGTGTTTGAGACGAACATTCGCTTTGTAGGGGGTTTGTTGTCTTGCTATGCAATGACTGGTGACGTGGTAAGTTTGCATTTTTGCATCAACATTTTATTTAAAACTTGAATTCATACTTCTTTTTTTGAAAGTCAAAGTTAAAAAAAAGAACTGACTTCACAAAACTTCACAAATTTTGAGATAGTATACAGTACAGTGAGGCGAGAGTATAGAATAAACAGTGGCATAGAATTTGATGATAGAATACAGTAGATGGCAGCACGATAGAAAATAAATATTGCCATTCAAGTATGTTGAAAAACCTAAGGAATGTTATATATACAGTCTTGCACAAAAGTTTAGACACAGAGGCAATTCACAAAAAAGCAATAGTATTCATTAATTTTCTCCAGTTTCTTTCAAATATATATTCTTAGAACCATAAGTAAAAAGGGTAACGAAAAAAATGTCAAAATGAAATAAAATTGTCTAACATCAACAAGTTGAAATTTAGCAAACTTTCCATGCCTCAAAAGTATAGGCACAAACATAAGATTTTTTTTAAACTCTTAAGTGGAAGTGATCGCATTATACAAGGAAAGTGTCTTAAAGTTGCAATAAAAGGTTTGAAGTAATTTTCACTGGTTAGAATGATGTAGAAGTCTATGCAATTTTCGTATGTAGAGATTTTAAGAATTTGGAAATTAGAAGCCAGATGTTAATTCGGTTCTGATATTTAAATTGCATTGAGAAAAGAGGTATTTATAAAGTCTTAGCACATGGTGGCCAATATCGACCAAAATCACGACCTGGAAGGCCTCTATCGACCATTAAACAGGATGATAGACAAATTATAAAACTGGCTTCAAATCAACATTACTCTGCAAATAAGATAAAAAATATAATTGCCATTAAAGTTTCATGGGAAACTGTATGTAGAAGAATTGTGGTATTCGGGTTTCCAAAAAAATATAAACTTAAACGCTAGCCGCGTTTCATCACAAAGAAGCAAGACTGAATTGGGCTCAGCAGCACATGTCATACAGTGATGAATGACTACAGGTGATCTTAAGCAATGAAAACAAAAAATAGAGCCTATATGGTCCAGATAAGTTTTCCTACTACTGGCATGATCTTCACAAAGATTTTGTAGCTCAGTTTAGACGACGTAAAGTGGAGGTTCAGTCATGGTTTGAGGAGGATTTGTATTCAACTGCCAAACTTCCCTAGCATTTTTAAAGGGAAAATAAAACTCTGAAGCCTACCAGGCAACTCTTGAAAGTGACTTACTGCCATTTGGTGAGCTCTTAAGTAGACCAAACTGGAAATTTCAACAAGACAATGCCTCCATCTACACATCCAGGTCAACAAAAAAGTGGTTTAGAGCCAAAACAATCATGGCTCTCGATTGTCCTGCTATTAGTCTTTACTGTTATTCTATTGAAAATGTATGGGGAATTCTTACAAAAGTTGTATATGCCTCTGGATATTGCCTTTGAGATTTTGTATTCCATCATTTTTTAACTTAAAGAAGCCCTTGAAAAAGCATGGTATGGAATCAAGCCTGAAACCTTGCAAAAGTTTGTGCTTTCAATAAAAAACTGTGTTTTTGGTTTATAAAACAATGTGAAAACTTAATTGATTACTAAACCTTTTCACTTGCTTATAAAAATTAAAATTTTTTAATTTGTGCCTAAACTTATGTGCTACAGATTTTTGTTATTTTTGCGACTAATTCGCTACAGATTTGTTTTTCATTTCCAAATTTCAATTTTGAATGTAATGTATGCATATGATTAAGTAATATAAAGATTAAATATTCTGTTTTAATACTATTTTATCAAACACCAAATTTGTGTTGTGATGAACTTTCAAAATACTCATTCTTTTAAGCAATCTTAATTATGTTAACCACACATTTTAAAAAAGATTTACACTTTGTTTTACTGTAATTCCAAGATTGTTGCCTAGCATGCTGAAGGTGCTAGGTTTGAATCCCGGGTTAGGCATGAATGCTCATTGTGGTTCTGAATCCACATTAAGCTGTAGGTCTTGTCCTGATTAGCCGTCGTTGGGCATAAAAATGGGTCATTGACCATACAAACTAACCAAACAAGAATGTTGCATTTCGACTGTATGTGAAAGACATTTGTTAGAAAATTCCAAACTAAGTTGCCAATACCCCGTCTCTAAATAACAGAACTGTTGCATCTGATTCCATATCAAGTGTTAAATCAAGGCTTTTATTTAAAATGACTGATGTTTTTTAGTTGTTTTTATTTAAAAGATATTCTCTTGCAGATGTTCAAGGAGAAGGCAGACCACGTTGCCCAAAAGTTGCTGCCTGCTTTCAACACCCCTACAGGGATTCCGAATGCAATTGTCAATTTGAAAAGGTAAACTCGTGAGCCAATGGATGAAAACACTTTTGAAGGATTTCTTTATATTATGTTAGAGATTCAAAATCTTCCGAAACGTTTATTCAAATTTATAACCGCTTGAAATTTATAGTTGTTATAAAAACAATATTGGAGCACATGTGTTGCAAATGTTTTTTATTGTATTGAATATTCAATTAGATAAATTTTAGTAAGCTATTAACTACTTTAATAAAATATCTAGTTTAAATAAATCATTATTATGAAAAAAATACTATATTATGTTTCAAGACAAGTGTTACAAATGTTTTTTTATCAAATTAAATATTGAATTTGGTATATTGTTTATCGATAATCTAGCAGTATGAAATTATTTTGAAAACAATATTAAGTGTCAGGACATGTATTAATTTTTTTTTATCTAATTGAATATTCAATTAGGTGATATTATCGAGTAAATTATTAGCTACTAGCAATAAAAACATGGTTATCATGGAAAAAAATACTTCAGTGTGACCTTGTGTTGTTTTAGTGGAGCCAGTAAGAATTACGCATGGGCTTCCAGCTCCAGTTCCATTTTGGCCGAGTTCGGGACTCTCCACCTCGAGTTCACGTACCTGAGCGACGTCACTGGCAACCCTGTCTACAAGGAGAAGGTGAACCACATTCGGGATTTCCTCGCCAAGATGGAGAAGCCGCAGGGTCTCTTCCCGAACTACCTCAACCCAAAGACGGGGCGGTGGGGCCAGCGTAAGTAATCCTTCCATTGTTCCTCCTTGAAATTCCTCCCGGAGTGGGTTCCTCGTTTTTTCACATTACAGGGTGGTGAAACAACATTAGAAACTAATTATACAACCCATAAAAACAAAATTTTTAATTTTAATCCTCTTATATTCAATAATGTTTTTCGTTTAAATCCTTTATATGCATTGCCAACTTTTATGTGCAATTGGAACTGAAACGATTCTAAGATCAGATCGAGTTTTCGCAGTATTTGACAACTATGAAAAAATCATTGATTCTTTAACATTGACTAACTTTTTTTTTTCATTGACCTCCAAAACTTGATAGAAAGAATTTAGTTTCAACTCTTTTAATAGAAAGAATTGCAATGATTTGGACTAATTTGTGAAACGATTTTTAGAAGATAAGAAATTATTTCAACTATCATTTACTTTTTTAATTATCTTTTAATTATTAATAATTTTTATTTATTTTATTGAAATGTTGGGGTTTTTTTTTCACCTTTTTTCAATCAAAGCTCTTAAGTCATTAATAAAATATTTCATTTATATTGACTTTTTTTATTCTAGTTTTATTGAAATGTGTGTTTAATTGTAGAACTAAATTTCTTACGCAAAAAGGCTAAAATCAGAATTTCTCTTTAAGCAAAATGCTTCTGATGTTATTCACTGTAGAAGGTTAATCTAAACAAATTATTAATAACATTGGCCACAACCTAGAAATCGGAGTTTTCTGAAATCAAGGAAAAATCAAGGAATTTCTTTAAATTTCTCAAAAATTGGGCAATTTTTCTATTGTTTTGAAGGTACGTTTCCCTGTTCATCAGTATTTTGGTGCAATTTTTACGAAGAATTGTGGTAGTCGTTACAAGTTTCATGTTATGGAATAACTTAAACTTTTCGTTACTGCAAAACAATTTTTAAAAAATTGGCATATTATCTCTTTGGCATAAATGTTCTATTTGATCTACACATTTGGAAAAATTGGAGAAGTTTGAAAAAAAGTTGGCTGTAAAATCAGGGAATTTCTATCGAGGAACTTTTTTTCCTGAATTTCATGGCCACCCTGAATAATCAACTTTTTATACTAAAATACTCAACAAGACAGATGCTTTTTCATCTTCTTCGATTTTTTGTTTGTTTTGTTTTGTGAAGATTGTGGTTTTTTCCAATTTACTAGCAATGTGCTCCAGCAAGAAAGCTAGATCACATTCATCATTTAAGAAAGTTCTTAAGCATTTTACTAATAAAGCATCCACTTCTTAATCCCTGATTGAAATGTCTTTTTCTCAAAAGTTAATTTGGTTTCAGATCACATGTCAATGGGTGCTCTGGGTGACAGCTTCTACGAATATCTGCTCAAGTCTTGGATCCAATCGAATGGAGAAGACGTGCAGGCATTGCAGATGATGCAGGAACTCTCAGAGGTTAGTATGATATGTATTTATTAAAAATGCCAAATCTGGCTCGCTAGCCTGATTTGGCTTGCAACAGATTTTTCTGCGGCCCGCCGGCACCACAAAAGGTATTTTAAAAAAATCAAATTTTAGGGTATAGACTTTTTTGCTTTACATAATTGTAATTTATCGGAAATAATATGTGTTAACTATGTAGAACAGAGTTCTTTACTACGTGCTGGAAGGAACTATTCTAAAGATTTCAAAACATGTGATTGTGTTAAGGAATTGCTCTGCTCCGTATGTAATGTTTTTTTTTTTTTTCTTCTTTCGATCGCGCGTTGATTCTGTTGTTGTGGGGGAGAGGTTAACCGGATGCGGGGGTCAAAAAAGGGTGGAATGTCTCCCCTGGTGGGGGGAAAAAATTCCAGTTCGAGGGGTTCAAATGAGAGAGCGCGTGGGACGGTTGCTGGGTGGAAATAAATAAATCCAGAGACGGAAAGAAAGATTTGACGAAGGAGGCAGATTCTTCTTGGCGCTGCTGATCCGTCGCCCTTGGAGACGAGAGCCCGTTGAGACCCTGAACTCTGGGACAGCCCTTCCAGCCACCATCGTCCGCTTTATAATTGGAAAAGCGATATTCAGGAGAAATTAGCCACGAGCCCCACTGCCCTTACGACCATGGACGCCTATTGAGAACCACCATCTTTTCACCGGACTTCGCTTCAACACCAGAGAGCCCTAAATCCACAGACGGAAGCCGGTTATGTCGCCACTCCCCATCCACCGACCCCACAACAGGAATCTGGCCTTTCATTGACCCTTTAGACCAGCTAAGTTTTTATACTTGTTTTTTATATTTATAATACTCACTAGTTCTACAAAATTGAACTTTTACTTTTAATTAAATTCCGTCCCCAATTATATCCACGAGTTGAGCAATTCCCCTCTTGGCCGTTAGTGCCCTGTAATTTCGTCAAGATGTTTGCCTATGTTTAAACCAGATTATAAACAGTTAAATAATAAAAATATTGTGTGTACAATTTATCGTGTATAATCATTTGAGAACGATTATACCAAATTTTACCTTTTTCCTGTTTTGTGCTTTATTATTACTTTTATGTATTGGCCACTATGCAATTCACTTTTCCTGCCACAACAGCGGGCAGAACTACTGATTCAGAATGTTGAGAGATCATGCCTTGTACATTTTCAACTAACTTCCATTCTCGGTAGTACAGAACTATATGAAAAAGCTCTGAGCGATTTGAAAAAATTTTGCTTTAAAAACAGAGAATTTTGTAGAAATCTATGGGAAATTTTTTTATCCTAAATTGTGTAGCTACCTTGAAGTAATCAAAAGCCAAAATTACTAAACTAAAACCAAAGTAATCTTTTGAGAACACTGATTATCATGTTAGTGATTTGCAGGTATGAAGTTGTACAACCAAACTTATTTTAAATGCTTTTGAATCTGCTGACAAATTAGTAAACATATACATACAGAACTGGTTTACAGCCCTATTCACACTTCATTTAGTAACAAATTACTTTTAACCTTCTCAGGTACTCTGCAGATTTCAGTAGAAGAACAACTCTATTTCCACATTACCTTCACTTTTCTATGCTCCACCACTTCCTCTATTTTCAAATCCTTTCTATTAACTTCAATTTTGTGTGTTTTTGGGAGGCTCACTTCCTGTTTAACTGAAAATTGGGAAGATAGACTCGTTGTCAATGAAAATCAATTCCATCAATTTATTATAACTGTTACTTCAAGGTTGCTTTTACACATGCTTCTATTTCTATATCGAATGACTAATTGACTCGCCTGCCAATTGAACGGAAGCCTGTCAGATAGACTTGTGGTTGATGACAACTTTTTCTTGCCCACAAAACTTAACAGAATACATTCTATTAAGTTTTATTGGCCAAAAGAAATTTGGTTTATGGTACTGAGTTGACGGTTTTCTTCATAATGGTCAAATGCTATGAAAACTTACTTTGCTTAGTTCTCTTTGTGTCCTGTGGCACATAAGGCCTTCAGCTTATTACACCAACTCTTGCGGTTTTGCGCTGCAGATCTTTCTTCGGACCAGCTTGCCCATCCAGATTGGTCCTCTCTTCCACGACCATTTTTCTCCATGTTAATTTGGGCTGTCCCCTTTTTTTTCTCCCATCAGGGGCCCACGTAAGTACTACCGCTGGAATTCTCTCCAATGGCATTCGTAGCACATAACCCAAGCTTAAGTTACAAAATACGAAAACTTGCTGTGAGGAATTTGAATTGAGGTAAAAATTGATTAAATGAGGTAAAAATTGCAAATAATGTTGGTTGACAATACATATAAAGGATTTATAGTTAAATTTTTTTTTATGGGTCAATTTTTAACTCATCCCATTCAGAGGCCTCTTAACTAATAATAATAAAATCTGTTTTTAATGTCAATACTGTAACTGGGATTTTTAATTTTTTACACAGATATTTAATAATACACCCAGATATGAAATGTTTGTGAAGGATCAAGAATTTTTTTTTAGAAAATCAGGTATTTTGTTTCCTCCCTGAATCTTATTGCCATGATTTACATGCTGTGCTATTCCAGGCAATCAACGAGAAGCTGGTTTTCACGTCGAAGAGTGGCCTCAAGTACCTGGCTGACCTCAAGTACGACCGCATCGAACACAAGATGGACCACCTGGCCTGTTTCGCAGGTAACCTCTTTTTTTCCTGCAAATATTCAGGATTATTATAAAGTTCCACTTTCAAAAGGCTGTAAAAAAAAAAGAAACACTGGTCAGAATGACCTGAAATTTGACCTGAATATACACCAAGAGCGAGTAAATGGTATAGCATAAGAGAAAAGAACTATTTCAATCTGTTTTTTGTTATTATGCCATACCCTATCTCCCTTCTTTGGTTATATAAAGGTCAAATTTCAGCTCATTCTGACCAGTGTTTTTTTTTTTTTTTTTAAAGTGGCCTATATCAGTTTAGACCTATCTATAGCCTGTTCTAATGATAGACTGTGAGAAGATATCTGAAGAGAAAGAACATTAGTTAAAGTTTTTGCCACCAGATTAAATTCAAACACTTTAAAGAGGTTTATGTAGATACGACAGTGACAGCATCATGATGTCGGGATGCACCGGGTAGTGATTTTGGCCAAATATCAGATAATAAATATTTGGCCAATGGACAAGCCAAATACCAAATATTTGACTAACGGAATTTCTGATGTATTGTTTCCGATAAAACTTGTCTCAATTACTACTTATAATAAAAGATATGGTTATTTTATATTATAAAAACATAATGACTGGACCTTCATTGATGACAATTGTCTTGGCAAGAAAAAGTTACATAGCAAAAATAACTTCTCAAATCTTTAAAACTATTCAAAAAGACACATCTTATGTCGTAGGCATATGTAAGGATTCTGCCACTCCCTGAAATTCATTTTAAAAAAAAAAACATATTTCAAAATTGCTGTGGATAGTGTTGGCATTTTTTAAATATTGTATAAGGAAAATAAAATCATATTTCTATAGAGTGGTATTCTGTTCAATATTGGCAATAAATAGGAAAAAAAGTATTTGGCGCAATGGCCGAATAAGCCAAATACTGAATATTCAATGCATCCCGATATGATGCAGTTCAGCGAAAATACTGATTTCAGCTTTTTTTGACTGAAATTTCAGTACTTTGAATGTACCTTTAAGAAATTAGAAAACTAGATTTAGTAAATTCAGTTGTTCGTAAATTTAATATATTTGTTTAGAATTGTTGGATTTCTGGAAATTTTTTTTTATTTATATTTTTTGCTGTTTTTAATCTCTTTAACATGAAGTGTAACTATTTTTGTTTGGGGGCTGTACTGTGTCTGACAATGTTTGTTGTGGCTGAATAACATTTCTTCGGCATTACAGCCTTGAGCAAGCCAGGATCATCGCAATAAGTCTGCCATTGTAGTCTACATCTTGCTTTTTTTTTCTACTTTTTTTTTTCATTTATTTCAGTATAAAAAAAATACTCTAGAAACATGTGTCACATGCCTATATTGTTCAAAAATTTATTTTTCAGTTTTAAAACCCCCTGACCCCAAAAAACATCCTTCTTCACTAGATATTTTTATTGACTCTTTCGATTATTAATTTTCATGAGAAATGAAATGTTTTTGCCAAGTTTCATGAATGGGCCAATTTTTTTTAATGTCCTATTTTACCTGTACTATTACTCCCAATAATGAACATAAAATAACAATTTTATAAAGCTTATGCTATTGAGTAAAATAAAACAAAACATATTTGTACATAATTTTAAAAGAAATAGTTCAAGGATATTTAATTATGTCACTAGTAGAAATTGCACTAAGATATATTTTTTTGATTACAATGTGTTGATTTGTTTCTCCTATCTTTTTTTCCTTCTTCAGGTGGCTTTTTTGCCCTTGGCTCCGAATTCATGCCTCCAACGCGTCAAGACTATTTCCTGCAGTTAGGAAAAGACCTCACAAACACTTGCCACGAATCTTATGACAGGACGGGTGAGTATTTTCATGTTGCTCTCCTTACCCAGTAGTAATAACAGAGTGGCCACAGAACCTGGAAATCATTGAAATGTCAGGGAGCTTTCTGATTCTGGAAAAAATCAGGGAAATGATAGGGAATTTTTTTAAGATTTCACGAAAATCGGGGACATTTTTGTATCATTGTTTCCCTATCTATTCATATTTTGGCAGCATTTACCTGGAGAATTGTGGTTGTAGTCATTAGAAGTTTAATGCTACGGAATAATTTAAACTTTTTACTACACCCAAAACTATTTTTTTAAAAATTGGCATATTATCTCTTTGGCATACATGTTCTATTTGATCATGGTGTTTATACATCTGGAGAACCTGAAAAAGTTAGCTGTAAAATCAGAGAATTTTTAGAAATCTGTCAGAGAATTATCAAGTAACTTTTTTTCCTGAATTTTTGTGGTCACCCTGAATAATATGAATTGTTCGACATTTAAATCTATTTATTTTTCTGCATCCTGAAAAAAAAAATTCTTTTGGTGCACAATTTTGAAAATGGAACATTCCAACAATAAATTATTATTTTGTGAGTGACACTTCTGAGGTTTGTTGCATCCCAAACTTCACTTTTCACTTCTTTACATTTGGTCTTCTACTCTTTATGCAGTATTAATAATATGAATAGATAAACATTTTTTTTTAATTTTTTTTTTTTTTATCCATCCTGAAAAAAAGTTTTTGTTTGGTGCACAATTTTTAAAAAGAGAAGATTTCAACAATAAACAATTATTTCACAAATGTCTCTTGTAAGAATTGTTAAATTTCAAACACTTTTGTATTTTATTTCCATTTGCTTTTTTTTCACGTTATACTTGATCCTCAAGCTTTGTCCTTGACTATTCTTAGTTAAAAAAAAAAATATATATATATGAAAATTTAAAAAGAAACAAAAGACAAATTTAACCCCTTTTCTTTTTATAAATTTTTCATTTTACTTTAATTTTGTATTTAATTTTCCTTCATCAGAAATAACAGGAATCACCTTTTAGTTCCCTTATTTTTGTTTTTATCAAAATTTAAATTTGTTACCAGAATTGCTCTAAACTGCAATGAACAGGTTGAAAATGCATTCTTATTTCATTTGGATCTGCAAGGCTGTTTTCTCACTATTCAATGATTCCTACAGAGTAGCCACAGAACCTAGAAGTCATCGAAATGTCATGGATCTTTCAAGATTCTAGAAAAAGTCAGGCTGACCAAACGGTATAGTGGTTAGCGTGCTAGCTTCTAGACAGCGAGGTTGCGGGTTCCGAGTCCCGTGTTAGGCATGGGTGTTTGTAAATGTATGTTGGCTTGTCTAATGACGAATGTTTCGGCGCATTATAGCCTTTGTGTTGCTGACGGCGCCAGATAATCTGAAAACAACCAACCAACTAGAAAAAGTCTGGGAATTTTTTTAAATATCAAGAAATTCAGGGAAATTTTCTGTTTTGACAGTACGTTTCCCCACTCATCCATATTTTTGCCTCCATTTACCCGAAGAATTGTGGTGATAATCATTAGAAGTTTAAAGCTACAGAATGACTTAAACTTTTCATTACCACCAAAACTTTTTTTTAAAAATTGGCATGTTATCTCCTTAGCTTACATTTTCTATTTCATCACAGTGCCCAGTGCCTGGGAAGAGTGGATGGTAGTGACATCTGGAAAAGTTGTGGGAAATTTGAAAAAAAAAAAAAAGTTTACTGTAAAATAAGGTGTTTTTTTTAGAAATCTATCAAGGAATTGTCTGGGTACTTTTTTTCCTGAATTTTGTGGCCATCCTGTTCCTAATAATCCATATTCAAACTCTGCAATCCATTTGACTAGCCTCAATTGTAAACAGTGTGTGATTCTCTCAAATGGTCAAACTGAGAGGGAATATTACTTTTGAGATGGGGGATGTGATTATGACCAAGAAGTTGTGAGGCTTAAAATAGGAGTGAAATCAGCATCCATAAAGGTCACAACAATATATACATCTCCTGGCTCGATTTTTGATTAATTGAAAGCATAAAGATAAAAAATAATTGCACTGCTCAAATATATTTGTTGGATAACACTAGAAAATACAAAAAAAATTCATTTTCCTCACTTGTGCAAGTTCCTCATTTCCCTAATATTCCTTAAACTTTGTTTCTCCCTAAAAATCCTAAAATTGTACTTAAATTTTCGATTATTTCAAAAAAAAAAAAAATCTCAAAAGTTCCCCGATTTTCTCAAACCCTCAAAAAAACCAGGTCATTCTCCAGAGCAGAAAATCTTTTCTGTGATTTTAATTATTATTCAGTTTTTTTAAAATTTGCATTTTTTTTGCCGACATTGAGACGTGTTTTGAAAAGAATGTCTGTGTTGCGACCATATGTCAGCTTTTAAAGAAATATTTCTAAATTTTTAAAAATTATCCCTTAAATTTTTGGAATTTTCACTATAATTTTTGAACTTATCTCTGAAATGTTCCTGAAATTTTTGGAATTATCTACTTTATTTTTAGAAAACCCACTGCACCTTTCACAGTACTGACCTTGTGTTGTGTTTCAGCCACGAAGCTGGGCCCTGAATCGTTCCGCTTCTCTGATGCCAGTGAGGCAAAAGCTCTTAAGCAGAACGAGAAATACTATATCCAGCGGCCAGAGGTGATCGAGAGCTACTTTGTGCTTTGGAGGACGACGAAGGACCCGAAGTACAGGCAGTGGGGCTGGGAGGCTGCACAGGTAAGGTGTTCCTCCATATACAGGGTTTACACAGTCCTTATTTTCCTCTTAGGTCCTTAATTTTTTATTATGAATTTTTTCCTTACAATTTTTTTAGCTGTATGTAGTTTTGTGGTTTAAGGTAATCTTATTGTTCAAAATTTTATTTCTATGAATTAATTTTATTAGAAGCTGTTAATTTCAGACTTTTTCTATCATATAATATATGTTGTTTATCTTTTGTCAACTACAAAATCCAAAAGACATATTTCATGTGACCTAGTGAAATTTGTGACCTAATAGCAAAATACCGATTATTTAAGTTTCATGCTCATTCATGCTCAAGTTTAGTAAATATTTAGGATAGTGTTTTAAATTTATGCTATGAACTGGATACAACATCTGACATATATTAACGAAAATAACATGTTTGATTTGTGTCATTTTTAAAATTATAAAGAAAAGTATTGTACTAGCTTTGTTTTTCTTTGAAGTTAGGGGTGTAGTTTGTGAATTGTTTAATGTGAATTTTGTATTTTTTTAATTAATATTTTCCATTCTTTTTCATGCTCTAAAGATACTTGTTTTGCTTTTTAGTGTAAATTAATATATTGATGCAGTTATACTTTTACTATTTAGAATTTTATTTACTTATTAAATTTATATATTTTTAAATTTGCCATCATTATATTTTTCAGTGTTTTTTTTTGACGTTAACGTCAGCAGAAATGCACATCGGGGAATTTTTTAGAGAATTTTCTGGAAATCAGGGAATTGTCAGGGAATTTAGTTTCTCAAATTCTATAGCCACCCTGATCTGTATTTTGGCGCTATTTTCCCAGAGAATTGTGGTAATTGTTAGAAGCTTCATGTTACAGTATAATTTAAACTTTTTGTTACTACCAAAATTATTTTTAAAAAAAATTGGCTTGCCATTTCTTTAGCATAAATATTCTATTTGATCTACATATCTGGGAAAATTGAGGAAATTTTTAAAAAAGTTTGCCGTAAAATCTGGGAATTTTTTAAAAATCTATTGGGGATTTTTTTCCCTGAATTTTGTGGCCATCCTGTCAAATTTTAATTAGGCAGCAAACATGTAATAAATTAATCATCTGTGCCACAAATTTTTTTTTCTGTTTTTAATTGGTTATATTTTCATTGCTGTAAAAAAACAGGTAACCCAGAGTTGTCGGGAAAAATCACATTGTTTTGTCCAGTTGTTTATATCGTTGTTTACGACTGGTTTGCTGTAGTATTTGCTTACATTTAATTATTTTTGAGTTATGCTATTGTATTTGGTATCTGTGGAAGTCTGATGTCCTCCATGTTCAAGACTGTCTTGGAATGTGTAGGACATCAGACCACCTTCAGAGTTAGGAGAAATCTGAAGTTGTAAAATTATGTTGATTTAAAGTGAACTTTTTTAACCCCCTTCTTGTCCTCATTTATGTTTCCACTCCATAAATTTAAATCATTTAAAATTTTATATTAGTTATTTATTCGTGTTATTTATACAGGCCATTGATAAGCACTGTCGCGTGGAAGGCGGCTTCTCCGGCTTGAAGAACGTTTACGCAGTGGACAGCGCAAAAGATGATGTCCAGCAGAGCTTCTTCTTGGCTGAAACACTAAAGTACCTCTACCTGCTCTTCTCGGAAGACGACCTTATTCCACTTGACCAGTGGGTGCTCAACACTGAGGCACACCCCCTGCCAATCAAAGGCAAAAACCCCGCCTATAAAGCGGAGACTAGCTGAGGCACGTCCATAATAGCATGGGGATTGGTTCCAGCCATCAGAACATAGGTGTGATGTTAATAACAATTGGTTACTCCAAACATGTGGGAGGGGCTTAGCTCTTGTCACTAATGGTTTGGACCTGGACTGTACATGAAGCCTCCAATCATCCATGGAGTGGGACTAGACTAAACCCTGCCTCTGAGGCGGGGCTAGAATTTAGCCTTGCCTAGATATGGGAAAATACCAAGGCACATAAATACTGCCCATCATAAGTTAAAAAAAATCCTATAAATCCAAATTCTTTAAAATATATCTTTTGATTGCTTTTTGTTCGTCTTATAGGATACAACAATTTTATTTTTTTGCCAGGTCCTTATTTCAATGCCTTAACATTCAATTTCACAGAGGCACAATTTATTTTCAGGACGAACTAGAAAATGTCAAAATATATATTTTTCAATTACTTTTTTTTTAAACTTATGATGACAGAATATTGTTTTGTTATTGTGTTTTTGCTTCCTTGTAAGGCAAGGGCATGATGTCATCCGGGGCAATTGCGATTGGTCATACTAGAAAGTAGCTATCTCGTTCGACCAATCGCTTCCCTTACGTGGCCCCATATGATTGTATAGTCCCTACTTATTTTAAAGTTAAAATATCCACAGAGAGTAATTTTTACACGCCCTGAGGAAACTACTCTTCTGTGAAGACTATGCTACCAACTGTAAATTAATAGGTTTATCCCTTTGCTACCTTAGAGTAAACAACTGCAACTAGAAGGTCTTTATTCTAAACTGATATATTGCCCATTAAAAGTTGCCTATATATTCCTTTTCGTGCAATGACATCAATACCTAAATCTATTCGTTATATCTTTGAAGTCGTGTCTAAAAGTTAATTAAAAGTACAACTTAACAATCCTCATTTAGTCATCAATACAATTGAAAATGTATTTATCTCGTATTTTAATTAAAATAGAATTATACTGTGTATAGTGGATAAATGCATTTTTAATAGATTACCTGTACTATTTAGATATTTTTTTCGTTGAGTCCGTTTTCCGCTAAGTCTGTGACTCTTGTAGTATTTTGCAAGGTATTGTTTCAAAGTTTAGGGGCAATTATTCTTCTTTTGTCAATAGTATAGGTCGACATATGAAACTGTTTAAGAGGGATTTTCAGCCAATCCCGACTCCCCTAATGCTGCATTTTATAGGTTCAATATTTGCCCGAGTAATACTTTAAAACATGCTCATTTTTACACCACATAGTAACTATTGTAGTAAGAGATCAATAATGAAAAATAACTAATGGTTCTTTTTTCTTTAATTTATTATAAGTTTCTATAAGCTAGCTCATAAAAACTTTTTAAAGTGTAGTAAATAAGTATCCAGTGATTTTACTTTTAAATTTTGTTATTTATCTTTTGTTTCTCTTGTTATTACGTGGTGTAAAAATTAGCATGTTTTAAAGTAATACTTGGGCAATTATTGTGACCCATGAAACATAGAATTGAGTCTATAGGGACTGGGACTGGCTGACAGTTCCTCCTAACGTTTTGAACTTTAGGAAGTCTTGCATTGGGTTTAGTTTTTTGTGTATATTTAAAATATTACAATTATGAAATTTAATAATTGCTTTATATTCTTAATTAAACATTATCTTAAAAAAAATGCAAGTTAATTAAATCAAACATTGATTTTTCTTAATAGAATATTGTCATGACCTTGATTATAGATCATGCGCTTGGTAATGCCACTAGAATGGTGTGTGATCACCATTCATTTTTTTTGGATTCATTTTTTAATGCTCACAACATAAGTGCTAAGTAAAATTACTATATTATACTACTGTCGTTGGACAGAAGCCTGTCTAAACTGAAACATTATCCTGTAATTGTTTATGTTTCTAAAAGAATTGTGAATTTTGACTTGGAATGCTTTGTTATTTGGAACCACATGTTGCACAAAGCCATCATGAGTAACTGTTACTGTGACTGAGCTGGTGTTTTGACTGCTCCTCAATTTGTTTTTCTTCAAACTTAAATTAACACTGGGTTTGTATTTTTATTTGCTGGAAATCAATTCTGAGACTTCTATGAAAATGTAATTTTTCAAGCTTGATGCTTATAAGTAAAATCAAATTGCAATTGCATTTTTTTTTATGAAAAAAAGTTTTTACTTTTTAAAATTGTATCTTAATATTATAAAGTTTTTTGTGGAAAATCCCAGCGAAACTAAGTAAAATGTGCAATGGTGCTTCATCCCCCCCTCCCCCTGACTTTAAAAAAAAAAAAATCTGAAAATTGCCATGATTGTTTGTACACATGATAGATCAATACTGAAACACAGATGAAACATGTACTTCTGGGACTTAGTTATTCAATTGCATTTTTACACTTTTTTATTTTGACAATGTAATGATAATAGCCAAAGTTATCAACTAACTGGCCCTTTTCTTAAACTTATGAAAATAACGAAAAAGAAAACGGCAAATTACACCAATCCATGTGAAATTTCAATGCAGTGACCAGTATTGTAGTGTTATTGAAAGTTGAGTGATGTTCCACACCATAGGTGTCAACTTTTCAAAAAACATGGGGGGGCTAGTTTTGACGGAAGATGAAATTTTTCGAAAAATTATCGAAATCTATTAATTTTTCAAAAATCTAGGTATGACACAACCTCTCATATAATACCAACAATAAACAGTTATAATTTATTTGGAGAATGGAGGGGAAAAAAGGAGATAGTGTTACAAAAATCAGGGTAGGCAGCCCCTCAGAATTTAAAAGTGGGGAGGCCACCCCCCCCCCCCACCCCCTACTTTACGCCCATGTTCCACACCTTTAGTTTCCCTTGCATTTGTATCATTTTTATACCTGGTTTTCTCAAAATCACTTCTAACTGACTTGAATTATTTTCTTCTCTTGATCTTCATTTAGATAGGATTTTATAAGAATGAATTGCTTTTTCCCATCCCCTTGATTGCTTGATTATTTGCTGAAGTTTGGGCAAATGAGGAGCACATCTGTCACATGCATGATCTCAAGTTTTAACATCAAAAAGTTTAAAATTGTTGACAGTTGGTTTGCTTGGGAATTTTGGGTACTTTTTTGTGTGTGTGTGTTGATTATGGTTGCTTTTTTTGTCCAAATAATTCTTACTCATTATGGGCTATGAACAGAAAAGTTATGTGTTAAATATTTGTCAAATTATTTTATCCTTTCGTTCCAAGGTATAATGTTTACATATTTTGAGCTGCTCATATCATTTTCGTTTCATTTATTTGTTCTTTAAGAGAAGTTGGTACCCTCTGTATCAGTAATGCTAATTTGAAAGTTTGTGAACCGTTTTCTTAAATAGTTTGCATTCACAACAATTGTTGCGCTACTGAAGTGAGATTTTAAGTGTAATTTATTTCATTTAAAAAAAATGAATTCTTTTTCCGAGTCATTTAACGAACATTTCTTAAATATAACCAGTTTTTTAGTTGAGTAAAAAACGTGTAGCTTAATTTTTTTTTTTCCTTCTCAAAACTGATGTTGGATGGAGTACCCAAGCTTAGTCACCTATCGGTCCATTAGAATTTCCTGGTTTTGCAAATTATTCACGACACGCGCTGATATTTCTAGAATAAAATTCCCTTTATTAGTCCATTTTTTTTATATACATTATGCCTATTGCTGGACTTCCGGAAAATATAAACATGCACGAAAAATAAAAATGGAAGTGATCCAGAAAAGAAAATGTTCAATTATAATACATCACTGCCAAGTACTTGAAATATTTGTTCTTAAGAGGAAGTCCTAGTTAGGATCATTCCCTACACTCGCTCTTCTATCCCAGTGCATTGAGAAACTACTTTCAATAAAGCCTCCTTGACATTTGGTACGAAAATGATCACTTAATAAAATGACAAAAATTAAAAATTCGAAAATAGCTTCTAATATATTTTATTTTATATTTCAAATCCTTACGTCAATGCATATGCAGTGGCTCCACCTGCAATTCTTCCACCTTTTCATTTATAATAGATGGACATTAAATGAAAACAATTGAGAACTAGAAATGGAAAACGACCCAAGTCTGAAAAAGAAAAATGTTCAGCAGAGCCGAAAAATGATCACATCTGGTACTTAAGGCAATGGCTTCAGATTGAATCTGAACTATTGCTACTGGAGTTGGCACTTTGGGTGTTCTCCACTTTGTTTAGCTTGATCTTCAGGACATTTTTCCATAAAAAAAGATTTTTGATTTTTTTTGTTACTTGCATCGTTTTCCATTTTTAGTCCTTAATTCATGCCATTTCATTAAGGTATACATATACATTAGGAATCGCGAAATTTGACTCAAGTCTGCGTTTTTATTTTTAAAATATTCCCGAATTCATTACCATTAAAATAATACCACTTTCTTTCTGAGACTCAAATTACTTTTTAAATCACAGTAGGTTTTATGAACCTGTTTTGTATCTCTTTCATTAGTGTAGTAAACTTTAAACGCGTTTTCTGAAGATTGACATTTTGGTGTTTTGTGACTTTACACCAACGGTCATAACTTCATAATAAATGGCCCGATTTACAAAATTCTAATTTTGGTTTGTAGACAATAGTTGTGAATGTGTTTTCTATGAAGAATCTAATAAATATTGTTATAAACACATTTTTTAATTATATTTTAATCTTAATTTTTTGTTAAAAACTACGTATTTTTTTAAACTTTTTATTTAAAAACTTATAATTAAATAAATATTGAAGCCAAATTCAAAATTCCCCATAGGAACATGCCTCAATATATTATCTCCTGCTTGCAATAAAAATAATACCTCTAAGTTAATTACAGATTTATTTATGTATGTTCTAAAAATGTCCTAATTAGTCAATTTAATTGCAATATAGCTGATTAAAAAATTGACGGAAAAAAAAAAGTTTGTATATAAAAATGCATCATTATTAATTCTGATATACTGCCAAAAAGTTTGAAATTGTAACCTAAAAATTAAAGAAAATCATCTCAATTGTATACCTATACCTTAAGTGATCTTTTTCGTACTTACTTGCCAAATGTCGAGGTTTTATACAAAGTAATTTTTAAATTAACTGAACTAGAAGATAGTAACAAATCGAGTATAGGGAATGATCCTTACTGGGATTTCCTCTTAATTGTTTTGGGACCACACAAAGCTGTGTTTTGGGCTTCGTTACTTTGTTTTATCACACTTGCTTGGTTTCTGGTACATAAATGTGTTGTCTAAATGCCAAAGAGTTGAACAAAATTTGGAAAAAATGAGTACAAACATTCCATCGGAAAGTCTCTCCTTTCTTTTTATGTTTCTATTTCCTGAGCAAGAGGAGGACAATTCAATTTCGAAATTTCTTTAAATAATTCAGCTAACTAAGAAATTGATTTAACCCTTTGCTCTTGAGGCCTTTTTCGCACAGAGGAACCAGGAACCCAAGACGTTTCGCACCATTTTTGGTTCGGTTCGTGGTTACAGATCCACTTCAAAGAAACTAAGCATAGTCATTGGCCTTGCATCAAACCTAGTGGTCCTCTCGAGTTGCGGCATTAGAGGCGCCGTTCAAGCGCAAAGGGTTAAAACCTATCTAGAAAGACGTAAAACAAGGTTTATTACATTTTATTCTTTTTCTTTTACTATGCTAATCGTACCTGCATGTTTTATGAAAGTAGCTTGCAACAAAAGAAATTAAAAAGGTTATTTAGAAATCCATTTTTTTTAAAGTTTCAATTGTATCTTCATTTCTACTGTTTGTCTACAAGTGGAATAGCTCCCAGCAGATATTCTGTACAGGTAATGATGGTGGTCGCTATAGAAACAAAACTCGTCGATTTAGAATACGAGTGGTGCATGCAGGAAAGAGCTATTCTTGGGACAGACAGTAAAAGATGAAACTTTTGTTTCATAAAAGTTTGGTAGAAAAACATACTATTTTTTAAAAAAAATTGCAGGCCTCTTGATGTGGTTACAAAAGTTCTACCGATGTTATTTATTGAACGCAACTTAACCATAATTGTTTTGTATTATAGTTGTTAATTTAAAGCAAAAATTACTCTCTTGTTCCCAAACTGCGTAAAATTAGTACAACTGCTTGTGAATAGCTATTTTTTATGATTCGAGTCCAGGGTGTATAAAAGGTTTATTATATAGTTGTTCTATTTTGTAAAAAAAATAAATAAAACTAGTTACCATTTGTGCCTGCATTTAGAACTGATTTGACTAACAATTGTTTTCAATTATGTTTTTGATTTTAATAGTAAATGGTTTACAGGGTTCTCACTGGTCCTTAAGAACTCCTTATTTTTTCCCACAAAATTATTAACTATCTCAATATTCCACCCATTTATTATTTTAATTTATCATCCATTTTAAAACTGTTTCCTTTCATTCGAGACACAAATGCTGGATAGTTATCCCTTGGGAGATCTCCCAGAAGGCATTTCTTTTTTTAACGTCCTCCTCTTGCTCAAGAAAATCTCCAATATAACCAATCCTTGTGATGAACACATTTGCTTTGACTTTTAACATGTTTTTATACTTCCTTATGGCCTGCCTGATGACAGTGAAGTTAGCGCTCTGGCCTGGCACGCCAGGTTTAAATCCCGAGTTCATCGGGGTACGGAATCCTTGTTAAGTTGTAGGTCCAGGCCTCATTAGCCGTTTTTGTGTAAAAAAAAAGTATTGAACAAACCCTTATTTTTTTTATCTAAAAAGCCATGGGAACCCTAGTTCATTAAATAAAACCTAAATCCTGAACTATAAAATTATTTGTTGAAATGTATGTGTTATATTTCTTAGCACCTGAAATTGTTCTTTTTTGTACAAATTTATGCAATTCCCCCTATTTTGAATGATGTTTTTAGTACGAAATGTTTAAACTCTTGTTTGTGATATGATTTTCTGTGAATAGCCAAAATGTACTTCATCTTCCAGAGGTGTGTTTTATTTATCAGAGTGAATGTATTATAAATCTGTAAATAAATAGAGAAGGGATTATTGCAGACGGAAATTTGAGATTGAATAAAATTTTAAACTGAAAACTACTTTGTTGTTGAAACTGTGTAATGTATATTGCCTATCAGGAAACTAGTTTTATGGTGGTGGTGGTCACTATGGAAACAAAGACTCAAGAGTATTAGAAAAGGGGTGATGCATGCGAGAAATTAACGATCTTACAAAACAAAGCACTCTCCCCGATGATGAAAAGTTGTGTATTTAAGGGGAAGTCCTAGTAAGGATCGTTGCCTATACTCGCTATGTTACAATCTCCTAGTCCAGTGCATTTAGAAACTACTTTATATGAAACCTTGACATTTGTTGAGTAAGTAACGAAAATGATCACTTAATGAAATGACAAATTGTTTTAATTTAATGACTATTATAAATAAAAATTTAAAAAAAAAGAAGCAAATGCCTGTTTCAGATAGCGCCACTGAATAGGCATTGAAGCATATAATTAAATGTTATTTCTGAGTTTTTAATGTACGTCATTTAATTAAGTGATCATTTTCGTACCTACTCACTTAATGTCAAGATTTTATACAAAGTTGTTTCTAAATGCACTGAGAATAATTTTTACTAGAACTTCCTCTTAAAATTCTTCTCTTCGTGTCTCGTTTGCTGTTACGTTATTCCAAGTTGAGGATTTCATTCCGGAAGACTTTGTACATCCAAGTTGGAAGGAATAGGACTTAAAACTAAATGTACAATTATTTATTACAAAAAATTTAAGCTCATACAAAAAAAAAAACATCCATACAAGGTGCACTCAAACAACGGCATAATTTTTATACAAGCAGTGTATCACAGAATTGAATTAAATCGCAACTCCTGGCAGTTTTTTTTTTTCTAGAAGCGAAATCAGTAACAGAAAATCGGTCGATCATTGACATACATCCAACGATCCTTACAATGCTTAGGGAACGAGAACTGAAAATCCCTAATTTACAAGGTATAATTTATAAATTGAAGTCATACTGACGACTTGCACAGATATTTTTTTTTTACTACCTTGTCTTCAGTCTATCTCTGTCCCATATACAATCAAATCCTGTTTAAGGTAAAGTAAAAGCAGTCCTCCGTACTTAAAATTTAGCGTTAATGTATTCAGTTAACGTGAAAATTTTTGATGGCCCCATCGACTTTTGAGTTGACGGGGTTAGACTGTATTGTGTTTCAAAACATGTTCTTTTTTTCACCAGATTAAACAACAGTAACAAAAAATCATTAATATTCACTGACAGATTTCTAAAAAATTCCATGGTGTTAGGCAATTCTTTTTTTAAAAAGATTTCCCTAAATTTTCTCAGATTCATTGAAAAAAAAATGATTAAATATTTATAATTTTAGAAAAGATTTTGTCCTTTGAAGGAATATCTGGATTTGCCAATTAAAATTTTTTTTTAAGAATTATCGAAAAATTTAACAATTTTAGGGAGAAACAAAAATTCAAGGAATATTAGGGTGAATGCAAACCCTGACATTTTCAAGTGGAGCAGAAACTTGTGGATTGGAACACATGTCCTACATCCCGCATCAACACACTTTAGCAAGCTGTTCTTTTCTTTAAGTTAAAAAATAATAATTTGCTTGAAAGATATTTCTGAAAACTTGATTTGAAAAACTTTAAGAATATTTAAGATGACAGGAGTTATTTATTCTTTGGGTTGCAGCACCAAGTGTAGGAAGTTGTCTGCGTAACTGAGGTGCTCGCTCATCCACTGGAGGTGGATATCCAGCGGGGGCTCGATGCCGTGAGTCACTAATCGCCACTTTACACCTGAAATATACGCACAACATGAACAGGACAGTCAAAGAGGCGACAGCAAGTTTAGGTACCTCATAATTCTGAACTTTATTTATACAATATATATGGAAATGCTATTAGATTCTGAAGTTAACGGTTTTGCCATACAGAAGTAAAAACAGTCAAAATGTAAAATAAGGGGAAATACATGCATCGTTATTTTGAACAATAAAAATAGCTGAATAAGAATATAATTGTGTAGTAATGTGAATACAGAACAGTAGTGCTGCCAGAAATTTTTTCTGAGGGGGATTTTAGGAAAGTTTTATCTGATAAAGTACACTAAAAATAATAAAATTGTAGAAAAGGAGAACCTTCTCAGAGGGAAAAAAAAAGTGGAAATCTGTGTAAAAGCGGAACATTTTCATTTTTAGTGAAGAAGGGTGCAGAAGAACTCGCAAGATGCAATATTTATTGTCAACTTGGCTCACTTTTAAAAGATACAAGTATTTAGTGCCAGAGAAGTGAAATCATCTCTACACCTTCTTCATTGAAAATGAAAGACAGGGAGTTACCAAATAAAAAAGAATTCTCATTATTTGGAAAGCCATGACATATTTGGCTATCTGATATAAGCCAAACAATTTTGACCATTTTTCTCCTGGCAGACCATACTGGTATAATATATAATGCTTATCCATTAAGCATTTGTCTAGAGTGTATAAAAACTTTTAAGCAATGTTTGATGAAGTACATAAACATGTAGTCGTCTCTCATTCTACTAACCTAACTTAAAATGTGAGAACAATTAAAGAACATTTTCCTCTTAACTTCTAATAACAGTACATACAGTAGAACCATCAGTTAGCAAAATACCATATTGCACCAAATTTAGGAATTTAATCAACCAATTGAATATCAGCAAATAAAGAATTTTTACCAGGTATGTTTTCTAACACTTGAAAAAATGTTGGATAGGGTTCAAAAATTAAAGAAAAAGTTTTTGCAACTTTAAGAGAAACACTTACAAGTGTTCACACTAATAGCACAATTCTAACCATAAAATATTTTTTGGTTGAGGTGCACTTTAAAGAACTAAAAAAAAAAAGTACTACAGACGAGGCATCTTTGGACAGTAGAGTGACAAGAATTTAAACGGATCCATTTGTCGATCAGAAAGGAATGTTTTCACCCGATAGAAAAAAACAGGTGCCACAGCGATGACATAAAAACGTTTTTGTATCTGTTATCTCAATACTTCAACTGATTTGACACAGTGATTACGAATAAGTCCTAGTAAGGATCATTCCCTATACTCACTGTGTTACAATCTTCTAGCCCAGTGCATTTAGAAACTACTTTATACAAGCACCTTGAAATTTGATACAAAAACAATCATGTAATGAAATAACATCAATTAAAAACTCAATATATTTTATATTTGAAATCTTTACGTCAATGTCTATGCAGTATCTCCACCTGGTTTTGTCTTTTGCTATTTCAATTTTCGCTTATAATAGATAAACATTAATTGAAAACAATTTATGTCATCTCTTTAAATGGTCTTTTTCGTACCTAATCACAAAGTTTCATACATAGTAGTTTCTAAATGCAGCGGGTTAGAAGATTGTAACATGGCAAGTATAGAGCCTTACTAGGACTTCCTTTTAATAGAAATTGTCCGTCTATAGACTTGATGCTTCATTTTTTGGGCCACAACATCTACCAAAGTATTACTTCACAACATAAAATTTTTTACACCAGAATACGGTAGTAAAAGCTTATTACAAAAAAAATGAAGCTAAAATATTTGTAACTAACCTTTTTCTTATTAGTATTAATATTCTTAAAAGAATGCATCTTAAAGTATAATAAATGACAACGTCCAGTTAATTTCCCTTTTGTTAATGGATGTTTTTTACTGTTATCAACCTTTTATAAAAAATTCACGATAATAAAACGAAGCATTATAGTCCAAGAGGTGACTGCAAGTTTAATCAAACATCATTCTGCATTTTTTTATAGAATGAGAAGAAATATGTGTAAATTATACGAATCCACTGGTCTGGCATGGCAAAAATAGCCGAAACTGGTAAAAAATCAACTTTGAATAAGTTGAACTAAAATCAAATATGTCGTAACTCGTCAAAAAGAGAAAAACTTTTACGAATAGTAACCCATCGCACTTTGATTTTCAATGAGAAAAAGCGCTACCGATTTCCAATCTCTGGATCGGAAAACTTGCATCTTTTAATAGTACGCCAAATTGGCGACATCAGTTACATCATCAGTGATGTAATATTTATTGCCAACTTGGCTCATTTGTGAAAGATGCAAGTAATCCATCGCCAGACATCTAAATCGCTTGAATCTGAATGAATTGAAGAACATTCCGACAGAAGACTTTAAAAATTGTTTCCAAAACTTTTACAGCCAAGTACAGAAATGCATAACAGCAAATGGAGATTCCTTCAAAAAATATTAAACGGGTATCCAATTTAAATAACATTTTCCAGAGTTATTAGATCAGAAATTACTACCTCTGCACCTTGTATAACTGAATACTAACCGATGAGTGTGAGTAGATGAGGGTCAACGCTTTTAAGCAGGTCTCTGAGTGTGGTGGGGTCCCCAGACTCATTTTGGACAGGTTTCACCAGGGTCTGGATCAGGGAGGTACCAGGCTGAAAACATATTTAGTCACTAAAAATCAACCCGTAGAAATATAACCCATAAAAACCAAGTTTTTAATATAAATCCTTTATATGCATTGCCAATTTTTCTATTCATTAACATAGCGCCGTTTCTGGTGTCAACATGTGCTTGGTGTTTGCATCTAATTTTATATATTAAAAGCATCTCTATCAGCAAAATGTGTGGTAAGCTACATTTAAAAGTTTATTTCTAATTTCCCTAATTTTTCCAGAGGTGTAGATCCAATAGAACATTTATGCGAAAGGAGATAATATGTCAATTTTTTTTTTAAATAGTTTGGGTAGTAACGAAAAGTTTAAATTATACCGTAACGATTACTACAATTATCCAGGAAAATGGGGCCAAAATCCAAATCAATGGGGAAAGGTACCTTCAAAACAATTAAGGTACTTGACCACCTTATAAATTAATCTTTCCATTGTTTTACGGTCTAGGGATAAACAAATTAAAAGTGAAAAAACTTGATTTTTTTAAAATCTATTTGAAAAAAATAGCAAGTAAAAACTTTAAATGCGCTTTTCTCAAAACTACTTTTTTCAAATGGCGGAGACTTAATTTCCGAAACTACTTGGTCGATTTCAATGATTTTGGTCTTGTTCTGTTCGTTGAGATGTTTTGTATGCCAATTTACCACTTTTTGCACACACACACAAAAAAATATATATATATCTATTAATAAAATTTTTTTTAGCAAAGAATAATGAAAAACAGAAGTGTTTTTTCAACCATTTTTTCAAACATCCACCATTTTTTTATTTTTGACAATTTGTGGTAAATTTTCACGTAAGGAACCTTTCCTTTTGAAGGTTCCGTTGTTTATTTTTGTTTCAGATTTACCAATCATGAGATTAACTGTCCGCCGTGGAACACCATTTTTTTGAGGCCTCAACTTTGGCGCCTCTTGGATAGTTGTTAAAAATTGAAATTGAAAAAAAAATCAAGTATTTTTGTAAGCTTCAAGTAAAAGTTTTTTAAAAAAATTATTGTCATATCTTATACAGGACCTGAAAAAAAAATTGTTGAAAATGTTGCATTTTTTAGCTTTCCAAGGTGGTCAAGTACCTTAAAAAATTTCCAGATTATTGCAAAATTTATAAAAAATTCCCCATTTTTTCCAGAATCAGAAAATTTCCTGGTTCAGTGGCCACTAAGCAATAATGACTGAGAAAAATCCCTAATCAATAACACAAAAAGCCTTTTTTTAACAAGTATTAGATGTGCCTCCATTTTTTAAAAGCAATATAAAGTCATTGATATAAATAAACAACTGGATAGACTGCTTAACGCTGGGAAAATGAAGTCGTTGCCAGATGCCGTTGGTGGGATAAAAAATACGGATTGCCAAGGATTGAAAATAAAATTTAGGGTTGTACACAGCAGAAATGTCAATAGTAGACCTTAATTAGTAATAATGTGCAAAAAAAAACATATACTCTAGCATTTTACAAGGTTTTTCGCATTTCCATCCAACTATAAAAGTAACTGTGATTGGTTAATCTTCCCACCAGCTTCGCAATCCCCGGCGCGTTTTTCTCTTTGCATTGACAATGGAGCAGTCTATCCAGTTGTTTATCTATATCGATGTATAAAGTACATAATGAAGAAGGGCTCACCTGGTACAGTCTGAAGGGGACGTATTTGAAATTCTGTTCACCCGGATTCTCCATCAGCCGCTTGTTGATTGCCCAAAACTGGTCAAACTTGTCTGAAAAAACAACATCATTATAAGTGATGAATTATATGCAACTAACTGAATACTTGTGCTTCCACTACAAAATTTTACCATGTACATTTTACAGGGTTCCCACTCTTATCGAAAAAAATTTCCCAAGGACCTTTCTAAGTAATATTAAAATTACATACTTAAGACTTTAAAATACAGTATAGAGTCAGGAAAAAGTGGAGGCAAAGTTATAGATGGTCACTTAAGAATTCAAGAACCACGTCCTATTTTACAAGGACCAAATTTCATAAAAAAAATTTCAAGGACTGTGGGAACCTTGATTTTAGCAAAAAGACATCTATTCATGCATTTCAGATGTTTGATCCCATTTTGATCCGAAACAAATATGTGTTTGCCAAAATCAGAATAGCTTAATATTTGCTCTGGTTGACATTTGTAACTTTTTTTTAGAGTTGCGACTGCATTGAAAGCGGAACATGCCTCTTTTGGAACAATTAGACCCCTTAAAATTTGTTAATTGAGATCAGAATAGCTTTACTTTTCCAATGTTTGCCCTGGTTTGCATTTGTGCCAAATTTGAATGTTGGGACTGCATTGGAAGTGGAACACTAGGATGCTCAACATTTACAACAAGTGACCCCTTTAAAGTTAGCCAATCAAGATCGGAATAGCTTACCAAATCTATGTTTGTCTAAATAGTTTTTGCTATATGAAAATAAGGGACGAGTCAGCCAGTTAGAGAGGGCTCTCTTGATAAAATTAAAAACCTAAAAAGTTTCAGTCCACCTGATAAATGTGTGGTTAGAGCTCTGGCTTTGCATGCCAAAGGAGCTGGGTTTAAATCCCGGGATAGGCACGGATGTTCATTGTTGTTTGGAATCCACGTTAAGTTGTAGGTCCTGCAAGTAAAAGTTGTTGAGTTCACAAACCAGCCATCAAAAAAATTCCACTGGATATTCTATGATGGATGCGCACTATATGATTTATTACCAGACTGACCAACTACACGAGGCGTTTGGTACCAAGTTCTGCTTTCTAAATCAAGTTTCATTATATCTCTCAGTGATAGAATACACTATCTAACTCTGATGAACATAAAAAAAAAATCATTTTTATATCTTTGTGACAGTCCCTTAAAAAATGTAGATGTGTTGCATGTATTTGTAAAGAACTTAAGGTTGTGGGGAAGGAGCTATGCCCAACTCATAACACAAGACTGTTCTCAGAAAAGTTAACCAGCATTTACGTATTAGAAATTGAAGAAAAAATTCTGAAAAACAGAATTAAAATTCAAAATGTTTTTATTTCAATGGCAGCAGCAGAGGAAAGAGAGATCTATCAAAGGGCAATGAATGGTTTTTATACAAGACACAGAAACTAAAATTTACATAAGCAATAAGGTTGCTGGTAGAAATTTGATTATCAAAAACATAAAATGTAATATTAGAAAGATCTCCATTCACAAGCTCTCGCAGCAGACACTCAAGGTAGGCCTGATCAGCCTTTGATGCCGCCACAAGGCTAGGCAATTTAACATTTAGCTTTCAATATCCAAAAAAATGGTACATTTAATATACATATATATGTTATTGTAACAATTTATCTACAATATCTGTAAATTTCATGTTGGAGTTTATCTCAGGGGTGAAAACAATCAAAATATATTTGTGTACTAAAGTGTGTACAGAACAGTGATGCAAACAGAAACTTTTCTGAGAGGCGGAGTAGGCAAGTTTAATCCGATAGAGCCCAATAAAGTCCACTAAAAATTATAAAAATGTAGAAGAAGCGGAACTTCTCAGAAAAAAAAGTGGAAATCTGCATAAACGTGGAAGATTTTCACCCATTATCCAAGAGAAATCAGTCAGCGTTTTTATTACATAGATGGTTTTAATTGAGTGGTGACCAATACCCTTTTCGAATCCCTGCCATAACTCCTTGTGCTCCTTTGGATGCATGCTCTGTACAAGCTGCTTGCTGTGCTTCAGAGCACTGGCCTCCTTCAGGGAGTGCATGTAGTAGGACTCGACGCACGCACGTCCTCCCTCGCAGTGAACGAGGTCGGCCTCCGGGAAGTCCTACAACAATTACAGATAACTGTTAGCAATGTAGAAATACAATAGCAAAAAAAAAAAAATTTAATATAAATTCTATATATGCATTGTCTACCTTTATGCTTGGTATATGCATCTAATTTTAAATATTAAAAACATTTCCATCAACTAAGTATGTGGTAAACTACTATTCAAAGTTTATTCATTAAAAATGGAGGTGAATTTATGCACACTCATAAAAATATCTTTTAATTATTCTGACAATTTTATTATTTATGACTTTAAAATAATTTACCACACACAAAGTTAATATACTCAAGTGCAAATCTTACATGCAAAACACAAATAATGTGCATGTGCGTACTCCATATATTATTAGTTTACTTGTAATATCAAATTGTTTATTAAAAAAATGAGGAATTTAGGAGGACTACTCTCACTGTGCAATTACAATCCAATTTTAAGGACTTTTAAAATTAATTAAACCTTTAAGGACTTTTCTTTTTACGAAATTTAAATAATTCTACACATTTCAAAAACGTCTACATTGACAAAATGTTCTCGCAATCTGGAAGTGTACAAAGTATCCCTGAAAAGTGCAACATTTAGCCAACTTGTCAATTCTTTTCATATGCATTCATGCTTATAATGGAGATTAAATGGCACAACATTAAACTCTAGGAAACTAGAGTTATCATTTAAAATAATGAAGAAATATTCAATGCAATACTTTTGCAAATAAATAACCATTACTCTTATTCATCAAGATGTAGGGCCTATAAACTGATGTGGATGCAAACTAATTCATCCAAAGTACTCCAAAAATGTAAACAATCGTTACTAACTAGAACTAATAAAGTGAAACAAAATTGTGTTTGAATCTTTGTATAGGCCTATCCTTTAAGTTTCTCACAGAAAGCAATATTATAATAACATAAATATTTAGCAGTACAAATTATTTAACTACATGTGCTAACACGTTTCCATGATTTTGATACATATGGCTTGAACATTTCATTGCTGCGTAAAGAAAGTTCCTATTCAATTCACTGCAAAACTTAATTTTCAACTTCTTGTCTTGATAAAATTCAAACACATCTCTATTATAGAGATTTTATATACTATATTTTACAAAACTATAAATAAAAAAATCTTAATCAACTCTACTAACATTAGTTAAAAATAATATAACACATAAAAAACAAGTTTTAATATAAATGCTTTATATGCATTGCCAATTATTATATTCATTAACATATTGCTGTTTCTGTTGTCAGCATGTGCTTGGTGTTTGTATCTAATTTTAAATATTAAAAACATCTTTAATACAGGGTTTCTGCCAATCTTAAATGTCCCAAATCCCTGACTTTTCATGACTGAAGCAAATGATTTTCCATGACTCAAGAAATCACATTAAAAACATTGAACCTGACTCCCGAATTTTATTATTTTGTTAACGCAACATAGTACATTTTACTAACGCAACATAGTACATTTTACTAATGCAACATAGTAAATTTTACTAACGCAACATAGTAAATTTTACTAACGCAAAATAGTAAATTTTACTAACGCAACATAGTAAATAAATTATTGCACATGATTGTAAAATGATTACTAAAAGTTTTATAATGAGTAAAAAATCCTCGTTCATGTAAGTAAACTAAGCATAGAAAAATAATACAGTAAAGATGTTTAAAACATTTGTTGATAATCATCCAAAGCTTTCTTCTTGCTCTCTAATATGATAATTTTCTCTCACAATTCCATTTCTTCTTTTTCCAATCTTATTTTTTTTTCTTCTGACTTCTCAGTTGTTGCAAATCATTTTCTAACTTTCTCTTTTCTTCAAAGAGTCTTTGTCCAATAGTTCCTTTTTTTTTCTCTCTAGATGCAACCTGTATCTTTGCCTTGCTGCATGAACAGCTAAGAGCATCTTTTTATCAATATCTTCCACTCTCCCAAGGGCCTTTATACCATCATATGTTCTCCTCTGTGATACTAAACTTTCCTCTTGTAAGTTTTCAACTAACATAGTTTTGTTGATCGAAAAACCGCTTTCAACAGAAGCATTGCCATGTGCTAGTTTCCAAACATAGATGCCAAACAGAGTTTTACAACTTTCCATAGACTTTCCCATGCTTTTTCTCCTGACATTGAATTGTGAAAAAATTTGTCTAGTTCTACAATGTACAAGTTTGGAGTTCAGAAATTATTTTCATTAGCCGGAGTTTTTAACTGTAACCGTTGTTTCTATCAATAAAGTAAATAAAAACGCAGATGAATCTATGAATCGTCGAAGTAACAACGAATCGCGATCATGGTGTTTATGACGTCATAGTCACGTGATTTTACGTAAGATTTTTAGGAATCCATGCAATTCACTGTATTTCCATGACTTATAAGCTTTTTTTGCTCAAAATCCATGACTTTCCATGACAAAATTTACCCAATGTCTAAATTCATGACTTTCCCTGACTTTCCATATGCGCGGAAACACTGTTAATAGCAAAATGTGGAAAAACTTCTTTTCAAAATTTATTCATTAAAACAATTTATTTTATTATTTATTTATAAAAACAATTTTGCAACAGGAAAGAGTTTCTTCAGTGGTTGGTGAAATTCTATTTCAGCCCGATTGGATGAAGACAAGTTGATTTAATAGTTTTCTGTAAAAGCGAGTTTTTAGTGACAGTTTTGAATCTATTTGCCAAGTTTCAGCCTGATTGGATGACGGCAAAGAGGTTAATTAAGCCCCTGCAAATTTTCACGCCATCAACATACCCAGCTACACACAAAATCGAAGTTAATATAAAAGATTTACACTGCATTCATAGATATATTTTTGGTATCAAAAAAATAGTTATCAGAAAATGGGTCAGCAATTATCAGTGCGACTCTCAGGGGATTAAAAGCCCAAAATTCTCTGAATTAATCTTTATAAATTTAAAACATATTAAAAATGGTCTTTCAGAAGGGAATCAATAAATTTGAAACGATATAATTGCAAAACAGAAGGAGACAAGCAGTATGTTGGTTAGACAGGTATGGAATTTTAAATACACCGGTTTGCAAAATTGATTGATGGGAGTAAATTTGACGATGGGTGCATATGGTTTACCGATGAGGCTCATTTCCACTTCCATGTCAATAAACAAAACTGGAGAATATGGGGCACTGAAAACCTGTCTGTGTCTTGCTAAACACTGCCTTCTGAAAAAGTGAGTGTTTAAGCTGCACTATCCAGTAAAGGGATCGTAGAGCGCTTTTTCATGGGAGAGAACAATGAACTCAATCACAATATTCAGATATTACAACAATTTGTTGCCACATTTCAATATTGAAACCAACTTCGCAAACCGATGTATTTAAAATTGCATCCCCGTCTGTCCAACGTGCCACTTTCTGTCTCTCAGTTTCACAGTTGCATCATTTCAAAGTTAAGGAACTGAAGAAGGTGCAGTGAGTTTTCTAAAAAAATTAGATAGGAATTTTAGGGATTATTTCATGAACATTTTAGGGATAATCCCACAAATTTCAGGAACGTTTTAGGGATAATTCCTAAAAATTTAGGGATATTTCTTTTAAAGCCGACACAGGCTCCTAACAGATATTCTTTTTAAAGCATATTTCAACGGCAAAGAGCCGCCAATTTTCAAGAAATTAAATAATAATTAAAATGACAGAAAAGATTATCTGATTAAAGGATCATCTGCGTCTTTTCGAGTGTTACGAGGAAAGTAGTGAAATTTTCGGGGTATTTATTATTTTTCAGGAATTACTGAAAAATGTAGTACAATTTTAAGAAGAAATTTTTTTTTCAGAATATTAGGAATTTTAGGGTGAATGCGACCCTTGGTGTTCTTTCTGAAAAATCTTGTACGCTGTTATCCCAAAAAAGGCAAATAACAGACATAAAGGACACTGAGACATCATTTTGAAAAATAGTAATAAATTATTTTGATTGAGGTGAAATTAAAACTTAGAAATAGCATGTGTGTGAATGAAAGGAGTTTTCTCACTTTGAAGTGCACTGTCACATTCCAAGGAAGCTGGGCCTCCGCACCATAGTAGTCAAACAGCAGACCTACAGGATAGTGCCTGTGGAGAAAAATACTCAAAGTAAAAATAATAATGTGACCAAAAACTCAATTTCAAATACCATTGGTATTCATAATAGAATTGGTCACAGATTTAACATAGTTTTTAGGAAAAAATACTCATTAAATACCAGTAGCATTATAAATAAAATTGCAACATGTAGCAAATTTAATGATATTTCAAGTTTACAGGTGATGGTTATCAAAATAATGGAAACAACGGTGAATAAAAGTGACATTTAAGAATGTGCTTCATAAGCATTAAAATACAATCCTAGCATAAGAGGTTTTTTAACTTAAAAATTATATATCATGGTACATATGACGTAGCTTTATTGAAGTTGTATGCATCTTAAGACTATTTTCAAAAGCGTAAAATGTCGGACCTTGCAGACTTTCAAAGAGCCCAAATTATAGGAGCCCAACTATCTGGAGCAACTGTGACCAAATCATCCCAGCTTTTTGGCATTTCTAGAGGTGTCTAAAGTCATGACAGCGTACACAAAGCTGTTTATACTGTAAAATACAAACTGCTTCATTCTATATAAAGGGTACAATTTTTACTTCCCTCTCAATAACAATGTCTCTCCCAAAAAAACAACTATGCATAGAAGGGAAAAAAATCCAAGAAAAATTACCAACCAGAAAAGTACCAAGTAATGTGATCAGTCTAAAAAGTACCATATGTTACTTTTCTTAGAAATACATAATGAAAACGACATAAAAAAATGTTCTTGGTGTTTCAGCCGAGAACTAGACACTATGCATATGCTTTCAAATCTAATTTCAAATGAGGAAAAAACGCAACTTTTGAGCATAAAACAGTAAAAAATGTTCCCCTTTAGTACAGAAACTTTGAACCAATAGCACATCTTTATGTATTTCATTACAGCAGGTCACAGTTTTCTGACAAAACCAGTTGAAGTAAGGTCACCGAACCAATCCTCTTAAATATCCAGCTGTGTTTAAGAAAAGTTTGCACTGTATGAATGACTGAGATTGTTATTCAAGAATTAGAATTCATTTGAAGAATGCAGAGCTAATATTTATTTTAAATCTTTGAACAAAACCAGAACCTTAAAAAAAGCAATAGAAAAAACTTGGATGTATATGTTGATTTATCTGAATACATGTAGCTAGGTTTATTTTAATTTATCAGTTACAGCGTATCTAATCAACTATGTAAATACATTGGGAGTTTAATGTGAATATATCTGTTTTCTAGTATTTTTTGTTGATTTTACTATAAAACCAAGCATACATTAAAGTTTTTTTAGACATCATATAATACTATTAAAAAATTGCTTGTGTCTGTTTATTAAATTAATCAATCAATTTATGCCAAACGATGCAACTTTTAAAGTTCCTCAGGCACCTTTAATTTTTTTTTTTTTTTTTAATTTACAGTTTTTTTTAATTTTATTATAAAGAAGCATTATCAAAATTTACTTTTTTTGGGCACATTACTGCATAAAAATCATACTTTACTAAAAAAAAATACATCTTAATGCTGCTCAACAATATTTATTTTAAAAACTCTTAATAATTTGATTATATATTCAAGTTAAACATCTAAAGATGAATAAAACATCTATTCAAACTCACAGGAGCAAAACTTCCAGGAACCTAATGTTTACAAAACAATGATTAATGTGATTTTTTTAGCAAAATGCTCAAGAACTTTCTTAAATGTTAAAATTAGAAAGTGTGGTTTAGATCCTTTGCTAAACATTTTGACAGAAAGTTTGCAAAATCACTATTTTGTTAAAAGAAGATAAGTTATCGACCTAAAAGAACAAGTAAGCTGAAGGGTGAAATGTATTTTTCCAGTTGATATTTAATTTGATATAAAATAATTTTATATTTAAAGTTAATAGTGCTTTTATAGTAAAAAATATCTTATATGTTAAATTAAACACCACTAGTAATGGAACTTGTAATCATTTTAGAATTTTGCTAAAGGAAAAATTACGATTTAAACTTTTTTGCTATTAAAAGAACTTGAGCCCCAGCTTAAACTAGAGCGGTCACAAAATTCAGGAAAAAAGTTCCCTGATAATTTTCTTATAGATTTCTATAAAATTCCCTGATTTTACAGCAATTTTTTGTTTCAAACTTCCCCAACTTTCCAGATGTATAGACGCCCTGTTCAAATAGAACATGTAAGCCAAAGAGATAATACACCAATTTTAAAAATAGTTTTGGCAGTAACAAAAAGTTTAAATTATTCCATAACATTAAACTTCAAACGATTCCCACCATAATTCTCCAGATAAATGGAGCCAAAATACGGATGAACAGAGAAATGTACTCTAAAACAACGATAGAAAATTTCCCTGAAATTCATGTAATTTAAAAAAATTCCCTGACATTCCCCCCCGATTTTCAGGTTCTGTGGCCGCAGTGATTCACAACTGACTCATTCAAACACTGATTCAAAACCATTTTCAACATCAGTTTCTATTTGAACCACACAAACAGGCTGGTTAATTGGATTCAAAGCACCAATTACCAAACATTTGAACTCACGAAAATAGCCCTTACCACTTGAGTGGCTGTCCGTCGTACTCTATCCACATCTCTTGGGTGAGTGCATCGTCCTTCACGTGGTTGCTGAAGTGCTTCTGAATCTTGTCGGTCACCAGGGGGAAATACGTCAGGCGGGGCACCATCAGCTGCACAGAGAAGCACAGTAAGAAGAGATGCAAGGGGAAATGAAATTGTTTTTAAAGAAGATAGCAGACAACTCATCACAGCTCAATGGGTTACTGAACAAGGCACAAGTATCAAGGAAGAATAAAATTTATTTTTAAGAAAGCAGTGGACTTGAGCTGTTGTCATTAATTGAAAGGCTCCATATCCAAAAAAAAATTGAAATGCATATTTTGACAATTTTTGATTAGTCCTTAGAAACCAATCTTTATATATCATTGAATGATTCAATTTCTTAGGTCAATAAAAAAAAGTATGTAATCACAAAGGACGAACAGAAAAGCATCGATATATGCATATGAATTTTTTTGGATTTTGGGCATTTTAACAAATGACAGCAGTATATGCAGGTAGGTGTCCCAAAAAATTCTCCTTTAAAAAATGTGCTATCTCACCCTCCAAAAATGTTCTTTCTGTGAATATAAAACACAATGAATTTTTTCAAAAATGAAAAAAAAAATATATTTAAAATTCCCTCAAGGTCACTGATTTTACATAAAAATGGCCAAAATAACACAAAATGTTTTTTTTTTATTAGTTATATTAAATACTATTAATATTAAAATGAACTTTTATTTCATTTATAAAAGCTTCTTTTATATGATTTTAGACACATTTTGCTCCAATTACGTTTTCGTTCTGAGTTGGGAGAGACATAAAATATTTCTAAAATCAAGAAAAATACAATTTAGTAAACATTTCTGCATTCTGAATAATTATGCATACAAAGTAATTATTACTTAAGACTACAGAAATTATTACTTAAGACTACAGTAATTATTACTTAAGATTACAGTAATTATTACTTAAGACTACTTTAAATTCTTGCCACTTAAGTAAATAATTACTTATTTTACAATTGGTAAAATGAAACAAGACCAGTCCCATTTTTCACAGGGTGGGGGGACAGAATTTAGATTTATTAGGCGCAAGGGCAACCCAAGGGCCAAACTGCGTCATCCACGGGTAGGTCCAAGAGTAAGATATTGACACATCGGCCTTCTGAACCTCCTGATGATGTATCGGCAATATTTCATAGCTTATCAAATTATATTGGTTCAAGTAAAAGATTGCTCATCTCCAAGGCAAATGTTGTATTGTAACTTGCTGCCAACCTGCATGCAGCAACCCTATTCAAAATCAACGAGTCTTGTCGCTATAGTGACCACCACCATCTAGAATTTCTGTTGGAAGCCATTCTCTTGATAAAGACGGGCAGGGATAGACAGACTGGATAAAGAGAAGAGACTTACATAAAATGGTTCTGGATCCTGCAGTGTGTGGATGTCGTCAGCTGCCAAACGGAAACACACAGGGATCTGGCCACACCAGATTTCTCGCAGTACCTCTCGATCTTCAGCCATCTTCAAAGAGAACAGAGTTTAAGATCAGAATATTATCTTTATCTAAGTATCAAAATACTTCAGACTCTTATCTGAAAGTTCAATTAAAAAAAAAAAAAATCATTTAGAAAAAACTCGCTTTTTGCTCAGTGCATTCAGAGGAATGGCAATCCGAAATTTTCTTACACTTCCATAACCAAATTAAAAGTTAATATAACACATAAAATGCATCTTTTTTTAATTTGACATTCACTTTTAAAATGTGTGTGTGCTTTTACTTTTTTTTCAATATCGCGCTTAATTTAAATAAAAAAATAGAAGGAAAATATTCTGCTAGTCGTCTAAAAGGTTACTTGTACACAGGACCAACTTCGATGCAGGTTCTGCAAGAGTGGTTTCAATTAAGAGTGATTTTCTGAGAGCGGGGTACACTTAGTATTGGGCTGTGATTATGCTAATTTTTGATTTCCATGAAATTTTCAGAAAATGTTCTCTATGTTATGCTGATTACAAATTTGAAAACCGCTTTAAAAAATTCCATTCCATTGTCATGTTTCAGCTGGTTTTGTAGAGGAAGGAAGGCTCGTTTTATAACATTTTTGATGAAAAACGCTATCATTAGAATTAATTTTTTGCCAAATTTTCTGCATGTGCCAAACTTTTGATTGCCAAAATGTATAATAGATTACTAGTACTAATTGTTATCAGTTCTAATTTCTTGGCACATCTCTAAAGTTTTGGTGCAGATAGAGGACAAAAATATGTCCGATTCACTATTTTTTACTACTTTAAGAGCCAAAATTTAGCTGACTTTACATATGTGCCAAACATTTGGCATTGTTGTGTGATAGTACACCACAAACATAATACTTTAGCGTAAAAAAAAAATTTGGCATCTATCTAAAGTTTCCAGTCAAGTCAGTCCGAAATCTGAATTTTTAGACTTTTAGGCCTAATTTAAGGCCAAAAATCTCAAAACTTCAGAATCTCTAAAATAAGGTGATGGTGCTAACAGAGAGTGACTATAGTGTACTTAACACTGCCATCGTCTGTTTTTTGGTACCTCTTCTCATTTTTATGAAATTACGATGCAAGTATGGTCAAAATGTTCAAAAACGGAAAAATTTATCAATGCCATTTTCCATTGATGAAGTGAGCTACAAACTTGTGCAAAGAGTTTTCTTTAATTTTTTGTTTCATAAAACCATTCAAAGGTCAGAATAGGCCTTATAACTTTGACACCTGCTTGAAATTTTTTTAAAAATAAAAAGATTTTTATTGATATTACTAAAAAGTTATGAAGAATCATCCTGGTCTGCTACATTTATCCTTTGCATGTTAAAGTTTTCTGATGGAATCTTTTAGCATGATATAAGATTCATAATTTTGAGTGGCAGCAGTATGAATAAGAATTGTCGATAGAAATGACAATGCTGGTTGTTGTAGCACAGTAAAAGTAATTGCAAAGCGACCATAAGCCAAGAAATGGGGCTGAAGATCATACACAGTTAATTCAACGAACCACAGCGTTTGAAACATGTCCATGATACTTCCTCATCACAAGATATATATATATATAAAGCTCTTCTCTCTAATGGCATCATTAGAAATGTAAAATGCTCTGTTGTTCACATTTAACATTACAAAAGCTCTATAGGTAAAATCACTTTGAAAAACATATCGTCATACCATCCTTTTAACCTAGAGAATTAAGAAGGAATAACATTTTAGAACCATCATGATATTGGACCTGGGAAGAAAACTGACATAAAGATAGAAGATGTCAAGCACAAATTTAAATCATACCACCTTTTTCTGAAGATTTTTTTCAAAGGGAAGCCACCCCAGAAGAAGCAACCTAGGAAACAAAGATTAGTAGTGTTTAGCCACGAGTGGAATGTACAGCAACGTTTAACTCAATCAATGACTTAGATATTAATCATGTATTGGATGAACAACACACAACTGTACTAGCAGTAACGAAGTCCAAAGGACAAAGCCAAAACATATTATGTAAAAAAATGGAGACCAAAGCAACTAATATTACATACTCATTAACCTCTAACAAACAAGAGAGCTATGAAATTTCACTGGTTAAGTCTGAAAAAATACCCACTATTTATGTCGGGCAATGGCGGAAGAAAAGCAGTAGTTGACATTGACTCAAAAGTCCTATAAATAAGACCACATTCATGTAAGGAGAAGAAACATGCTGAAAAGTTTGTTCGGAAAGTTTAACACATTCAATGCAGCTACTTTTAGATTTAAATGGAACAAAAATATTTAGTGTTTCTGACTACTTTACAAAACAGCAAGTGACGTCCCAACTTTCTGTGTAAGTAACTGAAAAAAGTCAAACTCTTCATACATATTTGAAGTTAAAAAGATACTAAGTCCAATAGGAATATGAAGCAAAAGAGGAAGATCTTGAAATTTAAATGAAAGAAATGTCTGATAATAACAAAGAGAACTGAAATTTAGAAACTGCTATAGAAGGAAATAATTTTCAAAATACTGTGAATTCTCTGACACCTATTCAACAAAACATTATGATGAATTTAACATGCGAATACAATTCTCCCATTAAAATATCATCTTATTATGGTGTATATTATACAAGAACCTGCTACATTGAAAAAATACAAGCAATATGAGTTGATACAAAACACTTGCATCAATATGAAGTCAAATTTCTTCATAAGATAGAAACTAATCAATATGATTGGTTAAAACAACTTGACATAGAGAATGTTTCAAAAGTCATATTCTATGGTCCGTTCACAGTAACTGGGGTGGCTCTGTTTTTTCTTTTGTAAAAAGGAGGAAAAAATTTAAGTGTATCATACAAAAAGTTTAAAAAGCAACTAAAAGAGAAAAGCAAAATGCCAAAGATTGAATTGTAATTTGTTTGTAAGCAATAATATGCCTATGCTAGCTAATTGTTGTGAAAGTAAATAAAAGCATTGCAACATAGCACCGTATATGGCCAAGTTTTATATAAGTAAGCACAAAGTATATACATATGTTGCTTACACAGAGAGAGATCCATTAAAGCCAGCTTAAAAATAAGAACAAAATGTTTAAAGAATTTATGGTTTTTGATTATTTTAAGTACCTCAAGTTTACATTTAAAGTTTATATGTGTGTTTTATCTATATTAGGTACGAAATTTGAATAAATATATATTATAGGTACTGTAAAGTTACTTATTATTATTCAATTTCTTAAAAAAAAATGCATGATAAACAATAATTGTGGAAACATGATTACTGTATCCATATTTTTCCATTCAAATATTAAGAACATTAAATATTAAAAAAAAATTAAAAAAAAAAAAAAAATAGCCTAACTTTAAGCAGGTGCGAAAGCAATAAAACATATTTTTAACTTTAAATGGTTTTGTGAGTCAAAAAAATGAAAGTAAACCCTAGGCACAAGTCTGCAGTTTACTTCATCAGTGGAAAATGGCAATCAATTTTGCCGTTTTTGAACATTTTGACTATATTTAAATCGCTATTTAATAAAAATGAGAAGAGGTGCCAAAAAACAGACGATGGCAGTGTTAAGTACACTATAGTCACTCTCTGTTAGCACCATCACCTTATTTTAGAGATTCTGAAGTTTTGAGATTTTTGGCCTTAAATTAGGCCTAAAAGTCTAAAAATTCAGATTTCGGACTGACTTGACTGAAAACTTCAGATAGGTGCCAAAGTGTTTTTTTTACGCCAAAGTATTATGTTTGTGGTGTACTATCATACAACAATGCCAAATTTTTGGCACATATGTAAAGTCAGCTAAATTTTGGCTCTTAAAGTAGTAAAAAATAGTGAATCGGACATATTTTTGTCCGCTATCTGCACCAAAACTTTAGTGATGTGCCAAGAAATTAGAACTGATAACAATTAGTACTAGTAGTCTATTATACATTTTTACAATCAAAAGTTTGGCGCATGCAGAAAATTTGGCAAAGAATTATTTCTAATGATAGCGTTTTTCATCAAAAATGCTATAAAACGAGCCTCCCTTCCTCTACAAAACCAGCTGAAACATGACAATGGAATGGAATTTTTTAAAGCGGTTTTCAAATTTGTAATCAGGATAACATACAGAACACTTCCTGAAAATTTCAGTGAAATAAAAAATTAGCATAATCACAAGCGTACCATTCTCTCAGAAAATCACTCTTAAACTCAACCAAATTACTCTGCAACCATAAAAAATTCACTTACTATAATAAAAGATAGCAGCTGCTACAATTTTTTGGCAAAAATTCCCGTGGCACAGAACAGGGGCACAACCAGAAAAGTTCTGCGGAAGGAGTTCAATCAAAGCCTAAGTTTGCTCCTGTATCGGTACAAAAAACAACTTCCATTCAAAGCTTTCTCATCCCATATTTTCAGTATTTTGGCAGTTTCTTAATCTGTCACTTACAGGTGACAAAATATTAAAATGGATTTTGTTCAGCTCTTGAGTAATACAAAACAACCTAACATGGGACTACATTTTATCTTGATCCTGTATTACCCTTTTTTTTAATTATAAATTAATATGATTTTTTTTCTTTTGTTTAAATTCAATCGGAAAAGAAGAAAAAATTTAAGGTAAATGGAGTAATATTTAAGGTACAAACACCAACTCAGGTTTATTGTCAGGTTTTACTAAAATTTTATGGAACTTCACACACAAGGCCATTAGCACTGAAACACTATAACTTTATTTGCAAATCAGAAACATCTATATGTTTTCATTTCTTTCAAACAACACTTTATATTGGATTTAAGTAGACCCAAACTGGTGCATAATGGTTTTTAGTGATGCTATGGGAGTTACCAATCCGTTATTTATTTCAAAGTTTCTTGGACCTTATGGTTACTTAAGCGCGATATGGTAAGCAAACTCTGCCTAAATTATGGTAGATTAAAACATACTCTTTTGAAATTATTTACAATTATTAAGTGTTTCTTAGGCAATCATAACAGAACACCGGGATGTTAGGAATCTTCAGGGGCGTTCTGAACCTTAAAAACCCTCCCACCCGGTTGCGTGCCTTGCACAGAATCTGTGCCACTCCAGTTATTTTTTCAACTAGTAGTGACTAATCCAAACTATTTTTGTGAGGTAAAGTCTTTTGTCAATGCAGCTCCTACCTCTTACAGAGAAGAATTAAAGAAATTTTTACTTAATAACTAAAAACCAATAGTGGACACTTATGGAAACTCGAAAGCTAGCTAAGAAAACACTTCAAAGTAAAAAACTACTTTCCACAATCATCAAAAGCACAAGAAACCTTGTTTGGCATTATAGTTGGGGTTTATCATGTTTTACAAAAGGTCAAGATATCATGAGATTTATCAGGCAAAAAAAATTTAAGATGAGTTTGTTTTGCAATTTTTTTTTTTTTCCGAATGAAATTATTCTAATATTCTAGCAAAAAAAAAACACACACAATATTTTAATTTATAGTAACATAATTTGGCTGTAAATTCCTAGTTAATGTCAGGGGTGGCACAATTTTGAAAAGTTGGCAATAAGGCCAAAATGTGGTTTTCTGTTGTTGAATGCAAAAAGGCTGTTAAAACTAAATGACTAAAAACTTAACGAATAAGCAAATACAAAATAAAATAGTTAATTACAAATTATACACATAAAAAAGGTACATCCCAAGCAACGCAACCATATTGTTTCAATGTGGTGTCAACGTTAAATACCAACATGCACAATGTTGTTTCAACGTGGAACTGCAACGTTGTTTTCAAGCGGAAGTGTTCACTTAAAGGAGCGTGGATACAATGTTGAGTGCCAACGTTGTTTCAACGTAGATATATCACACTGCTTCCACATGCTAGCTATTGCCCACGTGGTTTCAATGTTGAATGTCAATATTGGTTCAACGTGGATTTGTCACATTGTTTCCACGTGAGAGTGTTCATTTTTGCCAATGTGGTTTCCACGTTGAATGTCAATGTTGTTTCAACATGGATGCATCCCATTGTTACCACATGATAGTGTTCACTTTTACCAATGTTGTTTAAACATGAATCTTCCACATGAGTGTTCAATATTGAATCTTGCCAATGTTGTTTCAAGACACACATCCCATAATGCTGTTTTTACAGCACTATAGTTCTTGAGCCCAAGAACTAGTGCTGTAGAAACAGTTTTTCTGGAAAGTATGTCTTGAAACAACATTGGCAAGAATCAGATTGAACACTCATGTGGAAGATTCATATTTAAACAACATTGGTAAAAGTGAACACTATCATGTGGTAACAATGTGGAACACCCATGTTAAAACAGTATTGCTCATATTTTTCATATTCACATTGCTCATATTTTTTGGAAGGGGTTATGAAATTAAAATTCAAAATACCATTTAAAGTTGCAATTTTAAGCAAAACAAATTATTGATTTTAATAGATAACAGAAAAAATTTGGAAGCGAATGTATCCTGCCTACTTTCCTAAGCGCTTGTTTTGACACATTTTTTTCACATGAATGTGTTTAGTTTTATTAGCACTGTAAAGTTTAAGAGTATATGCATTATAGAAACTCTCATTTAATGAAAAGAAAAAGTTAAAACTAGAATATTTTCCAAGTATTGGCTTTATGAGTTTCCAACTACTGTTACACAATATATCATCTTTTAGTAGGTAGAATATCATTTTGTGAAAAATTAAACTTTCCTTTTATATGCAGAGGATTATTCTGTACAAAAATTTAATTTTGCTCCAATGAACCACAATTAAAATTAATTATAATATTTGCTTCTTAATTATCTCTGAACTAATCAAATTTGAATAAAAATTATACATATATATTTTTAAACTGTAAAAATAAATCATAACGTTAAAAATAATTTTATTTCAAAAATAGCATGCATAACATTAAAACAAATGTTAATAAAACAAATATTAATAATTACATGTAACAGTAACAGACATAGTCCTAACACAATTACATAGGTACAAATACCTTTCAAATTGTTTCTAAGTTCACACTTTAAACCAGCAAATAGAAAATTATAAGATGATTAAATATATATGTGCTAATTTTTAATGACATATCCCATTCAGAGCAACAGTAGGATCTTAACTTCAAGACCCCATTTAATAACAGTAAAATAAGAAAGGAGATACAAAACAATTATTTAAGTTTGTGAACCATATGTTATAATCCATGTTTACAATCCACAATATCATTCCCAAAAATATTCCACATCTCTGTCACAATCAGCAGCCTTAATGTCACTCCACGAGCTTCTTTCGCCTCCTCATTGGTTGTTTTCATAATCTCTAAAATAAAATTACCTTTATTTAATACAATAAAGCATTCAAACATATATTTATATAGATATAACTGTTTTCCAATTTTTAAAAGTAGACACCATGCCAAAAATAATAATAAAGAAATACGACGTGTAAAAATGCTCAAATCCAACTCTGCTACTTAAATCGCCAACCAAATTCAAAGATTGAATATATTAATCAAGATAATATCCCTTTTTTATGACTTAAAAAAATCCCTCTCTCGCGTTGAAAGCGATCCCCTTGTTTTGGATGGTTTTAAGTCAATGCCAGTATGCAGAAGCACCCTTCATATTATGGTTTGCACATTGGACTGACCAAAGATCACACGACCATTTAAGGCAATAACAGACTTATTTCAGAATATCATGCAATGACGATACACAATATAGTTTAATCAAAAGTAGATTATGTAAAAAAAATTCGAAGGCAGATGCAGAATACCAATGTTGCCTACTCCCACCCAGTATTTGAAAACTAAAATGAAGAGTAGAAAAATTTAAAGGAAAAACATATAATATAGGTTTTTAATTAATGTTATATTTCAATAGGAAACCAATTATAATTTTTGAAAATTCTAGATTGAAACAACTTAGTTGCCTTTTACTCTTAGGTATACTTTTAGAAAAATTTACTGTATCATACAAATTTAGCTTTAAATTCAAAAACCCTTTTTACTACTTTGAGGATAAATTAAATGAGCTGCTGCAACCAAATTGAAGCCATGCTTTCTATTGGTTTCCAGTTCAAAGTTAGGAGCCCTTTTTTCATTACATAGTTGCCTGGAGGTTAAAATAGTCAATTAGGATATTTTGGTACTTGCGTATTAACGCCACCGCAGCTACAGATTTGGCGGTTTTTAATTACTTACAAGGAATTAGAGTTTTATACTTACAAAGAATCCAAAAGATAACTGCATGCGAACAACAAGATTGCTCTTTATTGGCGGCACTGAAAAACCGTCAAATCTGTAGCTACAGTGGCGTTAACACGTAAGTACCGATATTTTTCTTACCAAAAAAAGTTTTCTGGAGGCTAAAATAGTCACTTTAGTAAACGCCACTAGCAGCCTTGTTATAATACTGCCATAATTCAGACATGTTCACAACAGCAAAACTAATTTAAAAAGAATAAAAAAATTATACTTAATATATAAATTATAGAGGATTATCAAAAGAACTATCAGTGTCATTTAACATGATGGCCACAAAATTCAGGTAAAAAGTTCCCTGACAGATTTCTAAAAAATTCCTTTCCTGCAAACTTTTTCCGAATTCCCCCAATTTTTTCAGATATGTTGACACACTTATCGAATAGAACATGTATGCTAAAGAGATAATATGCCAATTTTTTAAAAATAGGTTTGGTGGTAGTTAAAAGTTAAAATTATTCCATAACATTAAAACTTCTAATGATTATCACAGCAAATCTTCAGGAAAATGGTACCAAATTAGGGATAATGGATAAACATACCCTAAACAGTAACAGTAAATTTTCCTGAATATTAAAAAAATTCCCTGATTTTTTCCACAATCGAAAAGTTTCTTGATTTCCAGGTTCTGTAGCCACACTGTTTAAGTACAACAGCTCTAACAAAGGTGAAATAAGCAAGTCCACAGAACACTGAAAAAAAAAAAGAATGTTCAATTCTAATACAATAAGTAAATTTATTCTAAAAAGTATTCCCAAATATAACTTTGGTACAGTCAAACCCTGTTAATGTGAAATCCGTTAACCTGAACTCCCGTTTAACGCAAAGAAAAAAGCAGTTCCCCGTATTTAAAACTTGACGTTAATTTATTCAGTTAGCACAAACAATTTCAACGGCCCCAGCGACTTCGTGTTAATGAGATTTGGCCGCAGAGTTGGACCCCTCCCTCCCCCCAAAAATGTTTTTTTTGTGTTGTTTAAAAAAAAAAACAGGGTTTTTTTTCCCGTTTTTTTTTTTTTTTTTTTTAAATCCTTTTCTAATTAAAATGTATACATATTTATAAATAAAATTTTACATTAACTAGAATAATAAATTTTCAAATAACAAATAATATATCTTCTGAAAATAATTTACACTAAGTAAATAAACATTTGCTACTTATGTGAACAATTAAATCATTAAATTTTAATATTATATTTAGAGATATATAGTTTCCATTGGATTTAAAAAAACATAATACAATAGTAATTGTTTTCTACTTCTACATGGAATATTGCTCTTAGATTCATCAGTAATGGTGATAAGTTATACATAATTATATTTTTAAGGTTTAGAAATAAGTTATTTAAGCACAAAACCTCTATTTCACAAACAAATTTAAAATGCAGCATATAATTTAATTTTAATTAATAATTTTGAATATTATTATAAAACAGTAATAAAACACTTAGATTAATATAAAAAGTTATTTTTGATACTTATAAAAAGTTCTATAGACTTTCATTATAAGATTTATTTAAAAAAGTTATTTACAACAAATAATTTAAAAAATCTAATTATAAATAAACAAAAAAAAAATGCAATTTTAAATTAGTCTTTAAAAAGAGAAAAAAAACTATTTGGTTTAAACCATGCCAACCCTGTTCGACTGTATAACAAAAAGGGAGATTTAAAAAAAAATTAATTTTTTTTTTGCAAAAGAACAGAATTCCACTTTCTAATTTTAGTTTTTTAGAAAGTTCTTTTTGTAAATTTTTAAATAGCGAAATATGCTATACTGTACTGCATCTTTTCAATTTACCACAGTACCTGAAAAGGATAGGATTCAGTTGTTAGGGGCCAGCGATCAGATTCCAGGCACTACCTGTTCCACAGTGTTGTACATGGAGGCAGTAAGCTGAAAATATGTTAACTATTATAAAATGTATCATCCTTATGTACATGTATATATTTACACTGATGACGTCTTTTTTAAACCTTACTTTGAAATATCGATTTGATTACCAGGTGGGATAGAGAGAAATTCTCAATTTGTTATCCATCACTGCTTGAAAAAGAAAATTAACGAAAGAAATTCATTTTTTGCACACAAAACATCAGTTCATTTTGCAGCTATATTTTTAAATAAACATTTAATTTTACATTAATTAAAACAACACATTACACAGTGGCCACAAAATTCAGGAAAAAAAGTTTTCTAATAATACCCTGATAGATTTTTAAAAAATTTCCTGATAGATTTTTAAAAATTCCCTGATTTTACAGCAAATTTTCTTCAAATTTCCAGATGTGTGATCGAATTGAACATGTTAAAGAGACTACGGGTGTGGAAAATCACATAACTTTCAATTATATTATATAACATTAAGAAATGTTCTATACTACATCTGTATTCCACCTGAAATAAATTACTGGCTCTGTTGTCCCGATCCCTATTACGGTGGAGATTTTTTTTAACTGAATCAGTTCATTTAATTACCGCAAAAATTCTTTCAACAAGTATAGAAATAATATTTATACAGCATGTTTAATTCTCAGTGATCAATCGTTTTAGAAAAACATACTTTTACAAGACAGCCCATTCAGTTTTATAGCTCATACAAAACAAGTGAAAGATTAGGTTTATTTATGTCACACGTGTGTCCCAAAAATCAACAAACCTCACTGATAAGAACATCATTCATTATCTAATTTCATTTATAAATAGAAAAACATCTAATTTAGAAAACCGCTAAATAATAGAGTACAAATTAATAATGTAATGAAGAAAACTTACCAGAAAAGGCATTAATCCATTTGTCAACAGACAACGTCAAGTTTCAAATCAAGTTCAAAAGTGACGCTAGCTACGTCATCACTGAAAGGTAAAAGCGTATTGCGCATGCGTCGGATGATGGAAATCGTGGATCAGTGGTGAATTGTTGAAGTATAGTTGAATTATCACGTTGATGCAATATTATAAAACCACGTTCAGTAAACGGATTTTTTTTTTTTGCTTTCATAAATTGCTTTTACCAAAGTTTTCAATTAATATGATTCTTGGACAGGATTGGGGTTTTCCAAAAACCAAAGAAGACACTTGTTTCATGTCTGGTTGAAATATCACATTGAAACAACATTGTGATATCACATTAGAAAAGTGAAGAAAACGAAATTCTGACTTTATTCGTACTACATAATTAAAACCCCTAAGAACTATACGAGATAAATTGATTTATGCTAATATCTGTTATAAAATATCAGCTTCCTTAAAAATGCATTGGAATTGCACATTGATACAATGTGGTTACAATGTGCCTTTCTCACTTTCAACGTATCCACCAAAAAACCACATAGAAACAACATGAGTGTGTTGCTTGGGATGTTTGTGGAGTGACATTATAGTCATTCAATTGTCGCCAAAATCCCAAGGAGACTTTGACACGCATACTAGGAATAAGGAAATTTAGCATATTATTAGGTATAGCAAACATTATAAAGACTTTGTGAAGAAAAAGTATAAAGTAGTGAATTACAAAAAATCCCCAACTGAAATTTCGCAATAAATTATAATAAGCAAAAATAATTTATTCTGAAGAATTTTGCTAGTTTTCCTGTCTAATAAGGATTTTGAACACTTGTACAATGAAAATTTGCTTAAATTGCTACTTCGGATTTATATCAACCTCTCATGATAAGTTGACACTGAACAAGCACATATTTGTGACATTCCACAAAAATAAAGCTTGTACTTACCGTAATACTTTTGAAGAATCCTGTAAAAATTTTCTTCTTGAAAATATTTAATTAAAAACTGAGTACATTATTTATGTGTTGAGAACCTAAATTTGAAACATTTTTGTCTTTGTTTATCATTCCTTTCGGTGCGGTGCAGACAGAAAATATATTGTTGCCATATCGAGTTTTTTAAATTGAAAATAAAATAAGTGAACTCTTTAAAAAAAAAATTCATCGGAATATATATTTATATATCTATACATGTATCTATATGTGTAAAGTAAAATTTTGTTGAAATTTTTTAATTGTTATCATGGGGTATTATTTATATATATTAAAGTAATTTTTTTTTATATTCATGTAGACGTTACCTACAAATTACTAACTGCATATTTACTGTAACTTTAGTCTTCTCAAACACGTTGGTTCGTTTGTTGTGGTTTGTCAAATTGTTAAAAATATTCTCATTTGAAGGAAATTAACTAAAAATGCAACAAGTTATGTGAGTATTAAAAATATATTTATTTATGTACTTGCTCCAAGATCAAAGTTAGTACCAAAACTTTTTGATCACCGAGACAAAATATTTTACAGCAATGATTCTGGATGTCGTTTTTGCTTATTTTTTAAATAACTTATTAAATGCTTAAAAAGAATCCCGTAATGCTCTTGTTTAATATACATTGTCTTTCATAAGGAAATCCCTAACTCTGAAATGGCATAATTGAATACTAGGTATGAATTTTGCAAAATTATACTGGTTTGCAAAATTTGTTACAATATTGAAATGTGGCTATATATAGTTATAAAATCTGAATACATCGTAATGATTTCATCTTTTCACGCATGATAAACGGCCCTGTTATCCCATTACTGGATACTGCAGCTCTGCTTTGCAGAATGTAGGGGTTTCTCAAGACACACAGTCAGGTTTTCATCACACCATAAACAAAACTATGGTCATTAAAAGAGCTTAATACTTTTTAACTTGTTTTCAAGGCCTTGATAATGCTCAGCGGTACTTAAAAGTATGTGAAAATGCTTGGAGGTTCTTAAAAGTCCTTAATTTTTACGGATGCTGTGTGTCATACAACTCAGGCTTGCTATCCCCATGTGACTGCCACTTATCTGCACCGCATCGGAATTCTCTGACGTATTTGTATTACGCATGCATCAACTTGTAATGTTTATGTTTATTAAAGTTTTATCTGTACACCTGATGCCTGAAAACAAATTTTCAAAAGTCCTTGGAAACATTATTTAGGTTCTTAAAAGTCATTGGTTTTCATTCTGTGATTTGAGTGGAAACCCTGTTGAAAGTCCTTGAATATTTAAGCGACCACCGATGATCTCTGCCTCAGTTTTTTTTTCTGCTCTGTTTTGTATTTTTATTTCGAATGTATGTAATTTTATGGTCCTTGAATTTTCTTAAAAAAGTTCTTAGATTTTCTGTTTCAATAAAAGTTGGAACTTTGAGTACTTGCATATTATCCTTTCGACCATTTTTTGTTACGTGCAATTCGTAAATTGAATTTCTTTCCTGTTGCCAAAATGGAATATAAATTTTGTCATTTATTGTTTGTTTGACTATGATGGATGCCTTTCCCACTTGGTATTGCTACGTGCATGGAAAGGTTACATGCATTCTTGCTTTTGTTTTATTTCTACCTACAAATTATCAAAGTTTTAAATATGTTTTCAACAAAAAAGTATTCATTGTAACGCTTTTTATGTACTCTTTTAAAACACACTTAAGTTCAATCTTCCTCACCTTTGTAATTCCTTAAACTTCCACTGAGCAATTATAGAACTTGGAAAATCAGGGAAATTTTTCAGTTAGTATTTAAGGCATGTTTTCCTGTTCATCTGTATTTTGCCCAGAGAATTGTGGTAATTATTAGAAGTTTCATGTTACAATAATTCAAATTTTTAATTGCAGCCAAAACTATTTTTTTTAAATTGTTATATTTTACCTTTGCATACATGTTCCATTTGTGTCTATAAGAGTGGTTCAACAATACATGTAAAAAAATAAAGTTTCTCAAACACACCAGGCCACCCCTCAAATTTTTTAGACTTATCGACAGTAATATTCTAGAAGAATTTCAACTACAAGAGAGTGCACCCCCCCCCCCTCACAAACTTCATAAATTAGTGTATTCCATTGTAATATTTTTTTAAATAAAAACCTGCAAATTTATGTATATTTTTCTATTTTACAATATCTTACAAAAAATAGATATAGAAGTTAAGAATAAAAATGATATTAGTATGTTTTGTCCATTAATAGTGTCTAAAACTGTCTTTTTTGTAATTTCTGATAGAGTGCATTTTCATTTGCTTCTACCATCTATAGCAAGAATTGCTTTTCGTCTGCATAATTTATTGTGATTTTATTGAAATCCTCAATTAGCTTAGTGCCTCATTCTGCACTATCATTCTCTACTTGCAAATTTTAAAGCCGTTTTTTTCCTTTGCGGTTGTCATCATTGTCTCTTTATTTGTCACAAGAAAGGCTTAAAAGGGCATGGTACCCAAAAAATGACAAAATGTCAATTTTTATCCCGTAATGTGGAGAATATCTTTCTGATTAGCTGCAAAAATTTATACTTGTACCTTTGATAGATAAAAAGTTATATTGTATTTTCTAAATCATCTCGCTCTATTACAGCTGAAAAAGAAGTCTTTAACACTGTTTTACTCAGTTCGTTATTTTTCAGTTTGAGTGTTGTTTAAATCCCTAAGGCTTTTTTCTAAATTTAATTAGGATTGGGAAATTTTGATAGCATAATTTTATACTTCTGATAAACAAAAGTTAGTATGGAATAAGGTGCGCTACATTTTTTTTTTTAAGTTTGAAACTTGATAAAAACGTGTTTTTTTTAATGTTTTTAGTGTAAAAACATAAAACCTTTTCCATAGCTTGTATCTTCAAATCCATACTAACTATTGTTAACAATTATATTATGAAAATTTCATGGGAAAAATACTTAAAATTGTAGTAGGAGAAGCATTTTGAAAAAAAAAAAAAAATTTAAAAAATTTAATTAATCAAAAAATATTTATTCAAAATATTTTTGCAGGTTAAATTATGTTTACATCAACAAAATGTAAAATTACTATAATTTAAATTTTAGTGGTGCAATTTCTGGAAATAATTTTTTGGGTACCATGCCTCCTTAAAAATAACTTGCCTTTATTTATACGAGATGCGAGTTCTGATGTTCTCCTTGTTGCAAAGTTTGACAGTCGCACACCACACCATCTTTGAAAATTTCAGGTTCACCTCTTGCGTTCTGCTTCTTAAGTTTTGCATAACTGTCATTCGCTCTACAATTCTCTGTTTTTCTTCCATGGAAACTCTATCAGAAAAGAGATTAAGTCCTACCAAATCATGAGATAAATACCACATAAAACATTTCATCACTTTTCTAGCAGAAAGCTCAATCATTTTGTCTCTTGAGATAATTTTGAAGATCTTTCAAAAACTTGAAATTCGTTTCAGGTGCCTCAATTGCAAGTTGTGCTTCTACCTATACTTTTGTACATATAAAATCAGCAAATAGTGCAAATCATAAAACCTGATTTTCTTCCCTGGCTGTTTAGATTGAAAGCATCTCACTGATCTCGAAATAAATCTATCTTTAATGCATATTGTAATTTAGTCATCCATCGAGCATGTTGAATTTGTCCTGGTCACAACATCATTCCAAACAGCCTTGAATCACTCAAATATTAGAATGTCTGGAGAACTTGAAGGCCAAAAACATAAAGTTAATATTTTGCCCTTCAACTAATTCCATTGTGTGATGGCAGCAAGTTAACCAGAGAAATTTGCATTCAAGTTTTATTTATAAAAAAAGCCCATGCTCCATTTAAACTACCAGTTTTCAAGCTCGTTGTTTGAAAGAATATTGCTTGAACCAATTCTGCGACATTCCACTCTTTCAGTAAAATATGTACTGCATTTTCTCCAGTTCCAGTAGTCTGTTTTGGCACTCCAAGAAGCTTATGAACATCATCTCGGCTTATTAACATCACCTCCATTTACAAATACTGATTATCTATAAATATTTCCACATTTCAGGGAGGAGTTTGTCAGTGAACCACTAGAGGGAAATTTAGTTTGGATTACCTTTTATCAATTCGGCATACTCCTTCCAGGGTTTTTTATGTGTTTGCTGAATAGTACTTCTTGAAACTGGAATGCAAGATACAGTGTGACCAAGAGCTGCTGCGAGTGAAACAATTAAACAAACTCCCTCACTGCCATTCATTTTGTAAATAATTATCAAAAATAATACTTTATATAATTAAATATTTTGGAATTAATAATAAAGCACATATACAATATAACAAACTAAATTTCTACAGAAAACTTCTGGTAAAAATTAATATTTCTGCAAATGTTAATTATTTGTTGCGTTTCCTATACACCTGCGAATGTTAAATTGTGGATGTCATTGAGCACCCACTTAGAATTTGTGTAAGAAGCTGAAATTTATCCAGCATTATACTACTGGTGAGTCTAAAAAAATAAAGGGTAGCATGGACTCAAAAAAAAAAAAAAAAAAAATTTTGAACCAACCTAATGTCTGTGTGCATCTGGAAAAGTTGGGGAAGTTTGAAAAAAAGTTTGCCTTAAATTCAGGGAAATTTTTAGAAATCTATCAGTGAACTTTTTTTTCCTGACTTTTGTGGCCACCCTGTTCCAAAGCATTTGGTGATATTAAAAACAGAATCAGACCTTTTCTATTTTCTGCATCATCAAACACATTTTTAAAATATTTAATTAAGGATATGGTACTAATATTGTACTACTAAGGTAACCATGATAAGAGAGAATTATTTTATCGATGTTATTATTTCGGTAAATTCCTAGTCTCCTTGGTACAACTTGGTGCTGTTTCTGAAAACTGGCATAAAGTCCAAAATAAGGTATTTTCCTGTTGATGTTGAAATCTCCAACACTATTCCACATATTATTGTTGCCAAAAAATTAAAAATGACCACTTGCCAATTCTCACGATGCCGCCAAACTTTAATCATACCTTACACTGGAAATTAACTATATTTTTGTCCATAAGGCGTAATTTAATAAATTGCTTTCATTACAGAAAACCGAAAACTCGTCCAGGGAAGCGGTTCTTGGAAAATCGAGCTCCAAAGTTGATAGAGAATGACAAAAAGACGATCTTCATCCGGGGTGTAAATGCCAATAATGTGGTTCTGCAAACAATGAAAGATTTTGTGAGTATTCAAATTTCTTGTTCTTCAACATATTATTTCTGTTCTTTTATAAAGATCCCTTTTTAAATCCTTTAAATAACTTTAATTTTGTTCATTTTGTAGTGGGTTAATTAACCCACTTGCCATCATCCAATCAAGCTGAAATTTGATGGATAGACTCATTGTTAATGACATTAAATTATTTATCTTTTAAGTAAAAGCCATGAAAAGTAACAAAAATCGCCACACAATGTCGATGATAACTGTCCCTAAAAATATAGATAGATTAGGAGAAGGGTAACCCAAGATACAAGTTTAAATAATTTTGTTAAATTTTTAAACAAGAAATTTTTTTGTACATATACACTATGTTGATAGAGTCAAGAGGCAAAGAGGATGATTTGGAATTGGAGAGCTTTAAAATATTCTTTATGAATAAAACATAGTTTTTATCTTCCCTCAAGAAACTAACTGTTCCATCATTGACCAAGAAGACATTATTGCTAAGTTACATCCACAAAAAATGGTCAGTGGATTTAATCTTAAACATACAAATTTTTTGTTTGATTTTGGATTTCTCAAAATTTGTTAGTGTAAATAAATTTTATACTATGTCACAAACCATATATAGAAGAGTGAAAAACTCTTTTTCAATTTTTCATAATGTTTGTGAAAATTAAGAGTGACTTTTAACTTTAAAAAACACGTCCCATCCCTCCTTCACATGAGGGAGGGATGGGACATTTTTCCTTCAATTGAATCTGGTTTATATAAATAATATATTAGTTATTAGAATCATATCTACATTTTTCAAGTGTATTAAAATAATTCAAGATGTTATTCTGATTGTGTCAAAGTTGTAACAGTAAAAAATATTGCACAAGATTTTTTTTTTTAAATGTGTGTTATCCCTCCCTATTCTTCCCTATTCGGTATTCACCTATAACACTTGTACTATCACAAGAATAACTCCAGTAAGGTTGTCTATTGTCATGGAACTTGTGTCCCCCATGGAAAATAGTTCAATGGGGGATTCATTGAGAGAAACATTTAAATTTTCCATATTGTAATCTTTCTTGATACCAATATTATGTATGCTACTTTTATACTCATAATGCAAATTAATGATTTTAATTATGGATTTTATTTTCAGGCTGCCCTGAAAAGGCCACACTGCGTATTCTTCAACAAGTATGTTTAATATTTTTTTGCTGTTATTCACATTAAGGGCCAAACAGCTGATTTTTCTTTTAATACAAAGTAGCAGTTTATAAAATGTTCTTTAATGCTTGAAGGATGACATGTAATTTTAATTTATTTTATTCTGTCTTATATTAATCCTTTGAAGCATAGGTGTTCCACACAGAAACTACTTACTTACTCTTTTATTTCTATTGCGCAGACTGGTTTTACGGTGAAACTGCATAACATATTGTAAATAATCTATGTAATTTTTGCGATTTTGTATGACTTGAAACTAAGGGCAGATTTTTAATGCAGAAAAGATTTGATTAGGTATGTCATTTGTGTTCACTGTTACTTGCATTGGGGTTTCATAACATAATCACTTACAAAAGTTAAAATAAATATTTTTTGCAAAACGAAAGTACATTTCATCGTTTTTCTGCATATTAAAGACGGCCCATACCAAATGTCATTTGAAATCGAAATTCGAGTTTCAAAACATTAAAAAAAAAACATGTATTTTACAGGTTAAGACAATCTTCTTATATTTTGCATTAATTTATTTTTATTACAATTAAGTATCTGTTCAGCTGTGCAAAATTTACTATCTTTGGTATTTTAAGAATAGTACATGCTGTGTAGCCCATTTGTTAAGATTTAAGCTGGTTGGCTTACTTTGTTAAATTTATCTTTATTAAAAGCTAATTGAATCATTTGTCTGTATTATATTTTCCAGGAAGAATGATATTAAGCCTATGGAAGATGTTAGTTCATTGGTATGTATCTTATCTGTATTAGAATGAGTACAAAACTTGATTTTCGCTTTCTACTTGTTATGTTCTCTTATTTAAACAGGGTTCCCTCAGTGTTTAAAAGTGCTTAACTTGTTTTCCTGGTCTTAAAAGTACTTCAAAATGCTTAAAGGTTCTTAAAAGTGCTTGAAACTATTTTGAGGTCTTTTAAAGTCCTTAATTTTTTCATATGTGACTGCAAAAGTTATAGAAATCCTAGGGTTAAATTGTAAAAGAATTTCTAAAACAAATGCTTTTAATATGATCATAAACACAATTGTTTTATTACGACTTACATATTTGAAAAATATATAAAATTTTTAATTCTGGAAAACACTCATGCTCATATACCCTTTGTTTGGTTTTGATGCTGTATTTGATTTGAATTTTTTTATTGCACCAATTATTTAAAGTGAATTTAAATTTAAAAAAAAAAATTAACTCCTCACGACTTCTTTTATATTTAGAATATATATTTTGCAGTTTTTATAAAATACCAATTATTTGTCAACAGTTAATTGAGAGTTTCTTTATTCGAAGAAAAAATATTTCGAATATTTGGCAGTAAGTTAGGGTGATTGGGATGGTTGTTAATTTTTTTTTTAAATTGATGTCACATTAATGATTCACAATAATTGGATAATGGTGATTCATATACTACATCTAAAATGCTTAAAATAGTCTTTTGATGCTTGTTTCAGAATTTGTAGAGATAATAAATACATACCTTATATTTACGATTAAGTGTTTTAAAAACTTGAAATTAACTAATTTGATTGCCACTTAAAAGTAAAAAAGTATTTGCTTAAGAATAATTTATTCTTAAGTAAAGCATTGAAAACAGTTTTGTTTCTGGAACTGATTATACTTAAAAGTTTTTAAAGCCTTGTTTAAAAAAGAAGTATTCTATTAAGGAATAGTATTTACTTAATTCTGTATGAATTAAAGGATTCTCTCTCTAGTAGGAGAAAAACCCAATCTATTGAAACTCATAGCAAATTTGTTTAAGTGTTTTTGTTTGGAATTTCTTCTTATTCTTTACCGACTTTGTACAGTGACATTAGCTCCTGTTTAAAAAAAAAAAAATAGTGTTTAAACTTTCTTCAATTTTGTTTTCTAATTAGCACTTTTAAATCCCTTATATTAACTTTTTTGTGTGTTTGTGGCTGGCAAATAAAAAATCTGGCTGAAAATTGGAATACATGGTTGATGCAAAGCATATTATCAAGTTTTAAGGGCTGTCTCTAAAAAGCAGCTTTTCCTCATGCTTCTATTGTTGCTTAGGAGGACTAATTAACCTGTTTGCCATTATCCAATTAAGCTTTAAAATAGCAGATAGACTCTTTATCCGTGACGATACATTCCATCAAATTTTGTTGACAAAAAAAGTAAATCAATGCATAGAATCGATTCCTTCACACTGGTCTAACGCTATGAAAACTCGGATCTGAACTCAAAAGCGCTCCAATAAGTTGGAGTTGCATATAAAAGTTGTCAATGCATATTGCTAAGAAAAGAATAAAGGTTCTTTTCATGTAACATGGACAAAAATATTAGGGTAGGTAGGAAACAGATTTTTTTTTGCTAAATATTTTTAGAAAATATGTAGAAAGAAATATTATCAGCGTTATTAAAATATTTAAAATTGATCAGTGATATAAAATACTTGGATATATTTAAACTTTTGGGTCAGTCGAGTTACAGGAAACAAACCATGTTTTTTCTTTGGCCTGTGTAAAAACTTGGTTTTAATGATTTAATTTATAATTTTTATGCTGATCTTGTGTCTTTTTAAACAGGAGTTCTTCTGCCATAAGACCGACGCCTCTCTCTTCATGTTCGGCTCCCACAACAAGAAGCGTCCCAACAACCTCGTGATAGGGAGGATGCATGACAACAAAGTGCTTGACATATTTGAATTGGGGGTGGAGGAGTTCAAGTCGCTTAAGGACTTCAAGGTACATATTCATAATCCTATTAGATGAAGAGGAAATCCTTGTAAAGATCATTTCCTATACTCGCTATGCTACAATCTACTCTTCCACTGAATTTAATAGTTGACTTTGAAAATAGGTGAGTAGGTATCATCACCTAATGAAATGACATAAATTGTTTTCATTTGATGTCTATCTATTATAAATCAAAATTGAAATAGCAGTAGACAAAACCAGGTGAAGCCACTGCATATGTATTGATGTAAGGATTTCAAATATAAAAAAAAAATTGTATTAGATGCTATTTTGGAGTTTTTAATTTATGTCATTTCATTAAGTGATCTTTTTTGTACCTACTCGCCAAATGTCAAGGAGGTTTCATAGAAAGTAGTTTTTAAATGCACTGGTCTAGAAGATTGATCCTTATTAGGACTGCCTCTGAAGTAAATGTATGCCCTACTTCTCTGAACATTGGGTTGATTGGCGGCATTCTTTAAATAGAACAGGGTTCCCATGAGTCCTTAATAACTTCTTAATATCAGTTTCCACTTTTAAGGCCCTTATAAACTTTATTTTGATGTTCAATAAAAATTCCTTATTTTCCCTTTACACTAGCCGTCTGCTCAGGATTCTTTTGTTTGGCGCTAGTAAGACTGGTTCAAATAATTTTGCCTTTCGCTGGCAGTTTTTCGAGGCGTTTGGGAGATTAATGATCTCCCTAATGATTCATGAATAGTCAAGTTTTTCTTTGCTGCCATTTGTCCAGTTGTTTTGCGGTGGCGCAGGCATTTTCCAATGTAGCAACCAACAAACCTAATTTTGAAAGAAGTTTGTTGTAGTTATTTATGAATTGTGACCACAGAACATGGAAATTAGTGAATTGTCTGAGAGCTTTCTGATTCTGTAAAAAATCGGGGAAATATCAGGAAAAAAAATTAAATCGTGGAATTTTTCTAATTTTTTTCAAAGTACATTTCCATGTTCATCTGTATTTTGGCGCCATTTTCCCAGTTTCATGTTAAGATATAATTTAAAATTTTCATTACTACCAAAGCTATTTTTAAATAAATGGCATTAAAGCGTAAGCAGGGTTCCCACGGTCCTGGAAAGTCCTTGAATTTTTTTTGATGAAATTTGGTCCTTGAAAAAAGGATAAGGTCCTTGAAAGTCCTTGAATTTTTAAGTGACCAACAACAGTGGTGTAGTGTAAAATAAAAAGTTGTGGGAATGCTATGTTGCATCGTTACAAACGTATATATCTTTTTCTGTGTGTAGGGGGGGGGGGGGGGGAGAGAGTGAAAATGACAACTTTAAATAGTTTTGTTAATATTACTTTAACAATCTCAAAATAGCTCACGAGCACATACAAAAATTAAAAAAAAAATAATAATAATTGTGTATTTCGACTTATTCTTTTATACAAATAATTTTTTTAAACTATTAAGTTATATGGATTTAAAATAATTTGCTTTGTACAACCCATTTTAAAAGATTATTTAACACTTTATAAGGATTATAACATATTTTCAAACATATTATTGACACAAATTTTTTAATTTTTTTTCCGAAATGTCAGAGATGCCTTACATGCAATGGGTTCGGATAAATTCCCAGATTCTGTAGCTCCTCAAAATCTGTTTTCAAAATGAATGAAATAGATTGTGATTGTTGATTGAAAGTTCTATGGCTTTTCTCCTTCTCAAAAAGAAAATGTAGAGAAGTTTATCTTTCTTGATAGATCCTTCCTTTCCTTTTCCAAATTTGCTCCATAATTAATAAAATAATTGGAAAATTCAAATTCATCAGTCGATTTAAAATTTCTTGATAAAATATTAATTTGTGTACCATCTCAATCATTTCGTAATTTTAAGCGAGATATTTCAATGTAGACTCATTACTTGCCAGATTTGTTTGGGACATTCCTGTTTTTTTTATCTGATCCAGTTCGATTTTGTCATCTCGACAGTGGTGACGGTTAGGTGACAATAATAGTCAAAAATTGGTATAAATCGAGGAGAGAGAGGACAAACTGCAAAGGAGGAGAAAGTAAATTGCAAAATATATATGATATTGCCATCAAAATCACTAGATTTTAAAAAAGATCGGGGAAATTTCCTCTCCTTATTGCCGCCCCTGTATGATTTTTTTTTTTTTTTTTTAAGAACTGCTGCTACATTTTTGGAATAAATTCTGAAATAACTGTAAGTTTAAAACTTTCCCTTTCTCAAACCGAAAAGAAATTTAATTTTACATTTTAAAGTACATCTGAATTATTTTCCCCTTTCTTCGCAGCCCAATTTCAATGTATTATACCCATTTGCAAAACCATTAGCACTTTTATTTAAGGAAAATCAAATATAAAGGACCAGCCAAGGAGTAAAATGCTATGTGTGCAAGAATGAGTTTTGGTGCCCCTTACAATGAAAATGGGTATAGAAAACACTCCAAAAATGGTAAGAGTGCTCTATATGGTATGGGTGCAAATTATTAAAATCGTAGCATTTTCTGCACTAATCATCATTATTTTAAGTCAGCTTTTATTAAGGAACCCACGGATTCAACTTTTTTTTTTATAAAAAATTGTAATAAAATTATTTTCGTAAGAATTTAATAAAATACATGTTATTAAAATTACTGATTTTTGCTACGTATTACTTTTTTTAGTAGTCCTCTGCTCTTAGCGCAAGCCTTGGAACTCCTTTGCAACCCTGGGTTGTGAAGGGCTGCAATTCGGCTAATGTAGCATTGTCAGTACTGCCAAGTCAAAGGCGGCCCTAGGTTCATTTTTCAGGGGGGGCCATTTTAAACTTTAAGTTCGTAAAATGTATGCACTATGTAACCTAATTATAATAAACTAACTGCTGATTAAATGCTTGATTGCAATGGTAAGTGTAGAATTTTCTAAATTAGTAATTTTCATTTGATGCAGAATTAAAAAAGTTAATTTAAGCTTGAATTGCTCTCCTGAAAAATAAGAAAAGAGTAAAACAAAGAAATTACAAAAAAATAAAAATAGTTAATAATTGTTTTACAATCACACTTCTTTACTCTTGAAAGCCTAAAGAACAAAATCCAATTTCCTCTGCTTTGTTTTGGCAAATCTGCCTATGACACAGCTCACATCAATGTTTATGTCTCTGTGAATATGCAACAAGCTAAGTCCTGCTAACCTTTCTTCCCCCATTCTAGCTCTTAGCCACATTTTCAAGCGTCGAAGGGTAGAGAAACTTCATCAAGCTTCTTCAGCAGAGGCAACGCTAACTGGTAGTGTTGCCAAAATTTTAAGTAACTTGTAAATAGTAGGATATACATATTTGTCACAAGCTCTCATTGTATCTATGGCAGAAGTGGGGAGCTATTCTTCTTTTTTCCATTTCTCTCTCCATAGTGCTAGCTCACTTTCAATCAGAATAACACTCATTTGTGTCAGTCCTAAAATTGGTATGAACTTCTTTAATAAGTTTTAAAGCTCGTTGCTTTCTGATTCTATTGGCTTTTCCATATCGGAGGTTGGAATCAGTAATCGAAAGCCAAATCAATCCAAATTTTGTTTTGGAAATCTTCCTATTAGGTCTTCAATTATATTATCCAATAAAGGTATGTAAACCGAGATTCTAAAATACTCTTCTGGTATTTGAGTATTTCTTTTTAGAGAAGTATTTAAAAATGCTCTCATTTTTTCTTTTTGAAGACATATTGTAGATATTCGTCACTAATTACTCGAGGTAAAATGATCACGAAATCTTTAAACAACGAATAAAAGTGTTACTAGTTCAACAGATATTTTCACAATAAATGGTCTGTCTAAACTAGTTATAACAATAACACAGTACCGATTCCATGCCCAAGTGACAAAAGTCACACACTAGTCCAGACATCACGTGTTGAAATTACCCTCGGCGCCATGGTTGCTTAGAAGAGCATGGTTGTTCCAAAAAGGGGCAGAGGCCCCCGGGAAAAAGGAAATCGTCGTTTAGGAGGGGGATGGTCACTACCTGTGTACTTGTGTTGTGTACCGGGTATTGTGTACGTAAATACATTTAAAACCAGGGTTTTTTCTGGGGGGGGGGGGGGCTATAATTCTTTGTACTGTAAAGAAAAAATTTACGTTAATGAAATTGTGCTTAAAAATCTGTATTTTCACCGTTTTTTAAACTGGAAATTCTCAAAGAGTTTTGGGATATTTGAAAGGGCTACGGAGGAAGAGGGAACCCTTCAAAGAGGGGGCCATGGCCCCCCCCTTGAAGCCGCCAATGTGCCAAGTTAAAGTGAAACAAAGTTAGCAACTGTTCAGTTCTGTCACAACAATGTAGCAGAGCGCTTGAAGCCAGTCTCTTTACTGTACGTTCAAGCAACATTTTATGTGTTGAACTAAACATATTCAAATTCACAAACATTCAAAAGCGAAGTTAATATAAAGGATTTAAAAATCAATACTATTTTGAACACATTTTTTCATGTTCAAACAAGTTATCAGTTTGATTTTCCCAAAATCTGGGAATAAAATAAATATTTCCCAATATCTAACAAAATATAAATACATAATTCCGTTATCTCAAAACACCTTAAAGGCTAATACAAAATATCAGCATTCTGCTCTTACCTATCTGGATTTTTAGCACTAACCAGTTTATTTCGTCAGAACCGCAGGTTTGCTCTACTTTTTTGGATTGTAATAAACCCCATCTTTTATTGTCATTTGTTTTTTCCTCTTGAACGAATTCATTTCTTAGGTACGTTAAGAGGTTTACAAATAATTTATTAAATCCGTAATAAAAAAATAAAAAGTTACATAACTTTTGTTGATAAATCTGTTAGCGTTCCCGTTAAAATTAGAGGCAAAATATTCTTCAAGGAAAGGGCGCAAAGAACTGAATGTGCTAGGTCACAGTTTTGTTCTGTAAAAATGTAGATATTTGGCGTGAATTTGTGTATGGAAGTTTTAGACTGTATATACGACGAACCATACAAATTTGACATCTGGAATTCTTCCACAAATACAGATCATTCGTTGAAGAGGATAATTGCTATTGAATGAATCGTAGCTAGATGTAAACATATATGTCAGTTCATTTCTAATGAAGGAGAAATGGCCATGTGTGGGTTGCCGCACCTCTTTCAAGTGTTTTACAAAAACTAGAACATGCCTGCTCAGCTCTGAAGTTGTGGATCCCAGACGAAAGCAAGTTCCCACGAAATGACTTTTTGTTTGCTTACTTGGCTTTGAGCTCAGTATTACGTAAAGAGAAAAAAAAATACAAATTAAAACATTTTTAGATGAGGGAATGTTATTCCGCCTTCTATAAAGGTAAAGTATCGCCGTTGCCTCATGTTCCCACTCCACTACACCCATGACCACCGATAATCTCCGTTTTGTAGTTTTACGTCTGATGTATTTAAAATTATGGTCCTTAAATTTTTCTAAAAAGGTCCTTGAATTTTCTTAAAATGGTCCTTGAAAGTCCTTGAATTTTTTTCTTTAATAAGAGTGGGAACCCTGATTAAAGCGTAAGGTAAGCTTTCGTTGTGCGGGCGGCGTGAATTGATCCGAGGACCATTAGATCTCGAGCCAGATACTTTACCTCTATGCAAAAGAGTACTCCACTGCACAGAAGTTTTATCTGTTATTTGAGGTCGCCACAGGCATATTATCTCTGGCATATATTAAGAAGCCAGAACCAGATATTAAAAACAAAATATTAAATATGAAATCCCGACTGAGTTTCTTTGTTTGGGGGATTGAACCTAGTTGGTATTTTAATGGATGCGTTTCTGAAGTGCAATTGATAGATTTTATCAATCACACTCAAGCCCCTACGCATCCAGAAAAATAGACAGGAATTCTAATATATTCAAAAACAGTATAATAAAGCATACCTTAAAAACTAAACTTTACAAAATCACCATTGCAAAAAGTTCAACAACCACGTAGTATTCTCTGTTTAAAAGATCTTAGCTCTGCACAAAAAGTAAATACTGTAAATTAATTTGTTTGAATTAAATAAATTAGATTATGTTGTAAAATACAATGCCATTCAATGAATGTCCTTAAAAGCTGTTTACAATTTCAGACAGCCAAGGTTGCATCTGCCAGCAAGCCCATGCTTCTATTTACAGAGGGATTCGAAGGAGAATATGCGAGGCTCAAGAATTTGTTCATTGGTAATTTTAATTTTTTTATATTTCAACTTGATCGGTGATGCCCATCGGTTGTTGTAGAGCAATGCAATGTTTAATTAGCAACAATTAGTTTTAGTTTCATGTTTTAATCCATAGTACTATTCGGACAGCAAATTTCCTAGGCCTTAAACAAATTTGGGTTAAGAAAAGGAATTTTGACGGAAAGTATTAAGATTAGAACTTTTCTACGGAATTAAAAAATGTCTATATTTTTTAATTCCATAGAAAGGTTACAATCTTAATACTTTTCCAATAATAGTTTAACTAGTCCTGATTAATTCAAAATTATTTTGTGTTCATTGGTTTAAAATTGTGATTAATTTCAACTAAACATTTCAGTAACTTATAATTTAAATGCTTCTATTAATTAGTCCAAAGGTTCGAAAACTGTTTAGCAAATTGCGTCACAAGTCAGTTATCCCATTTTCTTCAAAATTCATTTTTGGGATGCATCTAAAGAAAATTTGTTTAACAAATTTACTTTTGATGTTAACTTGTTAACAAATTTAATTTTGTTAAATTAATTTCCTTTTGATGCTCCAATTTAATCTAAATTTGAAAAAGCTGCAAGTTTTTCTATCGTACATTTATATAGGAAAAAAAATATTGGTTTTTCTATGGTCAAAATGTTCACTTTCAGGTTATTTCAAACATCTTGAAAGGTATTACCAGAGAGATACTGATCAAAATCGTTGAATGTGATTTTTTTTGGCAATTCTAAAAGTTGAACATCATCGGTCAATCTGTTCAGGAGTTATGCTGACCACAGACATACAGAAATTTTTCTCGACCACTTTTTTGAGGGCAAGTTCAAAAACGTGTAGAAATGCAAAAGAAAATTTATTACAGAGTGCAATTATTTCATTATACTACGTTAATGTATGGTTAATTGAAGAAAGAAAAAAAATAATCACCAGTTTGGTTATGAAAATGATATATTATGTTACGAACAAGAGTTTGTAAATAATTGTACATAATGTAAATAGTTGGTAAATTCTAATTTTATGTTAGCTCTGCAAACACTTTTAATTATAGTTTTTTATTAATGTAAATGTTGTAACTAGTATCTGAAATACAAACTTTAAAGTAGTGGCAACAATTAGATTTATCTGGATATTTCTAGAATTTTGGAGAATGTCTATAAAAGGCTCTTGTGAGGATTAATCAGGGTCTGTTTGTGGATGTTTTGGAATTGAACTGCTGTGGATGCAGTTCTGGCTTTTTCCGAACGGCAGAAAACTTGGGTTCTCTTCTGTTGAAACGGGATGATTGGAAGCTCTGGCTTGAGCTTGAAATGTTTATTATGCTAGTGCTGCTTAAAGAATTGTACATTGGTTTGTGAAGAATAAAATAATTTAATTTTGCCATCCAGTGTCATCATTCCTCTGAGAGAAGAAAACTCGTAACAAGAACATATACATTTGGTTAAAACTCCTGTAATTTCTTAAATCAATTGTATCTTTATAAAATACTGATGTGTGCTGTTGTTTTACTTCTGCAGACTTTTTCCGTGGGCCAGTCGTGGAGTACGTAAACCTCAAGGGTTTGGAGCACCTAATAGTCTTCTCCCTGGTCAATGGGAAAGTGCGCTTCAGAAGCTACAGGTAGGAATCTCTTTCAAATACTACAAATTAACATTTTATTGGTTGATTTCCAATTGCAACGTGTTGCTCTGTTTACAAAAAGATTGTCATATAATGTTTACAAGGCCACCCAAGAGGAATTCCATTTTTTTTTTAAAATTTACATTTGACGCCATGTGTATTTTGGGCGTCCTCTTTTTCTTCTTCCATCAGGTGCCCGAGTAAAGGCAACGTATGTTGGGTCTGATGGAGGCATCCGTAAAAACATGTCCTACCCACTGCCATCTGCGTTTTTGCATTATCAGATTTTTTTTTTATACTTCAACATTTGATATTTTATTTGGGCAGTATATTTTAAGACTTTTTCTAATGCATTTGGTGATACAACAAACAGTTGTATCATAAACTTTTTTCAAGAATTTAAAAAATTTAAAAAGAACTCTTTTCTAAAATGGTTGTACAATTTTTTTCTCCAATGGTTTTTACAATTTTGTTCTAGATTAGTTTTCAATCTTATTTTGGAATGATTTTGTAACTTTATTTAGAATTGTTTTACAACTTTGACCTGGAATTGTTTTGTTACCTTGTTCTAGAATAGTTTTGCAACTTTGTTTCACAATTGCTTTGCAACTTTGTTCCAGGGTAACCTTGAAAAAGAGCGAAACGAAGGCCCCTGGAGTTCACCTGGAAGAGATCGGGCCCCACATGGACTTTACCCTCCGTCGTTCCAAGTTAGCCTCCGATGAGCACTTCAAGCAGGCATGCAGGACACCAAAGCAGCTCAAGGTAAACACATCTTCCTTGTTTATTTGATATGTAGCTGAAAGATCAGCTTCTTTCATACGCCAATCGCAATATATTCAGTGGCCTGCTCCGATTGCTCGAAATAAGCATTTCAAAGTTGATGCTTCTGTTTTAGTTCGTACTGGCTCAAAGAGCTGTGGACCAACTTTGCCTAGTGCAATCTGGTTCAAATTGTTTAGTCGATTTCATGAGCTTGCTCCCTTTTATATCTACAATTTCGCCACCTTAGCAACGAAGCATCCAAATGTAATTGCTTTCCTGGTCATCTTGGATTAGTCAAGATAGCTGTAGAAAAAAATGGTTCAAGTTGCTTCATTAGATCGGGTTGGATTCAGGTAGAGGCAGAAATTTCAGGAATCTTCCTCTTGTTTGAAAGCTCAAGTGTGTAAAATGTCATCAAGATTAGAATAAAATGGTTGGTTTCAAATTATGGATCATACACCTTAAGTAGTCTTAAAAAACAGTCATTCTCCCAATGCACCTGGACATTTTCACAGTGTTTTATCAGTCTGCATATTTGCAATGTTTTTTCAATTTATTTACTCAGTTGGTTGAAATTCCATTCAAATTGATAATTTGAGATTAGGAAACTTTTTTTACAGTTTTTGGCAAGTATTCTATGTAATGACAAAAAAAAAGGCATCTATTGCGGAAGTATTTAATTTTTGTATCAGTAACATCCAGTTTATTGACTTACCAAGTTGAAATTTGTTTTGTCAATTGTGATCTATTCGAAATTCGCGGTTACCTGAGGCATCCAGATCTTTAAAAGCGCAGCTTAAACAAAAATGTCAGTTGTCCTGTTCAATCTCCAGATTCCAAAAATGTCAGTCATTCTCCAACATTCTAAAAATATCCAGATAAACCTAACCGTTACCACTACTTTAAAGTTTGTATTTCCTATACTCTATTTACAATTTTTACATCAATAACAAGCTATACTTAAAAGTGATTGCAAAGCTAAAATATAATTAGAATTTCCGAAATATTTACATTATCTACAATTATTTACAAATTCTTGTTCGTAACAATATTGTGTAATGAATCTGTCGTTCCTTTTTTCAGCAAACAAAAACAAAAAACAAAAAGCTGGATACATTAGGAACAACCCAAGGAAGAATACATATGGAACGACAGGACTACGGCAAACTGCAAACAAGGAAAGTGAAAGGACTCAAAAAGAGGAAAGGAGAAAATACAGATAGCCCATCTTCCCCAAAAAAGCTAAAGCCTTCTGAATAAATGTCCTCTTCCTTTGCATTTTTTTCATTTATTTAGTTATTGACATATCTATTGCTATTTTCATTTATAATAGATAAACATTAAATACAAACAATTTAGATCATATGAAGTGATTTTATTCGTACCACCAACTTTCAAGGTTTTATAGATAGTAGTTTCCTCCCTTCAAACTTCGCTCGCCATCTTCAGATAATAATTAAAAAAAAAAAAAATGCCAATTAAAAATTTCAAATTGTTACTTAAAGGAAGAATTAAATGTTTTCCACAATACAGTTAGAGTAAAAAAATATTGATGTGGTGATAATATATCAAAATAAGATCATCTCTGGATTTTAGCAAACATCCTTATGTCCTTTTCAAGGTCTATTGATGAGCACAAAAAAAAAAAAAAAAAAAAAAAAACGTTTATATTGTTTAATTGTTAGGAGTTGCATTACATTATAAAACATACTTCTGATGAATCGCCCCCCCCCCCCCCCTCCATGATATATTGTACATTAATCAAAATCCATTACACAACTGTACTTTAAATTACTCCTCGACATATATTTCAAACTTCTTAGTAAAAACAATGGGAATTGATGGTTGGTTTTTCACATTTTTTCTGGAGGTAGGTAAAAATATTTTTTTCACTCTCTCCCCCCCCCCCCCCCCCCTTTCCCTACAAAATGAGTGTCTAGGTATGGCCTTACGATAATTTCGTTTTTTAATACTGCCATTTTCTATTATTACAGAAGAGGCAAAACACATATAGTTCCCCCTTAGTTGCTTCTATATAGAAAATGTTCTTCCAGTTTTTGCTTTTGGGATAGCACTTGAATAGTGCCGACCAAACCGTATAGTGGTTAGCTTGCTAGCCTCTAGACCGCGAGGTTGCGGGTTCCGAGTCCCTTGTTAGGCATGGGTGTTTGTAAATGTATGTTGGCTTGTCTAATGACGAATGTTTCGGTGCATTATAGCCCTCATGTTGCTGACGGCGCCAGATAATCTGCAAACAACCAGCACTTGAATAGTAACTATTATAACTCCACTAAACAGAACAAAATTTAAACTCGAACCATATTCTCAAAAAAAAAAATTTAAAAAAATGAACCAGTAAAGACATGTTTACTGTAACACATTTATATCATTGACAAATTTATATCCAATTGAAGCGATTTTGAGCTCGGATCAAATTTTCATGGTGTTTGACCACTACGGAAAAAAAACATCGACTGTGATATCGTAGTTCATTTATAAAATTACCTAAAGATGCGTATTTGGATTTTATTTTAGCATTATTCAAAATTTTATATTCTGAAGACCTAATTTTCGAAGACCGAATGAAGCATCATTGCCCATTTTAAACAATTTTTTATAATTTGAAACAATTTTGGTAGGCATGATATTTCTCCAGATCTTAAAAGTAACTGCTCTATCAGAATACTTATAGACAAAGAACCTTGTCAATGTTCAAGCTTGAAAGTTAATAGAATGCTTTTCATTAAAATTAAAATGTTTTCGCTTTATGCACTACTTTGAATGCTGCAAATATAATTGTTAAAATACGTCAAGCGTCCTAGAACGAAAAGACGAATTTGACTGCTCTCTTGAAAGATCACAATTGAAACTGAACTAGAGTAGAAAAGAGTGCAAACTTTTTGAAAAACATGAAAATGATGGTTCAACTTCTGAAGAAACATCTCGTATTTCAGTGTTCTTTTACGTATTTTAGACAAGATAATTCGAGCAATGGATAATTAATTTATTCACGACTTTTACTTGGATATTTCATGGTATGATTCCTTACACATTCTAAGGAATCACTATCACTGAAGGCCTTAGAGAGAATCCAAAATCTGCGGAATTATTCCTTTAGTGGATAAACTAAAAGAAAAATTACACTTGCAGATCGAGGGCCAAAGATCAGCAATTGATATAATGTTCAAGACTACTCTAGGTTGGTTGGTTTGTACGCTCAACGACTTATTTTTATGCACTGTCGGAAATAAGCGAACATGTAAACTTATTTTTATTTTAATTACACCCAAGTAAGGTGTGACGTCACTTTTAGTATGAATATAAATTTGTATAATTTCAGTTTTTCTTTTAGTTTAGTTTAAGTGGCAACAATGATTCATTTTCTGTTGTTCTTTTTTAACTGTTTTAGAATAAGCCACTTGGCTCCCGATAGTCTAGCGGTAGAGTATCGAGCTCGTAACCGGAGGGTTGTGGGTTCTGTCCTCGGTCCGCCAAATATCGGTGTGTACCTAATGGGGGCTGGTGCACATTAAATCTGTCGTGGCCTCAATGTCCTTTCGTTGGTGTGGTGGGGTCGGAGAGAGGGGTTTACACTAGAAGATTTCGATCTCGTATTCTTCTAGATGCTCAAAATTACGAGACGTATTTGGCTGTGTTAAGCACTTTATAAGTGGCAGAAATAGACAGTCGGTGGTTTCAAAACAAAACGAATAAGCCACTTTTAGTTACCTTTGTGAGAATTGGATTTATAAAAATGTCGAATATTAAACTCGTTAATTATTTTTCTTAATTGAGTCTGATCTTGATCTTGACATAATAGACTACGACACAGAAGTAGTGAAAATTAGTCGGAATTTAAGACATCAATGACGGGTAATCAGGCCGTGACCTACAGCTTAACGTGGATTCCAAACCATAACGGTCATCCATGCTTAATCCGGTAATCGAACGCTACCGCTTTGGCATGCGTTAGGTGTGCCAAGACTACTCTCTATAAGAGAAATAATTCGAGTCTGATTATCACGAAGAAGAGGAGGGGTACGAATTTGTTAAATTACTGATGGGAAGGAGTGTGATTATTATATTTGAGTTTTTTTTTTTTTTTTTTAGAGTATTGATAGAATAAAATACCCACCCTTCAAATCAAATATTCGGAACTATTTAAAGTTTATAAAACCTCTTACTAAAGTCTCTTGCGAGATATTGTTTTCGAAGCTGAACATAATTAGAACTTGTCTTTGGAACCGATTAATTAATGAATGGGCATGCAGTGGAGAACTCTATTTTACCTAGTTAACACATACCATTTCAGATACATTATTATTAAGTAAAAAAAAAGTAAGTGAGTGAGTGAGGGCCTTATATATAGAGAGAGATTTCTGATGAAAACCATCTTGCTGAAAGCTTTTTCATATAGTCTCTTCGGGCATGCAGTGGAGAACTCTATTTTACCTAGTTAACACATACCATTTCAGATACATTATTATTAAGTAAAAAAAAATCCACATTGTGAAATTTTATTTTTTAATCTTCTGTGCTGTCGGCGTGCTGCAGAAAAATTTGTCGAGGGTTCTCGCTGTGGCTAACGCTGATCTAAACCAACCAACCAAACAAGCACTGAAATTTATCCACCTGTAACTTGATAAATTTTCTAATATCCAGGATTATTTCCAGGCGATCAGGGCCCTCTTTCAACAGAAACGTACATAAAGCCATCGAATCAAGCAGAGTAAAATAATAACAAAGAAAGATGGACCAAAAGTAATTTAAATTGCTAAACTAAACTTGGACAGTTGCCAAGAAACCCCCATAATGTTTAATTAGATAGCGGATGATGAGCATGCATTTCTACAAGGACTTGATCCATTTTAGAAAAGCTAGTAGAATGAAAGAAAACTACTTGTTACACACATTTAACGCAGCAATATTCGTCTGAAAATGTGATTAGCAAGGTTACATTCATAACATCTCCAAGCAAACACTCCCTTGTTCTGTAACCATAACAATATACTGCTAGGTTTAGCTTATTCTTCAAAAAGGTCATTTTGAGCTCCGAATATAATTAAAAAAAATAAAAAATCTTGTTTTATAGAAAACAACCTAACTTCCTAAACTATCTGCTTTTGTTTGTTCACCATCGCTGTTGAATATATTCAATTCCCATTTCAATATATTCAATTCCCATTTCAATATATTCAATTCCCATTTCAATATATTCAATTCCCATTTCAATATATTCAATTTTATAGCATAAATTCAGATTTATTTAAAAATGTTTTGTATAAAATTCATGATAGCTTATTTTTACTATGCACAACTTTATGAGTATGCGTAATAATTTTTTTAGTATTTTGGTTAATTTTACAATAAGAATAGCAAAATTCAATTTTTAGAACATTTTATCCTTTCATGACTCCTTAAGGGTAGAAAGTCAAATCTATGATTGTTTAGTCATAATAAAATGCACAGCTTTGGAAAAATGCATACTCGATTTTTTTAGTGTTTTGGCTTTATGAAACATTAGAATATTCAACACTTGGAACGTTTTAACCCTTTTGGTACCCTTAAGTCAAAATCATTATAGTTTTAGTGAGGGGCTGTATAATTAAAAGTAGTTTGATGTTTATTTACTTGTATCAATTTTGTAGAGAATTTTACAACTTTAAGTATTATCATTAATCTAAAACGTTTAATGGTATAGTGGTTAGCGTGCTAGCTTCTAGACCGCGAGGTTGCGGGTTCGAGTCCCGTGTTGGCATGGGTGTTTGTAAATGTATGTTGGCTTGTCTAATGACGAATGTTTCGGCGCATTATAGCCCTCGTGTTGCTGACGGCGCCAGATAATCTGAATACAACCAACCAACCAACTAAAACGTTTAATTATATCATGTTTTGTTATTGTCTTCTAGGAATTCGTCTTGATCTTTTTTTTTAATCAATATAATTGCACAAAAAGGCTTATTTAAAATTATGCATTCAAAATGGTCCACATTAAATAACTTTCATACAAAATATTTATCATAGATTGACTTTCAAATGATTTTTAAATTGTTCCCCAAAAATTATTTGTAACTGGTATAGAAAGGGAGTTCCATAAATTAAAAAAATAATAATAATAATCATTCCAAATATACTATCTTTTTATTGCAAATGAATATGACAACTAACAAACAATGAATAGTCTGCACAAATAACAATACATTATTCCGTTCATAAATTCAAGCTAACAATACTTTGCGAAATAAAATGTAACAGTGTTTAAAAATTAATGTTCTTTTGCTCTGTTGTGTGAAGTCATTGTTAAACTACAAAAGAGTTGCTGATTTTGCCTTTTCACATTATTTGAGTTCTTGCTCTTAAAGAGAACAGCTTTTAAGTACTTTCATTGGAAAAGTGTAATTATATTTACTTCTTTGGTTATTTAAACGGTAAAAGATGGCTTCCAAGTTTCTTGCATGGTGCCGAAAGCTTTTGTAAGTTCACTGCATTTTTCTTTATTATCTTTCTGTTTTACTTGTAAATGTCTACCATGTAAACTTTTCGTTCATACTAAAGTATCCGATGTTTTTAATAATATTCTAATTTCTGTAGATAAAGAAATAGGTAATTTGCAGGACCAGTTTAGTAAAATTTAATATTCTATTTATTCCAAGGAATAAAAAAGAAACCATATTCTTGATACATCCTAGAGATAATTTAAGTAAATGTAATTTAACTAATTGTAAATGGAAAAAATAACTTTATTAAGGGGACATAGTACCCAAAAATTGTCAAAAATGTCAATTTTTAAATTTTTATCTCACAATATGGAGAATATCTTTCTGAATAGCTGTGCAAAAATTTATACTTGTACCTTGTATGGGTAAAAAGTTATATTGTATTTTCTAAACCCTCTCACACTATCAAAGCTGAAAAAGAAATCTTTAACACTGTTTTTCTCAGTTTGAGTGTTGTTTAAATCCCCAAGGTTTTTTTCTAAATTTAGTTAGGACTGGTAAATTTTTATTGTGTATTTATATACATCTGATAAAGAAAAATTAGTATGGAATAAGGTGTGCTATGCTTATTTTTTATTTTTTTTAAATTAAAAAGTTGAAAACTTGAAAAAGATGGTTTTTTTTTTCTGCTGTTTTTAGTGAAAAAACATATAAAACCTTTTCCCATAGCTTGCATCTTTAAATCCATACTAATTATTGTTAGCAATTTTAATACGAATATATTGTAAAAATCTCACGGAAAAATACTTAAAATTGTGGAAGGAGTAGCATTTCGAAAAAAAGTTTGAAAACATTTAAATGAATTGAATTATTTGAAAATTATTTATTCAAACAACACCAAGGTAATTTTTACCAACAAGTGGTAGCAGACACTATTTTTTATTGACAAGTGCCTTTTATCGTAGTAATTTAGCATGGCTACAATGCAGGATGCTATGATCATCATTAACAATATCTTAGTTGAGATCCTCTAACTATACATAAGTAACATTGGTGGGATGGTAGTGAATTTTCTAGAAAAATTAGGTAGGAATTTTTGGGATAATTTTTAAAATTTCAGGAACATGTGAGGGATAATTAAAAAAAAAAGTTTTAATGGTAATTCCAAAAATTTTAGGGGTACTGTATCCAAAAAATTTAAGGGTGATTCTAAATATTTTAGGGATAATATAAAAAATAATATTCACGATATTACTTTTAAAGCTGGCACAGGCTGTTAACACAGACGTTCTTTTCAAAGTATGTTTCAATACAGGCAAAAAACTGGAAAAGATTTTCGCATCCGAAGGAGTATCCGAGGTTTTTTTTTTTTTTTTAGGAATTATCGAAAAATGTAAGTACAATTTTAGGGAGAAACAAAAATTTAGGGGATATTAGGAATTTTAGGACGAATGCGTTTCTTTTTTTGGGATAAGAATAAGTGTTATTATTCAGATATTTTAACCATTCAAAAAAAAATATATATATATATATATATATATACTAGCACTTTTGAAGCACCTCACTAAAGTAAAATTACAATAGTAACTAATTATTTTAATAAACTCTTAAAAATTGAAATTAATGATTTAATTTAATTTGCCTTCATTCCTTTTAAAAAATATGTATAGTGTTCAAGAATTTAAAATTTCAGTAACGAACATATTGTAACTATTTAATCAATGAAAATTCAGCTATGACAATTTATATTCGTAAATTATATTTAAAATATTTCATATTTGTATTAATTTATTATATTTTATTACAATATTATTAATCATTTCTAATTTTTAAGGCTTTTGTTACATTAATTATTTCCATAATATCTAGACCCCCTCAAAAATTGAAATTCGAAATATATTATTATAGATTACACAACCTCTCTTCATTACATCATTGCAAAAAGTTCTTATTTTAAGGAATTTCAAAGGAGTCGTTGTTCTTTCAGGCTACGGCGCAGGAGGCAGAGGCGTCAACGCGAGGAGGAGGCGCGTTTGGAGGCGGAACCACTGGTCCAGACTTTAGAGGCATCCCAGTGGAAGGTGTTTTACACCGACTACTGGGTTCTGGACACAGTCTGGTGGCAGCCTTGCATCCTTGACCAACACTACCCTCTGGTCAGGGAGCGCAGGCTCACGGTCTGAAGAAGGAGAAGACCGTGGGGATAATGGGTTTAACATCGATGCCCATAAGGTTGACCTAAAGGTCGACCATAAATTAAGATTCAAGATCATAAAGTAGAGTGGATGATGTCGAAGAACGGATGTTCATAAATGAAACTCTACTCGTAAAAAATAAGATTCAAGATCATAAAGTAGAGTGGATGATGTCGAAGAATGAATGTTCATAAATGAAGATCTACTTGTAAAAAATAAGATTCAAGATCATAAAGTAGAGTGGATGTTGTCGAAGAATGAATGTTCATAAATGAAGATCTACTTGTAAAAAATAAGATTCAAGATCATAAAGTAGAGTGGATGTTGTTGAAGAACGAATGTTCATAAATGAAACTCTACTCGTAAAAAACAAGATTCAAGATCATAACTTAGAGTGGATGATGTTGATAAATGAAGCTCTACTTGTAAAGCCACCATAGTTTTGAAAATGTTTCTTCCTAACCTTAAAGGAATTTATATACTTTAAAAAGCCTCATCAAACAACTGAGTAAATCTTTCTTAGAAACTTTAAGAGATTTCCTCCTCACAGAATTCTAGAAAGCTTCTTTATTCAAAACAATATCCTTACAAACTATCATAAACTTTTTCATGGCCTTCAGAAAAGCATTATTATATATTCAAAGCCTCTTTGTATAACTCAAAGTAACTTCAGACATTTTAAAGCCTCTTCATACATCTCAAAGCCTCGTTATACATATCAAAGCCTTTTCATGCCTCTTTTTACATATCAAAGCCTCTGCATGCATCTCAAAGTCTCTTCATGCATCTCAAAGCCTCTTCATACATCTCAAAGCCTCTTTATACATATCAAAGCCTTTTTATACCTATCAAAGCCTCTTTATACATATCAAAGCCTCTTTATACATATCAAAGTATCTACATGCACCTCAAAGCCTCTTCATGCATCTCAAAGCCTCATGCATCTCAAAGCCTCATGCATCTCAAATCCTCATGCATCTCAAAGCCTCTTCATGCATTTCAAAGCCTCTTCATATATAGCAAAGGCCTCTTTATACAATTCAAAGTATCTTTATCAGCTAAGCCACTTCCTATACAGTAAAGCCTCCTTTTACAACTCAAAGCCTCTTCATCAGTTAAGCCTCTTCCTGTACATCACAAAGTTTCTACAGATATCTCAAAGCTACAACAAATATTTCAAAGCCTCTTGATGCATCTCAAAGCCTCTGTATGCAACTCAAAGTCTCCTCATCAAATAAGCCTCTTTATACATCTTTAAGATATCTCGAGGACTCTTCATTTACATCAAAGACTACTCATATACCTCAAAGAATATTCATCTACATCGAAATTCATGCTACAGGTTTATCGAACGTTGAAGTTTAAGCCACCAACATCAGACTTTTCAACAAGCACAAGACATAAACTTTTCAAGATTTTATAAGATTCAACAGATCGATTTTCAGGCTTCAAGAGAAATAGACAATTTTACCTCCTCAAGAGATGTGTTTTAATATTCAGATCCATTCTTCATACACAAAACAATTCAAAATAAAGTTTAACCACAAAAACTTAAATCATTGTCCTTTCTTTGATACTTATTCCAGATATTATCAAGAATTGACACAGATTATAAACAGGGTTCTCACTCAAATCACAGAATGAAAATCGACGACTTTTAAGGACCTAAATAATTTTTTTAAAGACCTTTAAAAATTTGTTTTCAGGCATCATTTCTATAAATAAATTTTTAATTCCGCATATTCTACTAAAAAAGTTACAATTTGGCGCATGCGTAATACAAATATGTCAGAAAATTCCGATAAGGTGTGTTCACGTGGGGATAGCAAGTCTGAGTTGTATTTATATATAATTTTGCAGTTGGGGACACAACATCCGCAAAAATTAAGGACTTTCACGGACTTCTAAGCACCTCTAAGCATTTTCAAGGACTTTCAAGGCCTTGAAAACAAGTTTAAAAATATAAATCACTTTTAATGACCGTGGGAATCGTATCAACAGCCCATGGCGTTAAAAAAAAATCAAATATGTAAACACAAGCTTGTCAAATCACTTCTTTTATTATGATTTTTTTCCACCTACGATACTTTACTCGTGTAATGTTACAAATTTGGAAGTCAAAAATGTTTTCATTGGCTGTGGTTTTAAACTGTGACTGTTGCTTCTGTCAAAACGTGATGAATAGCTATCATGACGTCATAGTCACGTGATTTTACTTAAAATGTTTAGGAACACAACTGAACTATATCAAGTCTTTTTTGGACCTTAAGACCATCTGTATTTTTTCTGACAGTTGCAGCGCAGTCCTACATTAGTCAAATTTGGCGCAACGAAGGTGATAAGACTGGTTGGTTGGTGGTTTTCAAATTATCTGGCACCGTCAGCAACACGAGGTCTATAATGCGCCGAAACATTCGTCATTAGACAAGCCAACATACATTTACAAACACCCACTCGAACCCGCAATCTCGCGGTCTAGAAGCTAGAACGTTAACCACTATACCGTTTGGTCGGCAAAGAATGCCAACGGCACGCGGGGGTAAGACTGGAACCTCAATTTTGAACAAACTTAAGCATATCTCGACCCTTTGTGAGGTGCTCTTCCAGTGGATTCCATCACATGCAGCCATTTGGGGAAATGAGGGGGCTGATGTCTTGGCAAAGGTGTGGGCTGAAGAAACCCTGCCCTCAGGGGCGTACTGGGACATAAAACCGGCCCGGTGATTTTAGATTTATGCCTGCCCAAATTTTAATTATAATCATTTATCAAATTTTAACTTTTTTTGTTAATAAAATTCCACTAATTAATTTTAATAATGAAATATTTTGAATAACTAATATATTTTGTTATTTAAATATTTATAATGAATAATTAATTGCGATGATTATATAAATTTATTTATAAATTTTTATAATTGAATTGTTTTAATAATTAGTTTAATTAACTAAATTTTTCTCTGTTTTTAATCCTTATATCCCCTTTGAGTAAACTTGGTTTAATAAACTATTGATAGTTTGCTACAAAATAAAACAATATCTAAATTGTAAAATAAAGAATGCTTAGGTTTATAAAAAATGTTTATAAGAAAATGACTTTCGAAATTATACTATATACTTAAATTTAAAAGGTATAAAATAAGTAAAGAGTTGTAATACTAGAGATCTTTGTCATTTGAACAAATATCATTGCTGTTTGGTTCTGTATCTGCACACGTAGATGAAACTTCTAAAGTTTTGTTTAAATGATTATTAATCTCAGTAGTGTCGATTGCTACTTTATGATTTGTAACAATATTTTGATCCGTTGATCCAAAGAATATATCTTTTATAGATAAACATTGCTTTGCAAGACATTTTCTTTTTTTACCATCCCTTTTACCAAATTAGACAAAAATCTGAATAAATAAAAACTGTCGTCGTTAAAAAAAACTTTAAAATCTATTTTGTTGCAAAATTAATCGAAAACTTGGAACTTGGAACTTTGAAAAATTACGTGATGGCGTAAAGTTAGGCGTAAATTATTCAAAATTATTGAGGAGAACAGGGAAGGAAACAAAAAGTTCAGAGTTCAGATATAGAAAAATATGTGATGGATCATAACATGCACAAATTCGTGACAATACTGTTATAATTTAACGTATACATAAATTGAGGAACTTGCATATATAAATAGGTTTATCAAGTTTTAATGCTTTGACATTTCAGTTAGTTTTTAGCAAACATATCTTAACTTTCTAATTTCTTCAACAGATAACTTTGATTTCTACGAAATATATTTTAACGTGTTATCGGTTAAACTCGTGAAGATTTTATTCTTTTTTAAATTTACCACTACTTAATTTCTTTTTTTAATAATTATTTTTAAACAGTTCATAATGGAAGATTTTTTGGCACATACCCAATTGCCATTCAATTCTATTTAAATAATTTTAGACAAAATGAAATTGCATTACAACACAAAATTAAATAATTACCCCTTGTCTATAGAGTGAATCAAATTATCTACATAAAATCGTATACTTATGATTATAATAAGAGATGTATCTCTTATTATTTATAAAAATGGTTTAATAATTTTCATTTACAATTAAATCACTCTCAATAACATCTTAATTAATAGTACTACATTTGTTTAAAAAAAGATTATACGGACTTAAAAAAATAACTATGAATGGAAAATGTGTAATACAGAAAATTTAATTTTTCTGATTTCGAAAACAAAACGTATAAAAAGCTTAGATTTTGAATTGTACTCTAAACCCACAATGTCAGGCAGATCACTAACACAATGCAATGTTAAATATGTGTTTACATTCGTATTAAAAATTATAAATCGACACAAACATGATCCAAATTGGTTCAGTTAATCTGGAGTTATAAGCGTAAATAAACGTAGATAAACGTTGAATTTTATACGTATATGGAGAGATAAAATTTAAATAAAAATCTTTTCTCTACTAAACATAATTTTACGTATGAATTAGATTAATTCATTTCAAGTTTTTACGAATTAAGAACCATTATATATAAATAATTTTAAATAAAGACACTTACTTGAAATGTATATTTGAAGTTTTATGTAATCAGTTGCAACATTTTCGTTTGGTATTGACTATAGTATGTAATTGCTACCAGCTTAGCTTCGGATGGAACCATACCAATTTGTGAAATGGAAATGGCCTCTAACAAAACAACGACCACTCTTTTCTTGGTATTGTGACTTGTGTTCCATCATTTGTCAATTCCGTTGGACTAGTAATGTAATTAGAGCTAGAGTCTTTACCGCCTCGAAAAATTGACCCCCCCCCCCCGAGAAGCTTTACTTAAAGTTTCTGCTTTTAAGATGTCCGAACAATATATACTCTGTCGCCAACGATCTTGGGGGGCCATTATAGTAATGAGTTAATAGCCCATCCACGACTGGACTATGCGGGTAGTCTCAAATCTCCTTGGTCCTTTCCTCACCTCGGGCGTTAAGTAGCAGTCATCGGCCGATTCTCCACAATACCCCATACTTTTCCTAGAATACCTTATCTCCCCGACTAACCAAAAAAGGGATCGAACGATGGAAACAATTGGGATTCAAATGCAATGGGTTAGAAAAAAGAAGAAAAAAAAGTTCAAGAAGACGATTACTTATATTGAAAAAAAAAAGAGAACGAACTTCCATACCGGACCGGCCCATTTTTTTCAGACACTGACCTGCCCGGTGATTGCACCGGACAACCCTATGGCCAGTACGCCCCTGCCTGCCCTCCACCGCTTCCCTGACATATCTTGAGCTGTTCTCAGTCAGAAAACTTTCCCATATGCAGACTTGACTTGTCATACTCTTGGTATCGTTCTGATCGCCCTGGAAGATCTCTTGCTCTAAATTGCAATAGATGTGCCCAGTCGGCACTATCCCGCATTTTCAGTAGTCATCTGAGAGACCTTACTTTCCAAGGCGATAGTAAATTTTATCCCAATTGTCAATCTGAGCATGCCTCTCCTGCACACATCAGAGGGTGTCTGGGGATATCTTGTGATGACCTGTTTGATCATCCATTATTTGCTTTTGATTTTTTTGCAAATGAATATAATAATCTTGTGGATATCGTCTAGGCTAGGCTACACAAGGAGATTAAAAACAACAACAACAGTAATCCTTGAAATTCACTGTTCTTCCATGACTTAAGGGTGTTTTTTTTTTTTTTTTCGTGTGTGTGTGTGTGTGCTCAAAATCATGACTTATCGTGAAAAAATTTATCCATTGTCCAAATTCAGAACATTTTCTGACTTTCCAAAAGTGCGGGAACCCTGTATTTAAATTGAAATTCATGGTAGGTTTTAGGACAGGAAACAACCTTTAATATACATCAGATAATTAACATATTTCTAATAAAAATTAGAATTTTTTGCAAAATAAATGTGTTAGAAATGTGAAAAGTAGTAAAATTTTTTAGATAAGCAGTTCAATGTGGTAATGATTTTCATAAAGGGAAAAAAAAAATGTTTTTCAAAAAGTTTCTCTTGATATTCCAGAAAATCTAGTTGAAAATTATGAGCTGTTTTTCAAACAAACACACATTTTTCAAGCAATGCATTGCAGGCAACCCACAATTCGAGGCTAGAAATATCCAGTGTGACAAAACTGTTAGATAAACAGCTTCTTTCATTTACTTATAACTTGTATTCATATTTTTCCCAACCTATGAAGGGCACTGCCCTTGCGATAATAAAATCCAATAAAACAGACTTGTGAACCACCCACTTTTTCAGAGTATTTCTTACCTTTTGTATGAGCTGAAATAGTTTCCCTTCATGAAAAGTTCGTTTAATAACATTTTGTGTAGGGTTTATTTATTTTTCTGTATTTTGAATGGTCAAATGATATTTTCTGGGGGCATTCACTCTTCTTAGTATTATGGAAATATGCATGCAAAGACATAGCTGACATTATGCAAATATGTTGGCGAGTGAAGAAAAAGATTCTTGTGAAAGGCGGCAGAAGGTATCTGACATCCTTGAAATTATGAGTTTTTGATTATGTGCTAAACAAATTTTAAAACTTTATTTCAAGTTATTTTCCCTTTCAATTTCTTTTTCAGTCTAATTAAATTATAATCTCAAATTTTAATCTCTTGAGATTATATTATAATATTTTGATTATATTAATAAGCAGGGTTCATACTCATTTTCAGAAATTTCCAGAGCAGTGTTTTCCATCGTGGACTTAATTATTTTTAGCTACATAAATATAATCAAACCTCGGTTACAGAAATTCTTCCGATAACTCGACGAAGGTCTTTTTTCTTTACTAATAACTTTCTGCTAGCCTATGTTAGAAGAGAAAGATTTTTTTTCCCCTGAGTAACATCGATATTTTCCGGGTTTTAGAGAGGATTTTTCTTTTTTCCTGAGAATTTCCTGAGTTTTAAGGCTGATATATTTCCCCTGAGTTTTCCAGGTTTTCCCTGAGACGTATGAACCCCGAATAATTAATAAAAATATTATTTCTCGAAAATTGATTTTTCACCATTTTTTGTAAGGGAGGCACTGAGAAAAATTTCGCAATTTTCGAAAAAAGTTAAACTTCCACAAAAAATTTTTGGGAGCTAAATCTTGAGACAAAAATGTATTGTAAAACACATTTCCACTCGATAACCACAATTTGGAGCCTTTCGAGCCAATTTAAAAAAAAAATTGATTTTTCACTACTTCTTTGCTTAGGGGGGCACGGAAAAATTTCGAAATTTTTGAAAAGTTGAAAATTTCCCAAAATTTTTTTGGGAGCAAATTCTGGACAGAAAATGATTATAATTTAGAATTTTTAAACGAAAGCACTCAGAAACTGTTTTAAAATCGTTTTTTTACTCTGCATTACTTTGATTTTGAGAGCTAAATAAAATTTTATAAACAAATTGATGATCAGAATGAAATCTGGTGAATATTTTCATGATCCTAGGCATCAAATTAAGGTTAAATTTTGAAAACTAAGAATTAGAAATTTGACTTAGGATTAACATGGCTAATGTATTTTCAATGGGATGGGTAGATTTTTTTTAGTAATAATTAGATTTTGAGAAGTAAAATGTCACTTAAATGACGATTGTGGAAATCGATTCCAATGATGATTTCTATTACCCTAGTTGCCAAAAAAATTGTAAAATTTCGATAATTTAGAAATGTGAAATTTTCCTTACGATTACATGGGGAAAATTGAAAATAAAAAATTTTGAAAATGCACTTTTCGGGACAATTGCTTCAACTATATTTTATTTTTTTAGTGTTATAAAATTGGAATTGGAGATTCACCTATATGTAAGCTTCAATTTCCTTAAAGGAAAATTTTTTGAAAATTTACTTTTTGAAGAATAATTCATGAAAATCGTCACCCATGTATTTTCAAAGGGGGAATTGTCTTTTCGAGATTTTTTTTCAAATGCTTTCAAATTGTGATTTTGAGTTGGAAATATGTTTTATAGTCATTCTTGTTCAAAAATTTTAATTAAAAAATGTTAGTTTTTTAAAAATCAAAAATTATATTTTTCGAAAATCGTGATGTTTTTCAGTTTCGATAAAAAATTTCATTTCAGTCAAATGGCTCCAAATTGTGTTATTTCATTCAAAAACACTTTATCAATTAAAATATTTTCAAAATTTGGCCAAAAATCTATTTTGGTATACAAAAATGACAAGTTGAAATATTGAAAAGAAAACGCTCAGAAACTGTTTTTAAAAAGTTTTTTTACTTTGCATGACTTCGATTTTGAGAGCAAAAATACCATTTTATAAGCAAATTGATAATCAGAATGAAATCGGGTGTTGACTCTTATGATCCTAGGCAACAAATAAACATTAAATTTTTAAATTGGAGAATTTGAAAATTGAGTTAGGATTGCCAAGGTTGATGTATTTTCAAAGGGATAGAGAGACATTTTTTTTGCAATAACTGGATTTATAGTAGTAAAATTTCTTTTTAATGACGAACGGAAATCGATTCGGGTGATGATTTCTGTTACCCTATTTCTAAACATTTAGGAAAATTTTGAAAATTTAGAAATGTGAAATTGTCCATACGATTACATGGGGAAAATTAAAAATAATTTTTTTTGAAAGTGCACTATTTGGGACCAACTTTAGTCCAACTTCTCATTTAGTGAGTGTTATAATATTAGAATTGGAAATTCTCCTATATATTAGCTTCAATTTCACATACCGTAAAAATTTTTGAAACTTTTATATTTTGAATAATAATTCATTGAATATTCCGAAAGGCGTTTTCAATGCGGGGATTGTATTTCCAAAGAAATGCCTCAAATGCTCTCAAATTGTGATTTTGAGTTGGAAATATATTTTATAGTAATTCTTGTACCAAATTTTAATTAAAAAAAAGTATTCTTAAAATCAAAAATTCAATTTTCGAAAATCGTAAATTTTTTAGTTTCGAGTGTATTTGAATGGAAAATTTAATGTTGGTCAAATGGCTCCAAATTGTGTTATTTCATTCAAAAACACTTTATAAATTAAACTAAGTTCAAAATTTGGTCAAAAACAAGTTTTAAATACGTATATGACAAGTTGAAAGTCTGTAACAAAAGCTCTCAGAAACTGTTTTTAAGCCTATTTCACTTTGCATTACTTCGATTTTGAGTGCTAAAACACCATTTTATAAGCAAACTGATAATCAGAATGAAATCGGGTCTTTACTTTTATTATCCAAGGCAACAAATTAATGTGAAATTCAAAAAATTGAGAATTTGAAAATTGCCTTAATATTGACAAGTTTAATGTATTTTCCGAAAGGATTTAAAGACATATTTTTTCCAATAACTGGATTTTGAGAAGTAAAATTTCCTTTTAATGACGATGTGAATGTGGAAATCTATTCGGTTGATGATTTCTGTTACCCTACTTGCAAAAATTTTAGAAAATTTTGAAAATTTGGAAATGTGAAATTTTTCTTTCGATTAACATGGGGAAAATTAAAAATAATATTTTTTGAAAGTGCACTTTTTGGGACCAACTTAAGTCCCACTTCTCATTTAGTTAGTGTTATAAAATTGGAATTGGAGATTCTCCTATACATTAGCTTCAATTTCACAAACGTTAAAAAATTTTGAAAATTTTATTTTTTTAAATATAATTCATTGAATATTCCGCCATGTGTTTTCAATGGAGGAATTGTCTTTTCGAGAAATTGGCTCAGATGCTTTCAAATTGTGATTCTGGGTAGGAAATATGTTTAATAGTCATTCTTGTTCCAAATTTTAAATAAAAAAAATTCAATATTTAAAAATCAAAAATTCAATTTTTTGAAAATCGTGATTGTTTTCAGTTTCGAGTGTATTTGAATGGAAATAATCATTCTGGTCAAATGGTTCAAAATTTTGTTTTTTTTATTCAAAAACACTTTATGAATTAAACTAAGTTCAAAATTTGGTCAAAAACTAATATTGAATACGTATATGAAAAGTTGAATTTTTGAAACAAAAACTCTCAGAAACTGTTTTTAAGCCTATTTCTCTTTGCATTACTTCGATTTTGAGTGCTAAAACACCATTTTATAAGCAAACTGATAATCAGAATGGAATCGGCTCTTGACTTTCATGATCCAAGGCAACAAATTAATGTGAAATTCAAAAAATTGAGAATTTGATAATTGCCTTAGTATTGACAAGGTTAATGTATTTTCCGAAAGGATTTAAAGACATATTTTTTTCCAATAACTGGATTTTGAGTAGTAAAATTTCCTTTTAATGACGATGTGAATGTGGATATCTATTCGGTTGATGATTTCTGTTACCCTAGTTGCAAAAATTTTGTAAAATTTTGAGAATGTAGAAATGTGAAATTTTCCATTCCATTAACATGGGGAAAATTAAAAATATTTTTTTTTTTTAAAGTGCACTTTTTGGGAAAAACATTAGCCCCACTTCTCATTTAGTTAGTGTTATAAAATTGGAATTGGAGATTCTCCTATATATTAGTTTCAATTTCACAAACGGTAAAAATGTTTGAAAATTTTATTTGTTGAACAATAATTCAGTGAATATTCCACCATGTGTTTTCAATAAGGGAATAGTCTTTTCGAGAAATTGTTCAAATGCTTTCAAATTGTGATTCTGGGAACGAAATATGTTTTATAGTCTTTCTTGTTCCAAATTTTAATTAAAAAAAATTTAGGTTTTTAAAAATCAAAAATTCAAATTTTCCAAAATCGTGATTGTTTTCAGTTTTGAGTGTATTTGAATGGAAATATTCATTCTGGTCAAATGGTTCAAAATTTAGTTTTTTTCATTTAAAAACACTTTATGAATTAAACTAAGTTCAAAATTTGGTCAAAAACTAGTTTTAAATACGTATATGACAAGTTGAAATTTTGAAACAAAAGCTCTCAGAAACTGTTTTTAAGCCTATTTCACTTTGCCTTGCTTCGATACTGTGATTTGATGTATGGGGCAACATAATAATAAAATATATGTGTGATAAAAGTGGTATTTTCCTGTTTTTTTCTATAAAAACAAAACCATAAAAGGGAATTTAGATATGACACGTAGCAGTATTTATTATATATCATACGAGTTTTCACAACAAGGTTAAACATTTTGATTTTTCAACATTTAAATTTTAAAATATTTACACTTAATTAAGAGTTGTAGATATACTTTCTTGCACAGTATTAGAATGTCTTTCACATGTATATATTTCTAGATTAATCAAACAGTTGATATAGATACACATAGATTATATTTGAATTCTTAATACAGTTTAGACAAATGCTAAGCGTTATACATTTTACATTATATTCATGTTTCACATATTTAAACAATTTGCACAGACAGTTTGTTGTACATTATCAAAATAGACGAGAAGTACCATTTATCTAAGAGCATAAAAGTATGGTTGTATTATTGATGCATCATTCTAAAATAATAAAAAAACCTATGAAAGATTGAAAAGTTACTGATGGTGAAGTTTTTGTAAAAACTAAATTAGTTTATAGAATTTTCTTTAATTTTTTTTTATGTACTCTATAGTACAATTTAGAATAAATGATCTTTAACTGAAAAAAATATACTTTTTAATCAAAGAACATAACCTTTTTTTGAAAATTTTCATTCAATTTCAAATGTAATCATATTTTTCATAAAGGAATAGTATTTGAACAGATGCAATTGTATTATATTTTTCATAACATGCTTAATGTTTATTTAGTTGAAAAAAATCTACAACGGGAAAATTTAAAAGCTTCGTTTTTCTTGCTTAACGAAATGTAGGACTGCAATTTCAACGAACTCCTTCACATTCATACTTTCGCTGACCTTTTCTCTTATATAGAGTTATTCTTTTGACCAGCTTAAGTGAAAAAAATAGGAAAAAACTTTTACATTCTCTTCAAGTAAAAGGGAAATATTTATTATAACTTTATTGTCTATGGAGGCGAGAAGGAGGGGGGTGGGCTTGTATATCGGTATATTATTAAATGAATAAAAAGGTTATTTTTAAAAGACAAATTTTTTTATATGAAAACTTTCAAAATTCAATATGATTTATTTCATATTGATATCAGCATTAATGGCCTTAGGCCGGAATATATACAGAAGTGTACATATTACCCATAAGGGGTACAGATGCAACTAAAGTCTTCGTTCAAACCTAAATTTTCCAAAAATGTTAAATGATATTCCTAAAGAAATTGTAATTAATAGATGTGCATTTAATTTTCTGTTCAATTGAACCGTTTGAAATCTATATTATATATATTTTTTCCCCGTGAATTTTACCATTTTTAGATTTTGAAAAGCCAGGAATGTATTAGGGCTTCCATTTACTATCAGAGCCCATCTACTTACAATTGTATTTTAGGACTGTTATGAAATAAAAATTCCAGTTTACTCAGCATTTTTTTTGGAACAACTTTAGACCCACTTCTTATTTAGTGAGTGTTATAAAATTGAAATTGGATATTCTCCTATATATAAGCTTCAATATAACAAACGGGAAAAAATTTTGAAAATTTTAATTTTTGAAAAATTATTCATTGAATAGTCCGCCATGTGTTTTCAATGGCGAAATCTTATTTTTGAGAAAATTGCACTTTTTGGAACAACTTTAGACCCACTTTTTATTTAGTGAGTGTTATAAAATTGAAATTGGATATTCTCCTATATATAAGCTTCAATATCACAAACCGGAAAAAATTTTGAAAATTTTAATTTTTGAAAAATTATTCATTGAATAGTCCGCCATGTGTTTTCAATTGTGAAATTTTATTTTTGAGAAAATTGCACATTTTGATCCAACTATAGACCCACTTCTTATTTAGTGAGTGTTATAAAATTGGAATTGGAGATTCTCCTATATATAACCTTCAATATCACACACCGGAACAAATTTTGAAAATTTTACTTTTTGAAAAATTATTCATTGAATAGTCCGTCAAGTGTTTTCAATGGCGAAATCTTATTTTTGAGAAAATTGCACTATTTGGAACAACTTTAGACCCACTTCTTATTTAGTGAGTGTTATAAAATTCAAATTCGAGATTCTCATGTATATGAGATTCAATATCACAAACCGGAAAAAATTTTGAAAATTTTATTTTTTGAACAATAATTCATTGAATAGTCATCATGTGTTTTCAATATGGAAATTTTATTTTTTAGAAAATTGCACTTTTTGGAACCACTTTAGACCCACTTCTTATTTAGTGAGTGTTATAAAATTGGAATTGGAGATTCTCCTATATATAAGCTTCAATATCACACACTGGAACAAATTTTGAAAATTTTACTTTTTGAAAAATTATTCATTGAATAGTCCGTCATGTGTTTTCAATGGCGAAATCTTATTTTTGAGAAAATTGCACTTTTTGGAAACTCTTTAGACCCACTTTTTATTTAGTGAGTGTTATAAAATTGAAATTGGATATTCTCCTATATATAAGCTTCAATATCACAAACCGGAAAAAATTTTGAAATTTTTTCTTTTTGAACAATAATTCATTGAACAGTCCGCCATGTGTTTTCAATGGGGAAATTTTATTTTTTTAAAAATTGCACGTTTTGGAACAACTTTAGACCTACTTTTTATTCAGTGAGTGTTATAAAATTGAAATTGGATATTCTCCTATATATAAGCTTCAATATCACAAACGGGAAAAAATTTTGAAAATTTTAATTTTTGAACAATTATTCATTGAATAGTCCGCCATGTGATTTCAATGGCGAATTGTATTTTCGAGAAAATTGCTCAAATGCTTTCAAATTGCGAATTGCAGTTGGATATATGTTTTATAGATATTCTTGTACCAAATTTTAATTAAAAAAAAGTATTCTAAAAATAAAAAATTCAATTTTTCGAAAATCTTGAAATATTTCAGTTTTGAGTGTATTTGAATGGAAAATTTCATTTTTAACAAATGGTTCCAAATTGTGTTTTTTATTCAAAAACACATTAAAAATCAAACAAATTTCAAAATGTTGGCAAAAAAAACTATTTTTGAATAGCTCTATGAGAAGTTGAAATTTTGAAACGAAAGCGCTCAGAAACTGTTTTGAGGCTTTATTTTACGTAGCATTGCTTCGATTTTGTGTACTAAAATAATATTTCATGAGCAAATTGATGATCAGAAAGAAATCGGAAGATGACTTTTATTATCCTAGGCTACAAATTAAGGTTAAAATTCGAAAATTGAGAATTGGAAAATTGCCTAAGGATTGGCAAATTTAATGTATATTCAAAGGGATATAAATTTTTTTTTTGGCAATAACCGAATTTTGAGAAGTAAAATTTCATTTTAATAACCTTTGAATGTGTATATCGATTCGGATGACAATTTCTGTTACCCTAGTTGCAAAATGATTGTAAAATTTTGAAAATTTAGAAGTGTGAAATTTTCCATACTGTTAACATGGGAAAAATTTTAAACGAAAATTTTGAAAGTTCAATTTTTAGGACCAACTTTAGACCCACTTGTTATTTATTGAGTGTTATAAAATTCGAATAGGAGATTCTCTTATATATGAGCTTCAATATCACAAACCGGAAACAATTTTGAAAATTTTACTTTTTGAAAAATAATTCATTGAACAGTCCGTCATGTGTTTTCAATGGCGAAATCTTATTTTTGAGAAAATAGCACATTTTGAACCAACTATAGACCCACTTCTTATTTAGTGAGTGTTATAAAATTCAAATTCGAGATTCTCCTATATTTGAGCTTCAATATCACAAACCGGAAAAAATTTTGAAATATTTTCTTTTTGAACAATAATTCATTGAACAGTCCGCCATGTGTTTTCAATGGGGAAATTTTATTTTTTAGAAAATTGCACGTTTTGGAACAACTTTAGACCCACTTTTTATTTAGTGAGTGTTATAAAATTGAAATTGGATATTCTCCTATATATAAGCTTCAATATCACAAACGGGAAAAAATTTTGAAATTTTTTCTTTTTGAACAATTATTCATTGAATAGTCCGCCATGTGATTTCAATGGGGAATTGTATTTTCGAGAAAATTGCTCAAATGCTTTCAAATTGCGAATTGCAGTTGGATATATGTTTTATAGTTATTCTTGTACCAAATTTTAATTAAAAAAAAGTATTCTAAAAATAAAAAATTCAATTTTTCGAAAATCTTGAAATATTTCAGTTTTGAGTGTATTTGAATGGAAAATTTCATTTTTAACAAATGGTTCCAAATTTTGTTTTTTTATTCAAAAACACATTAAAAATCAAACGAATTTCAAAATTTTGGCAAAAAAAACTATTTTTGAATAGCTCTATGAGAAGTTGAAATTTTGAAACGAAAGCGCTCAGAAACTGTTTTGATTCTTTATTTTACGTAGCATTGCTTCGATTTTGTGTACTAAAATAATATTTCATGAGCAAATTGATGATCAGAAAGAAATCGGAAGAGGACTTTTATTATCCTAGGCTACAAATTAAGGTTAAAATTCGAAAATTGAGAATTGGAAAATTGCCTAAGGATTGGCAAATTTAATGTATATTCAAAGGGATATAAATTTTTTTTTGGCAATAACCGAATTTTGAGAAGTAAAATTTCATTTTAATAACCTTTGAATGTGTATATCGATTCGGATGACAATTTCTGTTACCCTAGCTGCAAAATGATTGTAAAATTTTGAAAATTTAGAAGTGTGACATTTTCCGTACTGTTAACATGGGAAAAATTTTAAACGAAAATTTTGAAAGTTCAATTTTTCGGACCAACTTTAGACCCACTTTTTATTTAGTGAGTGTTATAAAATTCGAATAGGAGATTCTCCTATATATGAGCTTCAATATCACAAACCGGAAAAAATTTTGAAAATTTTACTTTTTGAAAAATTATTCATTGAATAGTCCGTCAAGTGTTTTCAATGGCGAAATCTTATTTTTGAGAAAATTGCACTTTTTGGAACAACTTTAGACCCACTTCTTATTTAGTGAGTGTTATAAAATTGAAATTGGATATTCTCCTATATATAAGCTTCAATTTCACAAACGGGAAAAAATTTTGAAAATTTTAGTTTTTGAACAATTATTCATTGAATAGTCCGCCATGTGATTTCAATGGGGAATTGTATTTTCGAGAAAATTGCTCAAATGCTTTCAAATTGCGAATTGCAGTTGGATATATGTTTTATAGTTATTCTTGTACCAAATTTTAATTAAAAAAAAGTATTCTAAAAATAAAAAATTCAATTTTTCGAAAATCTTGAAATATTTCAGTTTTGAGTGTATTTGAATGGAAAATTTCATTTTTAACAAATGGTTCCAAATTTTGTTTTTTTATTCAAAAACACATTAAAAATCAAACGAATTTCAAAATTTTGGCAAAAAAAACTATTTTTGAATAGCTCTATGAGAAGTTGAAATTTTGAAACGAAAGCGCTCAGAAACTGTTTTGATTCTTTATTTTACGTAGCATTGCTTCGATTTTGTGTACTAAAATAATATTTCATGAGCAAATTGATGATCAGAAAGAAATCGGAAGAGGACTTTTATTATCCTAGGCTACAAATTAAGGTTAAAATTCGAAAATTGAGAATTGGAAAATTGCCTAAGGATTGGCAAATTTAATGTATATTCAAAGGGATATAAATTTTTTTTTGGCAATAACCGAATTTTGAGAAGTAAAATTTCATTTTAATAACCTTTGAATGTGTATATCGATTCGGATGACAATTTCTGTTACCCTAGCTGCAAAATGATTGTAAAATTTTGAAAATTTAGAAGTGTGACATTTTCCGTACTGTTAACATGGGAAAAATTTTAAACGAAAATTTTGAAAGTTCAATTTTTCGGACCAACTTTAGACCCACTTTTTATTTAGTGAGTGTTATAAAATTCGAATAGGAGATTCTCCTATATATGAGCTTCAATATCACAAACCGGAAAAAATTTTGAAAATTTTACTTTTTGAAAAATTATTCATTGAATAGTCCGTCAAGTGTTTTCAATGGCGAAATCTTATTTTTGAGAAAATTGCACTTTTTGGAACAACTTTAGACCCACTTCTTATTTAGTGAGTGTTATAAAATTGAAATTGGATATTCTCCTATATATAAGCTTCAATATCACAAACGGGAAAAAATTTTGAAAATTTTAGTTTTTGAACAATTATTCATTGAATAGTCCGCCATGTGATTTCAATGGGGAATTGTATTTTCGAGAAAATTGCTCAAATGCTTTCAAATTGCGAATTGCAGTTGGATATATGTTTTATAGTTATTCTTGTACCAAATTTTAATTAAAAAAAAGTATTCTAGAAATAAAAAATTCAATTTTTCGAAAATCTAAAAATATTTCAGTTTTGAGTGTATTTGAATGGAAAATTTCATTTTTAACAAATGGTTCCAAATTGTGTTTTTTATTCAAAAACACATTAAAAATCAAGCAAATTTCAAAATTTTGGCAAAAAAAACTATTTTTGAATAGCTCTATGAGAAGTTGAAATTTTGAAACGAAAGCGCTCAGAAACTGTTTTGAGGCTTTATTTTACGTAGCATTGCTTCGATTTTGTATACTAAAATAATATTTCATGAGCAAATTGATGATCAGAAAGAAATCGGAAGATGACTTTTATTATCCTAGGCTACAAATTAAGGTTAAAATTCGAAAATTGAGAATTGGAAAATTGCCTAAGGATTGGCAAGTTTAATGTATATTCAAAAGGATATAAAGATTTTTATGGCAATAACGGAATTTTGAGAAGTAAAATTTCATTTTAATAACCACTTGAATGTGGAAATCGATTCGGATGACAATTTCTGTTACCCTAGTTGCAAAATGATTGAAAAATTTTGAAAATTTAGAAGTGTGAAATTTTCCATAATGTTAACATGGGAAAAATTTTAAACGAAAATTTTGAAAGTTCAATTTTTAGGACCAACTTTAGACTCACTTCTCATTAAGTGAGTGTTATAAAATTCGAATAGGAGAATCTCCTATATATGAGCTTCAATATCACAAACCGGAAACAATTTTGAAAATTTTACTTTTTGAAAAATAATTCATTGAATAGTCCGTCATGTGTTTTCAATGGCGAAATCTTATTTTTGAGAAAATTGCACTTTTTGGAACAACTTTAGACCCACTTTTTATTTAGTGAGTGTTATAAAATTGAAATTGGATATTCTCCTATATATAAGCTTCAATATCACAAACCGGAAAAATTTTTGAAATATTTTCTTTTTGAACAATAATTCATTGAACAGTCCGCCATGTGTTTTCAATGGGGAAATTTTATTTTTTAGAAAATTGCACGTTTTGGAACAACTTTAGACCCACTTTTTATTTAGTGAGTGTTATAAAATTGAAATTGGGTATTCTCCTATATATAAGCTTCAATATCACAAACGGGAAAAAATTTTGAAATTTTTTCTTTTTGAACAATTATTCATTGAATAGTCCGCCATGTGATTTCAATGGGGAATTGTATTTTCGAGAAAATTGCTCAAATGCTTTCAAATTGCGAATTGCAGTTGGATATATGTTTTATAGTTATTCTTGTACCAAATTTTAATTAAAAAAAAGTATTCTAAAAATAAAAAATTCAATTTTTCGAAAATCTTGAAATATTTCAGTTTTGAGTGTATTTGAATGGAAAATTTCATTTTTAACAAATGGTTCCAAATTTTGTTTTTTTATTCAAAAACACATTAAAAATCAAACGAATTTCAAAATTTTGGCAAAAAAAACTATTTTTGAATAGCTCTATGAGAAGTTGAAATTTTGAAACGAAAGCGCTCAGAAACTGTTTTGATTCTTTATTTTACGTAGCATTGCTTCGATTTTGTGTACTAAAATAATATTTCATGAGCAAATTGATGATCAGAAAGAAATCGGAAGAGGACTTTTATTATCCTAGGCTACAAATTAAGGTTAAAATTCGAAAATTGAGAATTGGAAAATTGCCTAAGGATTGGAAAATTTAATGTATATTCAAAGGGATATAAATTTTTTTTTGGCAATAACCGAATTTTGAGAAGTAAAATTTCATTTTAATAACCTTTGAATGTGTATATCGATTCGGATGACAATTTCTGTTACCCTAGTTGCAAAATGATTGTAAAATTTTGAAAATTTAGAAGTGTGACATTTTCCGTACTGTTAACATGGGAAAAATTTTAAACGAAAATTTTGAAAGTTCAATTTTTCGGACCAACTTTAGACCCACTTTTTATTTAGTGAGTGTTATAAAATTCGAATAGGAGATTTTCCTATATATGAGCTTCAATATCACAAACCGGAAAAAATTTTGAAAATTTTACTTTTTGAAAAATTATTCATTGAATAGTCCGTCAAGTGTTTTCAATGGCGAAATCTTATTTTTGAGAAAATTGCACTATTTGGAACAACTTTAGACCCACTTCTTATTTAGTGAGTGTTATAAAATTGAAATTGGATATTCTCCTATATATAAGCTTCAATATCACAAACGGGAAAAAATTTTGAAAATTTTAGTTTTTGAACAATTATTCATTGAATAGTCCGCCATGTGATTTCAATGGGGAATTGTATTTTCGAGAAAATTGCTCAAATGCTTTCAAATTGCGAATTGCAGTTGGATATATGTTTTATAGTTATTCTTGTACCAAATTTTAATTAAAAAAAGTATTCTAAAAATAAAAAATTTAATTTTTCGAAAATATTGAAATATTTCAGTTTTGAGTGTATTTGAATGGAAAATTTCATTTTTAACAAATGGTTCCAAATTGTGTTTTTTTATTCAAAAACACATTAAAAATCAAACAAATTTCAAAATTTTGGCAAAAAAAACTATTTTTGAATAGCTCTATGAGAAGTTGAAATTTTGAAACGAAAGCGCTCAGAAACTGTTTTGAGGCTTTATTTTACGTAGCATTGCTTCGATTTTGTGTACTAAAATAATATTTCATGAGCAAATTGATGATCAGAAAGAAATCGGAAGATGACTTTTATTATCCTAGGCTACAAATTAAGGTTAAAATTTGAAAATTGAGAATTGGAAAATTGCCTAAGGATTGGCAAGTTTAATGTATATTCAAAGGGATATAAAGATTTTTTTGGCAATAACCGAATTTTGAGAAGTAAAATTTCATTTTAATAACCACTTGAATGTGGAAATCGATTCGGATGACAATTTCTGTTACCCTAGTTGCAAAATGATTGTAAAATTTTGAAAATTTAGAAGTGTGAAATTTTCCATACTGTTAACATGGGAAAAATTTTAAAAGAAAATTTTGAAAGTTCAATTTTTAGGACCAACTTTAGACCCACTTCTTATTTAGTGAGTGTTATAAAATTCGAATAGGAGATTCTCTTATATATGAGCTTCAATATCACAAACCGGAAACAATTTTGAAAATTTTACTTTTTGAAAAATAATTCATTGAACAGTCCGTCATGTGTTTTCAATGGCGAAATCTTATTTTTGAGAAAATTGCACTTTTTGGAACAACTTTAGACCCACTTTTTATTTAGTGAGTGTTATAAAATTGAAATTGGATATTCTCCTATATATAAGCTTCAATATCACAAACCGGAAAAAATTTTGAAATATTTTCTTTTTGAACAATAATTCATTGAACAGTCCGCCATGTGTTTTCAATGGGGAAATTTTATTTTTGAGAAAATTGCACATTTTGAACCAACTATAGACCCACTTCTTATTTAGTGAGTGTTATAAAATTCAAATTCGAGATTCCCCTATATATGAGATTCAATATCACAAACCGGAAAATTTTTTAAAATTTTACTTTTTGAACAATAATTCATTGAACAGTCCGCCATGTGTTTTCAATGGGGAAATTTTACTTTTTAGAAAATTGCACTTTTTGGAACCACTTTAGACCCACTTCTTATTTAGTGAGTGTTATAAAATTCAAATTCGAGATTCTCCTATATATGAGCTTCAATTTCACAAACCGGAAAAATTTTAGAAAATTTTACTTTTTGAACAATAATTCATTGAAAAGTCCGCCATGTGTTTTCAATGGGGAAATTTTATTTTTGAGAAATTTGCACATTTTGAACCAACTATAGACCCACTTCTTATTTAGTGAGTGTTATAAAATTGGAATTGGAGATTCTCCTATATATAAGCTTCAATATCACACACCGGAAAAATTTTGAAAATTTTACTTTTTGAACAGTAATTCATTGAACAGTCCGCAATGTGTTTTCAATTGCGAAATTTTATTTTTGAGAAAATTGCACATTTTGAACCAACTATAGACCCACTTCCTATTTAGTGAGTGTTATAAAATTGGAATTGGAGATTTTCCTATATATAAGCTTCAATATCACACACCGGAAAAATTTTTGAAAATTTTACTTTTTGAAAAATTATTCATTGAATAGTCCGTCAAGTGTTTTCAATGGCGAAATCTTATTTTTGAGAAAATTGCACTTTTTGGAACAACTTTAGACCCACTTCTTATTTAGTGAGTGTTATAAAATTCAAATTCGAGATTCTCTTATATATGAGCTTCAATATCACAAACCGGAAAAAATTTTGAAAATTTTACTTTTTGAACAATAATTCATTGAACAGTCCGCCATGTGTTTTCAATGGGGAAATTTTATTTTTTAGAAAATTGCACTTTTTGGAACAACTTTAGACCCACTTCTTATTTAGTGAGTGTTATAAAATTCAAATTCGAGATTCTCATATATATGAGATTCAATATCACAAACCGGAAAAAATTTTGAAAATTTTATTTTTTGAACAATAATTCATTGAATAGTCATCATGTGTTTTCAATATGGAAATTTTATTTTTTAGAAAATTGCACTTTTTGGAACCACTTTAGACCCACTTCTTATTTAGTGAGTGTTATAAAATTCAAATTCGAGATTCTCCTATATATGAGCTTCAATTTCACAAACCGGAAAATTTTTTGAAAATTTTACTTTTTGAACAATAATTCATTGAACAGTCCGCCATGTGTTTTCAATGGGGAAATTTTATTTTTGAGAAATATGCACATTTTGAACCAACTATAGACCCACTTCTTATTTAGTGAGTGTTATAAAATTGGAATTGGAGATTCTCCTATATATAAGCTTCAATATCACACACCGGAAAAATTTTTGAAAATTTTACTTTTTGAAAAATTATTCATTGAATAGTCCGTCATGTGTTTTCAATGGCGAAATGTTATTTTTGAGAAAATTGCACTTTTTGGAACAACTTTAGACCCACTTTTTATTTAGTGAGTGTTATAAAATTGAAATTGGATATTCTCCTATACATCAGCTTCAATATCACAAACGGGAAAAAATTTTGAAAATTTTAGTTTTTGAACAATTATTCATTGAATAGTCCGCCATGTGATTTCAACGGGGAATTGTATTTTCGAGAAAATTGCTCAAATGCTTTCAAATTGCGAATTGCAGTTGGATATATGTTTTATAGTTATTCTTGTACCAAATTTTAATTAAAAAAAAGTATTCTAGAAATAAAAAATTCAATTTTTCGAAAATCTTGAAATATTTCAGTTTTGAGTGTATTTGAATGGAAAATTTCATTTTTAACAAATGGTTCCAAATTGTGTTTTTTATTCAAAAACACATTAAAAATCAAACAAATTTCAAAATTTTGGCAAAAAAAAACTATTTTTGAATAGCTCTATGAGAAGTTGAAATTTTGAAACGAAAGCGCTCAGAAACTGTTTTGAGGCTTTATTTTACGTAGCATTGCTTCGATTTTGTGTACTAAAATAATATTTCATGAGCAAATTGATGATCAGAAAGAAATCGGAAGATGACTTTTATTATCCTAGGCTACAAATTAAGGTTAAAATTCGAAAATTGAGAATTGGAAAATTGCCTAAGGATTGGCAAGTTTATTGTATATTCAAAGGGATATAAAGATTTTTTTGGCAATAACCGAATTTTGAGAAGTAAAATTTCATTTTAATAACCACTTGAATGTGGAAATCGATTCGGATGACAATTTCTGTTACCCTAGTTGCAAAATGATTGTAAAATTTTGAAAATTTAGAAGTGTGAAATTTTCCATACTGTTAACATGGGAAAAATTTTAAACGAAAATTTTGAAAGTTCAATTTTTAGGACCAACTTTAGACCCACTTCTTATTTAGTGAGTGTTATAAAATTCGAATAGGAGATTCTCTTATATATGAGCTTCAATATCACAAACCGGAAACAATTTTGAAAATTTTACTTTTTGAAAAATAATTCATTGAACAGTCCGTCATGTGTTTTCAATGGCGAAATCTTATTTTTGAGAAAATTGCACTTTTTGGAACAACTTTAGACCCACTTCTTATTTAGTGAGTGTTATAAAATTCAAATTCGAGATTCTCCTATATATGAGCTTCAATATCACAAACCGGAAAAAATTTTGAAAATTTTACTTTTTGAACAATAATTCATTGAACAGTCCGCCATGTGTTTTCAATGGGGAAATTTTATTTTTTAGAAAATTGCACTTTTTGGAACAACTTTAGACCCACTTTTTATTTAGTGAGTGTTATAAAATTGAAATTGGATATTCTCCTATATATAAGCTTCAATATAACAAACGGGAAAAAATTTTGAAAATTTTAATTTTTGAACAATTATTCATTGAATAGTCCGCCATGTGATTTCAATGGGGAATTGTATTTTCGAGAAAATTGCTCAAATGCTTTCAAATTGCGAATTGCAGTTGGATATATGTTTTATAGTTATTCTTGTACCAAATTTTAATTAAAAAAAAGTATTCTAAAAATAAAAAATTCAATTTTTCGAAAATCTTGAAATATTTCAGTTTAGAGTGTATTTGAATGGAAAATTTCATTTTTAGCAAATGGTTCCAAATTGTGTTTTTTTATTCAAAAACACATTAAAAATCAAACAAATTTCAAAATTTTGGCAAAAAAAACTATTTTTGAATAGCTCTATGAGAAGTTGAAATTTTGAAACGAAAGCGCTCAGAAACTGTTTTGAGGCTTTATTTTACGTAGCATTGCTTCGATTTTGTGTACTAAAATAATATTTCATGAGCAAATTGATGATCAGAAAGAAATCGGAAGATGACTTTTATTATCCTAGGCTACAAATTAAGGTTAAAATTCGAAAATTGAGAATTGGAAAATTGCCTAAGGATTGGCAAGTTTATTGTATATTCAAAGGGATATAAAGATTTTTTTGGCAATAACCGAATTTTGAGAAGTAAAATTTCATTTTAATAACCACTTGAATGTGGAAATCGATTCGGATGACAATTTCTGTTACCCTAGTTGCAAAATGATTGTAAAATTTTGAAAATTTAGAAGTGTGAAATTTTCCATACTGTTAACATGGGAAAAATTTTAAACGAAAATTTTGAAAGTTCAATTTTTAGGACCAACTTTAGACCCACTTGTTATTTATTGAGTGTTATAAAATTCGAATAGGAGATTCTCTTATATATGAGCTTCAATATCACAAACCGGAAACAATTTTGAAAATTTTACTTTTTGAAAAATAATTCATTGAACAGTCCGTCATGTGTTTTCAATGGCGAAATCTTATTTTTGAGAAAATTGCACTTTTTGGAACAACTTTAGACCCACTTCTTATTTAGTGAGTGTTATAAAATTCAAATTCGAGATTCTCCTATATATGAGATTCAATATCACAAACCGGAAAAAATTTTGAAAATTTTACTTTTTGAACAATAATGCATTGAACAGTCTGCCATGTGTTTTCAATGGGGAAATTTTATTTTTGAGAAAATTGCACATTTTGAACCAACTATAGACCCACTTCTTATTTAGTGAGTGTTATAAAATTCAAATTCGAGATTCTCCTATATATGAGCTTCAATATCACAAACCGGAAAAAATTTTGAAAATTTTACTTTTTGAACAATAATTCATTGAACAGTCCGCCATGTGTTTTCAATGGGGAAATTTTATTTTTTAGAAAATTGCACTTTTTGGAACAACTTTAGACCCACTTTTTATTTAGTGAGTGTTATAAAATTGAAATTGGATATTCTCCTATATATAAGCTTCAATATAACAAACGGGAAAAAATTTTGAAAATTTTAATTTTTGAACAATTATTCATTGAATAGTCCGCCATGTGATTTCAATGGGGAATTGTATTTTCGAGAAAATTGCTCAAATGCTTTCAAATTGCGAATTGCAGTTGGATATATGTTTTATAGTTATTCTTGTACCAAATTTTAATTAAAAAAAAGTATTCTAGAAATAAAAAATTCAATTTTTCGAAAATCTTGAAATATTTCAGTTTTGAGTGTATTTGAATGGAAAATTTCATTTTTAACAAATGGTTCCAAATTGTGTTTTTTATTCAAAAACACATTAAAAATCAAACAAATTTCAAAATTTTGGCAAAAAAAACTATTTTTGAATAGCTCTATGAGAAGTTGAAATTTTGAAACGAAAGCGCTCAGAAACTGTTTTGAGGCTTTATTTTACGTAGCATTGCTTCGATTTTGTATACTAAAATAATATTTCATGAGCAAATTGATGATCAGAAAGAAATCGAAAGATGACTTTTATTATCCTAGGCTACAAATTAAGGTTAAAATTCGAAAACTGAGATTTGGAAAATTGCCTAAGGATTGGCAAGTTTAATGTATATTCAAAGGGATATAAAGATTTTTTTGGCAATAATCGAATTTTGAGAAGTAAAATTTCATTTTAATAACCACTTGAATGTGGAAATCGATTCGGATGACAATTTCTGTTACCCTAGTTGCAAAATGATTGTAAAATTTTGAAAATTTAGAAGTGTGAAATTTTCCATACTGTTAACATGGGAAAAATTTTAAACGAAAATTTTGAAAGTTCAATTTTTAGGACTTACTTTAGACCCACTTCTTATTTAGTGAGTGTTATAAAATTCGAATAGGAGATTCTCTTATATATGAGCTTCAATATCACAAACCGGAAACAATTTTGAAAATTTTACTTTTTGAAAAATAATTCATTGAACAGTCCGTCATGTGTTTTCAATGGCGAAATCTTATTTTTGAGAAAATTGCACTTTTTGGAACAACTTTAGGCCCACTTCTTATTTAGTGAGTGTTATAAAATTCAAATTCGAGATTCTCCTATATATGAGATTCAATATCACAAACCGGAAAAAATTTTGAATTTTTTTTTTTTTTGAACAATAATTCATTGAACAGTCTGCCATGTGTTTTCAATGGGGAAATTTTATTTTTGAGAAAATTGCACATTTTGAACAAACTATAGACCCACTTCTTATTTAGTGAGTGTTATAAAATTCAAATTCGAGATTCTCCTATATATGAGCTTCAATATCACAAACCGGAAAAAATTTTGAAAATTTTACTTTTTGAACAATAATTCATTGAACAGTCCGCCATGTGTTTTCAATGGGGAAATTTTATTTTTTAGAAAATTGCACTTTTTGGAACAACTTTAGACCCACTTTTTATTTAGTGAGTGTTATAAAATTGAAATTGGATATTCTCCTTATATATAAGCTTCAATATAACAAACGGGAAAAAATTTTGAAAATTTTAATTTTTGAACAATTATTCATTGAATAGTCCGCCATGTGATTTCAATGGGGAATTGTATTTTCGAGAAAATTGCTCAAATGCTTTCAAATTGCGAATTGCAGTTGGATATATGTTTTATAGTTATTCTTGTACCAAATTTTAATTAAAAAAAAGTATTCTAAAAATAAAAAATTCAATTTTTCGAAAATCTTGAAATATTTCAGTTTAGAGTGTATTTGAATGGAAAATTTCATTTTTAGCAAATGGTTCCAAATTGTGTTTTTTTATTCAAAAACACATTAAAAATCAAACAAATTTCAAAATTTTGGCAAAAAAAACTATTTTTGAATAGCTCTATGAGAAGTTGAAATTTTGAAACGAAAGCGCTCAGAAACTGTTTTGAGGCTTTATTTTACGTAGCATTGCTTCGATTTTGTGTACTAAAATAATATTTCATGAGCAAATTGATGATCAGAAAGAAATCGGAAGATGACTTTTATTATCCTAGGCTACAAATTAAGGTTAAAATTCGAAAATTGAGAATTGGAAAATTGCCTAAGGATTGGCAAGTTTATTGTATATTCAAAGGGATATAGAGATTTTTTTGTCAATAACCGAATTTTGAGAAGTAAAATTTCATTTTAATAACCACTTGAATGTGGAAATCGATTCGGATGACAATTTCTGTTACCCTAGTTGCAAAATGATTGTAAAATTTTGAAAATTTAGAAGTGTGAAATTTTCCATACTGTTAACATGGGAAAAATTTTAAACGAAAATTTTGAAAGTTCAATTTTTAGGACCAACTTTAGACCCACTTCTTATTTAGTGAGTGTTATAAAATTCGAATAGGAGATTCTCTTATATATGAGCTTCAATATCACAAACCGGAAACAATTTTGAAAATTTTACTTTTTGAAAAATAATTCATTGAACAGTCCGTCATGTGTTTTCAATGGCGAAATCTTATTTTTGAGAAAATTGCACTTTTTGGAACAACTTTAGACCCACTTTTTATTTAGTGAGTGTTATAAAATTGAAATTGGATATTCTCCTATATATAAGCATCAATATCACAAACCGGAAAAAATTTTGAAATATTTTCTTTTTGAACAATAATTCATTGAACAGTCCGCCATGTGTTTTCAATGGGGAAATTTTATTTTTGAGAAAATTGCACATTTTGAACCAACTATAGACCCACTTCTTATTTAGTGAGTGTTATAAAATTCAAATTCGAGATTCCCCTATATATGAGATTCAATATCACAAACCGGAAAAAATTTTAAAATTTTACTTTTTGAACAATAATTCATTGAACAGTCCGCCATGTGTTTTCAATGGGGAAATTTTACTTTTTAGAAAATTGCACTTTTTGGAACCACTTTAGACCCACTTCTTATTTAGTGAGTGTTATAAAATTCAAATTCGAGATTCTCCTATATATGAGCTTCAATTTCACAAACCGGAAAAATTTTAGAAAATTTTACTTTTTGAACAATAATTCATTGAAAAGTCCGCCATGTGTTTTCAATGGGGACATTTTATTTTTGAGAAATTTGCACATTTTGAACCAACTATAGACCCACTTCTTATTTAGTGAGTGTTATAAAATTGGAATTGGAGATTCTCCTATATATAAGCTTCAATATCACACACCGGAAAAATTTTGAAAATTTTACTTTTTGAACAATAATTCATTGAACAGTCCGCAATGTGTTTTCAATTGCGAAATTTTATTTTTGAGAAAATTGCACATTTTGAACCAACTATAGACCCACTTCCTATTTAGTGAGTGTTATAAAATTGGAATTGGAGATTTTCCTATATATAAGCTTCAATATCACACACCGGAAAAAATTTTGAAAATTTTACTTTTTGAAAAATTATTCATTGAATAGTCCGTCAAGTGTTTTCAATGGCGAAATCTTATTTTTGAGAAAATTGCACTTTTTGGAACAACTTTAGACCCACTTCTTATTTAGTGAGTGTTATAAAATTCAAATTCGAGATTCTCCTATATATGAGCTTCAATATCACAAACCGGAAAAAATTTTGAAAATTTTACTTTTTGAACAATAATTCATTGAACAGTCCGCCATGTGTTTTCAATGGGGAAATTTTATTTTTTAGAAAATTGCACTTTTTGGAACAACTTTAGACCCACTTCTTATTTAGTGAGTGTTATAAAATTCAAATTCGAGATTCTCATATATATGAGATTCAATATCACAAACCGGAAAAAATTTTGAAAATTTTATTTTTTGAACAATAATTCATTGAATAGTCATCATGTGTTTTCAATATGGAAATTTTATTTTTTAGAAAATTGCACTTTTTGGAACCACTTTAGACCCACTTCTTATTTAGTGAGTGTTATAAAATTCAAATTCGAGATTCTCCTATATATGAGCTTCAATTTCACAAACCGGAAAATTTTTTGAAAATTTTACTTTTTGAACAATAATTCATTGAACAGTCCGCCATGTGTTTTCAATGGGGAAATTTTATTTTTGAGAAATATGCACATTTTGAACCAACTATAGACCCACTTCTTATTTAGTGAGTGTTATAAAATTGGAATTGGAGATTCTCCTATATATAAGCTTCAATATCACACACCGGAAAAATTTTTGAAAATTTTACTTTTTGAAAAATTATTCATTGAATAGTCCGTCATGTGTTTTCAATGGCGAAATGTTATTTTTGAGAAAATTGCACTTTTTGGAACAACTTTAGACCCACTTTTTATTTAGTGAGTGTTATAAAATTGAAATTGGATATTCTCCTATACATCAGCTTCAATATCACAAACGGGAAAAAATTTTGAAAATTTTAGTTTTTGAACAATTATTCATTGAATAGTCCGCCATGTGATTTCAACGGGGAATTGTATTTTCGAGAAAATTGCTCAAATGCTTTCAAATTGCGAATTGCAGTTGGATATATGTTTTATAGTTATTCTTGTACCAAATTTTAATTAAAAAAAAGTATTCTAGAAATAAAAAATTCAATTTTTCGAAAATCTTGAAATATTTCAGTTTTGAGTGTATTTGAATGGAAAATTTCATTTTTAACAAATGGTTCCAAATTGTGTTTTTTATTCAAAAACACATTAAAAATCAAACAAATTTCAAAATTTTGGCAAAAAAAACTATTTTTGAATAGCTCTATGAGAAGTTGAAATTTTGAAACGAAAGCGCTCAGAAACTGTTTTGAGGCTTTATTTTACGTAGCATTGCTTCGATTTTGTGTACTAAAATAATATTTCATGAGCAAATTGATGATCAGAAAGAAATCGGAAGATGACTTTTATTATCCTAGGCTACAAATTAAGGTTAAAATTCGAAAATTGAGAATTGGAAAATTGCCTAAGGATTGGCAAGTTTATTGTATATTCAAAGGGATATAAAGATTTTTTTGGCAATAACCGAATTTTGAGAAGTAAAATTTCATTTTAATAACCACTTGAATGTGGAAATCGATTCGGATGACAATTTCTGTTACCCTAGTTGCAAAATGATTGTAAAATTTTGAAAATTTAGAAGTGTGAAATTTTCCATACTGTTAACATGGGAAAAATTTTAAACGAAAATTTTGAAAGTTCAATTTTTAGGACCAACTTTAGACCCACTTCTTATTTAGTGAGTGTTATAAAATTCGAATAGGAGATTCTCTTATATATGAGCTTCAATATCACAAACCGGAAACAATTTTGAAAATTTTACTTTTTGAAAAATAATTCATTGAACAGTCCGTCATGTGTTTTCAATGGCGAAATCTTATTTTTGAGAAAATTGCACTTTTTGGAACAACTTTAGACCCACTTCTTATTTAGTGAGTGTTATAAAATTCAAATTCGAGATTCTCCTATATATGAGCTTCAATATCACAAACCGGAAAAAATTTTGAAAATTTTACTTTTTGAACAATAATTCATTGAACAGTCCGCCATGTGTTTTCAATGGGGAAATTTTATTTTTTAGAAAATTGCACTTTTTGGAACAACTTTAGACCCACTTTTTATTTAGTGAGTGTTATAAAATTGAAATTGGATATTCTCCTATATATAAGCTTCAATATAACAAACGGGAAAAAATTTTGAAAATTTTAATTTTTGAACAATTATTCATTGAATAGTCCGCCATGTGATTTCAATGGGGAATTGTATTTTCGAGAAAATTGCTCAAATGCTTTCAAATTGCGAATTGCAGTTGGATATATGTTTTATAGTTATTCTTGTACCAAATTTTAATTAAAAAAAAGTATTCTAAAAATAAAAAATTCAATTTTTCGAAAATCTTGAAATATTTCAGTTTAGAGTGTATTTGAATGGAAAATTTCATTTTTAGCAAATGGTTCCAAATTGTGTTTTTTTATTCAAAAACACATTAAAAATCAAACAAATTTCAAAATTTTGGCAAAAAAAACTATTTTTGAATAGCTCTATGAGAAGTTGAAATTTTGAAACGAAAGCGCTCAGAAACTGTTTTGAGGCTTTATTTTACGTAGCATTGCTTCGATTTTGTGTACTAAAATAATATTTCATGAGCAAATTGATGATCAGAAAGAAATCGGAAGATGACTTTTATTATCCTAGGCTACAAATTAAGGTTAAAATTCGAAAATTGAGAATTGGAAAATTGCCTAAGGATTGGCAAGTTTATTGTATATTCAAAGGGATATAAAGATTTTTTTGGCAATAACCGAATTTTGAGAAGTAAAATTTCATTTTAATAACCACTTGAATGTGGAAATCGATTCGGATGACAATTTCTGTTACCCTAGTTGCAAAATGATTGTAAAATTTTGAAAATTTAGAAGTGTGAAATTTTCCATACTGTTAACATGGGAAAAATTTTAAACGAAAATTTTGAAAGTTCAATTTTTAGGACCAACTTTAGACCCACTTCTTATTTAGTGAGTGTTATAAAATTCGAATAGGAGATTCTCTTATATATGAGCTTCAATATCACAAACCGGAAACAATTTTGAAAATTTTACTTTTTGAAAAATAATTCATTGAACAGTCCGTCATGTGTTTTCAATGGCGAAATCTTATTTTTGAGAAAATTGCACTTTTTGGAACAACTTTAGACCCACTTCTTATTTAGTGAGTGTTATAAAATTCAAATTCGAGATTCTCCTATATATGAGATTCAATATCACAAACCGGAAAAAATTTTGAAAATTTTACTTTTTGAACAATAATGCATTGAACAGTCTGCCATGTGTTTTCAATGGGGAAATTTTATTATTGAGAAAATTGCACATTTTGAACCAACTATAGACCCACTTCTTATTTAGTGAGTGTTATAAAATTCAAATTCGAGATTCTCCTATATATGAGCTTCAATATCACAAACCGGAAAAAATTTTGAAAATTTTACTTTTTGAACAATAATTCATTGAACAGTCCGCCATGTGTTTTCAATGGGGAAATTTTATTTTTTAGAAAATTGCACTTTTTGGAACAACTTTAGACCCACTTTTTATTTAGTGAGTGTTATAAAATTGAAATTGGATATTCTCCTATATATAAGCTTCAATATAACAAACGGGAAAAAATTTTGAAAATTTTAATTTTTGAACAATTATTCATTGAATAGTCCGCCATGTGATTTCAATGGGGAATTGTATTTTCGAGAAAATTGCTCAAATGCTTTCAAATTGCGAATTGCAGTTGGATATATGTTTTATAGTTATTCTTGTACCAAATTTTAATTAAAAAAAAGTATTCTAGAAATAAAAAATTCAATTTTTCGAAAATCTTGAAATATTTCAGTTTTGAGTGTATTTGAATGGAAAATTTCATTTTTAACAAATGGTTCCAAATTGTGTTTTTTATTCAAAAACACATTAAAAATCAAACAAATTTCAAAATTTTGGCAAAAAAAACTATTTTTGAATAGCTCTATGAGAAGTTGAAATTTTGAAACGAAAGCGCTCAGAAACTGTTTTGAGGCTTTATTTTACGTAGCATTGCTTCGATTTTGTATACTAAAATAATATTTCATGAGCAAATTGATGATCAGAAAGAAATCGAAAGATGACTTTTATTATCCTAGGCTACAAATTAAGGTTAAAATTCGAAAACTGAGATTTGGAAAATTGCCTAAGGATTGGCAAGTTTAATGTATATTCAAAGGGATATAAAGATTTTTTTGGCAATAATCGAATTTTGAGAAGTAAAATTTCATTTTAATAACCACTTGAATGTGGAAATCGATTCGGATGACAATTTCTGTTACCCTAGTTGCAAAATGATTGTAAAATTTTGAAAATTTAGAAGTGTGAAATTTTCCATACTGTTAACATGGGAAAAATTTTAAACGAAAATTTTGAAAGTTCAATTTTTAGGACTTACTTTAGACCCACTTCTTATTTAGTGAGTGTTATAAAATTCGAATAGGAGATTCTCTTATATATGAGCTTCAATATCACAAACCGGAAACAATTTTGAAAATTTTACTTTTTGAAAAATAATTCATTGAACAGTCCGTCATGTGTTTTCAATGGCGAAATCTTATTTTTGAGAAAATTGCACTTTTTGGAACAACTTTAGACCCACTTCTTATTTAGTGAGTGTTATAAAATTCAAATTCGAGATTCTCCTATATATGAGCTTCAATATCACAAACCGGAAAAAATTTTGAAAATTTTACTTTTTGAACAATAATTCATTGAACAGTCCGCCATGTGTTTTCAATGGGGAAATTTTATTTTTTAGAAAATTGCACTTTTTGGAACAACTTTAGACCCACTTTTTATTTAGTGAGTGTTATAAAATTGAAATTGGATATTCTCCTATATATAAGCTTCAATATAACAAACGGGAAAAAATTTTGAAAATTTTAATTTTTGAACAATTATTCATTGAATAGTCCGCCATGTGATTTCAATGGGGAATTGTATTTTCGAGAAAATTGCTCAAATGCTTTCAAATTGCGAATTGCAGTTGGATATATGTTTTATAGTTATTCTTGTACCAAATTTTAATTAAAAAAAAGTATTCTAAAAATAAAAAATTCAATTTTTCGAAAATCTTGAAATATTTCAGTTTAGAGTGTATTTGAATGGAAAATTTCATTTTTAGCAAATGGTTCCAAATTGTGTTTTTTTATTCAAAAACACATTAAAAATCAAACAAATTTCAAAATTTTGGCAAAAAAAACTATTTTTGAATAGCTCTATGAGAAGTTGAAATTTTGAAACGAAAGCGCTCAGAAACTGTTTTGAGGCTTTATTTTACGTAGCATTGCTTCGATTTTGTGTACTAAAATAATATTTCATGAGCAAATTGATGATCAGAAAGAAATCGGAAGATGACTTTTATTATCCTAGGCTACAAATTAAGGTTAAAATTCGAAAATTGAGAATTGGAAAATTGCCTAAGGATTGGCAAGTTTATTGTATATTCAAAGGGATATAGAGATTTTTTTGTCAATAACCGAATTTTGAGAAGTAAAATTTCATTTTAATAACCACTTGAATGTGGAAATCGATTCGGATGACAATTTCTGTTACCCTAGTTGCAAAATGATTGTAAAATTTTGAAAATTTAGAAGTGTGAAATTTTCCATACTGTTAACATGGGAAAAATTTTAAACGAAAATTTTGAAAGTTCAATTTTTAGGACCAACTTTAGACCCACTTCTTATTTAGTGAGTGTTATAAAATTCGAATAGGAGATTCTCTTATATATGAGCTTCAATATCACAAACCGGAAACAATTTTGAAAATTTTACTTTTTGAAAAATAATTCATTGAACAGTCCGTCATGTGTTTTCAATGGCGAAATCTTATTTTTGAGAAAATTGCACTTTTTGGAACAACTTTAGACCCACTTCTTATTTAGTGAGTGTTATAAAATTCAAATTCGAGATTCTCCTATATATGAGATTCAATATCACAAACCGGAAAAAATTTTGAAAATTTTACTTTTTGAACAATAATGCATTGAACAGTCTGCCATGTGTTTTCAATGGGGAAATTTTATTTTTGAGAAAATTGCACATTTTGAACCAACTATAGACCCACTTCCTGTTTAGTGAGTGTTATAAAATTCAAATTCGAGATTCTCCTATATATGAGCTTCAATATCACAAACCGGAAAAAATTTTGAAAATTTTACTTTTTGAACAATAATTCATTGAACAGTCCGCCATGTGTTTTCAATGGGGAAATTTTATTTTTTAGAAAAATGCACTTTTTGGAACAACTTTAGACCCACTTTTTATTTAGTGAGTGTTATAAAATTGAAATTGGATATTCTCCTTATATATAAGCTTCAATATAACAAACGGGAAAAAATTTTGAAAATTTTAATTTTTGAACAATTATTCATTGAATAGTCCGCCATGTGATTTCAATGGGGAATTGTATTTTCGAGAAAATTGCTCAAATGCTTTCAAATTGCGAATTGCAGTTGGATATATGTTTTATAGTTATTCTTGTACCAAATTTTAATTAAAAAAAAGTATTCTAAAAATAAAAAATTCAATTTTTCGAAAATCTTGAAATATTTCAGTTTAGAGTGTATTTGAATGGAAAATTTCATTTTTAGCAAATGGTTCCAAATTGTGTTTTTTTATTCAAAAACACATTAAAAATCAAACAAATTTCAAAATTTTGGCAAAAAAAACTATTTTTGAATAGCTCTATGAGAAGTTGAAATTTTGAAACGAAAGCGCTCAGAAACTGTTTTGAGGCTTTATTTTACGTAGCATTGCTTCGATTTTGTGTACTAAAATAATATTTCATGAGCAAATTGATGATCAGAAAGAAATCGGAAGATGACTTTTATTATCCTAGGCTACAAATTAAGGTTAAAATTCGAAAATTGAGAATTGGAAAATTGCCTAAGGATTGGCAAGTTTATTGTATATTCAAAGGGATATAGAGATTTTTTTGGCAATAACCGAATTTTGAGAAGTAAAATTTCATTTTAATAACCACTTGAATGTGGAAATCGATTCGGATGACAATTTCTGTTACCCTAGTTGCAAAATGATTGTAAAATTTTGAAAATTTAGAAGTGTGAAATTTTCCATACTGTTAACATGGGAAAAATTTTAAACGAAAATTTTGAAAGTTCAATTTTTAGGACCAACTTTAGACCCACTTCTTATTTAGTGAGTGTTATAAAATTCGAATAGGAGATTCTCTTATATATGAGCTTCAATATCACAAACCGGAAACAATTTTGAAAATTTTACTTTTTGAAAAATAATTCATTGAACAGTCCGTCATGTGTTTTCAATGGCGAAATCTTATTTTTGAGAAAATTGCACTTTTTGGAACAACTTTAGACCCACTTCTTATTTAGTGAGTGTTATAAAATTCAAATTCGAGATTCTCCTATATATGAGATTCAATATCACAAACCGGAAAAAATTTTGAAAATTTTACTTTTTGAACAATAATGCATTGAACAGTCTGCCATGTGTTTTCAATGGGGAAATTTTATTTTTGAGAAAATTGCACATTTTGAACCAACTATAGACCCACTTCTTATTTAGTGAGTGTTATAAAATTCAAATTCGAGATTCTCCTATATATGAGCTTCAATATCACAAACCGGAAAAAATTTTGAAAATTTTACTTTTTGAACAATAATTCATTGAACAGTCCGCCATGTGTTTTCAATGGGGAAATTTTATTTTTTAGAAAATTGCACTTTTTGGAACAACTTTAGACCCACTTTTTATTTAGTGAGTGTTATAAAATTGAAATTGGATATTCTCCTTATATATAAGCTTCAATATAACAAACGGGAAAAAATTTTGAAAATTTTAATTTTTGAACAATTATTCATTGAATAGTCCGCCATGTGATTTCAATGGGGAATTGTATTTTCGAGAAAATTGCTCAAATGCTTTCAAATTGCGAATTGCAGTTGGATATATGTTTTATAGTTATTCTTGTACCAAATTTTAATTAAAAAAAAGTATTCTAAAAATAAAAAATTCAATTTTTCGAAAATCTTGAAATATTTCAGTTTAGAGTGTATTTGAATGGAAAATTTCATTTTTAGCAAATGGTTCCAAATTGTGTTTTTTTATTCAAAAACACATTAAAAATCAAACAAATTTCAAAACTTTGGCAAAAAAAACTATTTTTGAATAGCTCTATGAGAAGTTGAAATTTTGAAACGAAAGCGCTCAGAAACTGTTTTGAGGCTTTATTTTACGTAGCATTGCTTCGATTTTGTGTACTAAAATAATATTTCATGAGCAAATTGATGATCAGAAAGAAATCGGAAGATGACTTTTATTATCCTAGGCTACAAATTAAGGTTAAAATTCGAAAATTGAGAATTGGAAAATTGCCTAAGGATTGGCAAGTTTATTGTATATTCAAAGGGATATAGAGATTTTTTTGGCAATAACCGAATTTTGAGAAGTAAAATTTCATTTTAATAACCACTTGAATGTGGAAATCGATTCGGATGACAATTTCTGTTACCCTAGTTGCAAAATGATTGTAAAATTTTGAAAATTTAGAAGTGTGAAATTTTCCATACTGTTAACATGGGAAAAATTTTAAACGAAAATTTTGAAAGTTCAATTTTTAGGACCAACTTTAGACCCACTTCTTATTTAGTGAGTGTTATAAAATTCGAATAGGAGATTCTCTTATATATGAGCTTCAATATCACAAACCGGAAACAATTTTGAAAATTTTACTTTTTGAAAAATAATTCATTGAACAGTCCGTCATGTGTTTTCAATGGCGAAATCTTATTTTTGAGAAAATTGCACTTTTTGGAACAACTTTAGACCCACTTCTTATTTAGTGAGTGTTATAAAATTCAAATTCGAGATTCTCCTATATATGAGATTCAATATCACAAACCGGAAAAAATTTTGAAAATTTTACTTTTTGAACAATAATGCATTGAACAGTCTGCCATGTGTTTTCAATGGGGAAATTTTATTTTTGAGAAAATTGCACATTTTGAACCAACTATAGACCCACTTCTTATTTAGTGAGTGTTATAAAATTCAAATTCGAGATTCTCCTATATATGAGCTTCAATATCACAAACCGGAAAAAATTTTGAAAATTTTACTTTTTGAACAATAATTCATTGAACAGTCCGCCATGTGTTTTCAATGGGGAAATTTTATTTTTTAGAAAATTGCACTTTTTGGAACAACTTTAGACCCACTTTTTATTTAGTGAGTGTTATAAAATTGAAATTGGATATTCTCCTTATATATAAGCTTCAATATAACAAACGGGAAAAAATTTTGAAAATTTTAATTTTTGAACAATTATTCATTGAATAGTCCGCCATGTGATTTCAATGGGGAATTGTATTTTCGAGAAAATTGCTCAAATGCTTTCAAATTGCGAATTGCAGTTGGATATATGTTTTATAGTTATTCTTGTACCAAATTTTAATTAAAAAAAAGTATTCTAAAAATAAAAAATTCAATTTTTCGAAAATCTTGAAATATTTCAGTTTAGAGTGTATTTGAGTGGAAAATTTCATTTTTAGCAAATGGTTCCAAATTGTGTTTTTTTATTCAAAAACACATTAAAAATCAAACAAATTTCAAAATTTTGGCAAAAAAAACTATTTTTGAATAGCTCTATGAGAAGTTGAAATTTTGAAACGAAAGCGCTCAGAAACTGTTTTGAGGCTTTATTTTACGTAGCATTGCTTCGATTTTGTGTACTAAAATAATATTTCATGAGCAAATTGATGATCAGAAAGAAATCGGAAGATGACTTTTATTATCCTAGGCTACAAATTAAGGTTAAAATTCGAAAATTGAGAATTGGAAAATTGCCTAAGGATTGGCAAGTTTATTGTATATTCAAAGGGATATAGAGATTTTTTTGGCAATAACCGAATTTTGAGAAGTAAAATTTCATTTTAATAACCACTTGAATGTGGAAATCGATTCGGATGACAATTTCTGTTACCCTAGTTGCAAAATGATTGTAAAATTTTGAAAATTTAGAAGTGTGAAATTTTCCATACTGTTAACATGGGAAAAATTTTAAACGAAAATTTTGAAAGTTCAATTTTTAGGACCAACTTTAGACCCACTTCTTTTTTAGTGAGTGTTATAAAATTCGAATAGGAGATTCTCTTATATATGAGCTTCAATATCACAAACCGGAAACAATTTTGAAAATTTTACTTTTTGAAAAATAATTCATTGAACAGTCCGTCATGTGTTTTCAATGGCGAAATCTTATTTTTGAGAAAATTGCACTTTTTGGAACAACTTTAGACCCACTTCTTATTTAGTGAGTGTTATAAAATTCAAATTCGAGATTCTCCTATATATGAGATTCAATATCACAAACCGGAAAAAATTTTGAAAATTTTACTTTTTGAACAATAATGCATTGAACAGTCTGCCATGTGTTTTCAATGGGGAAATTTTATTTTTGAGAAAATTGCACATTTTGAACCAACTATAGACCCACTTCTTATTTAGTGAGTGTTATAAAATTCAAATTCGAGATTCTCCTATATATGAGCTTCAATATCACAAACCGGAAAAAATTTTGAAAATTTTACTTTTTGAACAATAATTCATTGAACAGTCCGCCATGTGTTTTCAATGGGGAAATTTTATTTTTTAGAAAATTGCACTTTTTGGAACAACTTTAGACCCACTTTTTATTTAGTGAGTGTTATAAAATTGAAATTGGATATTCTCCTTATATATAAGCTTCAATATAACAAACGGGAAAAAATTTTGAAAATTTTAATTTTTGAACAATTATTCATTGAATAGTCCGCCATGTGATTTCAATGGGGAATTGTATTTTCGAGAAAATTGCTCAAATGCTTTCAAATTGCGAATTGCAGTTGGATATATGTTTTATAGTTATTCTTGTACCAAATTTTAATTAAAAAAAAGTATTCTAAAAATAAAAAATTCAATTTTTCGAAAATCTTGAAATATTTCAGTTTAGAGTGTATTTGAATGGAAAATTTCATTTTTAGCAAATGGTTCCAAATTGTGTTTTTTTATTCAAAAACACATTAAAAATCAAACAAATTTCAAAATTTTGGCAAAAAAAACTATTTTTGAATAGCTCTATGAGAAGTTGAAATTTTGAAACGAAAGCGCTCAGAAACTGTTTTGAGGCTTTATTTTACGTAGCATTGCTTCGATTTTGTGTACTAAAATAATATTTCATGAGCAAATTGATGATCAGAAAGAAATCGGAAGATGACTTTATTATCCTAGGCTACAAATTAAGGTTAAAATTCGAAAATTGAGAATTGGAAAATTGCCTAAGGATTGGCAAGTTTATTGTATATTCAAAGGGATATAGAGATTTTTTTGGCAATAACCGAATTTTGAGAAGTAAAATTTCATTTTAATAACCACTTGAATGTGGAAATCGATTCGGATGACAATTTCTGTTACCCTAGTTGCAAAATGATTGTAAAATTTTGAAAATTTAGAAGTGTGAAATTTTCCATACTGTTAACATGGGAAAAATTTTAAACGAAAATTTTGAAAGTTCAATTTTTAGGACCAACTTTAGACCCACTTCTTATTTAGTGAGTGTTATAAAATTCGAATAGGAGATTCTCTTATATATGAGCTTCAATATCACAAACCGGAAACAATTTTGAAAATTTTACTTTTTGAAAAATAATTCATTGAACAGTCCGTCATGTGTTTTCAATGGCGAAATCTTATTTTTGAGAAAATTGCACTTTTTGGAACAACTTTAGACCCACTTCTTATTTAGTGAGTGTTATAAAATTCAAATTCGAGATTCTCCTATATATGAGATTCAATATCACAAACCGGAAAAAATTTTGAAAATTTTACTTTTTGAACAATAATGCATTGAACAGTCTGCCATGTGTTTTCAATGGGGAAATTTTATTTTTGAGAAAATTGCACATTTTGAACCAACTATAGACCCACTTCTTATTTAGTGAGTGTTATAAAATTCAAATTCGAGATTCTCCTATATATGAGCTTCAATATCACAAACCGGAAAAAATTTTGAAAATTTTACTTTTTGAACAATAATTCATTGAACAGTCCGCCATGTGTTTTCAATGGGGAAATTTTATTTTTTAGAAAATTGCACTTTTTGGAACAACTTTAGACCCACTTTTTATTTAGTGAGTGTTATAAAATTGAAATTGGATATTCTCCTTATATATAAGCTTCAATATAACAAACGGGAAAAAATTTTGAAAATTTTAATTTTTGAACAATTATTCATTGAATAGTCCGCCATGTGATTTCAATGGGGAATTGTATTTTCGAGAAAATTGCTCAAATGCTTTCAAATTGCGAATTGCAGTTGGATATATGTTTTATAGTTATTCTTGTACCAAATTTTAATTAAAAAAAAGTATTCTAAAAATAAAAAATTCAATTTTTCGAAAATCTTGAAATATTTCAGTTTAGAGTGTATTTGAATGGAAAATTTCATTTTTAGCAAATGGTTCCAAATTGTGTTTTTTTATTCAAAAACACATTAAAAATCAAACAAATTTCAAAACTTTGGCAAAAAAAACTATTTTTGAATAGCTCTATGAGAAGTTGAAATTTTGAAACGAAAGCGCTCAGAAACTGTTTTGAGGCTTTATTTTACGTAGCATTGCTTCGATTTTGTGTACTAAAATAATATTTCATGAGCAAATTGATGATCAGAAAGAAATCGGAAGATGACTTTTATTATCCTAGGCTACAAATTAAGGTTAAAATTCGAAAATTGAGAATTGGAAAATTGCCTAAGGATTGGCAAGTTTATTGTATATTCAAAGGGATATAGAGATTTTTTTGGCAATAACCGAATTTTGAGAAGTAAAATTTCATTTTAATAACCACTTGAATGTGGAAATCGATTCGGATGACAATTTCTGTTACCCTAGTTGCAAAATGATTGTAAAATTTTGAAAATTTAGAAGTGTGAAATTTTCCATACTGTTAACATGGGAAAAATTTTAAACGAAAATTTTGAAAGTTCAATTTTTAGGACCAACTTTAGACCCACTTCTTATTTAGTGAGTGTTATAAAATTCGAATAGGAGATTCTCTTATATATGAGCTTCAATATCACAAACCGGAAACAATTTTGAAAATTTTACTTTTTGAAAAATAATTCATTGAACAGTCCGTCATGTGTTTTCAATGGCGAAATCTTATTTTTGAGAAAATTGCACTTTTTGGAACAACTTTAGACCCACTTCTTATTTAGTGAGTGTTATAAAATTCAAATTCGAGATTCTCCTATATATGAGATTCAATATCACAAACCGGAAAAAATTTTGAAAATTTTACTTTTTGAACAATAATGCATTGAACAGTCTGCCATGTGTTTTCAATGGGGAAATTTTATTTTTGAGAAAATTGCACATTTTGAACCAACTATAGACCCACTTCTTATTTAGTGAGTGTTATAAAATTCAAATTCGAGATTCTCCTATATATGAGCTTCAATATCACAAACCGGAAAAAATTTTGAAAATTTTACTTTTTGAACAATAATTCATTGAACAGTCCGCCATGTGTTTTCAATGGGGAAATTTTATTTTTTAGAAAATTGCACTTTTTGGAACAACTTTAGACCCACTTTTTATTTAGTGAGTGTTATAAAATTGAAATTGGATATTCTCCTTATATATAAGCTTCAATATAACAAACGGGAAAAAATTTTGAAAATTTTAATTTTTGAACAATTATTCATTGAATAGTCCGCCATGTGATTTCAATGGGGAATTGTATTTTCGAGAAAATTGCTCAAATGCTTTCAAATTGCGAATTGCAGTTGGATATATGTTTTATAGTTATTCTTGTACCAAATTTTAATTAAAAAAAAGTATTCTAAAAATAAAAAATTCAATTTTTCGAAAATCTTGAAATATTTCAGTTTAGAGTGTATTTGAGTGGAAAATTTCATTTTTAGCAAATGGTTCCAAATTGTGTTTTTTTATTCAAAAACACATTAAAAATCAAACAAATTTCAAAATTTTGGCAAAAAAAACTATTTTTGAATAGCTCTATGAGAAGTTGAAATTTTGAAACGAAAGCGCTCAGAAACTGTTTTGAGGCTTTATTTTACGTAGCATTGCTTCGATTTTGTGTACTAAAATAATATTTCATGAGCAAATTGATGATCAGAAAGAAATCGGAAGATGACTTTTATTATCCTAGGCTACAAATTAAGGTTAAAATTCGAAAATTGAGAATTGGAAAATTGCCTAAGGATTGGCAAGTTTATTGTATATTCAAAGGGATATAGAGATTTTTTTGGCAATAACCGAATTTTGAGAAGTAAAATTTCATTTTAATAACCACTTGAATGTGGAAATCGATTCGGATGACAATTTCTGTTACCCTAGTTGCAAAATGATTGTAAAATTTTGAAAATTTAGAAGTGTGAAATTTTCCATACTGTTAACATGGGAAAAATTTTAAACGAAAATTTTGAAAGTTCAATTTTTAGGACCAACTTTAGACCCACTTCTTATTTAGTGAGTGTTATAAAATTCGAATAGGAGATTCTCTTATATATGAGCTTCAATATCACAAACCGGAAACAATTTTGAAAATTTTACTTTTTGAAAAATAATTCATTGAACAGTCCGTCATGTGTTTTCAATGGCGAAATCTTATTTTTGAGAAAATTGCACTTTTTGGAACAACTTTAGACCCACTTCTTATTTAGTGAGTGTTATAAAATTCAAATTCGAGATTCTCCTATATATGAGATTCAATATCACAAACCGGAAAAAATTTTGAAAATTTTACTTTTTGAACAATAATGCATTGAACAGTCTGCCATGTGTTTTCAATGGGGAAATTTTATTTTTGAGAAAATTGCACATTTTGAACCAACTATAGACCCACTTCTTATTTAGTGAGTGTTATAAAATTCAAATTCGAGATTCTCCTATATATGAGCTTCAATATCACAAACCGGAAAAAATTTTGAAAATTTTACTTTTTGAACAATAATTCATTGAACAGTCCGCCATGTGTTTTCAATGGGGAAATTTTATTTTTTAGAAAATTGCACTTTTTGGAACAACTTTAGACCCACTTTTTATTTAGTGAGTGTTATAAAATTGAAATTGGATATTCTCCTTATATATAAGCTTCAATATAACAAACGGGAAAAAATTTTGAAAATTTTAATTTTTGAACAATTATTCATTGAATAGTCCGCCATGTGATTTCAATGGGGAATTGTATTTTCGAGAAAATTGCTCAAATGCTTTCAAATTGCGAATTGCAGTTGGATATATGTTTTATAGTTATTCTTGTACCAAATTTTAATTAAAAAAAAGTATTCTAAAAATAAAAAATTCAATTTTTCGAAAATCTTGAAATATTTCAGTTTAGAGTGTATTTGAGTGGAAAATTTCATTTTTAGCAAATGGTTCCAAATTGTGTTTTTTTATTCAAAAACACATTAAAAATCAAACAAATTTCAAAATTTTGGCAAAAAAAACTATTTTTGAATAGCTCTATGAGAAGTTGAAATTTTGAAACGAAAGCGCTCAGAAACTGTTTTGAGGCTTTATTTTACGTAGCATTGCTTCGATTTTGTGTACTAAAATAATATTTCATGAGCAAATTGATGATCAGAAAGAAATCGGAAGATGACTTTTATTATCCTAGGCTACAAATTAAGGTTAAAATTCGAAAATTGAGAATTGGAAAATTGCCTAAGGATTGGCAAGTTTATTGTATATTCAAAGGGATATAGAGATTTTTTTGGCAATAACCGAATTTTGAGAAGTAAAATTTCATTTTAATAACCACTTGAATGTGGAAATCGATTCGGATGACAATTTCTGTTACCCTAGTTGCAAAATGATTGTAAAATTTTGAAAATTTAGAAGTGTGAAATTTTCCATACTGTTAACATGGGAAAAATTTTAAACGAAAATTTTGAAAGTTCAATTTTTAGGACCAACTTTAGACCCACTTCTTTTTTAGTGAGTGTTATAAAATTCGAATAGGAGATTCTCTTATATATGAGCTTCAATATCACAAACCGGAAACAATTTTGAAAATTTTACTTTTTGAAAAATAATTCATTGAACAGTCCGTCATGTGTTTTCAATGGCGAAATCTTATTTTTGAGAAAATTGCACTTTTTGGAACAACTTTAGACCCACTTCTTATTTAGTGAGTGTTATAAAATTCAAATTCGAGATTCTCCTATATATGAGATTCAATATCACAAACCGGAAAAAATTTTGAAAATTTTACTTTTTGAACAATAATGCATTGAACAGTCTGCCATGTGTTTTCAATGGGGAAATTTTATTTTTGAGAAAATTGCACATTTTGAACCAACTATAGACCCACTTCTTATTTAGTGAGTGTTATAAAATTCAAATTCGAGATTCTCCTATATATGAGCTTCAATATCACAAACCGGAAAAAATTTTGAAAATTTTACTTTTTGAACAATAATTCATTGAACAGTCCGCCATGTGTTTTCAATGGGGAAATTTTATTTTTTAGAAAATTGCACTTTTTGGAACAACTTTAGACCCACTTTTTATTTAGTGAGTGTTATAAAATTGAAATTGGATATTCTCCTTATATATAAGCTTCAATATAACAAACGGGAAAAAATTTTGAAAATTTTAATTTTTGAACAATTATTCATTGAATAGTCCGCCATGTGATTTCAATGGGGAATTGTATTTTCGAGAAAATTGCTCAAATGCTTTCAAATTGCGAATTGCAGTTGGATATATGTTTTATAGTTATTCTTGTACCAAATTTTAATTAAAAAAAAGTATTCTAAAAATAAAAAAAATTCAATTTTTCGAAAATCTTGAAATATTTCAGTTTAGAGTGTATTTGAATGGAAAATTTCATTTTTAGCAAATGGTTCCAAATTGTGTTTTTTTATTCAAAAACACATTAAAAATCAAACAAATTTCAAAATTTTGGCAAAAAAAACTATTTTTGAATAGCTCTATGAGAAGTTGAAATTTTGAAACGAAAGCGCTCAGAAACTGTTTTGAGGCTTTATTTTACGTAGCATTGCTTCGATTTTGTGTACTAAAATAATATTTCATGAGCAAATTGATGATCAGAAAGAAATCGGAAGATGACTTTATTATCCTAGGCTACAAATTAAGGTTAAAATTCGAAAATTGAGAATTGGAAAATTGCCTAAGGATTGGCAAGTTTATTGTATATTCAAAGGGATATAGAGATTTTTTTGGCAATAACCGAATTTTGAGAAGTAAAATTTCATTTTAATAACCACTTGAATGTGGAAATCGATTCGGATGACAATTTCTGTTACCCTAGTTGCAAAATGATTGTAAAATTTTGAAAATTTAGAAGTGTGAAATTTTCCATACTGTTAACATGGGAAAAATTTTAAACGAAAATTTTGAAAGTTCAATTTTTAGGACCAACTTTAGACCCACTTCTTATTTAGTGAGTGTTATAAAATTCGAATAGGAGATTCTCTTATATATGAGCTTCAATATCACAAACCGGAAACAATTTTGAAAATTTTACTTTTTGAAAAATAATTCATTGAACAGTCCGTCATGTGTTTTCAATGGCGAAATCTTATTTTTGAGAAAATTGCACTTTTTGGAACAACTTTAGACCCACTTCTTATTTAGTGAGTGTTATAAAATTCAAATTCGAGATTCTCCTATATATGAGATTCAATATCACAAACCGGAAAAAATTTTGAAAATTTTACTTTTTGAACAATAATGCATTGAACAGTGTTTTCATGTGTTTCAATGGGGAAATTTTATTTTTTAGAAAATTGCACTTTTTGGAACAACTTTAGACCCACTTTTTATTTAGTGAGTGTTATAAAATTGAAATTGGATGTTCTCCTATATATAAGCTTCAATATAACAAACGGGAAAAAATTTTGAAAATTTTAATTTTTGAACAATTATTCATTGAATGTGATTTCAATGGGGAATTGTATTTTCGAGAAAATTGCTCAAATGCTTTCAAATTGCGAATTGCAGTTGGATATATGTTTTATAGTTATTCTTGTACCAAATTTTAATTAAAAAAAAGTATTCTAGAAATAAAAAATTCAATTTTTCGAAAATCTTGAAATATTTCAGTTTTGAGTGTATTTGAATGGAAAATTTCATTTTTAACAAATGGTTCCAAATTGTGTTTTTTATTCAAAAACACATTAAAAATCAAACAAATTTCAAAATTTTGGCAAAAAAAAACTATTTTTGAATAGCTCTATGAGAAGTTGAAATTTTGAAACGAAAGCGCTCAGAAACTGTTTTGAGGCTTTATTTTACGTAGCATTGCTTCGATTTTGTATACTAAAATAATATTTCATGAGCAAATTGATGATCAGAAAGAAATCGAAAGATGACTTTTATTATCCTAGGCTACAAATTAAGGTTAAAATTCGAAAACTGAGATTTGGAAAATTGCCTAAGGATTGGCAAGTTTAATGTATATTCAAAGGGATATAAAGATTTTTTTGGCAATAATCGAATTTTGAGAAGTAAAATTTCATTTTAATAACCACTTGAATGTGGAAATCGTTTCGGATGACAAATTCTGTTACCCTAGTTGCAAAATGATTGTAAAATTTTGAAAATTTAGAAGTGTGAAATTTTCCATACTGTTAACATGGGAAAAATTTTAAACGAAAATTTTGAAAGTTCAATTTTTAGGACTTACTTTAGACCCACTTCTTATTTAGTGAGTGTTATAAAATTCGAATAGGAGATTCTCTTATATATGAGCTTCAATATCACAAACCGGAAACAATTTTGAAAATTTTACTTTTTGAAAAATAATTCATTGAACAGTCCGTCATGTGTTTTCAATGGCGAAATCTTATTTTTGAGAAAATTGCACTTTTTGGAACAACTTTAGGCCCACTTCTTATTTAGTGAGTGTTATAAAATTCAAATTCGAGATTCTCCTATATATGAGATTCAATATCACAAACCGGAAAAAATTTTGAATTTTTTTTTTTTTGAACAATAATTCATTGAACAGTCTGCCATGTGTTTTCAATGGGGAAATTTTATTTTTGAGAAAATTGCACATTTTGAACAAACTATAGACCCACTTCTTATTTAGTGAGTGTTATAAAATTCAAATTCGAGATTCTCCTATATATGAGCTTCAATATCACAAACCGGAAAAAATTTTGAAAATTTTACTTTTTGAACAATAATTCATTGAACAGTCCGCCATGTGTTTTCAATGGGGAAATTTTATTTTTTAGAAAATTGCACTTTTTGGAACAACTTTAGACCCACTTTTTATTTAGTGAGTGTTATAAAATTGAAATTGGATATTCTCCTATATATAAGCTTCAATATAACAAACGGGAAAAAATTTTGAAAATTTTAATTTTTGAACAATTATTCATTGAATAGTCCGGCATGTGATTTCAATGGGGAATTGTATTTTCGAGAAAATTGCTCAAATGCTTTCAAATTGCGAATTGCAGTTGGATATATGTTTTATAGTTATTCTTGTACCAAATTTTAATTAAAAAAAAGTATTCTAAAAATAAAAAATTCAATTTTTCGAAAATCTTGAAATATTTCAGTTTAGAGTGTATTTGAATGGAAAATTTCATTTTTAGCAAATGGTTCCAAATTGTGTTTTTTTATTCAAAAACACATTAAAAATCAAACAAATTTCAAAATTTTGGCAAAAAAAACTATTTTTGAATAGCTCTATGAGAAGTTGAAATTTTGAAACGAAAGCGCTCAGAAACTGTTTTGAGGCTTTATTTTACGTAGCATTGCTTCGATTTTGTGTACTAAAATAATATTTCATGAGCAAATTGATGATCAGAAAGAAATCGGAAGATGACTTTTATTATCCTAGGCTACAAATTAAGGTTAAAATTCGAAAATTGAGAATTGGAAAATTGCCTAAGGATTGGCAAGTTTATTGTATATTCAAAGGGATATAGAGATTTTTTTGTCAATAACCGAATTTTGTAAAGTAAAATTTCATTTTAATAACCACTTGAATGTGGAAATCGATTCGGATGACAATTTCTGTTACCCTAGTTGCAAAATGATTGTAAAATTTTGAAAATTTAGAAGTGTGAAATTTTCCATACTGTTAACATGGGAAAAATTTTAAACGAAAATTTTGAAAGTTCAATTTTTAGGACCAACTTTAGACCCACTTCTTATTTAGTGAGTGTTATAAAATTCGAATAGGAGATTCTCTTATATATGAGCTTCAATATCACAAACCGGAAACAATTTTGAAAATTTTACTTTTTGAAAAATAATTCATTGAACAGTCCGTCATGTGTTTTCAATGGCGAAATCTTATTTTTGAGAAAATTGCACTTTTTGGAACAACTTTAGACCCACTTCTTATTTAGTGAGTGTTATAAAATTCAAATTCGAGATTCTCCTATATATGAGATTCAATATCACAAACCGGAAAAAATTTTGAAAATTTTACTTTTTGAACAATAATGCATTGAACAGTCTGCCATGTGTTTTCAATGGGGAAATTTTATTTTTGAGAAAATTGCACATTTTGAACCAACTATAGACCCACTTCCTGTTTAGTGAGTGTTATAAAATTCAAATTCGAGATTCTCCTATATATGAGCTTCAATATCACAAACCGGAAAAAATTTTGAAAATTTTACTTTTTGAACAATAATTCATTGAACAGTCCGCCATGTGTTTTCAATGGGGAAATTTTATTTTTTAGAAAAATGCACTTTTTGGAACAACTTTAGACCCACTTTTTATTTAGTGAGTGTTATAAAATTGAAATTGGATATTCTCCTTATATATAAGCTTCAATATAACAAACGGGAAAAAATTTTGAAAATTTTAATTTTTGAACAATTATTCATTGAATAGTCCGCCATGTGATTTCAATGGGGAATTGTATTTTCGAGAAAATTGCTCAAATGCTTTCAAATTGCGAATTGCAGTTGGATATATGTTTTATAGTTATTCTTGTACCAAATTTTAATTAAAAAAAAGTATTCTAAAAATAAAAAATTCAATTTTTCGAAAATCTTGAAATATTTCAGTTTAGAGTGTATTTGAATGGAAAATTTCATTTTTAGCAAATGGTTCCAAATTGTGTTTTTTTATTCAAAAACACATTAAAAATCAAACAAATTTCAAAATTTTGGCAAAAAAAAACTATTTTTGAATAGCTCTATGAGAAGTTGAAATTTTGAAACGAAAGCGCTCAGAAACTGTTTTGAGGCTTTATTTTACGTAGCATTGCTTCGATTTTGTGTACTAAAATAATATTTCATGAGCAAATTGATGATCAGAAAGAAATCGGAAGATGACTTTTATTATCCTAGGCTACAAATTAAGGTTAAAATTCGAAAATTGAGAATTGGAAAATTGCCTAAGGATTGGCAAGTTTATTGTATATTCAAAGGGATATAGAGATTTTTTTGGCAATAACCGAATTTTGAGAAGTAAAATTTCATTTTAATAACCACTTGAATGTGGAAATCGATTCGGATGACAATTTCTGTTACCCTAGTTGCAAAATGATTGTAAAATTTTGAAAATTTAGAAGTGTGAAATTTTCCATACTGTTAACATGGGAAAAATTTTAAACGAAAATTTTGAAAGTTCAATTTTTAGGACCAACTTTAGACCCACTTCTTATTTAGTGAGTGTTATAAAATTCGAATAGGAGATTCTCTTATATATGAGCTTCAATATCAAAAACCGGAAACAATTTTGAAAATTTTACTTTTTGAAAAATAATTCATTGAACAGTCCGTCATGTGTTTTCAATGGCGAAATCTTATTTTTGAGAAAATTGCACTTTTTGGAACAACTTTAGACCCACTTCTTATTTAGTGAGTGTTATAAAATTCAAATTCGAGATTCTCCTATATATGAGATTCAATATCACAAACCGGAAAAAATTTTGAAAATTTTACTTTTTGAACAATAATGCATTGAACAGTCTGCCATGTGTTTTCAATGGGGAAATTTTATTTTTGAGAAAATTGCACATTTTGAACCAACTATAGACCCACTTCTTATTTAGTGAGTGTTATAAAATTCAAATTCGAGATTCTCCTATATATGAGCTTCAATATCACAAACCGGAAAAAATTTTGAAAATTTTACTTTTTGAACAATAATTCATTGAACAGTCCGCCATGTGTTTTCAATGGGGAAATTTTATTTTTTAGAAAATTGCACTTTTTGGAACAACTTTAGACCCACTTTTTATTTAGTGAGTGTTATAAAATTGAAATTGGATATTCTCCTTATATATAAGCTTCAATATAACAAACGGGAAAAAATTTTGAAAATTTTAATTTTTGAACAATTATTCATTGAATAGTCCGCCATGTGATTTCAATGGGGAATTGTATTTTCGAGAAAATTGCTCAAATGCTTTCAAATTGCGAATTGCAGTTGGATATATGTTTTATAGTTATTCTTGTACCAAATTTTAATTAAAAAAAAGTATTCTAAAAATAAAAAATTCAATTTTTCGAAAATCTTGAAATATTTCAGTTTAGAGTGTATTTGAGTGGAAAATTTCATTTTTAGCAAATGGTTCCAAATTGTGTTTTTTTATTCAAAAACACATTAAAAATCAAACAAATTTCAAAATTTTGGCAAAAAAAACTATTTTTGAATAGCTCTATGAGAAGTTGAAATTTTGAAACGAAAGCGCTCAGAAACTGTTTTGAGGCTTTATTTTACGTAGCATTGCTTCGATTTTGTGTACTAAAATAATATTTCATGAGCAAATTGATGATCAGAAAGAAATCGGAAGATGACTTTTATTATCCTAGGCTACAAATTAAGGTTAAAATTCGAAAATTGAGAATTGGAAAATTGCCTAAGGATTGGCAAGTTTATTGTATATTCAAAGGGATATAGAGATTTTTTTGGCAATAACCGAATTTTGAGAAGTAAAATTTCATTTTAATAACCACTTGAATGTGGAAATCGATTCGGATGACAATTTCTGTTACCCTAGTTGCAAAATGATTGTAAAATTTTGAAAATTTAGAAGTGTGAAATTTTCCATACTGTTAACATGGGAAAAATTTTAAACGAAAATTTTGAAAGTTCAATTTTTAGGACCAACTTTAGACCCACTTCTTATTTAGTGAGTGTTATAAAATTCGAATAGGAGATTCTCTTATATATGAGCTTCAATATCACAAACCGGAAACAATTTTGAAAATTTTACTTTTTGAAAAATAATTCATTGAACAGTCCGTCATGTGTTTTCAATGGCGAAATCTTATTTTTGAGAAAATTGCACTTTTTGGAACAACTTTAGACCCACTTCTTATTTAGTGAGTGTTATAAAATTCAAATTCGAGATTCTCCTATATATGAGATTCAATATCACAAACCGGAAAAAATTTTGAAAATTTTACTTTTTGAACAATAATTCATTGAACAGTCCGCCATGTGTTTTCAATGGGGAAATTTTATTTTTTAGAAAATTGCACTTTTTGGAACAACTTTAGACCCACTTTTTATTTAGTGAGTGTTATAAAATTGAAATTGGATATTCTCCTTATATATAAGCTTCAATATAACAAACGGGAAAAAATTTTGAAAATTTTAATTTTTGAACAATTATTCATTGAATAGTCCGCCATGTGATTTCAATGGGGAATTGTATTTTCGAGAAAATTGCTCAAATGCTTTCAAATTGCGAATTGCAGTTGGATATATGTTTTATAGTTATTCTTGTACCAAATTTTAATTAAAAAAAAGTATTCTAAAAATAAAAAATTCAATTTTTCGAAAATCTTGAAATATTTCAGTTTAGAGTGTATTTGAATGGAAAATTTCATTTTTAGCAAATGGTTCCAAATTGTGTTTTTTTATTCAAAAACACATTAAAAATCAAACAAATTTCAAAACTTTGGCAAAAAAAACTATTTTTGAATAGCTCTATGAGAAGTTGAAATTTTGAAACGAAAGCGCTCAGAAACTGTTTTGAGGCTTTATTTTACGTAGCATTGCTTCGATTTTGTGTACTAAAATAATATTTCATGAGCAAATTGATGATCAGAAAGAAATCGGAAGATGACTTTTATTATCCTAGGCTACAAATTAAGGTTAAAATTCGAAAATTGAGAATTGGAAAATTGCCTAAGGATTGGCAAGTTTATTGTATATTCAAAGGGATATAGAGATTTTTTTGGCAATAACCGAATTTTGAGAAGTAAAATTTCATTTTAATAACCACTTGAATGTGGAAATCGATTCGGATGACAATTTCTGTTACCCTAGTTGCAAAATGATTGTAAAATTTTGAAAATTTAGAAGTGTGAAATTTTCCATACTGTTAACATGGGAAAAATTTTAAACGAAAATTTTGAAAGTTCAATTTTTAGGACCAACTTTAGACCCACTTCTTATTTAGTGAGTGTTATAAAATTCGAATAGGAGATTCTCTTATATATGAGCTTCAATATCACAAACCGGAAACAATTTTGAAAATTTTACTTTTTGAAAAATAATTCATTGAACAGTCCGTCATGTGTTTTCAATGGCGAAATCTTATTTTTGAGAAAATTGCACTTTTTGGAACAACTTTAGACCCACTTCTTATTTAGTGAGTGTTATAAAATTCAAATTCGAGATTCTCCTATATATGAGATTCAATATCACAAACCGGAAAAAATTTTGAAAATTTTACTTTTTGAACAATAATGCATTGAACAGTCTGCCATGTGTTTTCAATGGGGAAATTTTATTTTTGAGAAAATTGCACATTTTGAACCAACTATAGACCCACTTCTTATTTAGTGAGTGTTATAAAATTCAAATTCGAGATTCTCCTATATATGAGCTTCAATATCACAAACCGGAAAAAATTTTGAAAATTTTACTTTTTGAACAATAATTCATTGAACAGTCCGCCATGTGTTTTCAATGGGGAAATTTTATTTTTTAGAAAATTGCACTTTTTGGAACAACTTTAGACCCACTTTTTATTTAGTGAGTGTTATAAAATTGAAATTGGATATTCTCCTTATATATAAGCTTCAATATAACAAACGGGAAAAAATTTTGAAAATTTTAATTTTTGAACAATTATTCATTGAATAGTCCGCCATGTGATTTCAATGGGGAATTGTATTTTCGAGAAAATTGCTCAAATGCTTTCAAATTGCGAATTGCAGTTGGATATATGTTTTATAGTTATTCTTGTACCAAATTTTAATTAAAAAAAAGTATTCTAAAAATAAAAAATTCAATTTTTCGAAAATCTTGAAATATTTCAGTTTAGAGTGTATTTGAGTGGAAAATTTCATTTTTAGCAAATGGTTCCAAATTGTGTTTTTTTATTCAAAAACACATTAAAAATCAAACAAATTTCAAAATTTTGGCAAAAAAAACTATTTTTGAATAGCTCTATGAGAAGTTGAAATTTTGAAACGAAAGCGCTCAGAAACTGTTTTGAGGCTTTATTTTACGTAGCATTGCTTCGATTTTGTGTACTAAAATAATATTTCATGAGCAAATTGATGATCAGAAAGAAATCGGAAGATGACTTTTATTATCCTAGGCTACAAATTAAGGTTAAAATTCGAAAATTGAGAATTGGAAAATTGCCTAAGGATTGGCAAGTTTATTGTATATTCAAAGGGATATAGAGATTTTTTTGGCAATAACCGAATTTTGAGAAGTAAAATTTCATTTTAATAACCACTTGAATGTGGAAATCGATTCGGATGACAATTTCTGTTACCCTAGTTGCAAAATGATTGTAAAATTTTGAAAATTTAGAAGTGTGAAATTTTCCATACTGTTAACATGGGAAAAATTTTAAACGAAAATTTTGAAAGTTCAATTTTTAGGACCAACTTTAGACCCACTTCTTATTTAGTGAGTGTTATAAAATTCGAATAGGAGATTCTCTTATATATGAGCTTCAATATCACAAACCGGAAACAATTTTGAAAATTTTACTTTTTGAAAAATAATTCATTGAACAGTCCGTCATGTGTTTTCAATGGCGAAATCTTATTTTTGAGAAAATTGCACTTTTTGGAACAACTTTAGACCCACTTCTTATTTAGTGAGTGTTATAAAATTCAAATTCGAGATTCTCCTATATATGAGATTCAATATCACAAACCGGAAAAAATTTTGAAAATTTTACTTTTTGAACAATAATGCATTGAACAGTCTGCCATGTGTTTTCAATGGGGAAATTTTATTTTTGAGAAAATTGCACATTTTGAACCAACTATAGACCCACTTCTTATTTAGTGAGTGTTATAAAATTCAAATTCGAGATTCTCCTATATATGAGCTTCAATATCACAAACCGGAAAAAATTTTGAAAATTTTACTTTTTGAACAATAATTCATTGAACAGTCCGCCATGTGTTTTCAATGGGGAAATTTTATTTTTTAGAAAATTGCACTTTTTGGAACAACTTTAGACCCACTTTTTATTTAGTGAGTGTTATAAAATTGAAATTGGATATTCTCCTTATATATAAGCTTCAATATAACAAACGGGAAAAAATTTTGAAAATTTTAATTTTTGAACAATTATTCATTGAATAGTCCGCCATGTGATTTCAATGGGGAATTGTATTTTCGAGAAAATTGCTCAAATGCTTTCAAATTGCGAATTGCAGTTGGATATATGTTTTATAGTTATTCTTGTACCAAATTTTAATTAAAAAAAAGTATTCTAAAAATAAAAAATTCAATTTTTCGAAAATCTTGAAATATTTCAGTTTAGAGTGTATTTGAATGGAAAATTTCATTTTTAGCAAATGGTTCCAAATTGTGTTTTTTTATTCAAAAACACATTAAAAATCAAACAAATTTCAAAATTTTGGCAAAAAAAACTATTTTTGAATAGCTCTATGAGAAGTTGAAATTTTGAAACGAAAGCGCTCAGAAACTGTTTTGAGGCTTTATTTTACGTAGCATTGCTTCGATTTTGTGTACTAAAATAATATTTCATGAGCAAATTGATGATCAGAAAGAAATCGGAAGATGACTTTATTATCCTAGGCTACAAATTAAGGTTAAAATTCGAAAATTGAGAATTGGAAAATTGCCTAAGGATTGGCAAGTTTATTGTATATTCAAAGGGATATAGAGATTTTTTTGGCAATAACCGAATTTTGAGAAGTAAAATTTCATTTTAATAACCACTTGAATGTGGAAATCGATTCGGATGACAATTTCTGTTACCCTAGTTGCAAAATGATTGTAAAATTTTGAAAATTTAGAAGTGTGAAATTTTCCATACTGTTAACATGGGAAAAATTTTAAACGAAAATTTTGAAAGTTCAATTTTTAGGACCAACTTTAGACCCACTTCTTATTTAGTGAGTGTTATAAAATTCGAATAGGAGATTCTCTTATATATGAGCTTCAATATCACAAACCGGAAACAATTTTGAAAATTTTACTTTTTGAAAAATAATTCATTGAACAGTCCGTCATGTGTTTTCAATGGCGAAATCTTATTTTTGAGAAAATTGCACTTTTTGGAACAACTTTAGACCCACTTCTTATTTAGTGAGTGTTATAAAATTCAAATTCGAGATTCTCCTATATATGAGATTCAATATCACAAACCGGAAAAAATTTTGAAAATTTTACTTTTTGAACAATAATGCATTGAACAGTCTGCCATGTGTTTTCAATGGGGAAATTTTATTTTTGAGAAAATTGCACATTTTGAACCAACTATAGACCCACTTCTTATTTAGTGAGTGTTATAAAATTCAAATTCGAGATTCTCCTATATATGAGCTTCAATATCACAAACCGGAAAAAATTTTGAAAATTTTACTTTTTGAACAATAATTCATTGAACAGTCCGCCATGTGTTTTCAATGGGGAAATTTTATTTTTTAGAAAATTGCACTTTTTGGAACAACTTTAGACCCACTTTTTATTTAGTGAGTGTTATAAAATTGAAATTGGATATTCTCCTTATATATAAGCTTCAATATAACAAACGGGAAAAAATTTTGAAAATTTTAATTTTTGAACAATTATTCATTGAATAGTCCGCCATGTGATTTCAATGGGGAATTGTATTTTCGAGAAAATTGCTCAAATGCTTTCAAATTGCGAATTGCAGTTGGATATATGTTTTATAGTTATTCTTGTACCAAATTTTAATTAAAAAAAAGTATTCTAAAAATAAAAAATTCAATTTTTCGAAAATCTTGAAATATTTCAGTTTAGAGTGTATTTGAGTGGAAAATTTCATTTTTAGCAAATGGTTCCAAATTGTGTTTTTTTATTCAAAAACACATTAAAAATCAAACAAATTTCAAAATTTTGGCAAAAAAAACTATTTTTGAATAGCTCTATGAGAAGTTGAAATTTTGAAACGAAAGCGCTCAGAAACTGTTTTGAGGCTTTATTTTACGTAGCATTGCTTCGATTTTGTGTACTAAAATAATATTTCATGAGCAAATTGATGATCAGAAAGAAATCGGAAGATGACTTTTATTATCCTAGGCTACAAATTAAGGTTAAAATTCGAAAATTGAGAATTGGAAAATTGCCTAAGGATTGGCAAGTTTATTGTATATTCAAAGGGATATAGAGATTTTTTTGGCAATAACCGAATTTTGAGAAGTAAAATTTCATTTTAATAACCACTTGAATGTGGAAATCGATTCGGATGACAATTTCTGTTACCCTAGTTGCAAAATGATTGTAAAATTTTGAAAATTTAGAAGTGTGAAATTTTCCATACTGTTAACATGGGAAAAATTTTAAACGAAAATTTTGAAAGTTCAATTTTTCGGACCAACTTTAGACCCACTTCTTATTTAGTGAGTGTTATAAAATTCGAATAGGAGATTCTCTTATATATGAGCTTCAATATCACAAACCGGAAACAATTTTGAAAATTTTACTTTTTGAAAAATAATTCATTGAACAGTCCGTCATGTGTTTTCAATGGCGAAATCTTATTTTTGAGAAAATTGCACTTTTTGGAACAACTTTAGACCCACTTCTTATTTAGTGAGTGTTATAAAATTCAAATTCGAGATTCTCCTATATATGAGATTCAATATCACAAACCGGAAAAAATTTTGAAAATTTTACTTTTTGAACAATAATGCATTGAACAGTCTGCCATGTGTTTTCAATGGGGAAATTTTATTTTTGAGAAAATTGCACATTTTGAACCAACTATAGACCCACTTCTTATTTAGTGAGTGTTATAAAATTCAAATTCGAGATTCTCCTATATATGAGCTTCAATATCACAAACCGGAAAAAATTTTGAAAATTTTACTTTTTGAACAATAATTCATTGAACAGTCCGCCATGTGTTTTCAATGGGGAAATTTTATTTTTTAGAAAATTGCACTTTTTGGAACAACTTTAGACCCACTTTTTATTTAGTGAGTGTTATAAAATTGAAATTGGATATTCTCCTTATATATAAGCTTCAATATAACAAACGGGGAAAAATTTTGAAAATTTTAATTTTTGAACAATTATTCATTGAATAGTCCGCCATGTGATTTCAATGGGGAATTGTATTTTCGAGAAAATTGCTCAAATGCTTTCAAATTGCGAATTGCAGTTGGATATATGTTTTATAGTTATTCTTGTACCAAATTTTAATTAAAAAAAAGTATTCTAAAAATAAAAAATTCAATTTTTCGAAAATCTTGAAATATTTCAGTTTAGAGTGTATTTGAATGGAAAATTTCATTTTTAGCAAATGGTTCCAAATTGTGTTTTTTTATTCAAAAACACATTAAAAATCAAACAAATTTCAAAATTTTGGCAAAAAAAACTATTTTTGAATAGCTCTATGAGAAGTTGAAATTTTGAAACGAAAGCGCTCAGAAACTGTTTTGAGGCTTTATTTTACGTAGCATTGCTTCGATTTTGTGTACTAAAATAATATTTCATGAGCAAATTGATGATCAGAAAGAAATCGGAAGATGACTTTATTATCCTAGGCTACAAATTAAGGTTAAAATTCGAAAATTGAGAATTGGAAAATTGCCTAAGGATTGGCAAGTTTATTGTATATTCAAAGGGATATAGAGATTTTTTTGGCAATAACCGAATTTTGAGAAGTAAAATTTCATTTTAATAACCACTTGAATGTGGAAATCGATTCGGATGACAATTTCTGTTACCCTAGTTGCAAAATGATTGTAAAATTTTGAAAATTTAGAAGTGTGAAATTTTCCATACTGTTAACATGGGAAAAATTTTAAACGAAAATTTTGAAAGTTCAATTTTTAGGACCAATTTTAGACCCACTTCTTATTTAGTGAGTGTTATAAAATTCGAATAGGAGATTCTCTTATATATGAGCTTCAATATCACAAACCGGAAACAATTTTGAAAATTTTACTTTTTGAAAAATAATTCATTGAACAGTCCGTCATGTGTTTTCAATGGCGAAATCTTATTTTTGAGAAAATTGCACTTTTTGGAACAACTTTAGACCCACTTCTTATTTAGTGAGTGTTATAAAATTCAAATTCGAGATTCTCCTATATATGAGATTCAATATCACAAACCGGAAAAAATTTTGAAAATTTTACTTTTTGAACAATAATGCATTGAACAGTCTGCCATGTGTTTTCAATGGGGAAATTTTATTTTTGAGAAAATTGCACATTTTGAACCAACTATAGACCCACTTCTTATTTAGTGAGTGTTATAAAATTCAAATTCGAGATTCTCCTATATATGAGCTTCAATATCACAAACCGGAAAAAATTTTGAAAATTTTACTTTTTGAACAATAATTCATTGAACAGTCCGCCATGTGTTTTCAATGGGGAAATTTTATTTTTTAGAAAATTGCACTTTTTGGAACAACTTTAGACCCACTTTTTATTTAGTGAGTGTTATAAAATTGAAATTGGATGTTCTCCTATATATAAGCTTCAATATAACAAACGGGAAAAAATTTTGAAAATTTTAATTTTTGAACAATTATTCATTGAATGTGATTTCAATGGGGAATTGTATTTTCGAGAAAATTGCTCAAATGCTTTCAAATTGCGAATTGCAGTTGGATATATGTTTTATAGTTATTCTTGTACCAAATTTTAATTAAAAAAAAGTATTCTAGAAATAAAAAATTCAATTTTTCGAAAATCTTGAAATATTTCAGTTTTGAGTGTATTTGAATGGAAAATTTCATTTTTAACAAATGGTTCCAAATTGTGTTTTTTATTCAAAAACACATTAAAAATCAAACAAATTTCAAAATTTTGGCAAAAAAAAAACTATTTTTGAATAGCTCTATGAGAAGTTGAAATTTTGAAACGAAAGCGCTCAGAAACTGTTTTGAGGCTTTATTTTACGTAGCATTGCTTCGATTTTGTATACTAAAATAATATTTCATGAGCAAATTGATGATCAGAAAGAAATCGAAAGATGACTTTTATTATCCTAGGCTACAAATTAAGGTTAAAATTCGAAAACTGAGATTTGGAAAATTGCCTAAGGATTGGCAAGTTTAATGTATATTCAAAGGGATATAAAGATTTTTTTGGCAATAATCGAATTTTGAGAAGTAAAATTTCATTTTAATAACCACTTGAATGTGGAAATCGTTTCGGATGACAAATTCTGTTACCCTAGTTGCAAAATGATTGTAAAATTTTGAAAATTTAGAAGTGTGAAATTTTCCATACTGTTAACATGGGAAAAATTTTAAACGAAAATTTTGAAAGTTCAATTTTTAGGACTTACTTTAGACCCACTTCTTATTTAGTGAGTGTTATAAAATTCGAATAGGAGATTCTCTTATATATGAGCTTCAATATCACAAACCGGAAACAATTTTGAAAATTTTACTTTTTGAAAAATAATTCATTGAACAGTCCGTCATGTGTTTTCAATGGCGAAATCTTATTTTTGAGAAAATTGCACTTTTTGGAACAACTTTAGGCCCACTTCTTATTTAGTGAGTGTTATAAAATTCAAATTCGAGATTCTCCTATATATGAGATTCAATATCACAAACCGGAAAAAATTTTGAATTTTTTTTTTTTTGAACAATAATTCATTGAACAGTCTGCCATGTGTTTTCAATGGGGAAATTTTATTTTTGAGAAAATTGCACATTTTGAACAAACTATAGACCCACTTCTTATTTAGTGAGTGTTATAAAATTCAAATTCGAGATTCTCCTATATATGAGCTTCAATATCACAAACCGGAAAAAATTTTGAAAATTTTACTTTTTGAACAATAATTCATTGAACAGTCCGCCATGTGTTTTCAATGGGGAAATTTTATTTTTTAGAAAATTGCACTTTTTGGAACAACTTTAGACCCACTTTTTATTTAGTGAGTGTTATAAAATTGAAATTGGATATTCTCCTTATATATAAGCTTCAATATAACAAACGGGAAATTATTTTGAAAATTTTAATTTTTGAACAATTATTCATTGAATAGTCCGCCATGTGATTTCAATGGGGAATTGTATTTTCGAGAAAATTGCTCAAATGCTTTCAAATTGCGAATTGCAGTTGGATATATGTTTTATAGTTATTCTTGTACCAAATTTTAATTAAAAAAAAGTATTCTAAAAATAAAAAATTCAATTTTTCGAAAATCTTGAAATATTTCAGTTTAGAGTGTATTTGAATGGAAAATTTCATTTTTAGCAAATGGTTCCAAATTGTGTTTTTTTATTCAAAAACACATTAAAAATCAAACAAATTTCAAAATTTTGGCAAAAAAAACTATTTTTGAATAGCTCTATGAGAAGTTGAAATTTTGAAACGAAAGCGCTCAGAAACTGTTTTGAGGCTTTATTTTACGTAGCATTGCTTCGATTTTGTGTACTAAAATAATATTTCATGAGCAAATTGATGATCAGAAAGAAATCGGAAGATGACTTTTATTATCCTAGGCTACAAATTAAGGTTAAAATTCGAAAATTGAGAATTGGAAAATTGCCTAAGGATTGGCAAGTTTATTGTATATTCAAAGGGATATAGAGATTTTTTTGGCAATAACCGAATTTTGAGAAGTAAAATTTCATTTTAATAACCACTTGAATGTGGAAATCGATTCGGATGACAATTTCTGTTACCCTAGTTGCAAAATGATTGTAAAATTTTGAAAATTTAGAAGTGTGAAATTTTCCATACTGTTAACATGGGAAAAATTTTAAACGAAAATTTTGAAAGTTCAATTTTTAGGACCAACTTTAGACCCACTTCTTATTTAGTGAGTGTTATAAAATTCGAATAGGAGATTCTCTTATATATGAGCTTCAATATCACAAACCGGAAACAATTTTGAAAATTTTACTTTTTGAAAAATAATTCATTGAACAGTCCGTCATGTGTTTTCAATGGCGAAATCTTATTTTTGAGAAAATTGCACTTTTTGGAACAACTTTAGACCCACTTCTTATTTAGTGAGTGTTATAAAATTCAAATTCGAGATTCTCCTATATATGAGATTCAATATCACAAACCGGAAAAAATTTTGAAAATTTTACTTTTTGAACAATAATGCATTGAACAGTCTGCCATGTGTTTTCAATGGGGAAATTTTATTTTTGAGAAAATTGCACATTTTGAACCAACTATAGACCCACTTCTTATTTAGTGAGTGTTATAAAATTCAAATTCGAGATTCTCCTATATATGAGCTTCAATATCACAAACCGGAAAAAATTTTGAAAATTTTACTTTTTGAACAATAATTCATTGAACAGTCCGCCATGTGTTTTCAATGGGGAAATTTTATTTTTTAGAAAATTGCACTTTTTGGAACAACTTTAGACCCACTTTTTATTTAGTGAGTGTTATAAAATTGAAATTGGATATTCTCCTTATATATAAGCTTCAATATAACAAACGGGAAAAAATTTTGAAAATTTTAATTTTTGAACAATTATTCATTGAATAGTCCGCCATGTGATTTCAATGGGGAATTGTATTTTCGAGAAAATTGCTCAAATGCTTTCAAATTGCGAATTGCAGTTGGATATATGTTTTATAGTTATTCTTGTACCAAATTTTAATTAAAAAAAAGTATTCTAAAAATAAAAAATTCAATTTTTCGAAAATCTTGAAATATTTCAGTTTAGAGTGTATTTGAGTGGAAAATTTCATTTTTAGCAAATGGTTCCAAATTGTGTTTTTTTATTCAAAAACACATTAAAAATCAAACAAATTTCAAAATTTTGGCAAAAAAAACTATTTTTGAATAGCTCTATGAGAAGTTGAAATTTTGAAACGAAAGCGCTCAGAAACTGTTTTGAGGCTTTATTTTACGTAGCATTGCTTCGATTTTGTGTACTAAAATAATATTTCATGAGCAAATTGATGATCAGAAAGAAATCGGAAGATGACTTTTATTATCCTAGGCTACAAATTAAGGTTAAAATTCGAAAATTGAGAATTGGAAAATTGCCTAAGGATTGGCAAGTTTATTGTATATTCAAAGGGATATAGAGATTTTTTTGGCAATAACCGAATTTTGAGAAGTAAAATTTCATTTTAATAACCACTTGAATGTGGAAATCGATTCGGATGACAATTTCTGTTACCCTAGTTGCAAAATGATTGTAAAATTTTGAAAATTTAGAAGTGTGAAATTTTCCATACTGTTAACATGGGAAAAATTTTAAACGAAAATTTTGAAAGTTCAATTTTTAGGACCAACTTTAGACCCACTTCTTATTTAGTGAGTGTTATAAAATTCGAATAGGAGATTCTCTTATATATGAGCTTCAATATCACAAACCGGAAACAATTTTGAAAATTTTACTTTTTGAAAAATAATTCATTGAACAGTCCGTCATGTGTTTTCAATGGCGAAATCTTATTTTTGAGAAAATTGCACTTTTTGGAACAACTTTAGACCCACTTCTTATTTAGTGAGTGTTATAAAATTCAAATTCGAGATTCTCCTATATATGAGATTCAATATCACAAACCGGAAAAAATTTTGAAAATTTTACTTTTTGAACAATAATGCATTGAACAGTCTGCCATGTGTTTTCAATGGGGAAATTTTATTTTTGAGAAAATTGCACATTTTGAACCAACTATAGACCCACTTCTTATTTAGTGAGTGTTATAAAATTCAAATTCGAGATTCTCCTATATATGAGCTTCAATATCACAAACCGGAAAAAATTTTGAAAATTTTACTTTTTGAACAATAATTCATTGAACAGTCCGCCATGTGTTTTCAATGGGGAAATTTTATTTTTTAGAAAATTGCACTTTTTGGAACAACTTTAGACCCACTTTTTATTTAGTGAGTGTTATAAAATTGAAATTGGATATTCTCCTTATATATAAGCTTCAATATAACAAACGGGGAAAAATTTTGAAAATTTTAATTTTTGAACAATTATTCATTGAATAGTCCGCCATGTGATTTCAATGGGGAATTGTATTTTCGAGAAAATTGCTCAAATGCTTTCAAATTGCGAATTGCAGTTGGATATATGTTTTATAGTTATTCTTGTACCAAATTTTAATTAAAAAAAAGTATTCTAAAAATAAAAAATTCAATTTTTCGAAAATCTTGAAATATTTCAGTTTAGAGTGTATTTGAATGGAAAATTTCATTTTTAGCAAATGGTTCCAAATTGTGTTTTTTTATTCAAAAACACATTAAAAATCAAACAAATTTCAAAATTTTGGCAAAAAAAACTATTTTTGAATAGCTCTATGAGAAGTTGAAATTTTGAAACGAAAGCGCTCAGAAACTGTTTTGAGGCTTTATTTTACGTAGCATTGCTTCGATTTTGTGTACTAAAATAATATTTCATGAGCAAATTGATGATCAGAAAGAAATCGGAAGATGACTTTATTATCCTAGGCTACAAATTAAGGTTAAAATTCGAAAATTGAGAATTGGAAAATTGCCTAAGGATTGGCAAGTTTATTGTATATTCAAAGGGATATAGAGATTTTTTTGGCAATAACCGAATTTTGAGAAGTAAAATTTCATTTTAATAACCACTTGAATGTGGAAATCGATTCGGATGACAATTTCTGTTACCCTAGTTGCAAAATGATTGTAAAATTTTGAAAATTTAGAAGTGTGAAATTTTCCATACTGTTAACATGGGAAAAATTTTAAACGAAAATTTTGAAAGTTCAATTTTTAGGACCAACTTTAGACCCACTTCTTATTTAGTGAGTGTTATAAAATTCGAATAGGAGATTCTCTTATATATGAGCTTCAATATCACAAACCGGAAACAATTTTGAAAATTTTACTTTTTGAAAAATAATTCATTGAACAGTCCGTCATGTGTTTTCAATGGCGAAATCTTATTTTTGAGAAAATTGCACTTTTTGGAACAACTTTAGACCCACTTCTTATTTAGTGAGTGTTATAAAATTCAAATTCGAGATTCTCCTATATATGAGATTCAATATCACAAACCGGAAAAAATTTTGAAAATTTTACTTTTTGAACAATAATGCATTGAACAGTCTGCCATGTGTTTTCAATGGGGAAATTTTATTTTTGAGAAAATTGCACATTTTGAACCAACTATAGACCCACTTCTTATTTAGTGAGTGTTATAAAATTCAAATTCGAGATTCTCCTATATATGAGCTTCAATATCACAAACCGGAAAAAATTTTGAAAATTTTACTTTTTGAACAATAATTCATTGAACAGTCCGCCATGTGTTTTCAATGGGGAAATTTTATTTTTTAGAAAATTGCACTTTTTGGAACAACTTTAGACCCACTTTTTATTTAGTGAGTGTTATAAAATTGAAATTGGATGTTCTCCTATATATAAGCTTCAATATAACAAACGGGAAAAAATTTTGAAAATTTTAATTTTTGAACAATTATTCATTGAATGTGATTTCAATGGGGAATTGTATTTTCGAGAAAATTGCTCAAATGCTTTCAAATTGCGAATTGCAGTTGGATATATGTTTTATAGTTATTCTTGTACCAAATTTTAATTAAAAAAAAGTATTCTAGAAATAAAAAATTCAATTTTTCGAAAATCTTGAAATATTTCAGTTTTGAGTGTATTTGAATGGAAAATTTCATTTTTAACAAATGGTTCCAAATTGTGTTTTTTATTCAAAAACACATTAAAAATCAAACAAATTTCAAAATTTTGGCAAAAAAAAACTATTTTTGAATAGCTCTATGAGAAGTTGAAATTTTGAAACGAAAGCGCTCAGAAACTGTTTTGAGGCTTTATTTTACGTAGCATTGCTTCGATTTTGTATACTAAAATAATATTTCATGAGCAAATTGATGATCAGAAAGAAATCGAAAGATGACTTTTATTATCCTAGGCTACAAATTAAGGTTAAAATTCGAAAACTGAGATTTGGAAAATTGCCTAAGGATTGGCAAGTTTAATGTATATTCAAAGGGATATAAAGATTTTTTTGGCAATAATCGAATTTTGAGAAGTAAAATTTCATTTTAATAACCACTTGAATGTGGAAATCGTTTCGGATGACAAATTCTGTTACCCTAGTTGCAAAATGATTGTAAAATTTTGAAAATTTAGAAGTGTGAAATTTTCCATACTGTTAACATGGGAAAAATTTTAAACGAAAATTTTGAAAGTTCAATTTTTAGGACTTACTTTAGACCCACTTCTTATTTAGTGAGTGTTATAAAATTCGAATAGGAGATTCTCTTATATATGAGCTTCAATATCACAAACCGGAAACAATTTTGAAAATTTTACTTTTTGAAAAATAATTCATTGAACAGTCCGTCATGTGTTTTCAATGGCGAAATCTTATTTTTGAGAAAATTGCACTTTTTGGAACAACTTTAGGCCCACTTCTTATTTAGTGAGTGTTATAAAATTCAAATTCGAGATTCTCCTATATATGAGATTCAATATCACAAACCGGAAAAAATTTTGAATTTTTTTTTTTTTGAACAATAATTCATTGAACAGTCTGCCATGTGTTTTCAATGGGGAAATTTTATTTTTGAGAAAATTGCACATTTTGAACAAACTATAGACCCACTTCTTATTTAGTGAGTGTTATAAAATTCAAATTCGAGATTCTCCTATATATGAGCTTCAATATCACAAACCGGAAAAAATTTTGAAAATTTTACTTTTTGAACAATAATTCATTGAACAGTCCGCCATGTGTTTTCAATGGGGAAATTTTATTTTTTAGAAAATTGCACTTTTTGGAACAACTTTAGACCCACTTTTTATTTAGTGAGTGTTATAAAATTGAAATTGGATATTCTCCTTATATATAAGCTTCAATATAACAAACGGGAAATTATTTTGAAAATTTTAATTTTTGAACAATTATTCATTGAATAGTCCGCCATGTGATTTCAATGGGGAATTGTATTTTCGAGAAAATTGCTCAAATGCTTTCAAATTGCGAATTGCAGTTGGATATATGTTTTATAGTTATTCTTGTACCAAATTTTAATTAAAAAAAAGTATTCTAAAAATAAAAAATTCAATTTTTCGAAAATCTTGAAATATTTCAGTTTAGAGTGTATTTGAATGGAAAATTTCATTTTTAGCAAATGGTTCCAAATTGTGTTTTTTTATTCAAAAACACATTAAAAATCAAACAAATTTCAAAATTTTGGCAAAAAAAACTATTTTTGAATAGCTCTATGAGAAGTTGAAATTTTGAAACGAAAGCGCTCAGAAACTGTTTTGAGGCTTTATTTTACGTAGCATTGCTTCGATTTTGTGTACTAAAATAATATTTCATGAGCAAATTGATGATCAGAAAGAAATCGGAAGATGACTTTTATTATCCTAGGCTACAAATTAAGGTTAAAATTCGAAAATTGAGAATTGGAAAATTGCCTAAGGATTGGCAAGTTTATTGTATATTCAAAGGGATATAGAGATTTTTTTGGCAATAACCGAATTTTGAGAAGTAAAATTTCATTTTAATAACCACTTGAATGTGGAAATCGATTCGGATGACAATTTCTGTTACCCTAGTTGCAAAATGATTGTAAAATTTTGAAAATTTAGAAGTGTGAAATTTTCCATACTGTTAACATGGGAAAAATTTTAAACGAAAATTTTGAAAGTTCAATTTTTAGGACCAACTTTAGACCCACTTCTTATTTAGTGAGTGTTATAAAATTCGAATAGGAGATTCTCTTATATATGAGCTTCAATATCACAAACCGGAAACAATTTTGAAAATTTTACTTTTTGAAAAATAATTCATTGAACAGTCCGTCATGTGTTTTCAATGGCGAAATCTTATTTTTGAGAAAATTGCACTTTTTGGAACAACTATAGACCCACTTCTTATTTAGTGAGTGTTATAAAATTCAAATTCGAGATTCTCCTATATATGAGCTTCAATATCACAAACCGGAAAAAATTTTGAAAATTTTACTTTTTGAACAATAATTCATTGAACAGTCCGCCATGTGTTTTCAATGGGGAAATTTTATTTTTTAGAAAATTGCACATTTTGGAACAACTTTAGACCCACTTTTTATTTAGTGAGTGTTATAAAATTGAAATTGGATATTCTCCTTATATATAAGCTTCAATATAACAAACGGGAAAAAATTTTGAAAATTTTAATTTTTGAACAATTATTCATTGAATAGTCCGCCATGTGATTTCAATGGGGAATTGTATTTTCGAGAAAATTGCTCAAATGCTTTCAAATTGCGAATTGCAGTTGGATATATGTTTCATAGTTATTCTTGTACCAAATTTTAATTAAAAAAAAGTATTCTAAAAATAAAAAATTCAATTTTTCGAAAATCTTGAAATATTTCAGTTTTGAGTGTATTTGAATGGAAAATTTCATTTTTAACAAATGGTTCCAAATTTTGTTTTTTTATTCAAAAACACATTAAAAATCAAACGAATTTCAAAATTTTGGCAAAAAAAACTATTTTTGAATAGCTCTATGAGAAGTTGAAATTTTGAAACGAAAGCGCTCAGAAACTGTTTTGATTCTTTATTTTACGTAGCATTGCTTCGATTTTGTGTACTAAAATAATATTTCATGAGCAAATTGATGATCAGAAAGAAATCGGAAGAGGACTTTTATTATCCTAGGCTACAAATTAAGGTTAAAATTCGAAAATTGAGAATTGGAAAATTGCCTAAGGATTGGCAAATTTAATGTATATTCAAAGGAATATAAATTTTTTTTTGGCAATAACCGAATTTTGAGAAGTAAAATTTCATTTTAATAACCTTTGAATGTGTATATCGATTCGGATGACAATTTCTGTTACCCTAGTTGCAAAATGATTGTAAAATTTTGAAAATTTAGAAGTGTGACATTTTCCGTACTGTTAACATGGGAAAAATTTTAAACGAAAATTTTGAAAGTTCAATTTTTCGGACCAACTTTAGACCCACTTTTTATTTAGTGAGTGTTATAAAATTCGAATAGGAGATTCTCCTATATATGAGCTTCAATATCACAAACCGGAAAAAATTTTGAAAATTTTACTTTTTGAAAAATTATTCATTGAATAGTCCGTCAAGTGTTTTCAATGGCGAAATCTTATTTTTGAGAAAATTGCACTTTTTGGAACAACTTTAGACCCACTTCTTATTTAGTGAGTGTTATAAAATTGAAATTGGATATTCTCCTATATATAAGCTTCAATATCACAAACGGGAAAAAATTTTGAAAATTTTAGTTTTTGAACAATTATTCATTGAATAGTCCGCCATGTGATTTCAATGGGGAATTGTATTTTCGAGAAAATTGCTCAAATGCTTTCAAATTGCGAATTGCAGTTGGATATATGTTTTATAGTTATTCTTGTACCAAATTTTAATTAAAAAAAAGTATTCTAGAAATAAAAAATTCAATTTTTCGAAAATCTAAAAATATTTCAGTTTTGAGTGTATTTGAATGGAAAATTTCATTTTTAACAAATGGTTCCAAATTGTGTTTTTTATTCAAAAACACATTAAAAATCAAGCAAATTTCAAAATTTTGGCAAAAAAAACTATTTTTGAATAGCTCTATGAGAAGTTGAAATTTTGAAACGAAAGCGCTCAGAAACTGTTTTGAGGCTTTATTTTACGTAGCATTGCTTCGATTTTGTATACTAAAATAATATTTCATGAGCAAATTGATGATCAGAAAGAAATCGGAAGATGACTTTTATTATCCTAGGCTACAAATTAAGGTTAAAATTCGAAAATTGAGAATTGGAAAATTGCCTAAGGATTGGCAAGTTTAATGTATATTCAAAAGGATATAAAGATTTTTATGGCAATAACGGAATTTTGAGAAGTAAAATTTCATTTTAATAACCACTTGAATGTGGAAATCGATTCGGATGACAATTTCTGTTACCCTAGTTGCAAAATGATTGTAAAATTTTGAAAATTTAGAAGTGTGAAATTTTCCATAATGTTAACATGGGAAAAATTTTAAACGAAAATTTTGAAAGTTCAATTTTTAGGACCAACTTTAGACTCACTTCTCATTAAGTGAGTGTTATAAAATTCGAATAGGAGAATCTCCTATATATGAGCTTCAATATCACAAACCGGAAACAATTTTGAAAATTTTACTTTTTGAAAAATAATTCATTGAACAGTCTGCCATGTGTTTTCAATGGGGAAATTTTATTTTTGAGAAAATTGCACATTTTGAACAAACTATAGACCCACTTCTTATTTAGTGAGTGTTATAAAATTCAAATTCGAGATTCTCCTATATATGAGCTTCAATATCACAAACCGGAAAAAATTTTGAAAATTTTACTTTTTGAACAATAATTCATTGAACAGTCCGCCATGTGTTTTCAATGGGGAAATTTTATTTTTTAGAAAATTGCACTTTTTGGAACAACTTTAGACCCACTTTTTATTTAGTGAGTGTTATAAAATTGAAATTGGATATTCTCCTTATATATAAGCTTCAATATAACAAACGGGAAAAAATTTTGAAAATTTTAATTTTTGAACAATTATTCATTGAATAGTCCGCCATGTGATTTCAATGGGGAATTGTATTTTCGAGAAAATTGCTCAAATGCTTTCAAATTGCGAATTGCAGTTGGATATATGTTTTATAGTTATTCTTGTACCAAATTTTAATTAAAAAAAAGTATTCTAAAAATAAAAAATTCAATTTTTCGAAAATCTTGAAATATTTCAGTTTAGAGTGTATTTGAATGGAAAATTTCATTTTTAGCAAATGGTTCCAAATTGTGTTTTTTTATTCAAAAACACATTAAAAATCAAACAAATTTCAAAATTTTGGCAAAAAAAACTATTTATGAATAGCTCTATGAGAAGTTGAAATTTTGAAACGAAAGCGCTCAGAAACTGTTTTGAGGCTTTATTTTACGTAGCATTGCTTCGATTTTGTGTACTAAAATAATATTTCATGAGCAAATTGATGATCAGAAAGAAATCGGAAGATGACTTTTATTATCCTAGGCTACAAATTAAGGTTAAAATTCGAAAATTGAGAATTGGAAAATTGCCTAAGGATTGGCAAGTTTATTGTATATTCAAAGGGATATAGAGATTTTTTTGGCAATAACCGAATTTTGAGAAGTAAAATTTCATTTTAATAACCACTTGAATGTGGAAATCGATTCGGATGACAATTTCTGTTACCCTAGTTGCAAAATGATTGTAAAATTTTGAAAATTTAGAAGTGTGAAATTTTCCATACTGTTAACATGGGAAAAATTTTAAACGAAAATTTTGAAAGTTCAATTTTTAGGACCAACTTTAGACCCACTTCTTATTTAGTGAGTGTTATAAAATTCGAATAGGAGATTCTCTTATATATGAGCTTTAATATCACAAACCGGAAACAATTTTGAAAATTTTACTTTTTGAAAAATAATTCATTGAACAGTCCGTCATGTGTTTTCAATGGCGAAATCTTATTTTTGAGAAAATTGCACTTTTTGGAACAACTTTAGACCCACTTCTTATTTAGTGAGTGTTATAAAATTCAAATTCGAGATTCTCCTATATATGAGATTCAATATCACAAACCGGAAAAAATTTTGAAAATTTTACTTTTTGAACAATAATGCATTGAACAGTCTGCCATGTGTTTTCAATGGGGAAATTTTATTTTTGAGAAAATTGCACATTTTGAACCAACTATAGACCCACTTCTTATTTAGTGAGTGTTATAAAATTCAAATTCGAGATTCTCCTATATATGAGCTTCAATATCACAAACCGGAAAAAATTTTGAAAATTTTACTTTTTGAACAATAATTCATTGAACAGTCCGCCATGTGTTTTCAATGGGGAAATTTTATTTTTTAGAAAATTGCACTTTTTGGAACAACTTTAGACCCACTTTTTATTTAGTGAGTGTTATAAAATTGAAATTGGATATTCTCCTTATATATAAGCTTCAATATAACAAACGGGAAAAAATTTTGAAAATTTTAATTTTTGAACAATTATTCATTGAATAGTCCGCCATGTGATTTCAATGGGGAATTGTATTTTCGAGAAAATTGCTCAAATGCTTTCAAATTGCGAATTGCAGTTGGATATATGTTTTATAGTTATTCTTGTACCAAATTTTAATTAAAAAAAAGTATTCTAAAAATAAAAAAATTAATTTTTCGAAAATATTGAAATATTTCAGTTTTGAGTGTATTTGAATGGAAAATTTCATTTTTAACAAATGGTTCCAAATTGTGTTTTTTTATTCAAAAACACATTAAAAATCAAACAAATTTCAAAATTTTGGCAAAAAAAACTATTTTTGAATAGCTCTATGAGAAGTTGAAATTTTGAAACGAAAGCGCTCAGAAACTGTTTTGAGGCTTTATTTTACGTAGCATTGCTTCGATTTTGTGTACTAAAATAATATTTCATGAGCAAATTGATGATCAGAAAGAAATCGGAAGATGACTTTTATTATCCTAGGCTACAAATTAAGGTTAAAATTTGAAAATTGAGAATTGGAAAATTGCCTAAGGATTGACAAGTTTAATGTATATTCAAAGGGATATAAAGATTTTTTTGGCAATAACCGAATTTTGAGAAGTAAAATTTCATTTTAATAACCACTTGAATGTGGAAATCGATTCGGATGACAATTTCTGTTACCCTAGTTGCAAAATGATTGTAAAATTTTGAAAATTTAGAAGTGTGAAATTTTCCATACTGTTAACATGGGAAAAATTTTAAACGAAAATTTTGAAAGTTCAATTTTTAGGACCAACTTTAGACCCACTTCTTATTTAGTGAGTGTTATAAAATTCGAATAGGAGATTCTCTTATATATGAGCTTCAATATCACAAACCGGAAACAATTTTGAAAATTTTACTTTTTGAAAAATAATTCATTGAACAGTCCGTCATGTGTTTTCAATGGCGAAATCTTATTTTTGAGAAAATTGCACTTTTTGGAACAACTTTAGACCCACTTTTTATTTAGTGAGTGTTATAAAATTGAAATTGGATATTCTCCTATATGTAAGCTACAATATCACAAACCGGAAAAAATTTTGAAATATTTTCTTTTTGAACAATAATTCATTGAACAGTCCGCCATGTGTTTTCAATGGGGAAATTTTATTTTTGAGAAAATTGCACATTTTGAACCAACTATAGACCCACTTCTTATTTAGTGAGTGTTATAAAATTCAAATTCGAGATTCCCCTATATATGAGATTCAATATCACAAACCGGAAAAATTTTTAAAATTTTACTTTTTGAACAATAATTCATTGAACAGTCCGCCATGTGTTTTCAATGGGGAAATTTTACTTTTTAGAAAATTGCACTTTTTGGAACCACTTTAGACCCACTTCTTATTTAGTGAGTGTTATAAAATTCAAATTCGAGATTCTCCTATATATGAGCTTCAATTTCACAAACCGGAAAAATTTTAGAAAATTTTACTTTTTGAACAATAATTCATTGAAAAGTCCGCCATGTGTTTTCAATGGGGACATTTTATTTTTGAGAAATTTGCACATTTTGAACCAACTATAGACCCACTTCTTATTTAGTGAGTGTTATAAAATTGGAATTGGAGATTTTCCTATATATAAGCTTCAATATCACACACCGGAAAAAATTTTGAAAATTTTACTTTTTGAAAAATTATTCATTGAATAGTCCGTCAAGTGTTTTCAATGGCGAAATCTTATTTTTGAGAAAATTGCACTTTTTGGAACAACTTTAGACCCACTTCTTATTTAGTGAGTGTTATAAAATTCAAATTCGAGATTCTCCTATATATGAGCTTCAATATCACAAACCGGAAAAATTTTTGAAAATTTTACTTTTTGAACAATAATTCATTGAACAGTCCGCCATGTGTTTTCAATGGGGAAATTTTATTTTTTAGAAAATTGCACTTTTTGGAACAACTTTAGACCCACTTCTTATTTAGTGAGTGTTATAAAATTCAAATTCGAGATTCTCATATATATGAGATTCAATATCACAAACCGGAAAAAATTTTGAACATTTTATTTTTTGAACAATAATTCATTGAATAGTCATCATGTGTTTTCAATATGGAAATTTTATTTTTTAGAAAATTGCACTTTTTGGAACCACTTTAGACCCACTTCTTATTTAGTGAGTGTTATAAAATTCAAATTCGAGATTCTCCTATATATGAGCTTCAATTTCACAAACCGGAAAATTTTTTGAAAATTTTACTTTTTGAACAATAATTCATTGAACAGTCCGCCATGTGTTTTCAATGGGGAAATTTTATTTTTGAGAAATTTGCACATTTTGAACCAACTATAGACCCACTTCTTATTTAGTGAGTGTTATAAAATTGGAATTGGAGATTCTCCTATATATAAGCTTCAATATCACACACCGGAAAAATTTTTGAAAATTTTACTTTTTGAAAAATTATTCATTGAATAGTCCGTCATGTGTTTTCAATGGCGAAATCTTATTTTTGAGAAAATTGCACTTTTTGGAACAACTTTAGACCCACTTTTTATTTAGTGAGTGTTATAAAATTGAAATTGGATATTCTCCTATATATAAGCTTCAATATCACAAACCGGAAAAAATTTTGAAATATTTTCTTTTTGAACAATAATTCATTGAACAGTCCGCCATGTGTTTTCAATGGGGAAATTTTATTTTTTAGAAAATTGCACGTTTTGGAACAACTTTAGACCCACTTTTTATTTAGTGAGTGTTATAAAATTGAAATTGGATATTCTCCTATATATAAGCTTCAATATCACAAACGGGAAAAAATTTTGAAAATTTTAGTTTTTGAACAATTATTCATTGAATAGTCCGCCATGTGATTTCAATGGGGAATTGTATTTTCGAGAAAATTGCTCAAATGCTTTCAAATTGCGAATTGCAGTTGGATATATGTTTTATAGTTATTCTTGTACCAAATTTTAATTAAAAAAAAGTATTCTAAAAATAAAAAATTTAATTTTTCGAAAATATTGAAATATTTCAGTTTTGAGTGTATTTGAATGGAAAATTTCATTTTTAACAAATGGTTCCAAATTGTGTTTTTTTATTCAAAAACACATTAAAAATCAAACAAATTTCAAAATTTTGGCAAAAAAAACTATTTTTGAATAGCTCTATGAGAAGTTGAAATTTTGAAACGAAAGCGCTCAGAAACTGTTTTGAGGCTTTATTTTACGTAGCATTGCTTCGATTTTGTGTACTAAAATAATATTTCATGAGCAAATTGATGATCAGAAAGAAATCGGAAGATGACTTTTATTATCCTAGGCTACAAATTAAGGTTAAAATTTGAAAATTGAGAATTGGAAAATTGCCTAAGGATTGGCAAGTTTAATGTATATTCAAAGGGATATAAAGATTTTTTTGGCAATAACCGAATTTTGAGAAGTAAAATTTCATTTTAATAACCACTTGAATGTGGAAATCGATTCGGATGACAATTTCTGTTACCCTAGTTGCAAAATGATTGTAAAATTTTGAAAATTTAGAAGTGTGAAATTTTCCATACTGTTAACATGGGAAAAATTTTAAACGAAAATTTTGAAAGTTCAATTTTTAGGACCAACTTTAGACCCACTTCTTATTTAGTGAGTGTTATAAAATTCGAATAGGAGATTCTCTTATATATGAGCTTCAATATCACAAACCGGAAACAATTTTGAAAATTTTACTTTTTGAAAAATAATTCATTGAACAGTCCGTCATGTGTTTTCAATGGCGAAATCTTATTTTTGAGAAAATTGCACTTTTTTGAACAACTTTAGACCCACTTTTTATTTAGTGAGTGTTATAAAATTGAAATTGGATATTCTCCTATATGTAAGCTACAATATCACAAACCGGAAAAAATTTTGAAATATTTTCTTTTTGAACAATAATTCATTGAACAGTCCGCCATGTGTTTTCAATGGGGAAATTTTATTTTTGAGAAAATTGCACATTTTGAACCAACTATAGACCCACTTCTTATTTAGTGAGTGTTATAAAATTCAAATTCGAGATTCCCCTATATATGAGATTCAATATCACAAACCGGAAAAATTTTTAAAATTTTACTTTTTGAACAATAATTCATTGAACAGTCCGCCATGTGTTTTCAATGGGGAAATTTTACTTTTTAGAAAATTGCACTTTTTGGAACCACTTTAGACCCACTTCTTATTTAGTGAGTGTTATAAAATTCAAATTCGAGATTCTCCTATATATAAGCTTCAATATCACACACCGGAAAAAATTTTGAAAATTTTACTTTTTGAACAATAATTCATTGAACAGTCCGCAATGTGTTTTCAATTGCGAAATTTTATTTTTGAGAAAATTGCACATTTTGAACCAACTATAGACCCACTTCCTATTTAGTGAGTGTTATAAAATTGGAATTGGAGATTTTCCTATATATAAGCTTCAATATCACACACCGGAAAAAATTTTGAAAATTTTACTTTTTGAAAAATTATTCATTGAATAGTCCGTCAAGTGTTTTCAATGGCGAAATCTTATTTTTGAGAAAATTGCACTTTTTGGAACAACTTTAGACCCACTTCTTATTTAGTGAGTGTTATAAAATTCAAATTCGAGATTCTCCTATATATGAGCTTCAATATCACAAACCGGAAAAATTTTTGAAAATTTTACTTTTTGAACAATAATTCATTGAACAGTCCGCCATGTGTTTTCAATATGGAAATTTTATTTTTTAGAAAATTGCACTTTTTGGAACAACTTTAGACCCACTTCTTATTTAGTGAGTGTTATAAAATTCAAATTCGAGATTCTCCTATATATGAGCTTCAATATCACAAACCGGAAAAATTTTTGAAAATTTTACTTTTTGAACAATAATTCATTGAACAGTCCGCCATGTGTTTTCAATATGGAAATTTTATTTTTTAGAAAATTGCACTTTTTGGAACCACTTTAGACCCACTTCTTATTTAGTGAGTGTTATAAAATTCAAATTCGAGATTCTCCTATATATGAGCTTCAATTTCACAAACCGGAAAATTTTTTGAAAATTTTACTTTTTGAACAATAATTCATTGAACAGTCCGCCATGTGTTTTCAATGGGGAAATTTTATTTTTGAGAAATTTGCACATTTTGAACCAACTATAGACCCACTTCTTATTTAGTGAGTGTTATAAAATTGGAATTGGAGATTCTCCTATATATAAGCTTCAATATCACACACCGGAAAAATTTTTGAAAATTTTACTTTTTGAAAAATTATTCATTGAATAGTCCGTCATGTGTTTTCAATGGCGAAATGTTATTTTTGAGAAAATTGCACTTTTTGGAACAACTTTAGACCCACTTTTTATTTAGTGAGTGTTATAAAATTGAAATTGGATATTCTCCTATACATCAGCTTCAATATCACAAACGGGAAAAAATTTTGAAAATTTTAGTTTTTGAACAATTATTCATTGAATAGTCCGCCATGTGATTTCAACGGGGAATTGTATTTTCGAGAAAATTGCTCAAATGCTTTCAAATTGCGAATTGCAGTTGGATATATGTTTTATAGTTATTCTTGTACCAAATTTTAATTAAAAAAAAGTATTCTAGAAATAAAAAATTCAATTTTTCGAAAATCTTGAAATATTTCAGTTTTGAGTGTATTTGAATGGAAAATTTCATTTTTAACAAATGGTTCCAAATTGTGTTTTTTATTCAAAAACACATTAAAAATCAAACAAATTTCAAAATTTTGGCAAAAAAAACTATTTTTGAATTGCTCTATGAGAAGTTGAAATTTTGAAACGAAAGCGCTCAGAAACTGTTTTGAGGCTTTATTTTACGTAGCATTGCTTCGATTTTGTGTACTAAAATAATATTTCATGAGCAAATTGATGATCAGAAAGAAATCGGAAGATGACTTTTATTATCCTAGGCTACAAATTAAGGTTAAAATTCGAAAATTGAGAATTGGAAAATTGCCTAAGGATTGGCAAGTTTATTGTATATTCAAAGGGATATAAAGATTTTTTTGGCAATAACCGAATTTTGAGAAGTAAAATTTCATTTTAATAACCACTTGAATGTGGAAATCGATTCGGATGACAATTTCTGTTACCCTAGTTGCAAAATGATTGTAAAATTTTGAAAATTTAGAAGTGTGAAATTTTCCATACTGTTAACATGGGAAAAATTTTAAACGAAAATTTTGAAAGTTCAATTTTTAGGACCAACTTTAGACCCACTTCTTATTTAGTGAGTGTTATAAAATTCGAATAGGAGATTCTCTTATATATGAGCTTCAATATCACAAACCGGAAACAATTTTGAAAATTTTACTTTTTGAAAAATAATTCATTGAACAGTCCGTCATGTGTTTTCAATGGCGAAATCTTATTTTTGAGAAAATTGCACTTTTTGGAACAACTTTAGACCCACTTCTTATTTAGTGAGTGTTATAAAATTCAAATTCGAGATTCTCCTATATATGAGATTCAATATTACAAACCGGAAAAAATTTTGAAAATTTTACTTTTTGAACAATAATGCATTGAACAGTCTGCCATGTGTTTTCAATGGGGAAATTTTATTTTTGAGAAAATTGCACATTTTGAACCAACTATAGACCCACTTCTTATTTAGTGAGTGTTATAAAATTCAAATTCGAGATTCTCCTATATATGAGCTTCAATATCACAAACCGGAAAAAATTTTGAAAATTTTACTTTTTGAACAATAATTCATTGAACAGTCCGCCATGTGTTTTCAATGGGGAAATTTTATTTTTTAGAAAATTGCACTTTTTGGAACAACTTTAGACCCACTTCTTATTTAGTGAGTGTTATAAAATTCAAATTCGAGATTCTCATATATATGAGATTCAATATCACAAACCGGAAAAAATTTTGAACATTTTATTTTTTGAACAATAATTCATTGAATAGTCATCATGTGTTTTCAATATGGAAATTTTATTTTTTAGAAAATTGCACTTTTTGGAACCACTTTAGACCCACTTCTTATTTAGTGAGTGTTATAAAATTCAAATTCGAGATTCTCCTATATATGAGCTTCAATTTCACAAACCGGAAAATTTTTTGAAAATTTTACTTTTTGAACAATAATTCATTGAACAGTCCGCCATGTGTTTTCAATGGGGAAATTTTATTTTTGAGAAATTTGCACATTTTGAACCAACTATAGACCCACTTCTTATTTAGTGAGTGTTATAAAATTGGAATTGGAGATTCTCCTATATATAAGCTTCAATATCACACACCGGAAAAAGTTTTGAAAATTTTACTTTTTGAAAAATTATTCATTGAATAGTCCGTCATGTGTTTTCAATGGCGAAATCTTATTTTTGAGAAAATTGCACTTTTTGGAACAACTTTAGACCCACTTTTTATTTAGTGAGTGTTATAAAATTGAAATTGGATATTCTCCTATATATAAGCTTCAATATCACAAACCGGAAAAAATTTTGAAATATTTTCTTTTTGAACAATAATTCATTGAACAGTCCGCCATGTGTTTTCAATGGGGAAATTTTATTTTTTAGAAAATTGCACGTTTTGGAACAACTTTAGACCCACTTTTTATTTAGTGAGTGTTATAAAATTGAAATTGGATATTCTCCTATATATAAGCTTCAATATCACAAACGGGAAAAAATTTTGAAAATTTTAGTTTTTGAACAATTATTCATTGAATAGTCCGCCATGTGATTTCAATGGGGAATTGTATTTTCGAGAAAATTGCTCAAATGCTTTCAAATTGCGAATTGCAGTTGGATATATGTTTTATAGTTATTCTTGTACCAAATTTTAATTAAAAAAAAGTATTCTAAAAATAAAAAATTTAATTTTTCGAAAATATTGAAATATTTCAGTTTTGAGTGTATTTGAATGGAAAATTTCATTTTTAACAAATGGTTCCAAATTGTGTTTTTTTATTCAAAAACACATTAAAAATCAAACAAATTTCAAAATTTTGGCAAAAAAAACTATTTTTGAATAGCTCTATGAGAAGTTGAAATTTTGAAACGAAAGCGCTCAGAAACTGTTTTGAGGCTTTATTTTACGTAGCATTGCTTCGATTTTGTGTACTAAAATAATATTTCATGAGCAAATTGATGATCAGAAAGAAATCGGAAGATGACTTTTATTATCCTAGGCTACAAATTAAGGTTAAAATTTGAAAATTGAGAATTGGAAAATTGCCTAAGGATTGGCAAGTTTAATGTATATTCAAAGGGATATAAAGATTTTTTTGGCAATAACCGAATTTTGAGAAGTAAAATTTCATTTTAATAACCACTTGAATGTGGAAATCGATTCGGATGACAATTTCTGTTACCCTAGTTGCAAAATGATTGTAAAATTTTGAAAATTTAGAAGTGTGAAATTTTCCATACTGTTAACATGGGAAAAATTTTAAACGAAAATTTTGAAAGTTCAATTTTTAGGACCAACTTTAGACCCACTTCTTATTTAGTGAGTGTTATAAAATTCGAATAGGAGATTCTCTTATATATGAGCTTCAATATCACAAACCGGAAACAATTTTGAAAATTTTACTTTTTGAAAAATAATTCATTGAACAGTCCGTCATGTGTTTTCAATGGCGAAATCTTATTTTTGAGAAAATTGCACTTTTTGGAACAACTTTAGACCCACTTCTTATTTAGTGAGTGTTATAAAATTCAAATTCGAGATTCTCCTATATATGAGATTCAATATTACAAACCGGAAAAAATTTTGAAAATTTTACTTTTTGAACAATAATGCATTGAACAGTCTGCCATGTGTTTTCAATGGGGAAATTTTATTTTTGAGAAAATTGCACATTTTGAACCAACTATAGACCCACTTCTTATTTAGTGAGTGTTATAAAATTCAAATTCGAGATTCTCCTATATATGAGCTTCAATATCACAAACCGGAAAAAATTTTGAAAATTTTACTTTTTGAACAATAATTCATTGAACAGTCCGCCATGTGTTTTCAATGGGGAAATTTTATTTTTTAGAAAATTGCACTTTTTGGAACAACTTTAGACCCACTTCTTATTTAGTGAGTGTTATAAAATTCAAATTCGAGATTCTCATATATATGAGATTCAATATCACAAACCGGAAAAAATTTTGAACATTTTATTTTTTGAACAATAATTCATTGAATAGTCATCATGTGTTTTCAATATGGAAATTTTATTTTTTAGAAAATTGCACTTTTTGGAACCACTTTAGACCCACTTCTTATTTAGTGAGTGTTATAAAATTCAAATTCGAGATTCTCCTATATATGAGCTTCAATTTCACAAACCGGAAAATTTTTTGAAAATTTTACTTTTTGAACAATAATTCATTGAACAGTCCGCCATGTGTTTTCAATGGGGAAATTTTATTTTTGAGAAATTTGCACATTTTGAACCAACTATAGACCCACTTCTTATTTAGTGAGTGTTATAAAATTGGAATTGGAGATTCTCCTATATATAAGCTTCAATATCACACACCGGAAAAAGTTTTGAAAATTTTACTTTTTGAAAAATTATTCATTGAATAGTCCGTCATGTGTTTTCAATGGCGAAATCTTATTTTTGAGAAAATTGCACTTTTTGGAACAACTTTAGACCCACTTTTTATTTAGTGAGTGTTATAAAATTGAAATTGGATATTCTCCTATATATAAGCTTCAATATCACAAACCGGAAAAAATTTTGAAATATTTTCTTTTTGAACAATAATTCATTGAACAGTCCGCCATGTGTTTTCAATGGGGAAATTTTATTTTTTAGAAAATTGCACGTTTTGGAACAACTTTAGACCCACTTTTTATTTAGTGAGTGTTATAAAATTGAAATTGGATATTCTCCTATATATAAGCTTCAATATCACAAACGGGAAAAAATTTTGAAAATTTTAGTTTTTGAACAATTATTCATTGAATAGTCCGCCATGTGATTTCAATGGGGAATTGTATTTTCGAGAAAATTGCTCAAATGCTTTCAAATTGCGAATTGCAGTTGGATATATGTTTTATAGTTATTCTTGTACCAAATTTTAATTAAAAAAAAGTATTCTAAAAATAAAAAATTTAATTTTTCGAAAATATTGAAATATTTCAGTTTTGAGTGTATTTGAATGGAAAATTTCATTTTTAACAAATGGTTCCAAATTGTGTTTTTTTATTCAAAAACACATTAAAAATCAAACAAATTTCAAAATTTTGGCAAAAAAAACTATTTTTGAATAGCTCTATGAGAAGTTGAAATTTTGAAACGAAAGCGCTCAGAAACTGTTTTGAGGCTTTATTTTACGTAGCATTGCTTCGATTTTGTGTACTAAAATAATATTTCATGAGCAAATTGATGATCAGAAAGAAATCGGAAGATGACTTTTATTATCCTAGGCTACAAATTAAGGTTAAAATTTGAAAATTGAGAATTGGAAAATTGCCTAAGGATTGGCAAGTTTAATGTATATTCAAAGGGATATAAAGATTTTTTTGGCAATAACCGAATTTTGAGAAGTAAAATTTCATTTTAATAACCACTTGAATGTGGAAATCGATTCGGATGACAATTTCTGTTACCCTAGTTGCAAAATGATTGTAAAATTTTGAAAATTTAGAAGTGTGAAATTTTCCATACTGTTAACATGGGAAAAATTTTAAACGAAAATTTTGAAAGTTCAATTTTTAGGACCAACTTTAGACCCACTTCTTATTTAGTGAGTGTTATAAAATTCGAATAGGAGATTCTCTTATATATGAGCTTCAATATCACAAACCGGAAACAATTTTGAAAATTTTACTTTTTGAAAAATAATTCATTGAACAGTCCGTCATGTGTTTTCAATGGCGAAATCTTATTTTTGAGAAAATTGCACTTTTTTGAACAACTTTAGACCCACTTTTTATTTAGTGAGTGTTATAAAATTGAAATTGGATATTCTCCTATATGTAAGCTACAATATCACAAACCGGAAAAAATTTTGAAATATTTTCTTTTTGAACAATAATTCATTGAACAGTCCGCCATGTGTTTTCAATGGGGAAATTTTATTTTTGAGAAAATTGCACATTTTGAACCAACTATAGACCCACTTCTTATTTAGTGAGTGTTATAAAATTCAAATTCGAGATTCCCCTATATATGAGATTCAATATCACAAACCGGAAAAATTTTTAAAATTTTACTTTTTGAACAATAATTCATTGAACAGTCCGCCATGTGTTTTCAATGGGGAAATTTTACTTTTTAGAAAATTGCACTTTTTGGAACCACTTTAGACCCACTTCTTATTTAGTGAGTGTTATAAAATTCAAATTCGAGATTCTCCTATATATGAGCTTCAATTTCACAAACCGGAAAAATTTTAGAAAATTTTACTTTTTGAACAATAATTCATTGAAAAGTCCGCCATGTGTTTTCAATGGGGACATTTTATTTTTGAGAAATTTGCACATTTTGAACCAACTATAGACCCACTTCTTATTTAGTGAGTGTTATAAAATTGGAATTGGAGATTCTCCTATATATAAGCTTCAATATCACACACCGGAAAAAATTTTGAAAATTTTACTTTTTGAACAATAATTCATTGAACAGTCCGCAATGTGTTTTCAATTGCGAAATTTTATTTTTGAGAAAATTGCACATTTTGAACCAACTATAGACCCACTTCCTATTTAGTGAGTGTTATAAAATTGGAATTGGAGATTTTCCTATATATAAGCTTCAATATCACACACCGGAAAAAATTTTGAAAATTTTACTTTTTGAAAAATTATTCATTGAATAGTCCGTCAAGTGTTTTCAATGGCGAAATCTTATTTTTGAGAAAATTGCACTTTTTGGAACAACTTTAGACCCACTTCTTATTTAGTGAGTGTTATAAAATTCAAATTCGAGATTCTCCTATATATGAGCTTCAATATCACAAACCGGAAAAATTTTTGAAAATTTTACTTTTTGAACAATAATTCATTGAACAGTCCGCCATGTGTTTTCAATATGGAAATTTTATTTTTTAGAAAATTGCACTTTTTGGAACCACTTTAGACCCACTTCTTATTTAGTGAGTGTTATAAAATTCAAATTCGAGATTCTCCTATATATGAGCTTCAATTTCACAAACCGGAAAATTTTTTGAAAATTTTACTTTTTGAACAATAATTCATTGAACAGTCCGCCATGTGTTTTCAATGGGGAAATTTTATTTTTGAGAAATTTGCACATTTTGAACCAACTATAGACCCACTTCTTATTTAGTGAGTGTTATAAAATTGGAATTGGAGATTCTCCTATATATAAGCTTCAATATCACACACCGGAAAATTTTTTGAAAATTTTACTTTTTGAAAAATTATTCATTGAATAGTCCGTCATGTGTTTTCAATGGCGAAATGTTATTTTTGAGAAAATTGCACTTTTTGGAACAACTTTAGACCCACTTTTTATTTAGTGAGTGTTATAAAATTGAAATTGGATATTCTCCTATATATAAGCTTCAATATAACAAACGGGAAAAAATTTTGAAAATTTTAATTTTTGAACAATTATTCATTGAATAGTCCGCCATGTGATTTCAATGGGGAATTGTATTTTCGAGAAAATTGCTCAAATGCTTTCAAATTGCGAATTGCAGTTGGATATATGTTTTATAGTTATTCTTGTACCAAATTTTAATTAAAAAAAAGTATTCTAGAAATAGAAAATTCAATTTTTCGAAAATCTTGAAATATTTCAGTTTTGAGTGTATTTGAATGGAAAATTTCATTTTTAACAAATGGTTCCAAATTGTGTTTTTTATTCAAAAACACATTAAAAATCAAACAAATTTCAAAATTTTGGCAAAAAAAACTATTTTTGAATAGCTCTATGAGAAGTTGAAATTTTGAAACGAAAGCGCTCAGAAACTGTTTTGAGGCTTTATTTTACGTAGCATTGCTTCGATTTTGTATACTAAAATAATATTTCATGAGCAAATTGATGATCAGAAAGAAATCGAAAGATGACTTTTATTATCCTAGGCTACAAATTAAGGTTAAAATTCGAAAACTGAGATTTGGAAAATTGCCTAAGGATTGGCAAGTTTAATGTATATTCAAAGGGATATAGAGATTTTTTTGGCAATAATCGAATTTTGAGAAGTAAAATTTCATTTTAATAACCACTTGAATGTGGAAATCGATTCGGATGACAATTTCTGTTACCCTAGTTGCAAAATGATTGTAAAATTTTGAAAATTTAGAAGTGTGAAATTTTCCATACTGTTAACATGGGAAAAATTTTAAACGAAAATTTTGAAAGTTCAATTTTTAGGACTTACTTTAGACCCACTTCTTATTTAGTGAGTGTTATAAAATTCGAATAGGAGATTCTCTTATATATGAGCTTCAATATCACAAACCGGAAACAATTTTGAAAATTTTACTTTTTGAAAAATAATTCATTGAACAGTCCGTCATGTGTTTTCAATGGCGAAATCTTATTTTTGAGAAAATTGCACTTTTTGGAACAACTTTAGGCCCACTTCTTATTTAGTGAGTGTTATAAAATTCAAATTCGAGATTCTCCTATATATGAGATTCAATATCACAAACCGGAAAAAATTTTGAATTTTTTTTTTTTTGAACAATAATTCATTGAACAGTCTGCCATGTGTTTTCAATGGGGAAATTTTATTTTTGAGAAAATTGCACATTTTGAACAAACTATAGACCCACTTCTTATTTAGTGAGTGTTATAAAATTCAAATTCGAGATTCTCCTATATATGAGCTTCAATATCACAAACCGGAAAAAATTTTGAAAATTTTACTTTTTGAACAATAATTCATTGAACAGTCCGCCATGTGTTTTCAATGGGGAAATTTTATTTTTTAGAAAATTGCACTTTTTGGAACAACTTTAGACCCACTTTTTATTTAGTGAGTGTTATAAAATTGAAATTGGATATTCTCCTTATATATAAGCTTCAATATAACAAACGGGAAAAAATTTTGAAAATTTTAATTTTTGAACAATTATTCATTGAATAGTCCGCCATGTGATTTCAATGGGGAATTGTATTTTCGAGAAAATTGCTCAAATGCTTTCAAATTGCGAATTGCAGTTGGATATATGTTTTATAGTTATTCTTGTACCAAATTTTAATTAAAAAAAAGTATTCTAAAAATAAAAAATTCAATTTTTCGAAAATCTTGAAATATTTCAGTTTAGAGTGTATTTGAATGGAAAATTTCATTTTTAGCAAATGGTTCCAAATTGTGTTTTTTTATTCAAAAACACATTAAAAATCAAACAAATTTCAAAATTTTGGCAAAAAAAACTATTTTTGAATAGCTCTATGAGAAGTTGAAATTTTGAAACGAAAGCGCTCAGAAACTGTTTTGAGGCTTTATTTTACGTAGCATTGCTTCGATTTTGTGTACTAAAATAATATTTCATGAGCAAATTGATGATCAGAAAGAAATCGGAAGAGGACTTTTATTATCCTAGGCTACAAATTAAGGTTAAAATTCGAAAATTGAGAATTGGAAAATTGCCTAAGGATTGGCAAATTTAATGTATATTCAAAGGAATATAAATTTTTTTTTGGCAATAACCGAATTTTGAGAAGTAAAATTTCATTTTAATAACCTTTGAATGTGTATATCGATTCGGATGACAATTTCTGTTACCCTAGTTGCAAAATGATTGTAAAATTTTGAAAATTTAGAAGTGTGACATTTTCCGTACTGTTAACATGGGAAAAATTTTAAACGAAAATTTTGAAAGTTCAATTTTTCGGACCAACTTTAGACCCACTTTTTATTTAGTGAGTGTTATAAAATTCGAATAGGAGATTCTCCTATATATGAGCTTCAATATCACAAACCGGAAAAAATTTTGAAAATTTTACTTTTTGAAAAATTATTCATTGAATAGTCCGTCAAGTGTTTTCAATGGCGAAATCTTATTTTTGAGAAAATTGCACTTTTTGGAACAACTTTAGACCCACTTCTTATTTAGTGAGTGTTATAAAATAGAAATTGGATATTCTCCTATATATAAGCTTCAATATCACAAACGGGAAAAAATTTTGAAAATTTTAGTTTTTGAACAATTATTCATTGAATAGTCCGCCATGTGATTTCAATGGGGAATTGTATTTTCGAGAAAATTGCTCAAATGCTTTCAAATTGCGAATTGCAGTTGGATATATGTTTTATAGTTATTCTTGTACCAAATTTTAATTAAAAAAAAGTATTCTAGAAATAAAAAATTCAATTTTTCGAAAATCTAAAAATATTTCAGTTTTGAGTGTATTTGAATGGAAAATTTCATTTTTAACAAATGGTTCCAAATTGTGTTTTTTATTCAAAAACACATTAAAAATCAAGCAAATTTCAAAATTTTGGCAAAAAAAACTATTTTTGAATAGCTCTATGAGAAGTTGAAATTTTGAAACGAAAGCGCTCAGAAACTGTTTTGAGGCTTTATTTTACGTAGCATTGCTTCGATTTTGTATACTAAAATAATATTTCATGAGCAAATTGATGATCAGAAAGAAATCGGAAGATGACTTTTATTATCCTAGGCTACAAATTAAGGTTAAAATTCGAAAATTGAGAATTGGAAAATTGCCTAAGGATTGGCAAGTTTAATGTATATTCAAAAGGATATAAAGATTTTTATGGCAATAACGGAATTTTGAGAAGTAAAATTTCATTTTAATAACCACTTGAATGTGGAAATCGATTCGGATGACAATTTCTGTTACCCTAGTTGCAAAATGATTGTAAAATTTTGAAAATTTAGAAGTGTGAAATTTTCCATAATGTTAACATGGGAAAAATTTTAAACGAAAATTTTGAAAGTTCAATTTTTAGGACCAACTTTAGACTCACTTCTCATTAAGTGAGTGTTATAAAATTCGAATAGGAGAATCTCCTATATATGAGCTTCAATATCACAAACCGGAAACAATTTTGAAAATTTTACTTTTTGAAAAATAATTCATTGAACAGTCTGCCATGTGTTTTCAATGGGGAAATTTTATTTTTGAGAAAATTGCACATTTTGAACAAACTATAGACCCACTTCTTATTTAGTGAGTGTTATAAAATTCAAATTCGAGATTCTCCTATATATGAGCTTCAATATCACAAACCGGAAAAAATTTTGAAAATTTTACTTTTTGAACAATAATTCATTGAACAGTCCGCCATGTGTTTTCAATGGGGAAATTTTATTTTTTAGAAAATTGCACTTTTTGGAACAACTTTAGACCCACTTTTTATTTAGTGAGTGTTATAAAATTGAAATTGGATATTCTCCTTATATATAAGCTTCAATATAACAAACGGGAAAAAATTTTGAAAATTTTAATTTTTGAACAATTATTCATTGAATAGTCCGCCATGTGATTTCAATGGGGAATTGTATTTTCGAGAAAATTGCTCAAATGCTTTCAAATTGCGAATTGCAGTTGGATATATGTTTTATAGTTATTCTTGTACCAAATTTTAATTAAAAAAAAGTATTCTAAAAATAAAAAATTCAATTTTTCGAAAATCTTGAAATATTTCAGTTTAGAGTGTATTTGAATGGAAAATTTCATTTTTAGCAAATGGTTCCAAATTGTGTTTTTTTATTCAAAAACACATTAAAAATCAAACAAATTTCAAAATTTTGGCAAAAAAAACTATTTTTGAATAGCTCTATGAGAAGTTGAAATTTTGAAACGAAAGCGCTCAGAAACTGTTTTGAGGCTTTATTTTACGTAGCATTGCTTCGATTTTGTGTACTAAAATAATATTTCATGAGCAAATTGATGATCAGAAAGAAATCGGAAGATGACTTTTATTATCCTAGGCTACAAATTAAGGTTAAAATTCGAAAATTGAGAATTGGAAAATTGCCTAAGGATTGGCAAGTTTATTGTATATTCAAAGGGATATAGAGATTTTTTTGGCAATAACCGAATTTTGAGAAGTAAAATTTCATTTTAATAACCACTTGAATGTGGAAATCGATTCGGATGACAATTTCTGTTACCCTAGTTGCAAAATGATTGTAAAATTTTGAAAATTTAGAAGTGTGAAATTTTCCATACTGTTAACATGGGAAAAATTTTAAACGAAAATTTTGAAAGTTCAATTTTTAGGACCAACTTTAGACCCACTTCTTATTTAGTGAGTGTTATAAAATTCGAATAGGAGATTCTCTTATATATGAGCTTTAATATCACAAACCGGAAACAATTTTGAAAATTTTACTTTTTGAAAAATAATTCATTGAACAGTCCGTCATGTGTTTTCAATGGCGAAATCTTATTTTTGAGAAAATTGCACTTTTTGGAACAACTTTAGACCCACTTCTTATTTAGTGAGTGTTATAAAATTCAAATTCGAGATTCTCCTATATATGAGATTCAATATCACAAACCGGAAAAAATTTTGAAAATTTTACTTTTTGAACAATAATGCATTGAACAGTCTGCCATGTGTTTTCAATGGGGAAATTTTATTTTTGAGAAAATTGCACATTTTGAACCAACTATAGACCCACTTCTTATTTAGTGAGTGTTATAAAATTCAAATTCGAGATTCTCCTATATATGAGCTTCAATATCACAAACCGGAAAAAATTTTGAAAATTTTACTTTTTGAACAATAATTCATTGAACAGTCCGCCATGTGTTTTCAATGGGGAAATTTTATTTTTTAGAAAATTGCACTTTTTGGAACAACTTTAGACCCACTTTTTATTTAGTGAGTGTTATAAAATTGAAATTGGATATTCTCCTTATATATAAGCTTCAATATAACAAACGGGAAAAAATTTTGAAAATTTTAATTTTTGAACAATTATTCATTGAATAGTCCGCCATGTGATTTCAATGGGGAATTGTATTTTCGAGAAAATTGCTCAAATGCTTTCAAATTGCGAATTGCAGTTGGATATATGTTTTATAGTTATTCTTGTACCAAATTTTAATTAAAAAAAAGTATTCTAAAAATAAAAAATTCAATTTTTCGAAAATCTTGAAATATTTCAGTTTTGAGTGTATTTGAATGGAAAATTTCATTTTTAACAAATGGTTCCAAATTTTGTTTTTTTATTCAAAAACACATTAAAAATCAAACGAATTTCAAAATTTTGGCAAAAAAAACTATTTTTGAATAGCTCTATGAGAAGTTGAAATTTTGAAACGAAAGCGCTCAGAAACTGTTTTGATTCTTTATTTTACGTAGCATTGCTTCGATTTTGTGTACTAAAATAATATTTCATGAGCAAATTGATGATCAGAAAGAAATCGGAAGAGGACTTTTATTATCCTAGGCTACAAATTAAGGTTAAAATTCGAAAATTGAGAATTGGAAAATTGCCTAAGGATTGGCAAATTTAATGTATATTCAAAGGAATATAAATTTTTTTTTGGCAATAACCGAATTTTGAGAAGTAAAATTTCATTTTAATAACCTTTGAATGTGTATATCGATTCGGATGACAATTTCTGTTACCCTAGTTGCAAAATGATTGTAAAATTTTGAAAATTTAGAAGTGTGACATTTTCCGTACTGTTAACATGGGAAAAATTTTAAACGAAAATTTTGAAAGTTCAATTTTTCGGACCAACTTTAGACCCACTTTTTATTTAGTGAGTGTTATAAAATTCGAATAGGAGATTCTCCTATATATGAGCTTCAATATCACAAACCGGAAAAAATTTTGAAAATTTTACTTTTTGAAAAATTATTCATTGAATAGTCCGTCAAGTGTTTTCAATGGCGAAATCTTATTTTTGAGAAAATTGCACTTTTTGGAACAACTTTAGACCCACTTCTTATTTAGTGAGTGTTATAAAATTGAAATTGGATATTCTCCTATATATAAGCTTCAATATCACAAACGGGAAAAAATTTTGAAAATTTTAGTTTTTGAACAATTATTCATTGAATAGTCCGCCATGTGATTTCAATGGGGAATTGTATTTTCGAGAAAATTGCTCAAATGCTTTCAAATTGCGAATTGCAGTTGGATATATGTTTTATAGTTATTCTTGTACCAAATTTTAATTAAAAAAAAGTATTCTAGAAATAAAAAATTCAATTTTTCGAAAATCTAAAAATATTTCAGTTTTGAGTGTATTTGAATGGAAAATTTCATTTTTAACAAATGGTTCCAAATTGTGTTTTTTATTCAAAAACACATTAAAAATCAAGCAAATTTCAAAATTTTGGCAAAAAAAACTATTTTTGAATAGCTCTATGAGAAGTTGAAATTTTGAAACGAAAGCGCTCAGAAACTGTTTTGAGGCTTTATTTTACGTAGCATTGCTTCGATTTTGTATACTAAAATAATATTTCATGAGCAAATTGATGATCAGAAAGAAATCGGAAGATGACTTTTATTATCCTAGGCTACAAATTAAGGTTAAAATTCGAAAATTGAGAATTGGAAAATTGCCTAAGGATTGGCAAGTTTAATGTATATTCAAAAGGATATAAAGATTTTTATGGCAATAACGGAATTTTGAGAAGTAAAATTTCATTTTAATAACCACTTGAATGTGGAAATCGATTCGGATGACAATTTCTGTTACCCTAGTTGCAAAATGATTGTAAAATTTTGAAAATTTAGAAGTGTGAAATTTTCCATAATGTTAACATGGGAAAAATTTTAAACGAAAATTTTGAAAGTTCAATTTTTAGGACCAACTTTAGACTCACTTCTCATTAAGTGAGTGTTATAAAATTCGAATAGGAGAATCTCCTATATATGAGCTTCAATATCACAAACCGGAAACAATTTTGAAAATTTTACTTTTTGAAAAATAATTCATTGAATAGTCCGTCATGTGTTTTCAATGGCGAAATCTTATTTTTGAGAAAATTGCACTTTTTGGAACAACTTTAGATCCACTTTTTATTTAGTGAGTGTTATAAAATTGAAATTGGATATTCTCCTATATATAAGCTTCAATATCACAAACCGGAAAAAATTTTGAAATATTTTCTTTTTGAACAATAATTCATTGAACAGTCCGCCATGTGTTTTCAATGGGGAAATTTTATTTTTTAGAAAATTGCACGTTTTGGAACAACTTTAGACCCACTTTTTATTTAGTGAGTGTTATAAAATTGAAATTGGATATTCTCCTATATATAAGCTTCAATATCACAAACGGGAAAAAATTTTGAAAATTTTAGTTTTTGAACAATTATTCATTGAATAGTCCGCCATGTGATTTCAATGGGGAATTGTATTTTCGAGAAAATTGCTCAAATGCTTTCAAATTGCGAATTGCAGTTGGATATATGTTTTATAGTTATTCTTGTACCAAATTTTAATTAAAAAAAAGTATTCTAAAAATAAAAAATTTAATTTTTCGAAAATATTGAAATATTTCAGTTTTGAGTGTATTTGAATGGAAAATTTCATTTTTAACAAATGGTTCCAAATTGTGTTTTTTTATTCAAAAACACATTAAAAATCAAACAAATTTCAAAATTTTGGCAAAAAAAACTATTTTTGAATAGCTCTATGAGAAGTTGAAATTTTGAAACGAAAGCGCTCAGAAACTGTTTTGAGGCTTTATTTTACGTAGCATTGCTTCGATTTTGTGTACTAAAATAATATTTCATGAGCAAATTGATGATCAGAAAGAAATCGGAAGATGACTTTTATTATCCTAGGCTACAAATTAAGGTTAAAATTTGAAAATTGAGAATTGGAAAATTGCCTAAGGATTGACAAGTTTAATGTATATTCAAAGGGATATAAAGATTTTTTTGGCAATAACCGAATTTTGAGAAGTAAAATTTCATTTTAATAACCACTTGAATGTGGAAATCGATTCGGATGACAATTTCTGTTACCCTAGTTGCAAAATGATTGTAAAATTTTGAAAATTTAGAAGTGTGAAATTTTCCATACTGATGTTAACATGGGAAAAATTTTAAACGAAAATTTTGAAAGTTCAATTTTTAGGACCAACTTTAGACCCACTTCTTATTTAGTGAGTGTTATAAAATTCGAATAGGAGATTCTCTTATATATGAGCTTCAATATCACAAACCGGAAACAATTTTGAAAATTTTACTTTTTGAAAAATAATTCATTGAACAGTCCGTCATGTGTTTTCAATGGCGAAATCTTATTTTTGAGAAAATTGCACTTTTTGGAACAACTTTAGACCCACTTTTTATTTAGTGAGTGTTATAAAATTGAAATTGGATATTCTCCTATATGTAAGCTACAATATCACAAACCGGAAAAAATTTTGAAATATTTTCTTTTTGAACAATAATTCATTGAACAGTCCGCCATGTGTTTTCAATGGGGAAATTTTATTTTTGAGAAAATTGCACATTTTGAACCAACTATAGACCCACTTCTTATTTAGTGAGTGTTATAAAATTCAAATTCGAGATTCCCCTATATATGAGATTCAATATCACAAACCGGAAAAATTTTTAAAATTTTACTTTTTGAACAATAATTCATTGAACAGTCCGCCATGTGTTTTCAATGGGGAAATTTTACTTTTTAGAAAATTGCACTTTTTGGAACCACTTTAGACCCACTTCTTATTTAGTGAGTGTTATAAAATTCAAATTCGAGATTCTCCTATATATGAGCTTCAATTTCACAAACCGGAAAAATTTTAGAAAATTTTACTTTTTGAACAATAATTCATTGAAAAGTCCGCCATGTGTTTTCAATGGGGACATTTTATTTTTGAGAAATTTGCACATTTTGAACCAACTATAGACCCACTTCTTATTTAGTGAGTGTTATAAAATTGGAATTGGAGATTCTCCTATATATAAGCTTCAATATCACACACCGGAAAAAATTTTGAAAATTTTACTTTTTGAACAATAATTCATTGAACAGTCCGCAATGTGTTTTCAATTGCGAAATTTTATTTTTGAGAAAATTGCACATTTTGAACCAACTATAGACCCACTTCCTATTTAGTGAGTGTTATAAAATTGGAATTGGAGATTTTCCTATATATAAGCTTCAATATCACACACCGGAAAAAATTTTGAAAATTTTACTTTTTGAAAAATTATTCATTGAATAGTCCGTCAAGTGTTTTCAATGGCGAAATCTTATTTTTGAGAAAATTGCACTTTTTGGAACAACTTTAGACCCACTTCTTATTTAGTGAGTGTTATAAAATTCAAATTCGAGATTCTCCTATATATGAGCTTCAATATCACAAACCGGAAAAATTTTTGAAAATTTTACTTTTTGAACAATAATTCATTGAACAGTCCGCCATGTGTTTTCAATGGGGAAATTTTATTTTTTAGAAAATTGCACTTTTTGGAACAACTTTAGACCCACTTCTTATTTAGTGAGTGTTATAAAATTCAAATTCGAGATTCTCATATATATGAGATTCAATATCACAAACCGGAAAAAATTTTGAACATTTTATTTTTTGAACAATAATTCATTGAATAGTCATCATGTGTTTTCAATATGGAAATTTTATTTTTTAGAAAATTGCACTTTTTGGAACCACTTTAGACCCACTTCTTATTTAGTGAGTGTTATAAAATTCAAATTCGAGATTCTCCTATATATGAGCTTCAATTTCACAAACCGGAAAATTTTTTGAAAATTTTACTTTTTGAACAATAATTCATTGAACAGTCCGCCATGTGTTTTCAATGGGGAAATTTTATTTTTGAGAAATTTGCACATTTTGAACCAACTATAGACCCACTTCTTATTTAGTGAGTGTTATAAAATTGGAATTGGAGATTCTCCTATATATAAGCTTCAATATCACACACCGGAAAAATTTTTGAAAATTTTACTTTTTGAAAAATTATTCATTGAATAGTCCGTCATGTGTTTTCAATGGCGAAATGTTATTTTTGAGAAAATTGCACTTTTTGGAACAACTTTAGACCCACTTTTTATTTAGTGAGTGTTATAAAATTGAAATTGGATATTCTCCTATACATCAGCTTCAATATCACAAACGGGAAAAAATTTTGAAAATTTTAGTTTTTGAACAATTATTCATTGAATAGTCCGCCATGTGATTTCAACGGGGAATTGTATTTTCGAGAAAATTGCTCAAATGCTTTCAAATTGCGAATTGCAGTTGGATATATGTTTTATAGTTATTCTTGTACCAAATTTTAATTAAAAAAAAGTATTCTAGAAATAAAAAATTCAATTTTTCGAAAATCTTGAAATATTTCAGTTTTGAGTGTATTTGAATGGAAAATTTCATTTTTAACAAATGGTTCCAAATTGTGTTTTTTATTCAAAAACACATTAAAAATCAAACAAATTTCAAAATTTTGGCAAAAAAAACTATTTTTGAATTGCTCTATGAGAAGTTGAAATTTTGAAACGAAAGCGCTCAGAAACTGTTTTGAGGCTTTATTTTACGTAGCATTGCTTCGATTTTGTGTACTAAAATAATATTTCATGAGCAAATTGATGATCAGAAAGAAATCGGAAGATGACTTTTATTATCCTAGGCTACAAATTAAGGTTAAAATTCGAAAATTGAGAATTGGAAAATTGCCTAAGGATTGGCAAGTTTATTGTATATTCAAAGGGATATAAAGATTTTTTTGGCAATAACCGAATTTTGAGAAGTAAAATTTCATTTTAATAACCACTTGAATGTGGAAATCGATTCGGATGACAATTTCTGTTACCCTAGTTGCAAAATGATTGTAAAATTTTGAAAATTTAGAAGTGTGAAATTTTCCATACTGTTAACATGGGAAAAATTTTAAACGAAAATTTTGAAAGTTCAATTTTTAGGACCAACTTTAGACCCACTTCTTATTTAGTGAGTGTTATAAAATTCGAATAGGAGATTCTCTTATATATGAGCTTCAATATCACAAACCGGAAACAATTTTGAAAATTTTACTTTTTGAAAAATAATTCATTGAACAGTCCGTCATGTGTTTTCAATGGCGAAATCTTATTTTTGAGAAAATTGCACTTTTTGGAACAACTTTAGACCCACTTCTTATTTAGTGAGTGTTATAAAATTCAAATTCGAGATTCTCCTATATATGAGATTCAATATTACAAACCGGAAAAAATTTTGAAAATTTTACTTTTTGAACAATAATGCATTGAACAGTCTGCCATGTGTTTTCAATGGGGAAATTTTATTTTTGAGAAAATTGCACATTTTGAACCAACTATAGACCCACTTCTTATTTAGTGAGTGTTATAAAATTCAAATTCGAGATTCTCCTATATATGAGCTTCAATATCACAAACCGGAAAAAATTTTGAAAATTTTACTTTTTGAACAATAATTCATTGAACAGTCCGCCATGTGTTTTCAATGGGGAAATTTTATTTTTTAGAAAATTGCACTTTTTGGAACAACTTTAGACCCACTTTTTATTTAGTGAGTGTTATAAAATTGAAATTGGATATTCTCCTATATATAAGCTTCAATATAACAAACGGGAAAAAATTTTGAAAATTTTAATTTTTGAACAATTATTCATTGAATAGTCCGCCATGTGATTTCAATGGGGAATTGTATTTTCGAGAAAATTGCTCAAATGCTTTCAAATTGCGAATTGCAGTTGGATATATGTTTTATAGTTATTCTTGTACCAAATTTTAATTAAAAAAAAGTATTCTAGAAATAGAAAATTCAATTTTTCGAAAATCTTGAAATATTTCAGTTTTGAGTGTATTTGAATGGAAAATTTCATTTTTAACAAATGGTTCCAAATTGTGTTTTTTATTCAAAAACACATTAAAAATCAAACAAATTTCAAAATTTTGGCAAAAAAAACTATTTTTGAATAGCTCTATGAGAAGTTGAAATTTTGAAACGAAAGCGCTCAGAAACTGTTTTGAGGCTTTATTTTACGTAGCATTGCTTCGATTTTGTATACTAAAATAATATTTCATGAGCAAATTGATGATCAGAAAGAAATCGAAAGATGACTTTTATTATCCTAGGCTACAAATTAAGGTTAAAATTCGAAAACTGAGATTTGGAAAATTGCCTAAGGATTGGCAAGTTTAATGTATATTCAAAGGGATATAGAGATTTTTTTGGCAATAATCGAATTTTGAGAAGTAAAATTTCATTTTAATAACCACTTGAATGTGGAAATCGATTCGGATGACAATTTCTGTTACCCTAGTTGCAAAATGATTGTAAAATTTTGAAAATTTAGAAGTGTGAAATTTTCCATACTGTTAACATGGGAAAAATTTTAAACGAAAATTTTGAAAGTTCAATTTTTAGGACTTACTTTAGACCCACTTCTTATTTAGTGAGTGTTATAAAATTCGAATAGGAGATTCTCTTATATATGAGCTTCAATATCACAAACCGGAAACAATTTTGAAAATTTTACTTTTTGAAAAATAATTCATTGAACAGTCCGTCATGTGTTTTCAATGGCGAAATCTTATTTTTGAGAAAATTGCACTTTTTGGAACAACTTTAGACCCACTTCTTATTTAGTGAGTGTTATAAAATTCAAATTCGAGATTCTCCTATATATGAGATTCAATATCACAAACCGGAAAAAATTTTGAAAATTTTACTTTTTGAACAATAATGCATTGAACAGTCTGCCATGTGTTTTCAATGGGGAAATTTTATTTTTGAGAAAATTGCACATTTTGAACCAACTATAGACCCACTTCTTATTTAGTGAGTGTTATAAAATTCAAATTCGAGATTCTCCTATATATGAGCTTCAATATCACAAACCGGAAAAAATTTTGAAAATTTTACTTTTTGAACAATAATTCATTGAACAGTCCGCCATGTGTTTTCAATGGGGAAATTTTATTTTTTAGAAAATTGCACTTTTTGGAACAACTTTAGACCCACTTTTTATTTAGTGAGTGTTATAAAATTGAAATTGGATATTCTCCTATATATAAGCTTCAATATAACAAACGGGAAAAAATTTTGAAAATTTTAATTTTTGAACAATTATTCATTGAATAGTCCGCCATGTGATTTCAATGGGGAATTGTATTTTCGAGAAAATTGCTCAAATGCTTTCAAATTGCGAATTGCAGTTGGATATATGTTTTATAGTTATTCTTGTACCAAATTTTAATTAAAAAAAAGTATTCTAGAAATAAAAAATTCAATTTTTCGAAAATCTTGAAATATTTCAGTTTTGAGTGTATTTGAATGGAAAATTTCATTTTTAACAAATGGTTCCAAATTGTGTTTTTTATTCAAAAACACATTAAAAATCAAACAAATTTCAAAATTTTGGCAAAAAAAACTATTTTTGAATAGCTCTATGAGAAGTTGAAATTTTGAAACGAAAGCGCTCAGAAACTGTTTTGAGGCTTTATTTTACGTAGCATTGCTTCGATTTTGTATACTAAAATAATATTTCATGAGCAAATTGATGATCAGAAAGAAATCGAAAGATGACTTTTATTATCCTAGGCTACAAATTAAGGTTAAAATTCGAAAACTGAGATTTGGAAAATTGCCTAAGGATTGGCAAGTTTAATGTATATTCAAAGGGATATAAAGATTTTTTTGGCAATAATCGAATTTTGAGAAGTAAAATTTCATTTTAATAACCACTTGAATGTGGAAATCGATTCGGATGACAATTTCTGTTACACTAGTTGCAAAATGATTGTAAAATTTTGAAAATTTAGAAGTGTGAAATTTTCCATACTGTTAACATGGGAAAAATTTTAAACGAAAATTTTGAAAGTTCAATTTTTAGGACTTACTTTAGACCCACTTCTTATTTAGTGAGTGTTATAAAATTCGAATAGGAGATTCTCTTATATATGAGCTTCAATATCACAAACCGGAAACAATTTTGAAAATTTTACTTTTTGAAAAATAATTCATTGAACAGTCCGTCATGTGTTTTCAATGGCGAAATCTTATTTTTGAGAAAATTGCACTTTTTGGAACAACTTTAGGCCCACTTCTTATTTAGTGAGTGTTATAAAATTCAAATTCGAGATTCTCCTATATATGAGATTCAATATCACAAACCGGAAAAAATTTTGAATTTTTTTTTTTTTGAACAATAATTCATTGAACAGTCTGCCATGTGTTTTCAATGGGGAAATTTTATTTTTGAGAAAATTGCACATTTTGAACAAACTATAGACCCACTTCTTATTTAGTGAGTGTTATAAAATTCAAATTCGAGATTCTCCTATATATGAGCTTCAATATCACAAACCGGAAAAAATTTTGAAAATTTTACTTTTTGAACAATAATTCATTGAACAGTCCGCCATGTGTTTTCAATGGGGAAATTTTATTTTTTAGAAAATTGCACTTTTTGGAACAACTTTAGACCCACTTTTTATTTAGTGAGTGTTATAAAATTGAAATTGGATATTCTCCTTATATATAAGCTTCAATATAACAAACGGGAAAAAATTTTGAAAATTTTAATTTTTGAACAATTATTCATTGAATAGTCCGCCATGTGATTTCAATGGGGAATTGTATTTTCGAGAAAATTGCTCAAATGCTTTCAAATTGCGAATTGCAGTTGGATATATGTTTCATAGTTATTCTTGTACCAAATTTTAATTAAAAAAAAGTATTCTAAAAATAAAAAATTCAATTTTTCGAAAATCTTGAAATATTTCAGTTTAGAGTGTATTTGAATGGAAAATTTCATTTTTAGCAAATGGTTCCAAATTGTGTTTTTTTATTCAAAAACACATTAAAAATCAAACAAATTTCAAAATTTTGGCAAAAAAAACTATTTTTGAATAGCTCTATGAGAAGTTGAAATTTTGAAACGAAAGCGCTCAGAAACTGTTTTGAGGCTTTATTTTACGTAGCATTGCTTCGATTTTGTGTACTAAAATAATATTTCATGAGCAAATTGATGATCAGAAAGAAATCGGAAGATGACTTTTATTATCCTAGGCTACAAATTAAGGTTAAAATTCGAAAATTGAGAATTGGAAAATTGCCTAAGGATTGGCAAGTTTATTGTATATTCAAAGGGATATAGAGATTTTTTTGTCAATAACCGAATTTTGAGAAGTAAAATTTCATTTTAATAACCACTTGAATGTGGAAATCGATTCGGATGACAATTTCTGTTACCCTAGTTGCAAAATGATTGTAAAATTTTGAAAATTTAGAAGTGTGAAATTTTCCATACTGTTAACATGGGAAAAATTTTAAACGAAAATTTTGAAAGTTCAATTTTTAGGACCAACTTTAGACCCACTTCTTATTTAGTGAGTGTTATAAAATTCGAATAGGAGATTCTCTTATATATGAGCTTCAATATCACAAACCGGAAAAAATTTTGAAAATTTTACTTTTTGAAAAATAATTCATTGAACAGTCCGTCATGTGTTTTCAATGGCGAAATCTTATTTTTGAGAAAATTGCACTTTTTGGAACAACTTTAGACCCACTTCTTATTTAGTGAGTGTTATAAAATTCAAATTCGAGATTCTCCTATATATGAGATTCAATATCACAAACCGGAAACAATTTTGAAAATTTTACTTTTTGAAAAATAATTCATTGAACAGTCCGTCATGTGTTTTCAATGGCGAAATCTTATTTTTGAGAAAATTGCACTTTTTGGAACAACTTTAGACCCACTTCTTATTTAGTGAGTGTTATAAAATTCAAATTCGAGATTCTCCTATATATGAGATTCAATATCACAAACCGGAAAAAATTTTGAAAATTTTACTTTTTGAACAATAATGCATTGAACAGTCTGCCATGTGTTTTCAATGGGGAAATTTTATTTTTGAGAAAATTGCACATTTTGAACCAACTATAGACCCACTTCTTATTTAGTGAGTGTTATAAAATTGAAATTGGATATTCTCCTTATATATAAGCTTCAATATAACAAACGGGAAAAAATTTTGAAAATTTTAATTTTTGAACAATTATTCATTGAATAGTCCGCCATGTGATTTCAATGGGGAAATTTTATTTTTTAGAAAATTGCACTTTTTGGAACAACTTTAGACCCACTTTTTATTTAGTGAGTGTTATAAAATTGAAATTGGATATTCTCCTTATATATAAGCTTCAATATAACAAACGGGAAAAAATTTTGAAAATTTTATTTTTGAACAATTATTCATTGAATAGTCCGCCATGTGATTTCAATGGGGAATTGTATTTTCGAGAAAATTGCTCAAATGCTTTCAAATTGCGAATTGCAGTTGGATATATGTTTTATAGTTATTCTTGTACCAAATTTTAATTAAAAAAAAGTATTCTAGAAATAAAAAATTCAATATTTCGAAAATCTTGAAATATTTCAGTTTTGAGTGTATTTGAATGGAAAATTTCATTTTTAACAAATGGTTCCAAATTGTGTTTTTTATTCAAAAACACATTAAAAATCAAACAAATTTCAAAATTTTGGCAAAAAAAACTATTTTTGATTAGCTCTATGAGAAGTTGAAATTTTGAAACGAAAGCGCTCAGAAACTGGTTTTGAGGCTTTATTTTACGTAGCATTGCTTCGATTTTGTATACTAAAATAATATTTCATGAGCAAATTGATGATCAGAAAGAAATCGGAAGATGACTTTTATTATCCTAGGCTACAAATTAAGGTTACATTTCGAAAATTGAGAATTGGAAAATTGCCTAAGGATTGGCAAGTTTAATGTATATTCAAAGGGATATAAAGATTTTTTTGGCAATAACCGAATTTTGAGAAGTAAAATTTCATTTTAATAACCATTTGAATGTGGAAATCGATTCGGATGACAATTTCTGTTACCCTAGTTGCAAAATGATTGTAAAATTTTGAAAATTTAGAAGTGTGAAATTTTCCATACTGTTAACATGGGAAAAATTTTAAACGAAAATTTTGAAAGTTCAATTTTTAGGACCAACTTTAGACCCACTTCTTATTTAGTGAGTGTTATAAAATTCGAATAGGAGATTCTCTTATATATGAGCTTCAATATCACAAACCGGAAACTATTTTGAAAATTTTACTTTTTGAAAAATAATTCATTGAACAGTCCGTCATGTGTTTTCAATGGCGAAATCTTATTTTTGAGAAAATTGCACTTTTTGGAACAACTTTAGACCCACTTCTTATTTAGTGAGTGTTATAAAATTCAAATTCGAGATTCTCATATATATGAGATTCAATATCACAAACCGGAAAAAATTTTGAAAATTTTATTTTTTGAACAATAATTCATTGAATAGTCATCATGTGTTTTCAATATGGAAATTTTATTTTTTAGAAAATTGCACTTTTTGGAACCACTTTAGACCCACTTCTTATTTAGTGAGTGTTATAAAATTGAAATTGGATATTCTCCTATATATAAGCTTCAATATCACAAACCGAAAAAAATTTTGAAAATTTTACTTTTTGAAAAATTATTCATTGAATAGTCCGTCAAGTGTTTTCAATGGCGAAATCTTATTTTTGAGAAAATTGCACTTTTTGGAACAACTTTAGACCCACTTCTTATTTAGTGAGTGTTATAAAATTGAAATTGGATATTCTCCTATATATAAGCTTCAATATCACAAACGGGAAAAAATTTTGAAAATTTTAGTTTTTGAACAATTATTCATTGAATAGTCCGCCATGTGATTTCAATGGGGAATTGTATTTTCGAGAAAATTGCTCAAATGCTTTCAAATTGCGAATTGCAGTTGGATATATGTTTTATAGTTATTCTTGTACCAAATTTTAATTAAAAAAAAGTATTCTAAAATAAAAAAATTCAATTTTTCGAAAATCTTGAAATATTTCAGTTTTGAGTGTATTTGAATGGAAAATTTCATTTTTAACAAATGGTTCCAAATTGTGTTTTTTTATTCAAAAACACATTAAAAATCAAACAAATTTCAAAATTTTGGCAAAAAAAAACTATTTTTGAATAGCTCTATGAGAAGTTGAAATTTTGAAACGAAAGCGCTCAGAAACTGTTTTGAGGCTTTATTTTACGTAGCATTGCTTCGATTTTGTATACTAAAATAATATTTCATGAGCAAATTGATGATCAGAAAGAAATCGGAAGATGACTTTTATTATCCTAGGCTACAAATTAAGGTTAAAATTCGAAAATTGAGAATTGGAAAATTGCCTAAGGATTGGCAAGTTTAATGTATATTCAAAGGATATAAAGATTTTTTTGGCAATAACCGAATTTTGAGAAGTAAACTTTAATTTTAATAACCACTTGAATGTGGAAATCGATTCGGATGACAATTTCTGTTACCCTAGTTGCAAAATGATTGTAATATTTTGAAAATTTAGAAGTGTGAAATTTTCCATACTGTTAACATGGGAAAAATTTTAAACGAAAATTTTGAAAGTTCAATTTTTAGGACCAACTTTAGACCCACTTCTTATTTAGTGAGTGTTATAAAATTCGAATAGGAGATTCTCTTATATATGAGCTTCAATATCACAAACCGGAAACAATTTTGAAAATTTTACTTTTTGAAAAATAATTCATTGAACAGTCCGTCAGTGTTTTCAATGGCGAAATCTTATTTTTGAGAAAATTGCACTTTTTGGAACAACTTTAGACCCACTTCTTATTTAGTGAGTGTTATAAAATTCAAATTCGAGATTCTCCTATATATGAGATTCAATATCACAAACCGGAAAAAATTTTGAAAATTTTACTTTTTGAACAATAATTCATTGAACAGTCTGCCATGTGTTTTCAATGGGGAAATTTTATTTTTTAGAAAATTGCACTTTTTGGAACAACTTTAGACCCACTTTTTATTTAGTGAGTGTTATAAAATTGAAATTGGATATTCTCCTATATATAAGCTTCAATATAACAAACGGGAAAAAATTTTGAAAATTTTAGTTTTTGAACAATTATTCATTGAATAGTCCGCCATGTGATTTCAATGGGGAATTGTATTTTCGAGAAAATTGCTCAAATGCTTTCAAATTGCGAATTGCAGTTGGATATATGTTTTATAGTTATTCTTGTACCAAATTTTAATTAAAAAAAAGTATTCTAGAAATAAAAAATTCAATTTTTCGAAAATCTTGAAATATTTCAGTTTTGAGTGTATTTGAATGGAAAATTTCATTTTTAACAAATGGTTCCAAATTGTGTTTTTTATTCAAAAACACATTAAAAATCAAACAAATTTCAAAATTTTGGCAAAAAAAACTATTTTTGAATAGCTCTATGAGAAGTTGAAATTTTGAAACGAAATGGCTCAGAAAATGTTTTGAGGCTTTATTTTACGTAGCATTGCTTCGATTTTGTATACTAAAATAATATTTCATGAGCAAATTGATGATCAGAAAGAAATCGGAAGATGACTTTTATTATCCTAGGCTACAAATTAAGGTTAAAATTCGAAAATTGAGAATTGGAAAATTGCCTAAGGATTGGCAAGTTTAATGTATATTCAAAGGGATATAAAGATTTTTTTGGCAATAACCGAATTTTGAGAAGTAAAATTTCATTTTAATAACCACTTGAATGTGGAAATAGATTCGGATGACAATTTCTGTTACCCTAGTTGCAAAATGATTGTAAAATTTTGAAAATTTAGAAGTGTGAAATTTTCCATACTGTTAACATGGGAAAAATTTTAAACGAAAATTTTGAAAGTTCAATTTTTAGGACCAACTTTAGACCCACTTCTTATTTAGTGAGTGTTATAAAATTCGAATAGGAGATTCTCTTATATATGAGCTTCAATATCACAAACCGGAAACAATTTTGAAAATTTTACTTTTTGAAAAATAATTCATTGAACAGTCCGTCATGTGTTTTCAATGGCGAAATCTTATTTTTGAGAAAATTGCACTTTTTGGAACAACTTTAGACCCACTTCTTATTTAGTGAGTGTTATAAATTCAAATTCGAGATTCTCCTATATATGAGATTCAATATCACAAACCGGAAAAAATTTTGAAAATTTTACTTTTTGAACAATAATTCATTGAACAGTCTGCCATGTGTTTTCAATATGGAAATTTTATTTTTTAGAAAATTGCACTTTTTGGAACCACTTTAGACCCACTTCTTATTTAGTGAGTGTTATAAAATTCAAATTCGAGATTCTCCTATATATGAGCTTCAATTTCACAAACCGGAAAATTTTTTGAAAATTTTACTTTTTGAACAATAATTCATTGAACAGTCCGCCATGTGTTTTCAAAAGGGAAATTTTATTTTTGAGAAATTTGCACATTTTGAACCAACTATAGACCCACTTCTTATTTAGTGAGTGTTATAAAATTGGAATTGGAGATTCTCCTATATATAAGCTTCAATATCACACACCGGAAAAAATTTTGAAAATTTTACTTTTTGAACAATAATTCATTGAACAGTCCGCAATGTGTTTTCAATTGCGAAATTTTATTTTTGAGAAAATTGCACATTTTGAACCAACTATAGACCCACTTATTATTTAGTGAGTGTTATAAAATTGGAATTGGAGATTTTCCTATATATAAGCTTCAATATCACAAACCGGAAAAAATTTTGAAATTTTTTCTTTTTGAACAATAATTCATTGAACAGTCCGCCATGTGTTTTCAATGGGGAAATTTTATTTTTTAGAAAATTGCACGTTTTGGAACAACTTTAGACCCACTTTTTATTTAGTGAGTGTTATAAAATTGAAATTGGATATTCTCCTATACATAAGCTTCAATATCACAAACGGGAAAAAATTTTGAAAATTTTACTTTTTGAACAATAATTCATTGAACAGTCCGCAATGTGTTTTCAATTGCGAAATTTTATTTTAGAGAAAATTGCACATTTTGAACCAACTATAGACCCACTTCTTATTTAGTGAGTGTTATAAAATTGGAATTGGAGATTTTCCTATATATAAGCTTCAATATCACACACCGGAAAAAATTTTGAAAATTTTACTTTTTGAAAAATTATTCATTGAATAGTCCGTCATGTGCTTTCAATGGCGAAATCTTATTTTTTAGAAAACTTTTTGGAACAACTTTAGACCCACTTCTTATTTAGTGAGTGTTATAAAATTCAAATTCGTGATTCTCCTATATATGAGCTTCAATATCACAAACCGGAAAAAATTTTGAAAATTTTACTTTTTGAACAACAATTCATTGAACAGTCTGCCATGTGTTTTCAATGGGGAAATTTTATTTTTTAGAAAATTGCACTTTTTGGAACAACTTTAGACCCACTTTTTATTTAGTGAGTGTTATAAAATGGAAATTGGATATTCTCCTATATATAAGCTTCAATATAACAAACGGGAAAAAATTTTGAAAATTTTAATTTTTGAACAATTATTCATTGAATAGTCCGCCATGTGATTTCAATGGGGAATTGTATTTTCGAGAAAATTGCTCAAATGCTTTCAAATTGCGAATTGCAGTTGGATATATGTTTTATAGTTATTCTTGTACCAAATTTTAATTAAAAAAAAGTATTCTAGAAATAAAAAATTCAATTTTTCGAAAATCTTGAAATATTTCAGTTTTGAGTGTATTTGAATGGAAAATTTCATTTTTAACAAATGGTTCCAAATTGTGTTTTTTATTCAAAAACACATTAAAAATCAAACAAATTTCAAAATTTTGGCAAAAAAAACTATTTTTGAATAGCTCTATGAGAAGTTGAAATTTTGAAACGAAAGCGCTCAGAAACTGTTTTGAGGCTTTATTTTACGTAGCATTGCTTCGATTTTGTATACTAAAATAATATTTCATGAGCAAATTGATGATCAGAAAGAAATCGAAAGATGACTTTTATTATCCTAGGCTACAAATTAAGGTTAAAATTCGAAAACTGAGATTTGGAAAATTGCCTAAGGATTGGCAAGTTTAATGTATATTCAAAGGGATATAAAGATTTTTTTGGCAATAATCGAATTTAAAGAAGTAAAATTTCATTTTAATAACCACTTGAATGTGGAAATCGATTCGGATGACAATTTCTGTTACCCTAGTTGCAAAATGATTGTAAAATTTTGAAAATTTAGAAGTGTGAAATTTTCCATACTGTTAACATGGGAAAAATTTTAAACGAAAATTTTGAAAGTTCAATTTTTAGGACTTACTTTAGACCCACTTCTTATTTAGTGAGTGTTATAAAATTCGAATAGGAGATTCTCTTATATATGAGCTTCAATATCACAAACCGGAAACAATTTTGAAAATTTTACTTTTTGAAAAATAATTCATTGAACAGTCCGTCATGTGTTTTCAATGGCGAAATCTTATTTTTGAGAAAATTGCACTTTTTGGAACAACTTTAGGCCCACTTCTTATTTAGTGAGTGTTATAAAATTCTAATTCGAGATTCTCCTATATATGAGATTCAATATCACAAACCGGAAAAAATTTTGAATTTTTTTTTTTTTGAACAATAATTCATTGAACAGTCTGCCATGTGTTTTCAATGGGGAAATTTTATTTTTGAGAAAATTGCACATTTTGAACAAACTATAGACCCACTTCTTATTTAGTGAGTGTTATAAAATTCAAATTCGAGATTCTCCTATATATGAGCTTCAATATCACAAACCGGAAAAAATTTTGAAAATTTTACTTTTTGAACAATAATTCATTGAACAGTCCGCCATGTGTTTTCAATGGGGAAATTTTATTTTTTAGAAAATTGCACTTTTTGGAACAACTTTAGACCCACTTTTTATTTAGTGAGTGTTATAAAATTGAAATTGGATATTCTCCTTATATATAAGCTTCAATATAACAAACGGGAAAAAATTTTGAAAATTTTAATTTTTGAACAATTATTCATTGAATAGTCCGCCATGTGATTTCAATGGGGAATTGTATTTTCGAGAAAATTGCTCAAATGCTTTCAAATTGCGAATTGCAGTTGGATATATGTTTTATAGTTATTCTTGTACCAAATTTTAATTAAAAAAAAGTATTCTAGAAATAAAAAATTCAATATTTCGAAAATCTTGAAATATTTCAGTTTTGAGTGTATTTGAATGGAAAATTTCATTTTTAACAAATGGTTCCAAATTGTGTTTTTTATTCAAAAACACATTAAAAATCAAACAAATTTCAAAATTTTGGCAAAAAAAACTATTTTTGAATAGCTCTATGAGAAGTTGAAATTTTGAAACGAAAGCGCTCAGAAACTGGTTTTGAGGCTTTATTTTACGTAGCATTGCTTCGATTTTGTATACTAAAATAATATTTCATGAGCAAATTGATGATCAGAAAGAAATCGGAAGATGACTTTTATTATCCTAGGCTACAAATTAAGGTTACATTTCGAAAATTGAGAATTGGAAAATTGCCTAAGGATTGGCAAGTTTAATGTATATTCAAAGGGATATAAAGATTTTTTTGGCAATAACCGAATTTTGAGAAGTAAAATTTCATTTTAATAACCATTTGAATGTGGAAATCGATTCGGATGACAATTTCTGTTACCCTAGTTGCAAAATGATTGTAAAATTTTGAAAATTTAGAAGTGTGAAATTTTCCATACTGTTAACATGGGAAAAATTTTAAACGAAAATTTTGAAAGTTCAATTTTTAGGACCAACTTTAGACCCACTTCTTATTTAGTGAGTGTTATAAAATTCGAATAGGAGATTCTCTTATATATGAGCTTCAATATCACAAACCGGAAACTATTTTGAAAATTTTACTTTTTGAAAAATAATTCATTGAACAGTCCGTCATGTGTTTTCAATGGCGAAATATTATTTTTGAGAAAATTGCACTTTTTGGAACAACTTTAGACCCACTTCTTATTTAGTGAGTGTTATAAAATTCAAATTCGAGATTCTCATATATATGAGATTCAATATCACAAACCGGAAAAAATTTTGAAAATTTTATTTTTTGAACAATAATTCATTGAATAGTCATCATGTGTTTTCAATATGGAAATTTTATTTTTTAGAAAATTGCACTTTTTGGAACCACTTTAGACCCACTTCTTATTTAGTGAGTGTTATAAAATTCAAATTCGAGATTCTAATATATATGAGCTTCAATTTCACAAACCGGAAAATTTTTTGAAAATTTTACTTTTTGAACAATAATTCATTGAACAGTCCGCCATGTGTTTTCAATGGGGAAATTTTATTTTTGAGAAATTTGCACATTTTGAACCAACTATAGACCCACTTCTTATTTAGTGAGTGTTATAAAATTGGAATTCGAGATTCTCCTATATATAAGCTTCAATATCACACACCGGAAAATTTTTTGAAAATTTTACTTTTTGAAAAATTATTCATTGAATAGTCCGTCATGTGTTTTCATTGGCGAAATGTTATTTTTGAGAAAATTGCACTTTTTGGAACAACTTTAGACCCACTTTTTATTTAGTGAGTGTTATAAAATTGAAATTGGATATTCTCCTATATATAAGCTTCAATATCACAAACCGAAAAAAATTTTGAAAATTTTACTTTTTGAAAAATTATTCATTGAATAGTCCGTCAAGTGTTTTCAATGGCGAAATCTTATTTTTGAGAAAATTGCACTTTTTGGAACAACTTTAGACCCACTTCTTATTTAGTGAGTGTTATAAAATTGAAATTGGATATTCTCCTATATATAAGCTTCAATATCACAAACGGGAAAAAATTTTGAAAATTTTAGTTTTTGAACAATTATTCATTGAATAGTCCGCCATGTGATTTCAATGGGGAATTGTATTTTCGAGAAAATTGCTCAAATGCTTTCAAATTGCGAATTGCAGTTGGATATATGTTTTATAGTTATTCTTGTACCAAATTTTAATTAAAAAAAAGTATTCTAGAAATAAAAAATTCAATTTTTCGAAAATCTTGAAATATTTCAGTTTTGAGTGTATTTGAATGGAAAATTTCATTTTTAACAAATGGTTCCAAATTGTGTTTTTTATTCAAAAACACATTAAAAATCAAACAAATTTCAAAATTTTGGCAAAAAAAACTATTTTTGAATAGCTCTATGAGAAGTTGAAATTTTGAAACGAAATGGCTCAGAAAATGTTTTGAGGCTTTATTTTACGTAGCATTGCTTCGATTTTGTATACTAAAATAATATTTCATGAGCAAATTGATGATCAGAAAGAAATCGGAAGATGACTTTTATTATCCTAGGCTACAAATTAAGGTTAAAAATCGAAAATTGAGAATTGGAAAATTGCCTAAGGATTGGCAAATTTAATGTATATTCAAAGGGATATAAATTTTTTTTTTGGCAATAACCGAATTTTGAGAAGTAAAATTTCATTTTAATAACCTTTGAATGTGTATATCGATTCGGATGAAAATTTCTGTTACCCTAGTTGCAAAATGATTGTAAAAGTTTGAAAATTTAGAAGTGTGACATTTTCCGTACTGTTAACATGGGAAAAATTTTAAACTAAAATTTTGAAAGTTCAATTTTTGGGACCAACTTTAGACACACTTTTTATTTAGTGAGTGTTATAAAATTCGAATAGGAGATTCTCCTATATATGAGCTTCAATATCACAAACCGGAAAAAATTTTGAAAATTTTACTTTTTGAAAAATTATTCATTGAATAGTCCGTCAAGTGTTTTCAATGGCGAAATCTTATTTTTGAGAAAATTGCACTTTTTGGAACAACTTTAGACCCACTTCTTATTTAGTGAGTGTTATAAATTCGAATAGGAGATTCTCTTATATATGAGCTTCAATATCACAAACCGGAAACAATTTTGAAAATTTTACTTTTTGAAAAATAATTCATTGAACAGTCCGCCATGTGTTTTCAAAAGGGAAATTTTATTTTTGAGAAATTTGCACATTTTGAACCAACTATAGACCCACTTCTTATTTAGTGAGTGTTATAAAATTGGAATTGGAGATTCTCCTATATATAAGCTTCAATATCACACACCGGAAAAAATTTTGAAAATTTTACTTTTTGAACAATAATTCATTGAACAGTCCGCAATGTGTTTTCAATTGCGAAATTTTATTTTAGAGAAAATTGCACATTTTGAACCAACTATAGACCCACTTCTTATTTAGTGAGTGTTATAAAATTGGAATTGGAGATTTTCCTATATATAAGCTTCAATATCACACACCGGAAAAAATTTTGAAAATTTTACTTTTTAAAAAATAATTCATTGAACAGTCCGTCATGTGTTTTCAATGGCGAAATCTTATTTTTGTGAAAATTGCACTTTTTGGAACAACTTTAGACCCACTTCTTATTTAGTGAGTGTTATAAAATTCAAATTCGAGATTCTCCTATATATGAGATTCAATATCACAAACCGGAAAAAATTTTGAAAATTTTACTTTTTGAACAATAATTCATTGAACAGTCTGCCATGTGTTTTCAATGGGGAAATTTTATTTTTGAGAAAATAGCACATTTTGAACCAACTATAGACCCACTTCTTATTTAGTGAGTGTTATAAAATTGGAATTGGAGATTCTCCTATATATAAGCTTCAATATCACACACCGGAAAAAATTTTGAAAATTTTACTTTTTGAACAATAATTCATTGAACAGTCCGCAATGTGTTTTCAATTGCGAAATTTTATTTTAGAGAAAATTGCACATTTTGAACCAACTATAGACCCACTTCTTATTTAGTGAGTGTTATAAAATTGGAATTGGAGATTTTCCTATATATAAGCTTCAATATCACACACCGGAAAAAATTTTGAAAATTTTACTTTTTGAAAAATTATTCATTGAATAGTCCGTCATGTGCTTTCAATGGCGAAATCTTATTTTTTAGAAAACTTTTTGGAACAACTTTAGACCCACTTTTTATTTATTGAGTGTTATAAAATTGAAATTGGATATTCTCCTATATATAAGCTTCAATATCACAAACCGGAAAAAATTTTGAAATTTTTTCTTTTTGAACAATAATTCATTGAACAGTCCGCCATGTGTTTTCAATGGGGAAATTTTATTTTTTAGAAAATTGCACGTTTTGGAACAACTTTAGACCCACTTTTTATTTAGTGAGTGTTATAAAATTGAAATTGGATATTCTCCTATACATAAGCTTCAATATCACAAACGGGAAAAAATTTTGAAAATTTTAATTTTTGAACAATTATTCATTGAATAGTCCGCCATGTGATTTCAATGGGGAATTGTATTTTCGAGAAAATTGCTCAAATGCTTTCAAATTGCGAATTGCAGTTGGATATATGTTTTATAGTTATTCTTGTACCAAATTTTATTAAAAAAAAGTATTCTAAAAATAAAAAATTCAATTTTTCGAAAATCTTGAAATATTTCAGTTTTGAGTGTATTTGAATGGAAAATTTCATTTTTAACAAATGGTTCCAAATTGTGTTTTTTTATTCAAAAACACATTAAAAATCAAACGAATTTCAAAATTTTGGCAAAAAAAACTATTTTTGAATAGCTCTATGAGAAGTTGAAATTTTGAAACGAAAGCGCTCAGAAACTGTTTTGAGGCTTTATTTTACGTAGCATTGCTTCGATTTTGTGTACTAAAATAATATTTCATGAGCAAATTGATGATCAGAAAGAAATCGGAAGATGACTTTTATTATCCTAGGCTACAAATTAAGGTTAAAATTCGAAAATTGAGAATTGGAAAATTGCCTAAGGATTGGCAAATTTAATGTATATTCAAAGGGATATAAATTTTTTTTTGGCAATAACCGAATTTTGAGAAGTAAAATTTCATTTTAATAACCTTTGAATGTGTATATCGATTCGGATGAAAATTTCTGTTACCCTAGTTGCAAAATGATTGTAAAATTTTGAAAATTTAGAAGTGTGACATTTTCCGTACTGTTAACATGGGAAAAATTTTAAACGAAAATTTTGAAAGTTCAATTTTTGGGACCAACTTTAGACACACTTTTTATTTAGTGAGTGTTATAAAATTCGAATAGGAGATTCTCCTATATATGAGCTTCAATATCACAAACCGGAAAAAATTTTGAAAATTTTACTTTTTGAAAAATTATTCATTGAATAGTCCGTCAAGTGTTTTCAATGGCGAAATCTTATTTTTGAGAAAATTGCACTTTTTGGAACAACTTTAGACCCACTTCTTATTTAGTGAGTGTTATAAAATTCAAATTCGTGATTCTCCTATATATGAGCTTCAATATCACAAACCGGAAAAAATTTTGAAAATTTTACTTTTTGAACAACAATTCATTGAACAGTCTGCCATGTGTTTTCAATGGGGAAATTTTATTTTTTAGAAAATTGCACTTTTTGGAACAACTTTAGACCCACTTTTTATTTAGTGAGTGTTATAAAATGGAAATTGGATATTCTCCTATATATAAGCTTCAATATAACAAACGGGAAAAAATTTTGAAAATTTTAATTTTTGAACAATTATTCATTGAATAGTCCGCCATGTGATTTCAATGGGGAATTGTATTTTCGAGAAAATTGCTCAAATGCTTTCAAATTGCGAATTGCAGTTGGATATATGTTTTACAGTTATTCTTGTACCAAATTTTAATTAAAAAAAAGTATTCTAGAAATAAAAAATTCAATTTTTCGAAAATCTTGAAATATTTCAGTTTTGAGTGTATTTGAATGGAAAATTTCATTTTTAACAAATGGTTCCAAATTGTGTTTTTTATTAAAAAACACATTAAAAATCAAACAAATTTCAAAATTTTGGCATTCATTTTTGAATAGCTCTATGAGAAGTTGAAATTTTGAAACGAAAGCGCTCAGAAACTGTTTTGAGGCTTTATTTTACGTAGCATTGCTTCGATTTTGTGTACCAAAATAATATTTCATGAGCAAATTGATGATCAGAAAGAAATCGGAAGATGACTTTTATTATCCTAGGCTACAAATTAAGGTTAAAATTCGAAAATTGAGAATTGGAAAATTGCCTAAGGATTGGCAAATTTAATGTATATTCAAAGGGATATAAATTTTTTTTTTTGGCAATAACCGAATTTTGAGAAGTAAAATTTCATTTTAATAACCTTTGAATGTGTATATCGATTCGGATGAAAATTTCTGTTACCCTAGTTGCAAAATGATTGTAAAATTTTGAAAATTTAGAAGTGTGACATTTTCCGTACTGTTAACATGGGAAAAATTTTAAACGAAAATTTTGAAAGTTCAATTTTTGGGACCAACTTTAGACACACTTTTTATTTAGTGAGTGTTATAAAATTCGAATAGGAGATTCTCATATATATGAGCTTCAATATCACAAACCGGAAAAAATTTTGAAAATTTTACTTTTTGAAAAATTATTCATTGAATAGTCCGTCAAGTGTTTTCAATGGCGAAATCTTATTTTTGAGAAAATTGCACTTTTTGGAACAACTTTAGACCCACTTCTTATTTAGTGAGTGTTATAAAATTCAAATTCGAGATTCTCCTATATATGAGATTCAATATCACAAACCGGAAAAAATTTTGAAAATTTTACTTTTTGAACAATAATTCATTGAACAGTCTGCCATGTGTTTTCAATGGGGAAATTTTATTTTTGAGAAAATAGCACATTTTGAACCAACTATAGACCCACTTCTTATTTAGTGAGTGTCATAAAATTCAAATTCGAGATTCTCCTATATATGATCTTCAATATCACAAACCGGAAAAAATTTTGAAAATTTTACTTTTTGAACAATAATTCATTGAACAGTCCGCCATGTGTTTTCAATGGGGAAATTTTATTTTTTAGAAAATTGCACTTTTTGGAACAACTTTAGACCCACTTTTTAATTAGTGAGTGTTATAAAATTGAAATTGGATATTCTCCTATATATAAGCTTCAATATAACAAACGGGAAAAAATTTTGAAAATTTTAATTTTTGAACAATTATTCATTGAATAGTCCGCCATGTGATATCAATGGGGAATTGTATTTTCGAGAAAATTGCTCAAATGCTTTCAAATTGCGAATTGCAGTTGGATATATGTTTTATAGTTATTCTTGTACCAAATTTTAATTAAAAAAAAGTTTTCTAGAAATAAAAAATTCAATTTTTCGAAAATCTTGAAATATTTCAGTTTTGAGTGTATTTGAATGGAAAATTTCATTTTTAACAAATGGTTCCAAATTGTGTTTTTTATTCAAAAACACATTAAAAATCAAACAAATTTCAAAATTTTGGCAAAAAAAACTATTTTTGAATAGCTCTATGAGAAGTTGAAATTTTGAAACGAAAGCGCTCAGAAACTGTTTTGAGGCTTTATTTTACGTAGCATTGCTTCGATTTTGTATACTAAAATAATATTTCATGAGCAAATTGATGATCAGAAAGAAATCGGAAGATGACTTTTATTATCCTAGGCTACAAATTAAGGTTAAAATTCGAAAATTTAGAATTGGAAAATTGCCTAAGGATTGGCAAGTTTAATGTATATTCAAAGGGATATAAAGATTTTTTTGGCAATAACCGAATTTTGAGAAGTAAAATTTCATTTTAATAACCACTTGAATGTGGAAATCGATTCGGATGACAATTTCTGTTACCCTAGTTGCAAAATGATTGTAAAATTTTGAAAATTTAGAAGTGTGAAATTTTCCATACTGTTAACATGGGAAAAATTTTAAACGAAAATTTTGAAAGTTCAATTTTTAGGACCAACTTTAGACCCACTTCTTATTTAGTGAGTGTTATAAAATTCGAATAGGAGATTCTCTTATATATGAGCTTCAATATCACAAACCGGAAACAATTTTAAAAATTTTACTTTTTGAAAAATAATTCATTGAACAGTCCGTCACGTGTTTTCAATGGCGAAATCTTATTTTTGTGAAAATTGCACATTTTGGAACAACTTTAGACCTACTTCTTATTTAGTGAGTGTTATAAAATTCAAATTCGAGATTCTCCTATATATGAGATTCAATATCACAAATCGGAAAAAATTTTGAAAATTTTACTTTTTGAACAATAATTCATTGAACAGTCTGCCATGTGTTTTCAATGGGGAAATTTTATTTTTGAGAAAATAGCACATTTTGAACCAACTATAGACCCACTTCTTATTTAGTGAGTGTCATAAAATTCAAATTCGAGATTCTCCTATATATGATCTTCAATATCACAAACCGGAAAAAATTTTGAAAATTTTACTTTTTGAACAATAATTCATTGAACAGTCCGCCATGTGTTTTCAATGGGGAAATTTTATTTTTTAGAAAATTGCACTTTTTGGTACAACTTTAGACCCACTTTTTAATTAGTGAGTGTTATAAAATTGAAATTGGATATTCTCCTATATATAAGCTTCAATATAACAAACGGGAAAAAATTTTGAAAATTTTAATTTTTGAACAATTATTCATTGAATAGTCCGCCATGTGATATCAATGGGGAATTGTATTTTCGAGAAAATTGCTCAAATGCTTTCAAATTGCGAATTGCAGTTGGATATATGTTTTATAGTTATTCTTGTACCAAATTTTAATTAAAAAAAAGTATTCTAGAAATAAAAAATTCAATTTTTCGAAAATCTTGAAATATTTCAGTTTTGAGTGTATTCGAATGGAAAATTTCATTTTTAACAAATGGTTCCAAATTGTGTTTTTTATTCAAAAACACATTAAAAATCAAACAAATTTCAAAATTTTGGCAAAAAAAACTATTTTTGAATAGCTCTATGAGAAGTTGAAATTTTGAAACGAAAGCGCTCAGAAACTGTTTTGAGGCTTTATTTTACGTAGCATAGCTTCGATTTTGTGTACTAAAATAATATTTCATGAGCAAATTGATGATCAGAAAGAAATCGGAAGATGACTTTTATTATCCTAGGCTACAAATTAAGGTTACATTTCGAAAATTGAGAATTGGAAAATTGCCTAAGGATTGGCAAGTTTAATGTATATTCAAAGGGATATAAAGATTTTTTTGGCAATAACCGAATTTTGAGAAGTAAAATTTCATTTTAATAACCATTTGAATGTGGAAATCGATTTGGATGACAATTTCTGTTACCCTAGTTGCAAAATGATTGTAAAATTTTAAACGAAAATTTTGAAAGTTCAATTTTTAGGACCAACTTTAGACCCACTTCTTATTTAGTGAGTGTTATAAAATTCGAATAGGAGATTCTCTTATATATGAGCTTCAATATCACAAACCGGAAACTATTTTGAAAATTTTACTTTTTGAAAAATAATTCATTGAACAGTCCGTCATGTGTTTTCAATGGCGAAATCTTATTTTTGAGAAAATTGCACTTTTTGGAACAACTTTAGACCCACTTCTTATTTAGTGAGTGTTATAAAATTTAAATTCGAGATTCTCATATATATGAGATTCAATATCACAAACCGGAAAAAATTTTGAAAATTTTATTTTTTGAACAATAATTCATTGAATAGTCATCATGTGTTTTTAATATGGAAATTTTATTTTTTAGAAAATTGCACTTTTTGGAACCACTTTAGACCCACTTCTTATTTAGTGAGTGTTATAAAATTCAAATTCGAGATTCTCGTATATATGAGATTCAATATCACAAACCGGAGAAAATTTTGAAAATTTTATTTTTTGAACAATAATTCATTGAATAGTCATCATGTGTTTTCAATATGGAAAGTTTATTTTTTAGAAAACTGCACTTTTTGGAACCACTTTAGACCCACTTCTTATTTAGTGAGTGTTATAAAATTCAAATTCGAGATTCTCCTATATATGAGCTTCAATTTCACAAACCGGAAAATTTTTTGAAAATTTTACTTTTTGAACAATAATTCATTGAACAGTCCGCCATGTGTTTTCAAAAGGGAAATTTTATTTTTGAGAAATTTGCACATTTTGAACCAACTATAGACCCACTTCTTATTTAGTGAGTGTTATAAAATTGGAATTGGAGATTCTCCTATATATAAGCTTCAATATCACACACCGGAAAAAATTTTGAAAATTTTACTTTTTGAACAATAATTCATTGAACAGTCCGCAATGTGTTTTCAATTGCGAAATTTTATTTTAGAGAAAATTGCACATTTTGAACCAACTATAGACCCACTTCTTATTTAGTGAGTGTTATAAAATTGGAATTGGAGATTTTCCTATATATAAGCTTCAATATCACACACCGGAAAAAATTTTGAAAATTTTACTTTTTAAAAAATAATTCATTGAACAGTCCGTCATGTGTTTTCAATGGCGAAATCTTATTTTTGTGAAAATTGCACTTTTTGGAACAACTTTAGACCCACTTCTTATTTAGTGAGTGTTATAAAATTCAAATTCGAGATTCTCCTATATATGAGATTCAATATCACAAACCGGAAAAAATTTTGAAAATTTTACTTTTTGAACAATAATTCATTGAACAGTCTGCCATGTGTTTTCAATGGGGAAATTTTATTTTTGAGAAAATAGCACATTTTGAACCAACTATAGACCCACTTCTTATTTAGTGAGTGTCATAAAATTCAAATTCGAGATTCTCCTATATATGATCTTCAATATCACAAACCGGAAAAAATTTTGAAAATTTTACTTTTTGAACAATAATTCATTGAACAGTCCGCCATGTGTTTTCAATGGGGAAATTTTATTTTTTAGAAAATTGCACTTTTTGGAACAACTTTAGACCCACTTTTTAATTAGTGAGTGTTATAAAATTGAAATTGGATATTCTCCTATATATAAGCTTCAATATCACACACCGGAAAAAATTTTGAAAATTTTACTTTTTGAACAATAATTCATTGAACAGTCCGCAATGTGTTTTCAATTGCGAAATTTTATTTTAGAGAAAATTGCACATTTTGAACCAACTATAGACCCACTTCTTATTTAGTGAGTGTTATAAAATTGGAATTGGAGATTTTCCTATATATAAGCTTCAATATCACACACCGGAAAAAATTTTGAAAATTTTACTTTTTGAAAAATTATTCATTGAATAGTCCGTCATGTGCTTTCAATGGCGAAATCTTATTTTTTAGAAAACTTTTTGGAACAACTTTAGACCCACTTTTTATTTATTGAGTGTTATAAAATTGAAATTGGATATTCTCCTATATATAAGCTTCAATATCACAAACCGGAAAAAATTTTGAAATTTTTTCTTTTTGAACAATAATTCATTGAACAGTCCGCCATGTGTTTTCAATGGGGAAATTTTATTTTTTAGAAAATTGCACGTTTTGGAACAACTTTAGACCCACTTTTTATTTAGTGAGTGTTATAAAATTGAAATTGGATATTCTCCTATACATAAGCTTCAATATCACAAACGGGAAAAAATTTTGAAAATTTTAATTTTTGAACAATTATTCATTGAATAGTCCGCCATGTGATTTCAATGGGGAATTGTATTTTCGAGAAAATTGCTCAAATGCTTTCAAATTGCGAATTGCAGTTGGATATATGTTTTATAGTTATTCTTGTACCAAATTTTATTAAAAAAAAGTATTCTAAAAATAAAAAATTCAATTTTTCGAAAATCTTGAAATATTTCAGTTTTGAGTGTATTTGAATGGAAAATTTCATTTTTAACAAATGGTTCCAAATTGTGTTTTTTTATTCAAAAACACATTAAAAATCAAACGAATTTCAAAATTTTGGCAAAAAAAACTATTTTTGAATAGCTCTATGAGAAGTTGAAATTTTGAAACGAAAGCGCTCAGAAACTGTTTTGAGGCTTTATTTTACGTAGCATTGCTTCGATTTTGTGTACTAAAATAATATTTCATGAGCAAATTGATGATCAGAAAGAAATCGGAAGATGACTTTTATTATCCTAGGCTACAAATTAAGGTTAAAATTCGAAAATTGAGAATTGGAAAATTGCCTAAGGATTGGCAAATTTAATGTATATTCAAAGGGATATAAATTTTTTTTTGGCAATAACCGAATTTTGAGAAGTAAAATTTCATTTTAATAACCTTTGAATGTGTATATCGATTCGGATGAAAATTTCTGTTACCCTAGTTGCAAAATGATTGTAAAATTTTGAAAATTTAGAAGTGTGACATTTTCCGTACTGTTAACATGGGAAAAATTTTAAACGAAAATTTTGAAAGTTCAATTTTTGGGACCAACTTTAGACACACTTTTTATTTAGTGAGTGTTATAAAATTCGAATAGGAGATTCTCCTATATATGAGCTTCAATATCACAAACCGGAAAAAATTTTGAAAATTTTACTTTTTGAAAAATTATTCATTGAATAGTCCGTCAAGTGTTTTCAATGGCGAAATCTTATTTTTGAGAAAATTGCACTTTTTGGAACAACTTTAGACCCACTTCTTATTTAGTGAGTGTTATAAAATTCAAATTCGTGATTCTCCTATATATGAGCTTCAATATCACAAACCGGAAAAAATTTTGAAAATTTTACTTTTTGAACAACAATTCATTGAACAGTCTGCCATGTGTTTTCAATGGGGAAATTTTATTTTTTAGAAAATTGCACTTTTTGGAACAACTTTAGACCCACTTTTTATTTAGTGAGTGTTATAAAATGGAAATTGGATATTCTCCTATATATAAGCTTCAATATAACAAACGGGAAAAAATTTTGAAAATTTTAATTTTTGAACAATTATTCATTGAATAGTCCGCCATGTGATTTCAATGGGGAATTGTATTTTCGAGAAAATTGCTCAAATGCTTTCAAATTGCGAATTGCAGTTGGATATATGTTTTACAGTTATTCTTGTACCAAATTTTAATTAAAAAAAAGTATTCTAGAAATAAAAAATTCAATTTTTCGAAAATCTTGAAATATTTCAGTTTTGAGTGTATTTGAATGGAAAATTTCATTTTTAACAAATGGTTCCAAATTGTGTTTTTTATTAAAAAACACATTAAAAATCAAACAAATTTCAAAATTTTGGCATTCATTTTTGAATAGCTCTATGAGAAGTTGAAATTTTGAAACGAAAGCGCTCAGAAACTGTTTTGAGGCTTTATTTTACGTAGCATTGCTTCGATTTTGTGTACCAAAATAATATTTCATGAGCAAATTGATGATCAGAAAGAAATCGGAAGATGACTTTTATTATCCTAGGCTACAAATTAAGGTTAAAATTCGAAAATTGAGAATTGGAAAATTGCCTAAGGATTGGCAAATTTAATGTATATTCAAAGGGATATAAATTTTTTTTTTTGGCAATAACCGAATTTTGAGAAGTAAAATTTCATTTTAATAACCTTTGAATGTGTATATCGATTCGGATGAAAATTTCTGTTACCCTAGTTGCAAAATGATTGTAAAATTTTGAAAATTTAGAAGTGTGACATTTTCCGTACTGTTAACATGGGAAAAATTTTAAACGAAAATTTTGAAAGTTCAATTTTTGGGACCAACTTTAGACACACTTTTTATTTAGTGAGTGTTATAAAATTCGAATAGGAGATTCTCATATATATGAGCTTCAATATCACAAACCGGAAAAAATTTTGAAAATTTTACTTTTTGAAAAATTATTCATTGAATAGTCCGTCAAGTGTTTTCAATGGCGAAATCTTATTTTTGAGAAAATTGCACTTTTTGGAACAACTTTAGACCCACTTCTTATTTAGTGAGTGTTATAAAATTCAAATTCGAGATTCTCCTATATATGAGATTCAATATCACAAACCGGAAAAAATTTTGAAAATTTTACTTTTTGAACAATAATTCATTGAACAGTCTGCCATGTGTTTTCAATGGGGAAATTTTATTTTTGAGAAAATAGCACATTTTGAACCAACTATAGACCCACTTCTTATTTAGTGAGTGTCATAAAATTCAAATTCGAGATTCTCCTATATATGATCTTCAATATCACAAACCGGAAAAAATTTTGAAAATTTTACTTTTTGAACAATAATTCATTGAACAGTCCGCCATGTGTTTTCAATGGGGAAATTTTATTTTTTAGAAAATTGCACTTTTTGGAACAACTTTAGACCCACTTTTTAATTAGTGAGTGTTATAAAATTGAAATTGGATATTCTCCTATATATAAGCTTCAATATAACAAACGGGAAAAAATTTTGAAAATTTTAATTTTTGAACAATTATTCATTGAATAGTCCGCCATGTGATATCAATGGGGAATTGTATTTTCGAGAAAATTGCTCAAATGCTTTCAAATTGCGAATTGCAGTTGGATATATGTTTTATAGTTATTCTTGTACCAAATTTTAATTAAAAAAAAGTTTTCTAGAAATAAAAAATTCAATTTTTCGAAAATCTTGAAATATTTCAGTTTTGAGTGTATTTGAATGGAAAATTTCATTTTTAACAAATGGTTCCAAATTGTGTTTTTTATTCAAAAACACATTAAAAATCAAACAAATTTCAAAATTTTGGCAAAAAAAACTATTTTTGAATAGCTCTATGAGAAGTTGGAATTTTGAAACGAAAGCGCTCAGAAACTGTTTTGAGGCTTTATTTTACGTAGCATAGCTTCGATTTTGTATACTAAAATAATATTTCATGAGCAAATTGATGATCAGAAAGAAATCGGAAGATGACTTTTATTATCCTAGGCTACAAATTAAGGTTACATTTCGAAAATTGAGAATTGGAAAATTGCCTAAGGATTGGCAAGTTTAATGTATATTCAAAGGGATATAAAGATTTTTTTGGCAATAACCGAATTTTGAGAAGTAAAATTTCATTTTAATAACCATTTGAATGTGGAAATCGATTTGGATGACAATTTCTGTTACCCTAGTTGCAAAATGATTGTAAAATTTTGAAAATTTAGAAGTGTGAAATTTTCCATACTGTTAACATGGGAAAAATTTTAAACGAAAATTTTGAAAGTTCAATTTTTAGGACCAACTTTAGACCCACTTCTTATTTAGTGAGTGTTATAAAATTCGAATAGGAGATTCTCTTATATATGAGCTTCAATATCACAAACCGGAAACTATTTTGAAAATTTTACTTTTTGAAAAATAATTCATTGAACAGTCCGTCATGTGTTTTCAATGGCGAAATCTTATTTTTTAGAAAATTGCACTTTTTGGAACCACTTTAGACCCACTTCTTATTTAGTGAGTGTTATAAAATTAAAATTCGAGATTCTCATATATATGAGATTCAATATCACAAACCGGAAAAAATTTTGAAAATTTTACTTTTTGAACAATAATTCATTGAACAGTCCGCCATGTGTTTTCAATGGGGAAATTTGGAGATTCTCCTATATATAAGCTTCAATATCACACACCGGAAAAATTTTTGAAAATTTTACTTTTTGAAAAATTATTCATTGAATAGTCCGTCATGTGTTTTCAATGGCGAAATGTTATTTTTGAGAAAATTGCACTTTTTGGAACAACTTTAGACCCACCTTTTATTTAGTGAGTGTTATAAATTTGAAATTGGATATTCTCCTATATATAAGCTTCAATATCACAAACCGGAAAAAATTTTGAAATTTTTTCTTTTTGAACAATAATTCATTGAACAGTTCGCCATGTGTTTTCAATGGGGAAATTTTATTTTTTAGAAAATTGCACGTTTTGGAACAACTTTAGACCCACTTTTTATTTAGTGAGTGTTATAAAATTGAAATTGGATATTCTCCTATACATAAGCTTCAATATCACAAACGGGAAAAAATTTTGAAAATTTTAATTTTTGAACAATTATTCATTGAATAGTCCGCCATGTGATTTCAATGGGGAATTGTATTTTCGAGAAAATTGCTCAAATGCTTTCAAATTGAGAATTGCAGTTGGATATATGTTTTATAGTTATTCTTGTACCACATTTTAATTAAAAAAAAGTATTCTAAAAATAAAAAATTCCATTTTTCGAAAATCTTGAAATATTTCAGTTTTGAGTGTATTTGAATGGAAAATTTCATTTTTAACAAATGGTTCCAAATTGTGTTTTTTTATTCAAAAACACATTAAAAATCAAACGAATTTCAAAATTTTGGCAAAAAAAACTATTTTTGAATAGCTCTATGAGAAGTTGAAATTTTGAAACGAAAGCGCTCACAAACTGTTTTGAGGCTTTATTTTACGTAGCATTGCTTCGATTTTGTGTACTAAAATAATATTTCATGAGCAAATTGATGATCAGAAAGAAATCGGAAGATGACTTTTATTATCCTAGGCTACAAATTAAGGTTAAAATTCGAAAATTGAGAATTGGAAAATTGCCTAAGGATTGGCAAATTTAATGTATATTCAAAGGGATATAAATTTTTTTTTTTGGCAATAACCGAATTTTGAGAAGTAAAATTTCATTTTAATAACCTTTGAATGTGTATATCGATTCGGATGAAAATTTCTGTTACCCTAGTTGCAAAATGATTGTAAAATTTTGAAAATTTAGAAGTGTGACATTTTCCGTACTGTTAACATGGGAAAAATTTTAAACGAAAATTTTGAAAGTTCAATTTTTGGGACCAACTTTAGACACACTTTTTATTTAGTGAGTGTTATAAAATTCGAATAGGAGATTCTCATATATATGAGCTTCAATATCACAAACCGGAAAAAATTTTGAAAATTTTACTTTTTGAAAAATTATTCATTGAATAGTCCGTCAAGTGTTTTCAATGGCGAAATCTTATTTTTGAGAAAATTGCACTTTTTGGAACAACTTTAGACCCACTTCTTATTTAGTGAGTGTTATAAAATTCAAATTCGAGATTCTCCTATATATGAGATTCAATATCACAAACCGGAAAAAATTTTGAAAATTTTACTTTTTGAACAATAATTCATTGAACAGTCTGCCATGTGTTTTCAATGGGGAAATTTTATTTTTGAGAAAATTGCACATTTTGAACCAACTATAGACCCACTTCTTATTTAGTGAGTGTTATAAAATTCAAATTCGAGATTCTCCTATATATGAGCTTCAATATCACAAACCGGAAAAAATTTTGAAAATTTTACTTTTTGAACAATAATTCATTGAACAGTCCGCCATGTGTTTTCAATGGGGAAATTTTATTTTTTATAAAATTGCACTTTTTGGAACAACTTTAGACCCACTTTTTATTTAGTGAGTGTTATAAAATTGAAATTGGATATTCTCCTATATATAAGCTTCAATATAACAAACGGGAAAAAATTTTGAAAATTTTAATTTTTGAACAATTATTCATTGAATAGTCCGCCATGTGATTTCAATGGGGAATTGTATTTTCGAGAAAATTGCTCAAATGCTTTCAAATTGCGAATTGCAGTTGGATATATGTTTTACAGTTATTCTTGTACCAAATTTTAATTAAAAAAAAGTATTCTAGAAATAAAAAATTCAATTTTTCGAAAATCTTGAAATATTTCAGTTTTGAGTGTATTTGAATGGAAAATTTCATTTTTAACAAATGGTTCCAAATTGTGTTTTTTATTCAAAAACACATTAAAAATCAAACAAATTTCAAAATTTTGGCAAAAAAAACTATTTTTGAATAGCTCTATGAGAAGTTGAAATTTTGAAACGAAAGCGCTCAGAAACTGTTTTGAGGCTTTATTTTACGTAGCATTGCTTCGATTTTGTATACTAAAATAATATTTCATGAGCAAATTGATGATCAGAAAGAAATCGGAAGATGACTTTTATTATCCTAGGCTACAAATTAAGGTTAAAATTCGAAAATTTAGAATTGGAAAATTGCCTAAGGATTGGCAAGTTTAATGTATATTCAAAGGGATATAAAGATTTTTTTGGCAATAACCGAATTTTGAGAAGTAAAATTTCATTTTAATAACCACTTGAATGTGGAAATCGATTCGGATGACAATTTCTGTTACCCTAGTTGCAAAATGATTGTAAAATTTTGAAAATTTAGAAGTGTGAAATTTTCCATACTGTTAACATGGGAAAAATTTTAAACGAAAATTTTGAAAGTTCAATTTTTAGGACCAACTTTAGACCCACTTCTTATTTAGTGAGTGTTATAAAATTCGAATAGGAGATTCTCTTATATATGAGCTTCAATATCACAAACCGGAAACAATTTTGAAAATTTTACTTTTTGAAAAATAATTCATTGAACAGTCCGTCACGTGTTTTCAATGGCGAAATCTTATTTTTGTGAAAATTGCACATTTTGGAACAACTTTAGACCTACTTCTTATTTAGTGAGTGTTATAAAATTCAAATTCGAGATTCTCCTATATATGAGATTCAATATCACAAATCGGAAAAAATTTTGAAAATTTTACTTTTTGAACAATAATTCATTGAACAGTCTGCCATGTGTTTTCAATGGGGAAATTTTATTTTTGAGAAAATAGCACATTTTGAACCAACTATAGACCCACTTCTTATTTAGTGAGTGTCATAAAATTCAAATTCGAGATTCTCCTATATATGATCTTCAATATCACAAACCGGAAAAAATTTTGAAAATTTTACTTTTTGAACAATAATTCATTGAACAGTCCGCCATGTGTTTTCAATGGGGAAATTTTATTTTTTAGAAAATTGCACTTTTTGGAACAACTTTAGACCCACTTTTTAATTAGTGAGTGTTATAAAATTGAAATTGGATATTCTCCTATATATAAGCTTCAATATAACAAACGGGAAAAAATTTTGAAAATTTTAATTTTTGAACAATTATTCATTGAATAGTCCGCCATGTGATATCAATGGGGAATTGTATTTTCGAGAAAATTGCTCAAATGCTTTCAAATTGCGAATTGCAGTTGGATATATGTTTTATAGTTATTCTTGTACCAAATTTTAATTAAAAAAAAGTATTCTAGAAATAAAAAATTCAATTTTTCGAAAATCTTGAAATATTTCAGTTTTGAGTGTATTTGAATGGAAAATTTCATTTTTAACAAATGGTTCCAAATTGTGTTTTTTATTCAAAAACACATTAAAAATCAAACAAATTTCAAAATTTTGGCAAAAAAAACTATTTTTGAATAGCTCTATGAGAAGTTGAAATTTTGAAACGAAAGCGCTCAGAAACTGTTTTGAGGCTTTATTTTACGTAGCATAGCTTCGATTTTGTGTACTAAAATAATATTTCATGAGCAAATTGATGATCAGAAAGAAATCGGAAGATGACTTTTATTATCCTAGGCTACAAATTAAGGTTACATTTCGAAAATTGAGAATTGGAAAATTGCCTAAGGATTGGCAAGTTTAATGTATATTCAAAGGGATATAAAGATTTTTTTGGCAATAACCGAATTTTGAGAAGTAAAATTTCATTTTAATAACCATTTGAATGTGGAAATCGATTTGGATGACAATTTCTGTTACCCTAGTTGCAAAATGATTGTAAAATTTTAAACGAAAATTTTGAAAGTTCAATTTTTAGGACCAACTTTAGACCCACTTCTTATTTAGTGAGTGTTATAAAATTCGAATAGGAGATTCTCTTATATATGAGCTTCAATATCACAAACCGGAAACTATTTTGAAAATTTTACTTTTTGAAAAATAATTCATTGAACAGTCCGTCATGTGTTTTCAATGGCGAAATCTTATTTTTGAGAAAATTGCACTTTTTGGAACAACTTTAGACCCACTTCTTATTTAGTGAGTGTTATAAAATTTAAATTCGAGATTCTCATATATATGAGATTCAATATCACAAACCGGAAAAAATTTTGAAAATTTTATTTTTTGAACAATAATTCATTGAATAGTCATCATGTGTTTTTAATATGGAAATTTTATTTTTTAGAAAATTGCACTTTTTGGAACCACTTTAGACCCACTTCTTATTTAGTGAGTGTTATAAAATTCAAATTCGAGATTCTCGTATATATGAGATTCAATATCACAAACCGGAGAAAATTTTGAAAATTTTATTTTTTGAACAATAATTCATTGAATAGTCATCATGTGTTTTCAATATGGAAAGTTTATTTTTTAGAAAACTGCACTTTTTGGAACCACTTTAGACCCACTTCTTATTTAGTGAGTGTTATAAAATTCAAATTCGAGATTCTCCTATATATGAGCTTCAATTTCACAAACCGGAAAATTTTTTGAAAATTTTACTTTTTGAACAATAATTCATTGAACAGTCCGCCATGTGTTTTCAAAAGGGAAATTTTATTTTTGAGAAATTTGCACATTTTGAACCAACTATAGACCCACTTCTTATTTAGTGAGTGTTATAAAATTGGAATTGGAGATTCTCCTATATATAAGCTTCAATATCACACACCGGAAAAAATTTTGAAAATTTTACTTTTTGAACAATAATTCATTGAACAGTCCGCAATGTGTTTTCAATTGCGAAATTTTATTTTAGAGAAAATTGCACATTTTGAACCAACTATAGACCCACTTCTTATTTAGTGAGTGTTATAAAATTGGAATTGGAGATTTTCCTATATATAAGCTTCAATATCACACACCGGAAAAAATTTTGAAAATTTTACTTTTTAAAAAATAATTCATTGAACAGTCCGTCATGTGTTTTCAATGGCGAAATCTTATTTTTGTGAAAATTGCACTTTTTGGAACAACTTTAGACCCACTTCTTATTTAGTGAGTGTTATAAAATTCAAATTCGAGATTCTCCTATATATGAGATTCAATATCACAAACCGGAAAAAATTTTGAAAATTTTACTTTTTGAACAATAATTCATTGAACAGTCTGCCATGTGTTTTCAATGGGGAAATTTTATTTTTGAGAAAATAGCACATTTTGAACCAACTATAGACCCACTTCTTATTTAGTGAGTGTCATAAAATTCAAATTCGAGATTCTCCTATATATGATCTTCAATATCACAAACCGGAAAAAATTTTGAAAATTTTACTTTTTGAACAATAATTCATTGAACAGTCCGCCATGTGTTTTCAATGGGGAAATTTTATTTTTTAGAAAATTGCACTTTTTGGAACAACTTTAGACCCACTTTTTAATTAGTGAGTGTTATAAAATTGAAATTGGATATTCTCCTATATATAAGCTTCAATATCACACACCGGAAAAAATTTTGAAAATTTTACTTTTTGAACAATAATTCATTGAACAGTCCGCAATGTGTTTTCAATTGCGAAATTTTATTTTAGAGAAAATTGCACATTTTGAACCAACTATAGACCCACTTCTTATTTAGTGAGTGTTATAAAATTGGAATTGGAGATTTTCCTATATATAAGCTTCAATATCACACACCGGAAAAAATTTTGAAAATTTTACTTTTTGAAAAATTATTCATTGAATAGTCCGTCATGTGCTTTCAATGGCGAAATCTTATTTTTTAGAAAACTTTTTGGAACAACTTTAGACCCACTTTTTATTTATTGAGTGTTATAAAATTGAAATTGGATATTCTCCTATATATAAGCTTCAATATCACAAACCGGAAAAAATTTTGAAATTTTTTCTTTTTGAACAATAATTCATTGAACAGTCCGCCATGTGTTTTCAATGGGGAAATTTTATTTTTTAGAAAATTGCACGTTTTGGAACAACTTTAGACCCACTTTTTATTTAGTGAGTGTTATAAAATTGAAATTGGATATTCTCCTATACATAAGCTTCAATATCACAAACGGGAAAAAATTTTGAAAATTTTAATTTTTGAACAATTATTCATTGAATAGTCCGCCATGTGATTTCAATGGGGAATTGTATTTTCGAGAAAATTGCTCAAATGCTTTCAAATTGCGAATTGCAGTTGGATATATGTTTTATAGTTATTCTTGTACCAAATTTTATTAAAAAAAAGTATTCTAAAAATAAAAAATTCAATTTTTCGAAAATCTTGAAATATTTCAGTTTTGAGTGTATTTGAATGGAAAATTTCATTTTTAACAAATGGTTCCAAATTGTGTTTTTTTATTCAAAAACACATTAAAAATCAAACGAATTTCAAAATTTTGGCAAAAAAAACTATTTTTGAATAGCTCTATGAGAAGTTGAAATTTTGAAACGAAAGCGCTCAGAAACTGTTTTGAGGCTTTATTTTACGTAGCATTGCTTCGATTTTGTGTACTAAAATAATATTTCATGAGCAAATTGATGATCAGAAAGAAATCGGAAGATGACTTTTATTATCCTAGGCTACAAATTTAGGTTAAAATTCGAAAATTGAGAATTGGAAAATTGCCTAAGGATTGGCAAATTTAATGTATATTCAAAGGGATATAAATTTTTTTTTGGCAATAACCGAATTTTGAGAAGTAAAATTTCATTTTAATAACCTTTGAATGTGTATATCGATTCGGATGAAAATTTCTGTTACCCTAGTTGCAAAATGATTGTAAAATTTTGAAAATTTAGAAGTGTGACATTTTCCGTACTGTTAACATGGGAAAAATTTTAAACGAAAATTTTGAAAGTTCAATTTTTGGGACCAACTTTAGACACACTTTTTATTTAGTGAGTGTTATAAAATTCGAATAGGAGATTCTCCTATATATGAGCTTCAATATCACAAACCGGAAAAAATTTTGAAAATTTTACTTTTTGAAAAATTATTCATTGAATAGTCCGTCAAGTGTTTTCAATGGCGAAATCTTATTTTTGAGAAAATTGCACTTTTTGGAACAACTTTAGACCCACTTCTTATTTAGTGAGTGTTATAAAATTCAAATTCGTGATTCTCCTATATATGAGCTTCAATATCACAAACCGGAAAAAATTTTGAAAATTTTACTTTTTGAACAACAATTCATTGAACAGTCTGCCATGTGTTTTCAATGGGGAAATTTTATTTTTTAGAAAATTGCACTTTTTGGAACAACTTTAGACCCACTTTTTATTTAGTGAGTGTTATAAAATGGAAATTGGATATTCTCCTATATATAAGCTTCAATATAACAAACGGGAAAAAATTTTGAAAATTTTAATTTTTGAACAATTATTCATTGAATAGTCCGCCATGTGATTTCAATGGGGAATTGTATTTTCGAGAAAATTGCTCAAATGCTTTCAAATTGCGAATTGCAGTTGGATATATGTTTTACAGTTATTCTTGTACCAAATTTTAATTAAAAAAAAGTATTCTAGAAATAAAAAATTCAATTTTTCGAAAATCTTGAAATATTTCAGTTTTGAGTGTATTTGAATGGAAAATTTCATTTTTAACAAATGGTTCCAAATTGTGTTTTTTATTAAAAAACACATTAAAAATCAAACAAATTTCAAAATTTTGGCATTCATTTTTGAATAGCTCTATGAGAAGTTGAAATTTTGAAACGAAAGCGCTCAGAAACTGTTTTGAGGCTTTATTTTACGTAGCATTGCTTCGATTTTGTGTACCAAAATAATATTTCATGAGCAAATTGATGATCAGAAAGAAATCGGAAGATGACTTTTATTATCCTAGGCTACAAATTAAGGTTAAAATTCGAAAATTGAGAATTGGAAAATTGCCTAAGGATTGGCAAATTTAATGTATATTCAAAGGGATATAAATTTTTTTTTTTGGCAATAACCGAATTTTGAGAAGTAAAATTTCATTTTAATAACCTTTGAATGTGTATATCGATTCGGATGAAAATTTCTGTTACCCTAGTTGCAAAATGATTGTAAAATTTTGAAAATTTAGAAGTGTGACATTTTCCGTACTGTTAACATGGGAAAAATTTTAAACGAAAATTTTGAAAGTTCAATTTTTGGGACCAACTTTAGACACACTTTTTATTTAGTGAGTGTTATAAAATTCGAATAGGAGATTCTCATATATATGAGCTTCAATATCACAAACCGGAAAAAATTTTGAAAATTTTACTTTTTGAAAAATTATTCATTGAATAGTCCGTCAAGTGTTTTCAATGGCGAAATCTTATTTTTGAGAAAATTGCACTTTTTGGAACAACTTTAGACCCACTTCTTATTTAGTGAGTGTTATAAAATTCAAATTCGAGATTCTCCTATATATGAGATTCAATATCACAAACCGGAAAAAATTTTGAAAATTTTACTTTTTGAACAATAATTCATTGAACAGTCTGCCATGTGTTTTCAATGGGGAAATTTTATTTTTGAGAAAATAGCACATTTTGAACCAACTATAGACCCACTTCTTATTTAGTGAGTGTCATAAAATTCAAATTCGAGATTCTCCTATATATGATCTTCAATATCACAAACCGGAAAAAATTTTGAAAATTTTACTTTTTGAACAATAATTCATTGAACAGTCCGCCATGTGTTTTCAATGGGGAAATTTTATTTTTTAGAAAATTGCACTTTTTGGAACAACTTTAGACCCACTTTTTAATTAGTGAGTGTTATAAAATTGAAATTGGATATTCTCCTATATATAAGCTTCAATATAACAAACGGGAAAAAATTTTGAAAATTTTAATTTTTGAACAATTATTCATTGAATAGTCCGCCATGTGATATCAATGGGGAATTGTATTTTCGAGAAAATTGCTCAAATGCTTTCAAATTGCGAATTGCAGTTGGATATATGTTTTATAGTTATTCTTGTACCAAATTTTAATTAAAAAAAAGTTTTCTAGAAATAAAAAATTCAATTTTTCGAAAATCTTGAAATATTTCAGTTTTGAGTGTATTTGAATGGAAAATTTCATTTTTAACAAATGGTTCCAAATTGTGTTTTTTATTCAAAAACACATTAAAAATCAAACAAATTTCAAAATTTTGGCAAAAAAAACTATTTTTGAATAGCTCTATGAGAAGTTGAAATTTTGAAACGAAAGCGCTCAGAAACTGTTTTGAGGCTTTATTTTACGTAGCATAGCTTCGATTTTGTATACTAAAATAATATTTCATGAGCAAATTGATGATCAGAAAGAAATCGGAAGATGACTTTTATTATCCTAGGCTACAAATTAAGGTTACATTTCGAAAATTGAGAATTGGAAAATTGCCTAAGGATTGGCAAGTTTAATGTATATTCAAAGGGATATAAAGATTTTTTTGGCAATAACCGAATTTTGAGAAGTAAAATTTCATTTTAATAACCATTTGAATGTGGAAATCGATTTGGATGACAATTTCTGTTACCCTAGTTGCAAAATGATTGTAAAATTTTGAAAATTTAGAAGTGTGAAATTTTCCATACTGTTAACATGGGAAAAATTTTAAACGAAAATTTTGAAAGTTCAATTTTTAGGACCAACTTTAGACCCACTTCTTATTTAGTGAGTGTTATAAAATTCGAATAGGAGATTCTCTTATATATGAGCTTCAATATCACAAACCGGAAACTATTTTGAAAATTTTACTTTTTGAAAAATAATTCATTGAACAGTCCGTCATGTGTTTTCAATGGCGAAATCTTATTTTTTAGAAAATTGCACTTTTTGGAACCACTTTAGACCCACTTCTTATTTAGTGAGTGTTATAAAATTAAAATTCGAGATTCTCATATATATGAGATTCAATATCACAAACCGGAAAAAATTTTGAAAATTTTACTATTTGAACAATAATTCATTGAACAGTCCGCCATGTGTTTTCAATGGGGAAATTTGGAGATTCTCCTATATATAAGCTTCAATATCACACACAGGAAAAATTTTTGAAAATTTTACTTTTTGAAAAATTATTCATTGAATAGTCCGTCATGTGTTTTCAATGGCGAAATGTTATTTTTGAGAAAATTGCACTTTTTGGAACAACTTTAGACCCACCTTTTATTTAGTGAGTGTTATAAATTTGAAATTGGATATTCTCCTATATATAAGCTTCAATATCACAAACCGGAAAAAATTTTGAAATTTTTTCTTTTTGAACAATAATTCATTGAACAGTTCGCCATGTGTTTTCAATGGGGAAATTTTATTTTTTAGAAAATTGCACGTTTTGGAACAACTTTAGACCCACTTTTTATTTAGTGAGTGTTATAAAATTGAAATTGGATATTCTCCTATACATAAGCTTCAATATCACAAACGGGAAAAAATTTTGAAAATTTTAATTTTTGAACAATTATTCATTGAATAGTCCGCCATGTGATTTCAATGGGGAATTGTATTTTCGAGAAAATTGCTCAAATGCTTTCAAATTGAGAATTGCAGTTGGATATATGTTTTATAGTTATTCTTGTACCACATTTTAATTAAAAAAAAGTATTCTAAAAATAAAAAATTCCATTTTTCGAAAATCTTGAAATATTTCAGTTTTGAGTGTATTTGAATGGAAAATTTCATTTTTAACAAATGGTTCCAAATTGTGTTTTTTTATTCAAAAACACATTAAAAATCAAACGAATTTCAAAATTTTGGCAAAAAAAACTATTTTTGAATAGCTCTATGAGAAGTTGAAATTTTGAAACGAAAGCGCTCAGAAACTGTTTTGAGGCTTTATTTTACGTAGCATTGCTTCGATTTTGTGTACTAAAATAATATTTCATGAGCAAATTGATGATCAGAAAGAAATCGGAAGATGACTTTTATTATCCTAGGCTACAAATTAAGGTTAAAATTCGAAAATTGAGAATTGGAAAATTGCCTAAGGATTGGCAAATTTAATGTATATTCAAAGGGATATAAATTTTTTTTTTTGGCAATAACCGAATTTTGAGAAGTAAAATTTCATTTTAATAACCTTTGAATGTGTATATCGATTCGGATGAAAATTTCTGTTACCCTAGTTGCAAAATGATTGTAAAATTTTGAAAATTTAGAAGTGTGACATTTTCCGTACTGTTAACATGGGAAAAATTTTAAACGAAAATTTTGAAAGTTCAATTTTTGGGACCAACTTTAGACACACTTTTTATTTAGTGAGTGTTATAAAATTCGAATAGGAGATTCTCATATATATGAGCTTCAATATCACAAACCGGAAAAAATTTTGAAAATTTTACTTTTTGAAAAATTATTCATTGAATAGTCCGTCAAGTGTTTTCAATGGCGAAATCTTATTTTTGAGAAAATTGCACTTTTTGGAACAACTTTAGACCCACTTCTTATTTAGTGAGTGTTATAAAATTCAAATTCGAGATTCTCCTATATATGAGATTCAATATCACAAACCGGAAAAAATTTTGAAAATTTTACTTTTTGAACAATAATTCATTGAACAGTCTGCCATGTGTTTTCAATGGGGAAATTTTATTTTTGAGAAAATAGCACATTTTGAACCAACTATAGACCCACTTCTTATTTAGTGAGTGTCATAAAATTCAAATTCGAGATTCTCCTATATATGATCTTCAATATCACAAACCGGAAAAAATTTTGAAAATTTTACTTTTTGAACAATAATTCATTGAACAGTCCGCCATGTGTTTTCAATGGGGAAATTTTATTTTTTAGAAAATTGCACTTTTTGGAACAACTTTAGACCCACTTTTTAATTAGTGAGTGTTATAAAATTGAAATTGGATATTCTCCTATATATAAGCTTCAATATAACAAACGGGAAAAAATTTTGAAAATTTTAATTTTTGAACAATTATTCATTGAATAGTCCGCCATGTGATATCAATGGGGAATTGTATTTTCGAGAAAATTGCTCAAATGCTTTCAAATTGCGAATTGCAGTTGGATATATGTTTTATAGTTATTCTTGTACCAAATTTTAATTAAAAAAAAGTTTTCTAGAAATAAAAAATTCAATTTTTCGAAAATCTTGAAATATTTCAGTTTTGAGTGTATTTGAATGGAAAATTTCATTTTTAACAAATGGTTCCAAATTGTGTTTTTTATTCAAAAACACATTAAAAATCAAACAAATTTCAAAATTTTGGCAAAAAAAACTATTTTTGAATAGCTCTATGAGAAGTTGAAATTTTGAAACGAAAGCGCTCAGAAACTGTTTTGAGGCTTTATTTTACGTAGCATAGCTTCGATTTTGTATACTAAAATAATATTTCATGAGCAAATTGATGATCAGAAAGAAATCGGAAGATGACTTTTATTATCCTAGGCTACAAATTAAGGTTACATTTCGAAAATTGAGAATTGGAAAATTGCCTAAGGATTGGCAAGTTTAATGTATATTCAAAGGGATATAAAGATTTTTTTGGCAATAACCGAATTTTGAGAAGTAAAATTTCATTTTAATAACCATTTGAATGTGGAAATCGATTTGGATGACAATTTCTGTTACCCTAGTTGCAAAATGATTGTAAAATTTTGAAAATTTAGAAGTGTGAAATTTTCCATACTGTTAACATGGGAAAAATTTTAAACGAAAATTTTGAAAGTTCAATTTTTAGGACCAACTTTAGACCCACTTCTTATTTAGTGAGTGTTATAAAATTCGAATAGGAGATTCTCTTATATATGAGCTTCAATATCACAAACCGGAAACTATTTTGAAAATTTTACTTTTTGAAAAATAATTCATTGAACAGTCCGTCATGTGTTTTCAATGGCGAAATCTTATTTTTTAGAAAATTGCACTTTTTGGAACCACTTTAGACCCACTTCTTATTTAGTGAGTGTTATAAAATTAAAATTCGAGATTCTCATATATATGAGATTCAATATCACAAACCGGAAAAAATTTTGAAAATTTTACTTTTTGAACAATAATTCATTGAACAGTCCGCCATGTGTTTTCAATGGGGAAATTTGGAGATTCTCCTATATATAAGCTTCAATATCACACACCGGAAAAATTTTTGAAAATTTTACTTTTTGAAAAATTATTCATTGAATAGTCCGTCATGTGTTTTCAATGGCGAAATGTTATTTTTGAGAAAATTGCACTTTTTGGAACAACTTTAGACCCACCTTTTATTTAGTGAGTGTTATAAATTTGAAATTGGATATTCTCCTATATATAAGCTTCAATATCACAAACCGGAAAAAATTTTGAAATTTTTTCTTTTTGAACAATAATTCATTGAACAGTTCGCCATGTGTTTTCAATGGGGAAATTTTATTTTTTAGAAAATTGCACGTTTTGGAACAACTTTAGACCCACTTTTTATTTAGTGAGTGTTATAAAATTGAAATTGGATATTCTCCTATACATAAGCTTCAATATCACAAACGGGAAAAAATTTTGAAAATTTTAATTTTTGAACAATTATTCATTGAATAGTCCGCCATGTGATTTCAATGGGGAATTGTATTTTCGAGAAAATTGCTCAAATGCTTTCAAATTGAGAATTGCAGTTGGATATATGTTTTATAGTTATTCTTGTACCACATTTTAATTAAAAAAAAGTATTCTAAAAATAAAAAATTCCATTTTTCGAAAATCTTGAAATATTTCAGTTTTGAGTGTATTTGAATGGAAAATTTCATTTTTAACAAATGGTTCCAAATTGTGTTTTTTTATTCAAAAACACATTAAAAATCAAACGAATTTCAAAATTTTGGCAAAAAAAACTATTTTTGAATAGCTCTATGAGAAGTTGAAATTTTGAAACGAAAGCGCTCAGAAACTGTTTTGAGGCTTTATTTTACGTAGCATTGCTTCGATTTTGTGTACTAAAATAATATTTCATGAGCAAATTGATGATCAGAAAGAAATCGGAAGATGACTTTTATTATCCTAGGCTACAAATTAAGGTTAAAATTCGAAAATTGAGAATTGGAAAATTGCCTAAGGATTGGCAAATTTAATGTATATTCAAAGGGATATAAATTTTTTTTTTGGCAATAACCGAATTTTGAGAAGTAAAATTTCATTTTAATAACCTTTGAATGTGTATATCGATTCGGATGAAAATTTCTGTTACCCTAGTTGCAAAATGATTGTAAAATTTTGAAAATTTAGAAGTGTGACATTTTCCGTACTGTTAACATGGGAAAAATTTTAAACTAAAATTTTGAAAGTTCAATTTTTGGGACCAACTTTAGACACACTTTTTTATTTAGTGAGTGTTATAAAATTCGAATAGGAGATTCTCCTATATATGAGCTTCAATATCACAAACCGGAAAAAATTTTGAAAATTTTACTTTTTGAAAAATTACTCATTGAATAGTCCGTCAAGTGTTTTCAATGGCGAAATCTTATTTTTGAGAAAATTGCACTTTTTGGAACAACTTTAGACCCACTTCTTATTTAGTGAGTGTTATAAATTCGAATAGGAGATTCTCTTATATATGAGCTTCAATATCACAAACCGGAAACAATTTTGAAAATTTTACTTTTTGAAAAATAATTCATTGAACAGTCCGTCATGTGTTTTCAATGGCGAAATCTTATTTTTGAGAAAATTGCACTTTTTGGAACAACTTTAGACCCACTTCTTATTTAGTGAGTGTTATAAAATTCAAATTCGAGATTCTCGTATATATGAGATTCAATATCACAAACCGGAGAAAATTTTGAAAATTTTATTTTTTGAACAATAATTCATTGAATAGTCATCATGTGTTTTCAATATGGAAAGTTTATTTTTTAGAAAATTGCACTTTTTGGAACCACTTTAGACCCACTTCTTATTTAGTGAGTGTTATAAAATTCAAATTCGAGATTCTCCTATATATGAGCTTCAATTTCACAAACCGGAAAATTTTTTGAAAATTTTACTTTTTGAACAATAATTCATTGAACAGTCCGCTATGTGTTTTCAAAAGGGAAATTTTATTTTTGAGAAATTTGCACATTTTGAACCAACTATAGACCCACTTCTTATTTAGTGAGTGTTATAAAATTGGAATTGGAGATTCTCCTATATATAAGCTTCAATATCACACACCGGAAAAAATTTTGAAAATTTTACTTTTTGAACAATAATTCATTGAACAGTCCGCAATGTGCTTTCAATGGCGAAATCTTATTTTTTAGAAAACTTTTTGGAACAACTTTAGACCCACTTTTTATTTATTGAGTGTTATAAAATTGAAATTGGATATTCTCCTATATATAAGCTTCAATATCACAAACCGGAAAAAATTTTGAAATTTTTTCTTTTGAACAATAATTCATTGAACAGTCCGCCATGTGTTTTCAATGGGGAAATTTTATTTTTTAGAAAATTGCACGTTTTGGAACAACTTTAGACCCACTTTTTATTTAGTGAGTGTTATAAAATTGAAATTGGATATTCTCCTATACATAAGCTTCAATATCACAAACGGGAAAAAATTTTGAAAATTTTAATTTTTGAACAATTATTCATTGAATAGTCCGCCATGTGATTTCAATGGGGAATTGTATTTTCGAGAAAATTGCTCAAATGCTTTCAAATTGCGAATTGCAGTTGGATATATGTTTTATAGTTATTCTTGTACCAAATTTTATTAAAAAAAAGTATTCTAAAAATAAAAAATTCAATTTTTCGAAAATCTTGAAATATTTCAGTTTTGAGTGTATTTGAATGGAAAATTTCATTTTTAACAAATGGTTCCAAATTGTGTTTTTTTATTCAAAAACACATTAAAAATCAAACGAATTTCAAAATTTTGGCAAAAAAAACTATTTTTGAATAGCTCTATGAGAAGTTGAAATTTTGAAACGAAAGCGCTCAGAAACTGTTTTGAGGCTTTATTTTACGTAGCATTGCTTCGATTTTGTGTACTAAAATAATATTTCATGAGCAAATTGATGATCAGAAAGAAATCGGAAGATGACTTTTATTATCCTAGGCTACAAATTAAGGTTAAAATTCGAAAATTGAGAATTGGAAAATTGCCTAAGGATTGGCAAATTTAATATATATTCAAAGGGATATAAATTTTTTTTTTGGCAATAACCGAATTTTGAGAAGTAAAATTTCATTTTAATAACCTTTGAATGTGTATATCGATTCGGATGACAATTTCTGTTACCCTAGTTGCAAAATGATTGTAAAATTTTGAAAATTTAGAAGTGTGAAATTTTCCATACTGTTAACATGGGAAAAATTTTAAACGAAAATTTTGAAAGTTCAATTTTTAGGACCAACTTTAGACCCACTTCTTATTTAGTGAGTGTTATAAAATTCGAATAGGAGATTCTCTTATATATGAGCTTCAATATCACAAACCGGAAACAATTTTGAAAATTTTACTTTTTGAAAAATAATTCATTGAACAGTCCGTCATGTGTTTTCAATGGCGAAATCTTATTTTTGTGAAAATTGCACTTTTTGGAACAACTTTAGACCCACTTCTTATTTAGTGAGTGTTATAAAATTCAAATTCGAGATTCTCCTATATATGAGATTCAATATCACAAACAGGAAAAAATTTTGAAAATTTTACTTTTTGAACAATAATTCATTGAACAGTCTGCCATGTGTTTTCAATGGGGAAATTTTATTTTTGAGAAAATAGCACATTTTGAACCAATTATAGACCCACTTCTTATTTAGTGAGTGTCATAAAATTCAAATTCGAGATTCTCCTATATATGAGATTCAATATCACAAACAGGAAAAAATTTTGAAAATTTTACTTTTTGAACAATAATTCATTGAACAGTCCGCCATGTGTTTTCAATGGGGAAATTTTATTTTTTAGAAAATTGCACTTTTTGGAACAACTTTAGACCCACTTTTTAATTAGTGAGTGTTATAAAATTGAAATTGGATATTCTCCTATATATAAGCTTCAATATAACAAACGGGAAAAAATTTTGAAAATTTTAATTTTTGAACAATTATTCATTGAATAGTCCGCCATGTGATTTCAATGGGGAATTGTATTTTCGAGAAAATTGCTCAAATGCTTTCAAATTGCGAATTGCAGTTGGATATATGTTTTATAGTTATTCTTGTACCAAATTTTAATTAAAAAAAAGTATTCTAGAAATAAAAAATTCAATTTTTCGAAAATCATGAAATATTTCAGTTTTGAGTGTATTTGAATGGAAAATTTCATTTTTAACAAATGGTTCCAAATTGTGTTTTTTATTCAAAAACACATTAAAAATCAAACAAATTTCAAAATTTTGGCAAAAAAAACTATTTTTGAATAGCTCTATGAGAAGTTGAAATTTTGAAACGAAAGCGCTCAGAAACTGTTTTGAGGCTTTATTTTACGTAGCATTGCTTCGATTTTGTATACTAAAATAATATTTCATGAGCAAATTGATGATCAGAAAGAAATCGGAAGATGACTTTTATTATCCTAGGCTACAAATTAAGGTTAAAATTCGAAAATTTAGAATTGGAAAATTGCCTAAGGATTGGCAAGTTTAATGTATATTCAAAGGGATATAAAGATTTTTTTGGCAATAACCGAATTTTGAGAAGTAAAATTTCATTTTAATAACCACTTGAATGTGGAAATCGATTCGGATGACAATTTCTGTTACCCTAGTTGCAAAATGATTGTAAAATTTTGAAAATTTAGAAGTGTGAAATTTTCCATACTGTTAACATGGGAAAAATTTTAAACGAAAATTTTGAAAGTTCAATTTTTAGGACCAACTTTAGACCCACTTCTTATTTAGTGAGTGTTATAAAATTCGAATAGGAGATTCTCTTATATATGAGCTTCAATATCACAAACCGGAAACAATTTTGAAAATTTTACTTTTTGAAAAATAATTCATTGAACAGTCCGTCATGTGTTTTCAATGGCGAAATCTTATTTTTGTGAAAATTGCACTTTTTGGAACAACTTTAGACCCACTTCTTATTTAGTGAGTGTTATAAAATTCAAATTCGAGATTCTCCTATATATGAGATTCAATATCACAAACCGGAAAAAATTTTGAAAATTTTACTTTTTGAACAATAATTCATTGAACAGTCTGCCATGTGTTTTCAATGGGGAAATTTTATTTTTGAGAAAATAGCACATTTTGAACCAACTATAGACCCACTTCTTATTTAGTGAGTGTCATAAAATTCAAATTCGAGATTCTCCTATATATGATCTTCAATATCACAAACCGGAAAAAATTTTGAAAATTTTACTTTTTGAACAATAATTCATTGAACAGTCCGCCATGTGTTTTCAATGGGGAAATTTTATTTTTTAGAAAATTGCACTTTTTGGAACAACTTTAGACCCACTTTTTAATTAGTGAGTGTTATAAAATTGAAATTGGATATTCTCCTATATATAAGCTTCAATATAACAAACGGGAAAAAATTTTGAAAATTTTAATTTTTGAACAATTATTCATTGAATAGTCCGCCATGTGATATCAATGGGGAATTGTATTTTCGAGAAAATTGCTCAAATGCTTTCAAATTGCGAATTGCAGTTGGATATATGTTTTATAGTTATTCCTGTACCAAATTTTAATTAAAAAAAAGTATTCTAGAAATAAAAAATTCAATTTTTCGAAAATCTTGAAATATTTCAGTTTTGAGTGTATTTGAATGGAAAATTTCATTTTTAACAAATGGTTCCAAATTGTGTTTTTTATTCAAAAACACATTAAAAATCAAACAAATTTCAAAATTTTGGCAAAAAAAACTATTTTTGAATAGCTCTATGAGAAGTTGAAATTTTGAAACGAAAGCGCTCAGAAACTGTTTTGAGGCTTTATTTTACGTAGCATTGCTTCGATTTTGTATACTAAAATAATATTTCATGAGCAAATTGATGATCAGAAAGAAATCGGAAGATGACTTTTATTATCCTAGGCTACAAATTAAGGTTAAAATTCGAAAATTGAGAATTGGAAAATTGCCTAAGGATTGGCAAGTTTAATGTATATTCAAAGGGATATAAAGATTTTTTTGGCAATAACCGAATTTTGAGAAGTAAAATTTCATTTTAATAACCACTTGAATGTGGAAATCGATTCGGATGACAATTTCTGTTACCCTAGTTGCAAAATGATTGTAAAATTTTGAAAATTTAGAAGTGTGAAATTTTCCATACTGTTAACATGGGAAAAATTTTAAACGAAAATTTTGAAAGTTCAATTTTTAGGACCAACTTTAGACCCACTTCTTATTTAGTGAGTGTTAAAAAATTCGAATAGGAGATTCTCTTATATATGAGCTTCAATATCACAAACCGGAAACAATTTTGAAAATTTTACTTTTTGAAAAATAATTCATTGAACAGTCCGTCATGTGTTTTCAATGGCGAAATCTTATTTTTGAGAAAATTGCACTTTTTGGAACAACTTTAGACCCACTTCTTATTTAGTGAGTGTTATAAATTCAAATTCGAGATTCTCCTATATATGAGATTCAATATCACAAACCGGAAAAAATTTTGAAAATTTTACTTTTTGAACAATAATTCATTGAACAGTCTGCCATGTGTTTTCAATGGGGAAATTTTATTTTTGAGAAAATTGCACATTTTGAACCAACTATAGACCCACTTCTTATTTAGTGAGTGTTATAAAATTCAAATTCGAGATTCTCCTATATATGAGCTTCAATATCACAAACCGGAAAAAATTTTGAAAATTTTACTTTTTGAACAATAATTCATTGAACAGTCCGCCATGTGTTTTCAATGGGGAAATTTTATTTTTTAGAAAATTGCACTTTTTGGAACAACTTTAGACCCACTTTTTATTTAGTGAGTGTTATAAAATTGAAATTGGATATTCTCCTATATATAAGCTTCAATATAACAAACGGGAAAAAATTTTGAAAATTTTAATTTTTGAACAATTATTCATTGAATAGTCCGCCATGTGATTTCAATGGGGAATTGTATTTTCGAGAAAATTGCTCAAATGCTTTCAAATTGCGAATTGCAGTTGGATATATGTTTTACAGTTATTCTTGTACCAAATTTTAATTAAAAAAAAGTATTCTAGAAATAAAAAATTCAATTTTTCGAAAATCTTGAAATATTTCAGTTTTGAGTGTATTTGAATGGAAAATTTCATTTTTAACAAATGGTTCCAAATTGTGTTTTTTATTCAAAAACACATTAAAAATCAAACAAATTTCAAAATTTTGGCAAAAAAAACTATTTTTGAATAGCTCTATGAGAAGTTGAAATTTTGAAACGAAAGCGCTCAGAAACTGTTTTGAGGCTTTATTTTACGTAGCATTGCTTCGATTTTGTATACTAAAATAATATTTCATGAGCAAATTGATGATCAGAAAGAAATCGGAAGATGACTTTTATTATCCTAGGCTACAAATTAAGGTTAAAATTCGAAAATTTAGAATTGGAAAATTGCCTAAGGATTGGCAAGTTTAATGTATATTCAAAGGGATATAAAGATTTTTTTGGCAATAACCGAATTTTGAGAAGTAAAATTTCATTTTAATAACCACTTGAATGTGGAAATCGATTCGGATGACAATTTCTGTTACCCTAGTTGCAAAATGATTGTAAAATTTTGAAAATTTAGAAGTGTGAAATTTTCCATACTGTTAACATGGGAAAAATTTTAAACGAAAATTTTGAAAGTTCAATTTTTAGGACCAACTTTAGACCCACTTCTTATTTAGTGAGTGTTATAAAATTCGAATAGGAGATTCTCTTATATATGAGCTTCAATATCACAAACCGGAAACAATTTTGAAAATTTTACTTTTTGAAAAATAATTCATTGAACAGTCCGTCACGTGTTTTCAATGGCGAAATCTTATTTTTGTGAAAATTGCACATTTTGGAACAACTTTAGACCTACTTCTTATTTAGTGAGTGTTATAAAATTCAAATTCGAGATTCTCCTATATATGAGATTCAATATCACAAATCGGAAAAAATTTTGAAAATTTTACTTTTTGAACAATAATTCATTGAACAGTCTGCCATGTGTTTTCAATGGGGAAATTTTATTTTTGAGAAAATAGCACATTTTGAACCAACTATAGACCCACTTCTTATTTAGTGAGTGTCATAAAATTCAAATTCGAGATTCTCCTATATATGATCTTCAATATCACAAACCGGAAAAAATTTTGAAAATTTTACTTTTTGAACAATAATTCATTGAACAGTCCGCCATGTGTTTTCAATGGGGAAATTTTATTTTTTAGAAAATTGCACTTTTTGGAACAACTTTAGACCCACTTTTTAATTAGTGAGTGTTATAAAATTGAAATTGGATATTCTCCTATATATAAGCTTCAATATAACAAACGGGAAAAAATTTTGAAAATTTTAATTTTTGAACAATTATTCATTGAATAGTCCGCCATGTGATATCAATGGGGAATTGTATTTTCGAGAAAATTGCTCAAATGCTTTCAAATTGCGAATTGCAGTTGGATATATGTTTTATAGTTATTCTTGTACCAAATTTTAATTAAAAAAAAGTTTTCTAGAAATAAAAAATTCAATTTTTCGAAAATCTTGAAATATTTCAGTTTTGAGTGTATTTGAATGGAAAATTTCATTTTTAACAAATGGTTCCAAATTGTGTTTTTTATTCAAAAACACATTAAAAATCAAACAAATTTCAAAATTTTGGCAAAAAAAACTATTTTTGAATAGCTCTATGAGAAGTTGGAATTTTGAAACGAAAGCGCTCAGAAACTGTTTTGAGGCTTTATTTTACGTAGCATAGCTTCGATTTTGTATACTAAAATAATATTTCATGAGCAAATTGATGATCAGAAAGAAATCGGAAGATGACTTTTATTATCCTAGGCTACAAATTAAGGTTACATTTCGAAAATTGAGAATTGGAAAATTGCCTAAGGATTGGCAAGTTTAATGTATATTCAAAGGGATATAAAGATTTTTTTGGCAATAACCGAATTTTGAGAAGTAAAATTTCATTTTAATAACCATTTGAATGTGGAAATCGATTTGGATGACAATTTCTGTTACCCTAGTTGCAAAATGATTGTAAAATTTTAAACGAAAATTTTGAAAGTTCAATTTTTAGGACCAACTTTAGACCCACTTCTTATTTAGTGAGTGTTATAAAATTCGAATAGGAGATTCTCTTATATATGAGCTTCAATATCACAAACCGGAAACTATTTTGAAAATTTTACTTTTTGAAAAATAATTCATTGAACAGTCCGTCATGTGTTTTCAATGGCGAAATCTTATTTTTGAGAAAATTGCACTTTTTGGAACAACTTTAGACCCACTTCTTATTTAGTGAGTGTTATAAAATTTAAATTCGAGATTCTCATATATATGAGATTCAATATCACAAACCGGAAAAAATTTTGAAAATTTTATTTTTTGAACAATAATTCATTGAATAGTCATCATGTGTTTTTAATATGGAAATTTTATTTTTTAGAAAATTGCACTTTTTGGAACCACTTTAGACCCACTTCTTATTTAGTGAGTGTTATAAAATTCAAATTCGAGATTCTCGTATATATGAGATTCAATATCACAAACCGGAGAAAATTTTGAAAATTTTATTTTTTGAACAATAATTCATTGAATAGTCATCATGTGTTTTCAATATGGAAAGTTTATTTTTTAGAAAACTGCACTTTTTGGAACCACTTTAGACCCACTTCTTATTTAGTGAGTGTTATAAAATTCAAATTCGAGATTCTCCTATATATGAGCTTCAATTTCACAAACCGGAAAATTTTTTGAAAATTTTACTTTTTGAACAATAATTCATTGAACAGTCCGCCATGTGTTTTCAAAAGGGAAATTTTATTTTTGAGAAATTTGCACATTTTGAACCAACTATAGACCCACTTCTTATTTAGTGAGTGTTATAAAATTGGAATTGGAGATTCTCCTATATATAAGCTTCAATATCACACACCGGAAAAAATTTTGAAAATTTTACTTTTTGAACAATAATTCATTGAACAGTCCGCAATGTGTTTTCAATTGCGAAATTTTATTTTAGAGAAAATTGCACATTTTGAACCAACTATAGACCCACTTCTTATTTAGTGAGTGTTATAAAATTGGAATTGGAGATTTTCCTATATATAAGCTTCAATATCACACACCGAAAAAAATTTTGAAAATTTTACTTTTTAAAAAATAATTCATTGAACAGTCCGTCATGTGTTTTCAATGGCGAAATCTTATTTTTGTGAAAATTGCACTTTTTGGAACAACTTTAGACCCACTTCTTATTTAGTGAGTGTTATAAAATTCAAATTCGAGATTCTCCTATATATGAGATTCAATATCACAAACCGGAAAAAATTTTGAAAATTTTACTTTTTGAACAATAATTCATTGAACAGTCTGCCATGTGTTTTCAATGGGGAAATTTTATTTTTGAGAAAATAGCACATTTTGAACCAACTATAGACCCACTTCTTATTTAGTGAGTGTCATAAAATTCAAATTCGAGATTCTCCTATATATGATCTTCAATATCACAAACCGGAAAAAATTTTGAAAATTTTACTTTTTGAACAATAATTCATTGAACAGTCCGCCATGTGTTTTCAATGGGGAAATTTTATTTTTTAGAAAATTGCACTTTTTGGAACAACTTTAGACCCACTTTTTAATTAGTGAGTGTTATAAAATTGAAATTGGATATTCTCCTATATATAAGCTTCAATATAACAAACGGGAAAAAATTTTGAAAATTTTAATTTTTGAACAATTATTCATTGAATAGTCCGCCATGTGATTTCAATGGGGAATTGTATTTTCGAGAAAATTGCTCAAATGCTTTCAAATTGCGAATTGCAGTTGGATATATGTTTTATAGTTATTCTTGTACCAAATTTTAATTAAAAAAAAGTATTCTAGAAATAAAAAATTCAATTTTTCGAAAATCATGAAATATTTCAGTTTTGAGTGTATTTGAATGGAAAATTTCATTTTTAACAAATGGTTCCAAATTGTGTTTTTTATTCAAAAACACATTAAAAATCAAACAAATTTCAAAATTTTGGCAAAAAAAACTATTTTTGAATAGCTCTATGAAAAGTTGAAATTTTGAAACGAAAGCGCTCAGAAACTGTTTTGAGGCTTTATTTTACGTAGCATTGCTTCGATTTTGTATACTAAAATAATATTTCATGAGCAAATTGATGATCAGAAAGAAATCGGAAGATGACTTTTATTATCCTAGGCTACAAATTAAGGTTAAAATTCGAAAATTGAGAATTGGAAAATTGCCTAAGGATTGGCAAGTTTAATGTATATTCAAAGGGATATAAAGATTTTTTTGGCAATAACCGAATTTTGAGAAGTAAAATTTCATTTTAATAACCACTTGAATGTGGAAATCGATTCGGATGACAATTTCTGTTACCCTAGTTGCAAAATGATTGTAAAATTTTGAAAATTTAGAAGTGTGAAATTTTCCATACTGTTAACATGGGAAAAATTTTAAACGAAAATTTTGAAAGTTCAATTTTTAGGACCAACTTTAGACCCATTTCTTATTTAGTGAGTGTTATAAAATTCAAATTCGAGATTCTCATATATATGAGAATCAATATCACAAACCGGAAAAAATTTTGAAAATTTTATTTTTTGAACAATAATTCATTGAATAGTCATCATGTGTTTTCAATATGGAAATTTTATTTTTTAGAAAATTGCACTTTTTGGAACCACTTTAGACCCACTTCTTATTTAGTGAGTGTTATAAAATTCAAATTCGAGATTCTCCTATATATGAGCTTCAATTTCACAAACCGGAAAATTTTTTGAAAATTTTACTTTTTGAACAATAATTCATTGAACAGTCCGCCATGTGTTTTCAATGGGGAAATTTTATTTTTGAGAAATTTGCACATTTTGAACCAACTATAGACCCACTTCTTATTTAGTGAGTGTTATAAAATTGGAATTGGAGATTCTCCTATATATAAGCTTCAATATCACACACCGGAAAAAATTTTGAAAATTTTACTTTTTGAACAATAATTCATTGAACAGTCCGCAATGTGTTTTCAATTGCGAAATTTTATTTTTGAGAAAATTGCACATTTTGAACCAACTATAGACCCACTTCTTATTTAGTGAGTGTTATAAAATTGGAATTGGAGATTTTCCTATATATAAGCTTCAATATCACACACCGGAAAAAATTTTGAAAATTTTACTTTTTGAAAAATTATTCATTGAATAGTCCGTCATGTGCTTTCAATGGCGAAATCTTATTTTTTAGAAAACTTTTTGGAACAACTTTAGACCCACTTTTTATTTAGTGAGTGTTATAAAATTGAAATTGGATATTCTCCTATATATAAGCTTCAATATCACAAACCGGAAACAATTTTGAAAATTTTACTTTTTGAAAAATAATTCATTGAACAGTCCGTCATGTGTTTTCAATGGCGAAATCTTATATTTGAGAAAATTGCACTTTTTGGAACAACTTTAGACCCACTTCTTATTTAGTGAGTGTTATAAATTCAAATTCGAGATTCTCCTATATATGAGATTCAATATCACAAACCGGAAAAAATTTTGAAAATTTTACTTTTTGAACAATAATTCATTGAACAGTCTGCCATGTGTTTTCAATGGGGAAATTTTATTTTTGAGAAAATTGCACATTTTGAACCAACTATAGACCCACTTCTTATTTAGTGAGTGTTATAAAATTCAAATTCGAGATTCTCCTATATATGAGCTTCAATATCACAAACCGGAAAAAATTTTGAAAATTTTACTTTTTGAACAATAATTCATTGAACAGTCCGCCATGTGTTTTCAATGGGGAAATTTTATTTTTTAGAAAATTGCACTTTTTGGAACAACTTTAGACCCACTTTTTATTTAGTGAGTGTTATAAAATTGAAATTGGATATTCTCCTATATATAAGCTTCAATATAACAAACGGGAAAAAATTTTGAAAATTTTAATTTTTGAACAATTATTCATTGAATAGTCCGCCATGTGATTTCAATGGGGAATTGTATTTTCGAGAAAATTGCTCAAATGCTTTCAAATTGCGAATTGCAGTTGGATATATGTTTTACAGTTATTCTTGTACCAAATTTTAATTAAAAAAAAGTATTCTAGAAATAAAAAATTCAATTTTTCGAAAATCTTGAAATATTTCAGTTTTGAGTGTATTTGAATGGAAAATTTCATTTTTAACAAATGGTTCCAAATTGTGTTTTTTATTCAAAAACACATTAAAAATCAAACAAATTTCAAAATTTTGGCAAAAAAAACTATTTTTGAATAGCTCTATGAGAAGTTGAAATTTTGAAACGAAAGCGCTCAGAAACTGTTTTGAGGCTTTATTTTACGTAGCATTGCTTCGATTTTGTATACTAAAATAATATTTCATGAGCAAATTGATGATCAGAAAGAAATCGGAAGATGACTTTTATTATCCTAGGCTACAAATTAAGGTTAAAATTCGAAAATTTAGAATTGGAAAATTGCCTAAGGATTGGCAAGTTTAATGTATATTCAAAGGGATATAAAGATTTTTTTGGCAATAACCGAATTTTGAGAAGTAAAATTTCATTTTAATAACCACTTGAATGTGGAAATCGATTCGGATGACAATTTCTGTTACCCTAGTTGCAAAATGATTGTAAAATTTTGAAAATTTAGAAGTGTGAAATTTTCCATACTGTTAACATGGGAAAAATTTTAAACGAAAATTTTGAAAGTTCAATTTTTAGGACCAACTTCAGACCCACTTCTTATTTAGTGAGTGTTATAAAATTCGAATAGGAGATTCTCTTATATATGAGCTTCAATATCACAAACCGGAAACAATTTTGAAAATTTTACTTTTTGAAAAATAATTCATTGAACAGTCCGTCATGTGTTTTCAATGGCGAAATCTTATTTTTGTGAAAATTGCACTTTTTGGAACAACTTTAGACCCACTTCTTATTTAGTGAGTGTTATAAAATTCAAATTCGAGATTCTCCTATATATGAGATTCAATATCACAAACCGGAAAAAATTTTGAAAATTTTACTTTTTGAACAATAATTCATTGAACAGTCTGCCATGTGTTTTCAATGGGGAAATTTTATTTTTGAGAAAATAGCACATTTTGAACCAACTATAGACCCACTTCTTATTTAGTGAGTGTCATAAAATTCAAATTCGAGATTCTCCTATATATGATCTTCAATATCACAAACCGGAAAAAATTTTGAAAATTTTACTTTTTGAACAATAATTCATTGAACAGTCCGCCATGTGTTTTCAATGGGGAAATTTTATTTTTTAGAAAATTGCACTTTTTGGAACAACTTTAGACCCACTTTTTAATTAGTGAGTGTTATAAAATTGAAATTGGATATTCTCCTATATATAAGCTTCAATATAACAAACGGGAAAAAATTTTGAAAATTTTAATTTTTGAACAATTATTCATTGAATAGTCCGCCATGTGATATCAATGGGGAATTGTATTTTCGAGAAAATTGCTCAAATGCTTTCAAATTGCGAATTGCAGTTGGATATATGTTTTATAGTTATTCCTGTACCAAATTTTAATTAAAAAAAAGTATTCTAGAAATAAAAAATTCAATTTTTCGAAAATCTTGAAATATTTCAGTTTTGAGTGTATTTGAATGGAAAATTTCATTTTTAACAAATGGTTCCAAATTGTGTTTTTTATTCAAAAACACATTAAAAATCAAACAAATTTCAAAATTTTGGCAAAAAAAACTATTTTTGAATAGCTCTATGAGAAGTTGAAATTTTGAAACGAAAGCGCTCAGAAACTGTTTTGAGGCTTTATTTTACGTAGCATTGCTTCGATTTTGTATACTAAAATAATATTTCATGAGCAAATTGATGATCAGAAAGAAATCGGAAGATGACTTTTATTATCCTAGGCTACAAATTAAGGTTAAAATTCGAAAATTGAGAATTGGAAAATTGCCTAAGGATTGGCAAGTTTAATGTATATTCAAAGGGATATAAAGATTTTTTTGGCAATAACCGAATTTTGAGAAGTAAAATTTCATTTTAATAACCACTTGAATGTGGAAATCGATTCGGATGACAATTTCTGTTACCCTAGTTGCAAAATGATTGTAAAATTTTGAAAATTTAGAAGTGTGAAATTTTCCATACTGTTAACATGGGAAAAATTTTAAACGAAAATTTTGAAAGTTCAATTTTTAGGACCAACTTTAGACCCACTTCTTATTTAGTGAGTGTTAAAAAATTCGAATAGGAGATTCTCTTATATATGAGCTTCAATATCACAAACCGGAAACAATTTTGAAAATTTTACTTTTTGAAAAATAATTCATTGAACAGTCCGTCATGTGTTTTCAATGGCGAAATCTTATTTTTGAGAAAATTGCACTTTTTGGAACAACTTTAGACCCACTTCTTATTTAGTGAGTGTTATAAATTCAAATTCGAGATTCTCCTATATATGAGATTCAATATCACAAACCGGAAAAAATTTTGAAAATTTTACTTTTTGAACAATAATTCATTGAACAGTCTGCCATGTGTTTTCAATGGGGAAATTTTATTTTTGAGAAAATTGCACATTTTGAACCAACTATAGACCCACTTCTTATTTAGTGAGTGTTATAAAATTCAAATTCGAGATTCTCCTATATATGAGCTTCAATATCACAAACCGGAAAAAATTTTGAAAATTTTACTTTTTGAACAATAATTCATTGAACAGTCCGCCATGTGTTTTCAATGGGGAAATTTTATTTTTTAGAAAATTGCACTTTTTGGAACAACTTTAGACCCACTTTTTATTTAGTGAGTGTTATAAAATTGAAATTGGATATTCTCCTATATATAAGCTTCAATATAACAAACGGGAAAAAATTTTGAAAATTTTAATTTTTGAACAATTATTCATTGAATAGTCCGCCATGTGATTTCAATGGGGAATTGTATTTTCGAGAAAATTGCTCAAATGCTTTCAAATTGCGAATTGCAGTTGGATATATGTTTTACAGTTATTCTTGTACCAAATTTTAATTAAAAAAAAGTATTCTAGAAATAAAAAATTCAATTTTTCGAAAATCTTGAAATATTTCAGTTTTGAGTGTATTTGAATGGAAAATTTCATTTTTAACAAATGGTTCCAAATTGTGTTTTTTATTCAAAAACACATTAAAAATCAAACAAATTTCAAAATTTTGGCAAAAAAAACTATTTTTGAATAGCTCTATGAGAAGTTGAAATTTTGAAACGAAAGCGCTCAGAAACTGTTTTGAGGCTTTATTTTACGTAGCATTGCTTCGATTTTGTGTACTAAAATAATATTTCATGAGCAAATTGATGATCAGAAAGAAATCGGAAGATGACTTTTATTATCCTAGGCTACAAATTAAGGTTAAAATTCGAAAATTTAGAATTGGAAAATTGCCTAAGGATTGGCAAGTTTAATGTATATTCAAAGGGATATAAAGATTTTTTTGGCAATAACCGAATTTTGAGAAGTAAAATTTCATTTTAATAACCACTTGAATGTGGAAATCGATTCGGATGACAATTTCTGTTACCCTAGTTGCAAAATGATTGTAAAATTTTGAAAATTTAGAAGTGTGAAATTTTCCATACTGTTAACATGGGAAAAATTTTAAACGAAAATTTTGAAAGTTCAATTTTTAGGACCAACTTTAGACCCACTTCTTATTTAGTGAGTGTTATAAAATTCGAATAGGAGATTCTCTTATATATGAGCTTCAATATCACAAACCGGAAACAATTTTGAAAATTTTACTTTTTGAAAAATAATTCATTGAACAGTCCGTCACGTGTTTTCAATGGCGAAATCTTATTTTTGTGAAAATTGCACTTTTTGGAACAACTTTAGACCTACTTCTTATTTAGTGAGTGTTATAAATTCAAATTCGAGATTCTCCTATATATGAGATTCAATATCACAAACCGGAAAAAATTTTGAAAATTTTACTTTTTGAACAATAATTCATTGAACAGTCTGCCATGTGTTTTCAATGGGGAAATTTTATTTTTGAGAAAATTGCACATTTTGAACCAACTATAGACCCACTTCTTATTTAGTGAGTGTTATAAAATTCAAATTCGAGATTCTCCTATATATGAGCTTCAATATCACAAACCGGAAAAAATTTTGAAAATTTTACTTTTTGAACAATAATTCATTGAACAGTCCGCCATGTGTTTTCAATGGGGAAATTTTATTTTTTAGAAAATTGCACTTTTTGGAACAACTTTAGACCCACTTTTTATTTAGTGAGTGTTATAAAATTGAAATTGGATATTCTCCTATATATAAGCTTCAATATAACAAACGGGAAAAAATTTTGAAAATTTTAATTTTTGAACAATTATTCATTGAATAGTCCGCCATGTGATTTCAATGGGGAATTGTATTTTCGAGAAAATTGCTCAAATGCTTTCAAATTGCGAATTGCAGTTGGATATATGTTTTACAGTTATTCTTGTACCAAATTTTAATTAAAAAAAAGTATTCTAGAAATAAAAAATTCAATTTTTCGAAAATCTTGAAATATTTCAGTTTTGAGTGTATTTGAATGGAAAATTTCATTTTTAACAAATGGTTCCAAATTGTGTTTTTTATTCAAAAACACATTAAAAATCAAACAAATTTCAAAATTTTGGCAAAAAAAACTATTTTTGAATAGCTCTATGAGAAGTTGAAATTTTGAAACGAAAGCGCTCAGAAACTGTTTTGAGGCTTTATTTTACGTAGCATTGCTTCGATTTTGTATACTAAAATAATATTTCATGAGCAAATTGATGATCAGAAAGAAATCGGAAGATGACTTTTATTATCCTAGGCTACAAATTAAGGTTAAAATTCGAAAATTTAGAATTGGAAAATTGCCTAAGGATTGGCAAGTTTAATGTATATTCAAAGGGATATAAAGATTTTTTTGGCAATAACCGAATTTTGAGAAGTAAAATTTCATTTTAATAACCACTTGAATGTGGAAATCGATTCGGATGACAATTTCTGTTACCCTAGTTGCAAAATGATTGTAAAATTTTGAAAATTTAGAAGTGTGAAATTTTCCATACTGTTAACATGGGAAAAATTTTAAACGAAAATTTTGAAAGTTCAATTTTTAGGACCAACTTTAGACCCACTTCTTATTTAGTGAGTGTTATAAAATTCGAATAGGAGATTCTCTTATATATGAGCTTCAATATCACAAACCGGAAACAATTTTGAAAATTTTACTTTTTGAAAAATAATTCATTGAACAGTCCGTCACGTGTTTTCAATGGCGAAATCTTATTTTTGTGAAAATTGCACTTTTTGGAACAACTTTAGACCTACTTCTTATTTAGTGAGTGTTATAAAATTCAAATTCGAGATTCTCCTATATATGAGATTCAATATCACAAATCGGAAAAAATTTTGAAAATTTTACTTTTTGAACAATAATTCATTGAACAGTCTGCCATGTGTTTTCAATGGGGAAATTTTATTTTTGAGAAAATAGCACATTTTGAACCAACTATAGACCCACTTCTTATTTAGTGAGTGTCATAAAATTCAAATTCGAGATTCTCCTATATATGATCTTCAATATCACAAACCGGAAAAAATTTTGAAAATTTTACTTTTTGAACAATAATTCATTGAACAGTCCGCCATGTGTTTTCAATGGGGAAATTTTATTTTTTAGAAAATTGCACTTTTTGGAACAACTTTAGACCCACTTTTTAATTAGTGAGTGTTATAAAATTGAAATTGGATATTCTCCTATATATAAGCTTCAATATAACAAACGGGAAAAAATTTTGAAAATTTTAATTTTTGAACAATTATTCATTGAATAGTCCGCCATGTGATATCAATGGGGAATTGTATTTTCGAGAAAATTGCTCAAATGCTTTCAAATTGCGAATTGCAGTTGGATATATGTTTTATAGTTATTCTTGTACCAAATTTTAATTAAAAAAAAGTATTCTAGAAATAAAAAATTCAATTTTTCGAAAATCTTGAAATATTTCAGTTTTGAGTGTATTTGAATGGAAAATTTCATTTTTAACAAATGGTTCCAAATTGTGTTTTTTATTCAAAAACACATTAAAAATCAAACAAATTTCAAAATTTTGGCAAAAAAAACTATTTTTGAATAGCTCTATGAGAAGTTGAAATTTTGAAACGAAAGCGCTCAGAAACTGTTTTGAGGCTTTATTTTACGTAGCATAGCTTCGATTTTGTGTACTAAAATAATATTTCATGAGCAAATTGATGATCAGAAAGAAATCGGAAGATGACTTTTATTATCCTAGGCTACAAATTAAGGTTACATTTCGAAAATTGAGAATTGGAAAATTGCCTAAGGATTGGCAAGTTTAATGTATATTCAAAGGGATATAAAGATTTTTTTGGCAATAACCGAATTTTGAGAAGTAAAATTTCATTTTAATAACCATTTGAATGTGGAAATCGATTTGGATGACAATTTCTGTTACCCTAGTTGCAAAATGATTGTAAAATTTTGAAAATTTAGAAGTGTGAAATTTTCCATACTGTTAACATGGGAAAAATTTTAAACGAAAATTTTGAAAGTTCAATTTTTAGGACCAACTTTAGACCCACTTCTTATTTAGTGAGTGTTATAAAATTCGAATAGGAGATTCTCTTATATATGAGCTTCAATATCACAAACCGGAAACTATTTTGAAAATTTTACTTTTTGAAAAATAATTCATTGAACAGTCTGTCATGTGTTTTCAATGGCGAAATCTTATTTTTGAGAAAATTGCACTTTTTGGAACAACTTTAGACCCACTTCTTATTTAGTGAGTGTTATAAAATTTAAATTCGAGATTCTCATATATATGAGATTCAATATCACAAACCGGAAAAAATTTTGAAAATTTTATTTTTTGAACAATAATTCATTGAATAGTCATCATGTGTTTTTAATATGGAAATTTTATTTTTTAGAAAATTGCACTTTTTGGAACCACTTTAGACCCACTTCTTATTTAGTGAGTGTTATAAAATTCAAATTCGAGATTCTCGTATATATGAGATTCAATATCACAAACCGGAGAAAATTTTGAAAATTTTATTTTTTGAACAATAATTCATTGAATAGTCATCATGTGTTTTCAATATGGAAAGTTTATTTTTTAGAAAACTGCACTTTTTGGAACCACTTTAGACCCACTTCTTATTTAGTGAGTGTTATAAAATTCAAATTCGAGATTCTCCTATATATGAGCTTCAATTTCACAAACCGGAAAATTTTTTGAAAATTTTACTTTTTGAACAATAATTCATTGAACAGTCCGCCATGTGTTTTCAAAAGGGAAATTTTATTTTTGAGAAATTTGCACATTTTGAACCAACTATAGACCCACTTCTTATTTAGTGAGTGTTATAAAATTGGAATTGGAGATTCTCCTATATATAAGCTTCAATATCACACACCGGAAAAAATTTTGAAAATTTTACTTTTTGAACAATAATTCATTGAACAGTCCGCAATGTGTTTTCAATTGCGAAATTTTATTTTAGAGAAAATTGCACATTTTGAACCAACTATAGACCCACTTCTTATTTAGTAAGTGTTATAAAATTGGAATTGGAGATTTTCCTATATATAAGCTTCAATATCACACACCGGAAAAAATTTTGAAAATTTTACTTTTTGAAAAATTATTCATTGAATAGTCCGTCATGTGCTTTCAATGGCGAAATCTTATTTTTTAGAAAACTTTTTGGAACAACTTTAGACCCACTTTTTATTTAGTGAGTGTTATAAAATTGAAATTGGATATTCTCCTATATATAAGCTTCAATATCACAAACCGGAAAAAATTTTGAAAATTTTAATTTTTGAACAATTATTCATTGAATAGTCCGCCATGTGATTTCAATGGGGAATTGTATTTTCGAGAAAATTGCTCAAATGCTTTCAAATTGCGAATTGCAGTTGGATATATGTTTTATAGTTATTCTTGTACCAAATTTTAATTAAAAAAAAGTATTCTAAAAATAAAAAATTCAATTTTTCGAAAATCTTGAAATATTTCAGTTTTGAGTGTATTTGAATGGAAAATTTCATTTTTAACAAATGGTTCCAAATTGTGTTTTTTTTATTCAAAAACACATTAAAAATCAAACGAATTTCAAAATTTTGGCAAAAAAAACTATTTTTGAATAGCTCTATGAGAAGTTGAAATTTTGAAACGAAAGCGCTCAGAAACTGTTTTGAGACTTTATTTTACGTAGCATTGCTTCGATTTTGTGTACTAAAATAATATTTCATGAGCAAATTGATGATCAGAAAGAAATCGGAAGATGACTTTTATTATCCTAGGCTACAAATTAAGGTTAAAATTCGAAAATTGAGAATTGGAAAATTGCCTAAGGATTGGCAAATTTAATGTATATTCAAAGGGATATAAATTTTTTTTTGGCAATAACCGAATTTTGAGAAGTAAAATTTCATTTTAATAACCTTTGAATGTGTATATCGATTCGGATGAAAATTTCTGTTACCCTAGTTGCAAAATGATTGTAAAATTTTGAAAATTTAGAAGTGTGACATTTTCCGTACTGTTAACATGGGAAAAATTTTAAACGAAAATTTTGAAAGTTCAATTTTTGGGACCAACTTTAGACACACTTTTTATTTAGTGAGTGTTATAAAATTCGAATAGGAGATTCTCCTATATATGAGCTTCAATATCACAAACCGGAAAAAATTTTGAAAATTTTACTTTTTGAAAAATTATTCATTGAATAGTCCGTCAAGTGTTTTCAATGGCGAAATCTTATTTTTGAGAAAATTGCACTTTTTGGAACAACTTTAGACCCACTTCTTATTTAGTGAGTGTTATAAAATTCAAATTCGAGATTCTCCTATATATGAGCTTCAATATCACAAACCGGAAAAAATTTTGAAAATTTTACTTTTTGAACAATAATTCATTGAACAGTCTGCCATGTGTTTTCAATGGGGAAATTTTATTTTTTAGAAAATTGCACTTTTTGGAACAACTTTAGACCCACTTTTTATTTAGTGAGTGTTATAAAATTGAAATTGGATATTCTCCTATACATAAGCTTCAATATCACAAACGGGAAAAAATTTTGAAAATTTTAATTTTTGAACAATTATTCATTGAATAGTCCGCCATGTGATTTCAATGGGGAATTGTATTTTCGAGAAAATTGCTCAAATGCTTTCAAATTGCGAATTGCAGTTGGATATATGTTTTATAGTTATTCTTGTACCAAATTTTAATTAAAAAAAAGTATTCTAAAAATAAAAAATTCAATTTTTCGAAAATCTTGAAATATTTCAGTTTTGAGTGTATTTGAATGGAAAATTTCATTTTTAACAAATGGTTCCAAATTGTGTTTTTTTATTCAAAAACACATTAAAAATCAAACGAATTTCAAAATTTTGGCAAAAAAAAACTATTTTTGAATAGCTCTATGAGAAGTTGAAATTTTGAAACGAAAGCGCTCAGAAACTGTTTTGAGGCTTTATTTTACGTAGCATTGCTTCGATTTTGTGTACTAAAATAATATTTCATGAGCAAATTGATGATCAGAAAGATATCGGAAGATGACTTTTATTATCCTAGGCTACAAATTAAGGTTAAAATTCGAAAATTGAGAATTGGAAAATTGCCTAAGGATTGGCAAATTTAATGTGTATTCAAAGGGATATAAATTTTTTTTTTGGCAATAACCGAATTTTGAGAAGTAAAATTTCATTTTAATAACCTTTGAATGTGTATATCGATTCGGATGAAAATTTCTGTTACCCTAGTTGCAAAATGATTGTAAAATTTTGAAAATTTAGAACTGTGACATTTTCCGTACTGTTAACATGGGAAAAATTTTAAACGAAAATTTTGAAAGTTCAATTTTTGGGACCAACTTTAGACACACTTTTTATTTAGTGAGTGTTATAAAATTCGAATAGGAGATTCTCCTATATATGAGCTTCAATATCACAAACCGGAAAAAATTTTGAAAATTTTACTTTTTGAACAATAATTCATTGAACAGTCTGCCATGTGTTTTCAATGGGGAAATTTTATTTTTTAGAAAATTGCACTTTTTGGAACAACTTTAGACCCACTTTTTATTTAGTGAGTGTTATACAATTGAAATTTGATATTCTCCTATATATAAGCTTCAATATAACAAACGGGAAAAAATTTTGAAAATTTTAATTTTTGAACAATTATTCATTGAATAGTCCGCCATGTGATTTCAATGGGGAATTGTATTTTCGAGAAAATTGCTCAAATGCTTTCAAATTGCGAATTGCAGTTGGATATATGTTTTACAGTTATTCTTTTACCAAATTTTAATTAAAAAAAAAGTATTCTAGAAATAAAAAATTCAATTTTTCGAAAATCTTGAAATATTTCAGTTTTGAGTGTATTTGAATGGAAAATTTCATTTTTAACAAATGGTTCCAAATTGTGTTTTTTATTCAAAAACACATTAAAAATCAAACAAATTGCAAAATTTTGGCAAAAAAAACTATTTTTGAATAGCTCTATGAGAAGTTGAAATTTTGAAACGAAAGCGCTCAGAAATTGTTTTGAGGCTTTATTTTACGTAGCATTGCTTCGATTTTGTATACTAAAATAATATTTCATGAGCAAATTGATGATCAGAAAGAAATCGGAAGATGACTTTTATTATCCTAGGCTACAAATTAAGGTTACATTTCGAAAATTGAGAATTGGAAAATTGCCTAAGGATTGGCAAGTTTAATGTATATTCAAAGGGATATAAAGATTTTTTTGGCAATAACCGAATTTTGAGAAGTAAAATTTCATTTTAATAACCATTTGAATGTGGAAATCGATTTGGATGACAATTTCTGTTACCCTAGTTGCAAAATGATTGTAAAATTTTGAAAATTTAGAAGTGTGAAATTTTCCGTACTGTTAACATGGGAAAAATTTTAAACGAAAATTTTGAAAGTTCAATTTTTAGGAACAACTTTAGACCCACTTCTTATTTAGTGAGTGTTATAAAATTCAAATTCGAGATTCTCATATATATGAGATTCAATATCACAAACCGGAAAAAATTTTGAAATTTCATTTTTTGAACAATAATTCATTGAATAGTCATCATGTGTTTTTAATATGGAAATTTTATTTTTTAGAAAATTGCACTTTTTGGAACCACTTTAGACCCACTTCTTATTTAGTGAGTGTTATAAAATTCAAATTCGAGATTCTCCTATATATGAGCTTCAATTTCACAAACCGGAAAATTTTTTGAAAATTTTACTTTTTGAACAATAATTCATTGAACAGTCCGCCATGTGTTTTCAATGGGGAAATTTTATTTTTTAGAAAATTGCACTTTTTGGAAAAACTTTAGACCCACTTCTTATTTAGTGAGTGTTATAAAATTCAAATTCGAGATTCTCCTATATATGAGCTTCAATTTCACAAACCGGAAAATTTTTTGAAAATTTTACTTTTTGAACAATAATTCATTGAACAGTCCGCCATGTGTTTTCAATGGGGAAATCTTATTTTTGAGAAAATTGCACTTTTTGGAACAACTTTAGACCCACTTCTTATTTAGTGAGTGTTATAAATTCAAATTCGAGATTCTCCTATGTATGAGATTCAATATCACAAACCGGAAAAAATTTTGAAAATTTTACTTTTTGAACAATAATTCATTGAACAGTCTGCCATGTGTTTTCAATGGGGAAATTTTATTTTTGAGAAAATTGCACATTTTGAACCAACTATAGACCCACTTCTTATTTAGTGAGTGTTATAAAATTCAAATTCGAGATTCTCATATATATGAGCTTCAATATAACAAACGTGAAAAAATTTTGAAAATTTTAATTTTTGAACAATTATTCATTGAATAGTCCGCCATGTGATTTCAATGGGGAATTGTATTTTCGAGAAAATTGCTCAAATGCTTTCAAATTGCGAATTGCAGTTGGATATATGTTTTATAGTTATTCTTGTACCAAATTTTAATTAAAAAAAAGTATTCTAGAAATAAAAAATTCAATTTTTCGAAAATCTTGAAATATTTCAGTTTTGAGTGTATTTGAATGGAAAATTTCATTTTTAACAAATGGTTCCAAATTGTGTTTTTTATTCAAAAACACATTAAAAATCAAACAAATTTCAAAATTTTGGCAAAAAAAACTATTTTTGAATAGCTCTATGAGAAGTTGAAATTTTGAAACGAAAGCGCTCAGAAACTGTTTTGAGGCTTTATTTTACGTAGCATTGCTTCGATTTTGTATACTAGAATAATATTTCATGAGCAAATTGATGATCAGAAAGAAATCGGAAGATTACTTTTATTATCCTAGGCTACAAATTAAGGTTAAAATTCGAAAATTGAGAATTGGAAAATTGCCTAAGGATTGGCAAGTTTAATGTATATTCAAAGGGATATAAAGATTTTTTTGGCAATAACCGAATTTTGAGAAGTAAAATTTCATTTTAATAACCATTTGAATGTGGAAATCGATTTGGATGACAATTTCTGTTACCCTAGTTGCAAAATGATTGTAAAATTTTGAAAATTTAGAAGTGTGAAATTTTCCGTACTGTTAACATGGGAAAAATTTTAAACGAAAATTTTGAAAGTTCAATTTTTAGGACCAACTTTAGACCCACTTCTTATTTAGTGAGTGTTATAAAATTCGAATAGGAGATTCTCTTATATATGAGCTTCAATATCACAAACCGGAAACAATTTTGAAAATTTTACTTTTTGAAAAATAATTCATTGAACAGTCCGTCATGTGTTTTCAATGGCGAAATCTTATTTTTGAGAAAATTGCACTTTTTGGAACAACTTTAGACCCACTTCTTATTTAGTGAGTGTTATAAAATTCAAATTCGAGATTCTCCTATATATGAGATTCAATATCACAAACCGGAAAAAATTTTGAAAATTTTACTTTTTGAACAATAATGCATTGAACAGTCTGCCATGTGTTTTCAATGGGGAAATTTTATTTTTGAGAAAATTGCACATTTTGAACCAACTATAGACCCACTTTTTATTTAGTGAGTGTTATAAAATTGAAATTGGATATTCTCCTATATATAAGCTTCAATATCACAAACGGGAAAAAATTTTGAAATTTTTTCTTTTTGGACAATTATTCATTGAATAGTCCGCCATGTGATTTCAATGGGGAATTGTATTTTCGAGAAAATTGCTCAAATGCTTTCAAATTGCGAATTGCAGTTGGATATATGTTTTATAGTTATTCTTGTACCAAATTTTAATTAAAAAAAAGTATTCTAAAAATAAAAAATTCAATTTTTCGAAAATCTTGAAATATTTCAGTTTTGAGTGTATTTGAATGGAAAATTTCATTTTTAACAAATGGTTCCAAATTTTGTTTTTTTATTCAAAAACACATTAAAAATCAAACGAATTTCAAAATTTTGGCAAAAAAAACTATTTTTGAATAGCTCTATGAGAAGTTGAAATTTTGAAACGAAAGCGCTCAGAAACTGTTTTGATTCTTTATTTTACGTAGCATTGCTTCGATTTTGTGTACTAAAATAATATTTCATGAGCAAATTGATGATCAGAAAGAAATCGGAAGAGGACTTTTATTATCCTAGGCTACAAATTAAGGTTAAAATTCGAAAATTGAGAATTGGAAAATTGCCTAAGGATTGGAAAATTTAATGTATATTCAAAGGGATATAAATTTTTTTTTGGCAATAACCGAATTTTGAGAAGTAAAATTTCATTTTAATAACCTTTGAATGTGTATATCGATTCGGATGACAATTTCTGTTACCCTAGTTGCAAAATGATTGTAAAATTTTGAAAATTTAGAAGTGTGACATTTTCCGTACTGTTAACATGGGAAAAATTTTAAACGAAAATTTTGAAAGTTCAATTTTTCGGACCAACTTTAGACCCACTTTTTATTTAGTGAGTGTTATAAAATTCGAATAGGAGATTTTCCTATATCTGAGCTTCAATATCACAAACCGGAAAAAATTTTGAAAATTTTACTTTTTGAAAAATTATTCATTGAATAGTCCGTCAAGTGTTTTCAATGGCGAAATCTTATTTTTGAGAAAATTGCACTATTTGGAACAACTTTAGACCCACTTCTTATTTAGTGAGTGTTATAAAATTGAAATTGGATATTCTCCTATATATAAGCTTCAATATCACAAACGGGAAAAAATTTTGAAAATTTTAGTTTTTGAACAATTATTCATTGAATAGTCCGCCATGTGATTTCAATGGGGAATTGTATTTTCGAGAAAATTGCTCAAATGCTTTCAAATTGCGAATTGCAGTTGGATATATGTTTTATAGTTATTCTTGTACCAAATTTTAATTAAAAAAAAGTATTCTAAAAATAAAAAATTTAATTTTTCGAAAATATTGAAATATTTCAGTTTTGAGTGTATTTGAATGGAAAATTTCATTTTTAACAAATGGTTCCAAATTGTGTTTTTTTATTCAAAAACACATTAAAAATCAAACAAATTTCAAAATTTTGGCAAAAAAAACTATTTTTGAATAGCTCTATGAGAAGTTGAAATTTTGAAACGAAAGCGCTCAGAAACAGTTTTGAGGCTTTATTTTACGTAGCATTGCTTCGATTTTGTGTACTAAAATAATATTTCATGAGCAAATTGATGATCAGAAAGAAATCGGAAGATGACTTTTATTATCCTAGGCTACAAATTAAGGTTAAAATTTGAAAATTGAGAATTGGAAAATTGCCTAAGGATTGGCAAGTTTAATGTATATTCAAAGGGATATAAAGATTTTTTTGGCAATAACCGAATTTTGAGAAGTAAAATTTCATTTTAATAACCACTTGAATGTGGAAATCGATTCGGATGACAATTTCTGTTACCCTAGTTGCAAAATGATTGTAAAATTTTGAAAATTTAGAAGTGTGAAATTTTCCATACTGTTAACATGGGAAAAATTTTAAACGAAAATTTTGAAAGTTCAATTTTTAGGACCAACTTTAGACCCACTTCTTATTTAGTGAGTGTTATAAAATTCGAATAGGAGATTCTCTTATATATGAGCTTCAATATCACAAACCGGAAACAATTTTGAAAATTTTACTTTTTGAAAAATAATTCATTGAACAGTCCGTCATGTGTTTTCAATGGCGAAATCTTATTTTTGAGAAAATTGCACTTTTTGGAACAACTTTAGACCCACTTTTTATTTAGTGAGTGTTATAAAATTGAAATTGGATATTCTCCTATATATAAGCTACAATATCACAAACCGGAAAAAATTTTGAAATATTTTCTTTTTGAACAATAATTCATTGAACAGTCCGCCGTGTGTTTTCAATGGGGAAATTTTATTTTTGAGAAAATTGCACATTTTGAACCAACTATAGACCCACTTCTTATTTAGTGAGTGTTATAAAATTCAAATTCGAGATTCCCCTATATATGAGATTCAATTTCACAAACCGGAAAAATTTTAGAAAATTTTACTTTTTGAACAATAATTCATTGAACAGTCCGCAATGTGTTTTCAATTGCGAAATTTTATTTTTGAGAAAATTGCACATTTTGAACCAACTATAGACCCACTTCCTATTTAGTGAGTGTTATAAAATTGGAATTGGAGATTTTCCTATATATAAGCTTCAATATCACACACCGGAAAAAATTTTGAAAATTTTACTTTTTGAAAAATTATTCATTGAATAGTCCGTCAAGTGTTTTCAATGGCGAAATCTTATTTTTGAGAAAATTGCACTTTTTGGAACAACTTTAGACCCACTTCTTATTTAGTGAGTGTTATAAAATTCAAATTCGAGATTCTCCTATATATGAGCTTCAATATCACAAACCGGAAAAATTTTTGAAAATTTTACTTTTTGAACAATAATTCATTGAACAGTCCGCCATGTGTTTTCAATGGGGAAATTTTATTTTTTAGAAAATTGCACTTTTTGGAACAACTTTAGACCCACTTCTTATTTAGTGAGTGTTATAAAATTCAAATTCGAGATTCTCATATATATGAGATTCAATATCACAAACCGGAAAAAATTTTGAAAATTTTATTTTTTGAACAATAATTCATTGAATAGTCATCATGTGTTTTCAATATGGAAATTTTATTTTTTAGAAAATTGCACTTTTTGGAACCACTTTAGACCCACTTCTTATTTAGTGAGTGTTATAAAATTCAAATTCGAGATTCTCCTATATATGAGCTTCAATTTCACAAACCGGAAAATTTTTTGAAAATTTTACTTTTTGAAAAATTATTCATTGAATAGTCCGTCATGTGTTTTCAATGGCGAAATGTTATTTTTGAGAAAATTGCACTTTTTGGAACAACTTTAGACCCACTTTTTATTTAGTGAGTGTTATAAAATTGAAATTGGATATTCTCCTATACATCAGCTTCAATATCACAAACGGGAAAAAATTTTGAAAATTTTAGTTTTTGAACAATTATTCATTGAATAGTCCGCCATGTGATTTCAACGGGGAATTGTATTTTCGAGAAAATTGCTCAAATGCTTTCAAATTGCGAATTGCAGTTGGATATATGTTTTATAGTTATTCTTGTACCAAATTTTAATTAAAAAAAAGTATTCTAGAAATAAAAAATTCAATTTTTCGAAAATCTTGAAATATTTCAGTTTTGAGTGTATTTGAATGGAAAATTTCATTTTTAACAAATGGTTCCAAATTGTGTTTTTTATTCAAAAACACATTAAAAATCAAACAAATTTCAAAATTTTGGCAAAAAAAACTATTTTTGAATAGCTCTATGAGAAGTTGAAATTTTGAAACGAAAGCGCTCAGAAACTGTTTTGAGGCTTTATTTTACGTAGCATTGCTTCGATTTTGTGTACTAAAATAATATTTCATGAGCAAATTGATGATCAGAAAGAAATCGGAAGATGACTTTTATTATCCTAGGCTACAAATTAAGGTTAAAATTCGAAAATTGAGAATTGGAAAATTGCCTAAGGATTGGCAAGTTTATTGTATATTCAAAGGGATATAAAGATTTTTTTGGCAATAACCGAATTTTGAGAAGTAAAATTTCATTTTAATAACCACTTGAATGTGGAAATCGATTCGGATGACAATTTCTGTTACCCTAGTTGCAAAATGATTGTAAAATTTTGAAAATTTAGAAGTGTGAAATTTTCCATAATGTTAACATGGGAAAAATTTTAAACGAAAATTTTGAAAGTTCAATTTTTAGGACCAACTTTAGACCCACTTCTTATTTAGTGAGTGTTATAAAATTCGAATAGGAGATTCTCTTATATATGAGCTTCAATATCACAAACCGGAAACAATTTTGAAAATTTTACTTTTTGAAAAATAATTCATTGAACAGTCCGTCATGTGTTTTCAATGGCGAAATCTTATTTTTGAGAAAATTGCACTTTTTGGAACAACTTTAGACCCACTTCTTATTTAGTGAGTGTTATAAAATTCAAATTCGAGATTCTCCTATATATGAGATTCAATATCACAAACCGGAAAAAATTTTGAAAATTTTACTTTTTGAACAATAATGCATTGAACAGTCTGCCATGTGTTTTCAATGGGGAAATTTTATTTTTGAGAAAATTGCACATTTTGAACCAACTATAGACCCACTTCTTATTTAGTGAGTGTTATAAAATTCAAATTCGAGATTCTCCTATATATGAGCTTCAATATCACACACCGGAAAAAATTTTGAAAATTTTACTTTTTGAACAATAATTCATTGAACAGTCCGCCATGTGTTTTCAATGGGGAAATTTTATTTTTTAGAAAATTGCACTTTTTGGAACAACTTTAGACCCACTTTTTATTTAGTGAGTGTTATAAAATTGAAATTGGATATTCTCCTATATATAAGCTTCAATATAACAAACGGGAAAAAATTTTGAAAATTTTAATTTTTGAACAATTATTCATTGAATAGTCCGCCATGTGATTTCAATGGGGAATTGTATTTTCGAGAAAATTGCTCAAATGCTTTCAAATTGCGAATTGCAGTTGGATATATGTTTTATAGTTATTCTTGTACCAAATTTTAATTAAAAAAAAGTATTCTAAAAATAAAAAATTCAATTTTTCGAAAATCTTGAAATATTTCAGTTTAGAGTGTATTTGAATGGAAAATTTCATTTTTAGCAAATGGTTCCAAATTGTGTTTTTTTATTCAAAAACACATTAAAAATCAAACAAATTTCAAAATTTTGGCAAAAAAAACTATTTTTGAATAGCTCTATGAGAAGTTGAAATTTTGAAACGAAAGCGCTCAGAAACTGTTTTGAGGCTTTATTTTACGTAGCATTGCTTCGATTTTGTGTACTAAAATAATATTTCATGAGCAAATTGATGATCAGAAAGAAATCGGAAGATGACTTTTATTATCCTAGGCTACAAATTAAGGTTAAAATTCGAAAATTGAGAATTGGAAAATTGCCTAAGGATTGGCAAGTTTATTGTATATTCAAAGGGATATAAAGATTTTTTTGGCAATAACCGAATTTTGAGAAGTAAAATTTCATTTTAATAACCACTTGAATGTGGAAATAGATTCGGATGACAATTTCTGTTACCCTAGTTGCAAAATGATTGTAAAATTTTGAAAATTTAGAAGTGTGAAATTTTCCATACTGTTAACATGGGAAAAATTTTAAACGAAAATTTTGAAAGTTCAATTTTTAGGACCAACTTTAGACCCACTTCTTATTTAGTGAGTGTTATAAAATTCGAATAGGAGATTCTCTTATATATGAGCTTCAATATCACAAACCGGAAACAATTTTGAAAATTTTACTTTTTGAAAAATAATTCATTGAACAGTCCGTCATGTGTTTTCAATGGCGAAATCTTATTTTTGAGAAAATTGCACTTTTTGGAACAACTTTAGACCCACTTCTTATTTAGTGAGTGTTATAAAATTCAAATTCGAGATTCTCCTATATATGAGATTCAATATCACAAACCGGAAAAAATTTTGAAAATTTTACTTTTTGAACAATAATGCATTGAACAGTCTGCCATGTGTTTTCAATGGGGAAATTTTATTTTTGAGAAAATTGCACATTTTGAACCAACTATAGACCCACTTCTTATTTAGTGAGTGTTATAAAATTCAAATTCGAGATTCTCCTATATATGAGCTTCAATATCACACACCGGAAAAAATTTTGAAAATTTTACTTTTTGAACAATAATTCATTGAACAGTCCGCCATGTGTTTTCAATGGGGAAATTTTATTTTTTAGAAAATTGCACTTTTTGGAACAACTTTAGACCCACTTTTTATTTAGTGAGTGTTATAAAATTGAAATTGGATATTCTCCTATATATAAGCTTCAATATAACAAACGGGAAAAAATTTTGAAAATTTTAATTTTTGAACAATTATTCATTGAATAGTCCGCCATGTGATTTCAATGGGGAATTGTATTTTCGAGAAAATTGCTCAAATGCTTTCAAATTGCGAATTGCAGTTGGATATATGTTTTATAGTTATTCTTGTACCAAATTTTAATTAAAAAAAAGTATTCTAAAAATAAAAAATTCAATTTTTCGAAAATCTTGAAATATTTCAGTTTAGAGTGTATTTGAATGGAAAATTTCATTTTTAGCAAATGGTTCCAAATTGTGTTTTTTTATTCAAAAACACATTAAAAATCAAACAAATTTCAAAATTTTGGCAAAAAAAACTATTTTTGAATAGCTCTATGAGAAGTTGAAATTTTGAAACGAAAGCGCTCAGAAACTGTTTTGAGGCTTTATTTTACGTAGCATTGCTTCGATTTTGTGTACTAAAATAATATTTCATGAGCAAATTGATGATCAGAAAGAAATCGGAAGATGACTTTTATTATCCTAGGCTACAAATTAAGGTTAAAATTCGAAAATTGAGAATTGGAAAATTGCCTAAGGATTGGCAAGTTTATTGTATATTCAAAGGGATATAAAGATTTTTTTGGCAATAACCGAATTTTGAGAAGTAAAATTTCATTTTAATAACCACTTGAATGTGGAAATAGATTCGGATGACAATTTCTGTTACCCTAGTTGCAAAATGATTGTAAAATTTTGAAAATTTAGAAGTGTGAAATTTTCCATACTGTTAACATGGGAAAAATTTTAAACGAAAATTTTGAAAGTTCAATTTTTAGGACCAACTTTAGACCCACTTCTTATTTAGTGAGTGTTATAAAATTCGAATAGGAGATTCTCTTATATATGAGCTTCAATATCACAAACCGGAAACAATTTTGAAAATTTTACTTTTTGAAAAATAATTCATTGAACAGTCCGTCATGTGTTTTCAATGGCGAAATCTTATTTTTGAGAAAATTGCACTTTTTGGAACAACTTTAGGCCCACTTCTTATTTAGTGAGTGTTATAAAATTCAAATTCGAGATTCTCCTATATATGAGATTCAATATCACAAACCGGAAAAAATTTTGAATTTTTTTTTTTTTGAACAATAATTCATTGAACAGTCTGCCATGTGTTTTCAATGGGGAAATTTTATTTTTGAGAAAATTGCACATTTTGAACAAACTATAGACCCACTTCTTATTTAGTGAGTGTTATAAAATTCAAATTCGAGATTCTCCTATATATTAGCTTCAATATCACAAACCGGAAAAATTTTTGAAAATTTTACTTTTTGAACAATAATTCATTGAACAGTCCGCCATGTGTTTTCAATGGGGAAATTTTATTTTTTAGAAAATTGCACTTTTTGGAACAACTTTAGACCCACTTTTTATTTAGTGAGTGTTATAAAATTGAAATTGGATATTCTCCTTATATATAAGCTTCAATATAACAAACGGGAAAAAATTTTGAAAATTTTAATTTTTGAACAATTATTCATTGAATAGTCCGCCATGTGATTTCAATGGGGAATTGTATTTTCGAGAAAATTGCTCAAATGCTTTCAAATTGAGAATTGCAGTTGGATATATGTTTTATAGTTATTCTTGTACCAAATTTTAATTAAAAAAAAGTATTCTAAAAATAAAAAATTCAATTTTTCGAAAATCTTGAAATATTTCAGTTTAGAGTGTATTTGAATGGAAAATTTCATTTTTAGCAAATGGTTCCAAATTGTGTTTTTTTATTCAAAAACACATTAAAAATCAAACAAATTTCAAAATTTTGGCAAAAAAAACTATTTTTGAATAGCTCTATGAGAAGTTGAAATTTTGAAACGAAAGCGCTCAGAAACTGTTTTGAGGCTTTATTTTACGTAGCATTGCTTCGATTTTGTGTACTAAAATAATATTTCATGAGCAAATTGATGATCAGAAAGAAATCGGAAGATGACTTTTATTATCCTAGGCTACAAATTAAGGTTAAAATTCGAAAATTGAGAATTGGAAAATTGCCTAAGGATTGGCAAGTTTATTGTATATTCAAAGGGATATAGAGATTTTTTTGGCAATAACCGAATTTTGAGAAGTAAAATTTCATTTTAATAACCACTTGAATGTGGAAATCGATTCGGATGACAATTTCTGTTACCCTAGTTGCAAAATGATTGTAAAATTTTGAAAATTTAGAAGTGTGAAATTTTCCATACTGTTAACATGGGAAAAATTTTAAACGAAAATTTTGAAAGTTCAATTTTTAGGACCAACTTTAGACCCACTTCTTATTTAGTGAGTGTTATAAAATTCGAATAGGAGATTCTCTTATATATGAGCTTCAATATCACAAACCGGAAACAATTTTGAAAATTTTACTTTTTGAAAAATAATTCATTGAACAGTCCGTCATGTGTTTTCAATGGCGAAATCTTATTTTTGAGAAAATTGCACTTTTTGGAACAACTTTAGACCCACTTCTTATTTAGTGAGTGTTATAAAATTCAAATTCGAGATTCTCCTATATATGAGATTCAATATCACAAACCGGAAAAAATTTTGAAAATTTTACTTTTTGAACAATAATGCATTGAACAGTCTGCCATGTGTTTTCAATGGGGAAATTTTATTTTTGAGAAAATTGCACATTTTGAACCAACTATAGACCCACTTCTTATTTAGTGAGTGTTATAAAATTCAAATTCGAGATTCTCCTATATATGAGCTTCAATATCACAAACCGGAAAAAATTTTGAAAATTTTACTTTTTGAACAATAATTCATTGAACAGTCCGCCATGTGTTTTCAATGGGGAAATTTTATTTTTTAGAAAATTGCACTTTTTGGAACAACTTTAGACCCACTTTTTATTTAGTGAGTGTTATAAAATTGAAATTGGATATTCTCCTATATATAAGCTTCAATATAACAAACGGGAAAAAATTTTGAAAATTTTAATTTTTGAACAATTATTCATTGAATAGTCCGCCATGTGATTTCAATGGGGAATTGTATTTTCGAGAAAATTGCTCAAATGCTTTCAAATTGCGAATTGCAGTTGGATATATGTTTTATAGTTATTCTTGTACCAAATTTTAATTAAAAAAAAGTATTCTAGAAATAAAAAATTCAATTTTTCGAAAATCTTGAAATATTTCAGTTTTGAGTGTATTTGAATGGAAAATTTCATTTTTAACAAATGGTTCCAAATTGTGTTTTTTATTCAAAAACACATTAAAAATCAAACAAATTTCAAAATTTTGGCAAAAAAAACTATTTTTGAATAGCTCTATGAGAAGTTGAAATTTTGAAACGAAAGCGCTCAGAAACTGTTTTGAGGCTTTATTTTACGTAGCATTGCTTCGATTTTGTATACTAAAATAATATTTCATGAGCAAATTGATGATCAGAAAGAAATCGAAAGATGACTTTTATTATCCTAGGCTACAAATTAAGGTTAAAATTCGAAAACTGAGATTTGGAAAATTGCCTAAGGATTGGCAAGTTTAATGTATATTCAAAGGGATATAAAGATTTTTTTGGCAATAATCGAATTTTGAGAAGTAAAATTTCATTTTAATAACCACTTGAATGTGGAAATCGATTCGGATGACAATTTCTGTTACCCTAGTTGCAAAATGATTGTAAAATTTTGAAAATTTAGAAGTGTGAAATTTTCCATACTGTTAACATGGGAAAAATTTTAAACGAAAATTTTGAAAGTTCAATTTTTAGGACCAACTTTAGACCCACTTCTTATTTAGTGAGTGTTATAAAATTCGAATAGGAGATTCTCTTATATATGAGCTTCAATATCACAAACCGGAAACAATTTTGAAAATTTTACTTTTTGAAAAATAATTCATTGAACAGTCCGTCATGTGTTTTCAATAGCGAAATCTTATTTTTGAGAAAATTGCACTTTTTGGAACAACTTTAGACCCACTTCTTATTTAGTGAGTGTTATAAAATTCAAATTCGAGATTCTCCTATATATGAGATTCAATATCACAAACCGGAAAAAATTTTGAAAATTTTACTTTTTGAACAATAATGCATTGAACAGTCTGCCATGTGTTTTCAATGGGGAAATTTTATTTTTGAGAAAATTGCACATTTTGAACAAACTATAGACCCACTTCTTATTTAGTGAGTGTTATAAAATTCAAATTCGAGATTCTCCTATATATGAGCTTCAATATCACAAACCGGAAAAAATTTTGAAAATTTTACTTTTTGAACAATAATTCATTGAACAGTCCGCCATGTGTTTTCAATGGGGAAATTTTATTTTTTAGAAAATTGCACTTTTTGGAACAACTTTAGACCCACTTTTTATTTAGTGAGTGTTATAAAATTGAAATTGGATATTCTCCTTATATATAAGCTTCAATATAACAAACGGGAAAAAATTTTGAAAATTTTAATTTTTGAACAATTATTCATTGAATAGTCCGCCATGTGATTTCAATGGGGAATTGTATTTTCGAGAAAATTGCTCAAATGCTTTCAAATTGAGAATTGCAGTTGGATATATGTTTTATAGTTATTCTTGTACCAAATTTTAATTAAAAAAAAGTATTCTAAAAATAAAAAATTCAATTTTTCGAAAATCTTGAAATATTTCAGTTTAGAGTGTATTTGAATGGAAAATTTCATTTTTAGCAAATGGTTCCAAATTGTGTTTTTTTATTCAAAAACACATTAAAAATCAAACAAATTTCAAAATTTTGGCAAAAAAAACTATTTTTGAATAGCTCTATGAGAAGTTGAAATTTTGAAACGAAAGCGCTCAGAAACTGTTTTGAGGCTTTATTTTACGTAGCATTGCTTCGATTTTGTGTACTAAAATAATATTTCATGAGCAAATTGATGATCAGAAAGAAATCGGAAGATGACTTTTATTATCCTAGGCTACAAATTAAGGTTAAAATTCGAAAATTGAGAATTGGAAAATTGCCTAAGGATTGGCAAGTTTATTGTATATTCAAAGGGATATAGAGATTTTTTTGGCAATAACCGAATTTTGAGAAGTAAAATTTCATTTTAATAACCACTTGAATGTGGAAATCGATTCGGATGACAATTTCTGTTACCCTAGTTGCAAAATGATTGTAAAATTTTGAAAATTTAGAAGTGTGAAATTTTCCATACTGTTAACATGGGAAAAATTTTAAACGAAAATTTTGAAAGTTCAATTTTTAGGACCAACTTTAGACCCACTTCTTATTTAGTGAGTGTTATAAAATTCGAATAGGAGATTCTCTTATATATGAGCTTCAATATCACAAACCGGAAACAATTTTGAAAATTTTACTTTTTGAAAAATAATTCATTGAACAGTCCGTCATGTGTTTTCAATGGCGAAATCTTATTTTTGAGAAAATTGCATTTTTTGGAACAACTTTAGACCCACTTCTTATTTAGTGAGTGTTATAAAATTCAAATTCGAGATTCTCCTATATATGAGATTCAATATCACAAACCGGAAAAAATTTTGAAAATTTTACTTTTTGAACAATAATGCATTGAACAGTCTGCCATGTGTTTTCAATGGGGAAATTTTATTTTTGAGAAAATTGCACATTTTGAACCAACTATAGACCCACTTCTTATTTAGTGAGTGTTATAAAATTCAAATTCGAGATTCTCCTATATATGAGCTTCAATATCACAAACCGGAAAAAATTTTGAAAATTTTACTTTTTGAACAATAATTCATTGAACAGTCCGCCATGTGTTTTCAATGGGGAAATTTTATTTTTTAGAAAATTGCACTTTTTGGAACAACTTTAGACCCTTTTTTTATTTAGTGAGTGTTATAAAATTGAAATTGGATATTCTCCTTATATATAAGCTTCAATATAACAAACGGGAAAAAATTTTGAAAATTTTAATTTTTGAACAATTATTCATTGAATAGTCCGCCATGTGATTTCGATGGGGAATTGTATTTTCGAGAAAATTGCTCAAATGCTTTCAAATTGCGAATTGCAGTTGGATATATGTTTTATAGTTATTCTTGTACCAAATTTTAATTAAAAAAAAGTATTCTAGAAATAAAAAATTCAATTTTTCGAAAATCTTGAAATATTTCAGTTTTGAGTGTATTTGAATGGAAAATTTCATTTTTAACAAATGGTTCCAAATTGTGTTTTTTATTCAAAAACACATTAAAAATCAAACAAATTTCAAAATTTTGGCAAAAAAAACTATTTTTGAATAGCTCTATGAGAAGTTGAAATTTTGAAACGAAAGCGCTCAGAAACTGTTTTGAGGCTTTATTTTACGTAGCATTGCTTCGATTTTGTATACTAAAATAATATTTCATGAGCAAATTGATGATCAGAAAGAAATCGAAAGATGACTTTTATTATCCTAGGCTACAAATTAAGGTTAAAATTCGAAAACTGAGATTTGGAAAATTGCCTAAGGATTGGCAAGTTTAATGTATATTCAAAGGGATATAAAGATTTTTTTGGCAATAATCGAATTTTGAGAAGTAAAATTTCATTTTAATAACCACTTGAATGTGGAAATCGATTCGGATGACAATTTCTGTTACCCTAGTTGCAAAATGATTGTAAAATTTTGAAAATTTAGAAGTGTGAAATTTTCCATACTGTTAACATGGGAAAAATTTTAAACGAAAATTTTGAAAGTTCAATTTTTAGGACTTACTTTAGACCCACTTCTTATTTAGTGAGTGTTATAAAATTCGAATAGGAGATTCTCTTATATATGAGCTTCAATATCACAAACCGGAAACAATTTTGAAAATTTTACTTTTTGAAAAATAATTCATTGAACAGTCCGTCATGTGTTTTCAATGGCGAAATCTTATTTTTGAGAAAATTGCACTTTTTGGAACAACTTTAGACCCACTTCTTATTTAGTGAGTGTTATAAAATTCAAATTCGAGATTCTCCTATATATGAGATTCAATATCACAAACCGGAAAAAATTTAGAAAATTTTACTTTTTGAACAATAATGCATTGAACAGTCTGCCATGTGTTTTCAATGGGGAAATTTTATTTTTGAGAAAATTGCACATTTTGAACCAACTATAGACCCACTTCTTATTTAGTGAGTTTTATAAAATTCAAATTCGAGATTCTCCTATATATGAGCTTCAATATCACAAACCGGAAAAAATTTTGAAAATTTTACTTTTTGAACAATAATTCATTGAACAGTCCGCCATGTGTTTTCAATGGGGAAATTTTATTTTTTAGAAAATTGCACTTTTTGGAACAACTTTAGACCCACTTTTTATTTAGTGAGTGTTATAAAATTGAAATTGGATATTCTCCTATATATAAGCTTCAATATAACAAACGGGAAAAAATTTTGAAAATTTTAATTTTTGAACAATTATTCATTGAATAGTCCGCCATGTGATTTCAATGGGGAATTGTATTTTCGAGAAAATTGCTCAAATGCTTTCAAATTGCGAATTGCAGTTGGATATATGTTTTATAGTTATTCTTGTACCAAATTTTAATTAAAAAAAAGTATTCTAGAAATAAAAAATTCAATTTTTCGAAAATCTTGAAATATTTCAGTTTTGAGTGTATTTGAATGGAAAATTTCATTTTTAACAAATGGTTCCAAATTGTGTTTTTTATTCAAAAACACATTAAAAATCAAACAAATTTCAAAATTTTGGCAAAAAAAACTATTTTTGAATAGCTCTATGAGAAGTTGAAATTTTGAAACGAAAGCGCTCAGAAACTGTTTTGAGGCTTTATTTTACGTAGCATTGCTTCGATTTTGTATACTAAAATAATATTTCATGAGCAAATTGATGATCAGAAAGAAATCGAAAGATGACTTTTATTATCCTAGGCTACAAATTAAGGTTAAAATTCGAAAACTGAGATTTGGAAAATTGCCTAAGGATTGGCAAGTTTAATGTATATTCAAAGGGATATAAAGATTTTTTTGGCAATAATCGAATTTTGAGAAGTAAAATTTCATTTTAATAACCACTTGAATGTGGAAATCGATTCGGATGACAATTTCTGTTACCCTAGTTGCAAAATGATTGTAAAATTTTGAAAATTTAGAAGTGTGAAATTTTCCATACTGTTAACATGGGAAAAATTTTAAACG